>OZ022324.1:54841868-56091868 GCA_963989225.1 Dromius quadrimaculatus
TTATTATTAGTTCATAGTATTTCAATGTTCATGAAAACTGAATCTTTGTGAATAAGGTCACTGCTGTCATTTTACACAATGTAGACAAAATGGTACCTATATAATGGTATCCATATGATACCGATTTTCTCTACTAAAACGTTGTTTTATATTAACGATTATGAATAGGCTCTACATCTCATGTCTGTGAGTATATATCAACGTGGTATTTGAATTGCTTGTTCAATTCATTCCAAAACAACTCCACCCCTCAATCATGTACAATTGGAGTTTGTGACCTATTTGGCCTAAGGATACTTACTGTTTATTCTTCTTCAAAATCAACAAAATTTTCTTTTGATATTTACTGACACTCCGAAAAAAGCCTAACATTGTTAGGAAGCTTTGGAAGCTTTGTCCATGAATACATTATGTTTAATATTTGTTTTGTTCCATGAACAAACTTATCCTTATCTCACGCTTCTTATTCTTCAGCGGGAACTTTGCAAGTTAAAATAGCTCTGAGGCTTGATTAAAGTTGAGATGTTTGCACAGCACAACTTGTTTGTTGCCACTGATTGTGGTTGGCTATGGTATTTTATGCATGACAAGCTAAAAAAATCTTGAAACCTGGTATATGTGTAAACAGACAATCTAAATAACTCTGCATTCGTAAGAACACATGGGAAATTATGATTTTTGTTATGAGGTTGATTCATACCAGTGCACTGTAAGGCTAAGGATGCACCACGATAAAGAGCATTTTGACTCACTAGAAAAAAATAGTTGCGGTAATGTTGTTGATGTATTCATTTGCTCTTCGAGTGAAAATTTTCCAATCATTTATATTTTCGAGTAAAAGCCATAGCTAAAAAATTGTCTAGCATGTTTCTAGAAGTTTTCACTTCAAGAAGTTTTGAAACTTAGAAGTCTTCTGTACTTTATAATTAATATGCTTTATCAAAGAGAAAAATGAAAAAGAATAGTCATATATATACCTAGATTGACGAAAATAGATGAGTCCTTCGAAAAGAAATCGTAATATGAAAAATCTTGCCTTTTTAGTCGCGAAATATTTGGAATCCTGAAATGGAAGATTCATTGTGATTTTCATGAACTTTGAGTAATGCAGTTGAGATAATGTTCAATTTAAGATTTGCGAAATATTTCGTATCCTGGCTACGAAATATTTCGCGTCCTGTAAACAAAACAATAATTTCGCATGTTTTAGTTTGCCATGTGAATGTTCACTTTCAATGACAGTCTCCATAAAACTGATTTTTTGAGATTAGCTCGTCAGTTCTTAAATATTACTCATCATTCCATGTGACAGCCACAAGATAGGTTTTGACTCTTTGTACAGCAATAGAGCCAAAAACTTTTAGCTAAAATAATTTTGCATATTTTGGTTTTTCAAACGATTCTTTAGCATAATTTATTTGAGATATGTTACTTTTAATATAAGTACATTTTCCATTTTTCGAATCTAAGAAAAAGAAAATCGATAACTTTATAAAAATAAATACTTTTGTTGAGAAATAATTCATCTATCAATAGAATTATACTCAAACTGATTGGTTAATCCTCAAATAAATTATTTACTCTAAAGAAGAAACGAGGAAAATACTTGAAATTCTTTGCATCTAGTGCAAGAGATTATACTTAAGCGTTTGAGAATGAGAGTTTTCTATCGAGCTAAGACACAAATCATTCGAAAGCACGAAAGTTGCATACAACATTTTTTCTATAGATATCAAAAGATGATAGAATAAAAAAATTTAAATCATAATAAAATGCACAAGTTATTGTGCGAAATACTTCGTTCACGTTGTCATGACAAACAATTCCAATGCAACATTTTACATACTAATATTAATGTACAAATGTCATCATTTTTTGACGTCTGCAGAAAAATAATCTCTCACTTTTACAATATATTCAATTGCAGTATATCGTAAAATTCGTGTTTTCAATTTCAAAATGCTATGATGGTGCTATCGCCGTTTCTTAGTCTCGAAAAAGTGCGAAGCTTCGAAATTTGAATCAACTTCATATTAAAATGACGATAACTTATTATTTACATAGCGAATTTAAAAATATTTCCTAATTCATGCTGGAAAAATACATTTGAAAGAAAGAATTGTTTGAAAGAGACTCAGTTTTTAGTTACAAGATCAGTACATTTACGATCGTTCCTATTTCTAGAGGCATTTAAAAATTGCAAGCAGAATTATAAAGTTGGATTGGGGTAAAATCACATGGCCTTGAAACTGATAATTTTAGATTATCATCTTTTCGTAAGGATATTAGACCTTCCAGTGAACTTCTAGTGCAGACATTGGCAATTGGACAAAATCAACCAGAATGTGACTATTGGGATGAAATTGTCGGTCAGTGTTATCTCCTTTCAATAAGTGAAAAATAATATACATTTTCATAATACCTGTATTGAAACAGCGCGTTTCAACGCCTGTTTTTTCAGTCGAAACAAGACAATTTCAGACAAAAATGCGAGTGTAGCCGGGCAGAACCAAGCTTGTTTCTGCCTTACAGGAGAAACAAGCTTGTTTCTGCCCGCTGAATTTGTTTCTTACATCGTTTTATCCCTGGCAGAGTCGAATTTGTTCATTGTCAATCTTTAACCCGGCGCGGGTACGCATATAATTTGTAACACCTGTGGTACACTGGGGTATGATATACCCCATTCATTATCATTGAACTAAATATTTTGGAATAACGAGTGATGCAAATAACATGACTTTCCATAATCATCCATCCATAATGATTGATAATATAGACATTTGATACGATAATCTGGTAATTACATTGGTTAAGAATGAAATAATGTATTTTATCACAAGAAAAAAGAGGAAGCTTGAGAAATAGGGTAATAATAATTTGTTGAATGCAAAATGCAAATATAAATGATATATAATAATTGTCAGACTATCAAAGAAGCTTTAAAAAATATAACTATATTTATAAAAGGTCTTATTTCATTATTTTTTCTCTTTGTGACTTTCGTCGCAGATTTGATAGCTATGTTTCATGCACACGTATCGAGTACATGTAACACAGGTATAGAAGGATTTTCGATCTGATCTCCTTGGGCATATTACACATCGACCTGGATTTGGTTGTCGTTTTCCATTTGATATTGCTTGTACTATTGGTTTTTTAGGTCCCATATCACTAATTTTCTGTATGAATTGACATTGTATATATGTATTAGCAAGTCTTTGATTTTTATGATCCTCAATCAGCGGAAGGCCTAATTTTTCGGAATAATTCAATCTGTATTATTCCACGATTAATTTATTTGGATAATGAGCAGCCATATAATTGATCCCATTGGTTACTCCATGGGTACACTGGGGTATATGGTGCCCACACGCACTTCAGATTGATGTGGATCACTTGAACGTCAAGCGATCATTGCAAATGATTCAACGATGTTTATGCGAATGCCTCATTCGAAGATACCAGGATGGTGATAGCACTGAGACTGATAATCACGTGACAGGATGAGTTTCTAAGCGAGTGGGGTATACCATACCCCATTGTACCCACGCCGGGTTAAATGAAAACCATATAATTTAAGATAATAATTTGACAGTTGTTGTATTCGTAACTGTAAATTAAATTGAAAAGATGATTAGTTTCAGGGAAAAAGGATTAATACGACAATTTCAAGTATACCACAACATCTTATTGATAAAGCACAAGCAGCTACTCTCGACTTGTTACCTGCAAAATCAGGAGAAAAATATTTACTTTGTTATGATAAATTTCTAATATGGAAAGTTTCAATGCAGGTATTATGAAAAATGCAGTGTGTGGCATGGAACAAAACACGATTTCAGCTGAGGATGATGCCAGCCCTCGCTTCGCTCGGGCAAGCAACACTCACCCTCAGCTGAAATCGTCTTGTTTTGTTCCTAGCCACACGATATACTATTTATTGATAAAATAATCACAATATGCCTTCAAACAACAAAAGAATTTATTTATGGAAAAACTCTAATTTCGATCTAAAATTTCCGTATTGTAAAAATGTATTATTTTCTAATTGTATATTTTTTGCAAGCATCATTGAAGATATATTAGCACTAATTTAAGAAACATGCCTTCTATCATTGGGTTGAATATCAGCGTACTAACAATGACGGAATTAACATACTCATAGTGAACTGATTCATCAATTTCAACACGCATGTGCTCAAAAGTTATTTTCTCTATTATCATCTTAATAAATAGGATTTGGAATGTTATTTCCACTTACAGAGACGTTAGTGGAATAGAGACATTCATATTGAAAATAAGAGGAAATATTGAAGCAACCTACAAGGAATTTTACTCAAGCAAAGCTTTCAAACTAATTTATTTAAAGCCATTGAATGTGAAATTCTTGTAGCTCCTTTTAGATGATAGTGAAATTCTATGCATTCACTTATCTTTTACATCGGCATCAGTATTGAATTAACCACTTTTAACAATTCAAATGAATTAGCTTAACGTTCAGCACCTGTGCCGAAGTATGTACTATTTTCCCTGCTAATTAAGTCTACATTCGTTACCCAGAGCTGGGGTCTAGGCGTCCATGGAAACGTACACTTTTGTCTGTTAAGTTCCATCCTTTTCCTATTTATACATACTGGGTCTTTCTTCCTCGTATAGCGCCTTGTGCCGTCAGGAAATGTCGGTAGATTTATGCTAACAACTGAACTTGGTACATTTGCGTTGTAGTGCTGTTTTGAGATATGTTCTTTGTCTTTTAGATGCTCTGTCTTTCTCGCACTAGTGCTTATGTTTGTTGAATAAATGTGCACGTATTAGGATTTACTGTACGGCGGGTCTCCATGGGTAAAATGAGAGCTATCATTATGTGTGAATTGTTATAATATATCTCAGTACTGACGAAAATAGAAGTACCCATTTGCTCTTCTAGGCAAATGTACCCTTGAAATAGGACTTTTTGTGATCATTGTAGATATTTTGTACAACAGAAAAATAAATAATTCTCTTATTCTATTTTCTCATTTTGATGAATTTCATTTTACTACCGGAATCACTCAACTAGATTCAGATGAATGTTTTTTTTTTCAATTATACCACATGATCAATATATAGGAGAAAAACAATCAAAAGTCACAAACTAATTAGTGTTATTATTTCCAATATATAGGAGAACATTCATAATCTCCAAGATTTTTTTTCGCATCCACATGATCAATTTTTCATATTCCTTGTAATCGTATTTCAGCTTGCACTAAATTTTTATCTCATAAAGGAATTTTTACTTAAAAATCTATCTTTTCCATCTCAATAAATTACTATTTAAAAAAACAGTATCCAAATAGTACCATGAAAGTAATATGACGTCAAACAAAATAGTCGACTTAATAGATTGAATTAAAATTGATGCTGATACATTCCAGCCTTATTTTATGAAATTATGATGCAGATATTATGAAAAATAGCATATGACACACGTGTATACAAGTGCCTTTGAAGCAAGTACGATATTAAAGACACTATGTTTCGCGTCGTGCTGCTTTAAAGGCCATCTTATGCACTTATGTCATAAAATACTATTATTTATGTGCTATTCTAGAAGCATGGACATTCAATTTTCCAGAAATAATTGATTATTCCCTAGGAACGTATGGATGAAATTGAAGTAGCGTTAATGCCTGTTGACCACTGATATACATTATTTGTATCCGTATATGCAAAAAGCTCGTGACTGAATAGTAGATTACGAGCATTCTATGAGAAATTTGTCTCAAATAAACTGACACAGATAATAGTGAACACTACAAGCGGTTGTTACAGGAAATATATTATGCTCTAGTTCTTTGTCGATATGAATAATAAAGACTATATACTAGATTTTTTTCCAAAAGATGTAAATATAGAATCAGATTACAATGAATAAGGTAGATCCTTTCGCTTGTGCGACAACCGCGAGTAGCGCTGGCATTCATCTGCGTCATCTTTTTCGGAATGAACATAGGCGATTCCAAAGTGACTTCCACAAGAATATATAATATTAAATATTTCTACTACATGGTTATTGATAGAACTGTAACGTTGAAGCTCCATTTATAACTTGAATATCTGTTTTTTATCATCTAAGAGCAAGATTCCAGGCCCGTCAGACATTACTTATTCTCTGAAAAACAAAATTTGTAGAATAGAGTAGTGTTAGTATGTAATTTCATCGTATGCATACTTACTAGCTTAGGCCGACGACCAATTGAGAGATACCAAGTGCTAGATGTACGTTTAAACATTACTTACTGTCGCTGTGCGTATGAACGCGTGGTTATTATTTGTACGGTTGATAGTGAGCGAAATATTATTATTATTATTATATTTATTTATCTCCGAAAGATTGATTACACAATATAGAAACGTCATTTTTGAACATAAAATAAGTAGCTTCAAATCAGATAATTACAATGAAAAATATTCATGCATAGAGTAAAAGGAGTTTTCCAATAGGAATAGTTTCAATTTATTTTTAAATACAGACAATGTGCTAGAAAGTCCGATATCCGTGGGATGTTTATTGAAAATTTGTAATCCTGTGACATTAGGGGATTTCCTACTCATGTCAAGTCTCATATGAGGTAATCTGAATTGGCTTTTATTTCTGGTGTTGATGTTATGAATTTGATTATTTGTAACAAATTTGTTTCCACTTCTAAAAACATAGACAGCTAATTCATATATATATAAACACAGACTAAAGGTAAGATATTTAGAGTTTAAAAAAGTTCTCTACATGACTCTAGGGGTGTAACATTGGCTATACATCGTATTATTCTTTTTTGACTGATAAAAACATTACTAGCTGCTGAGGATGAACCCCAAAAACAGATTCCATAAAATAGAATAGCCTCAACCTTTGCATGATAATACATCAGCAGTTGTTTCCGATTCAGAAAATGCTTCAAATGTCTTATTTGGTAGCAGATAGAATTCAATTTGGCTGTAATGTAGTCACAATGAGACTTTCCAGAGAGACACTCGTCTAACAAAAATCCCAAAAATTTCACGGAGATACTTTTATTAATAGTATTATTATTAACAGATATGTTCATGTCGAGAACATTTCTGTTTTGTTGTGTTTGAAAACACATATAATAAGTTTTTTTTGAATTAAGAAATAAGGAATTTTCATTAAACCAAAGTGAAAGTTCATTGATTACATTATTGCACTATTTTTGAGCGATACTCATGTTTTTATCAGAAACAATCGCCGATGTGTCATCTGAAAAAAACTGGAGCTGACAATCTGTATTTATATCAGAAAAGATGTTGTTTGTGAACAGAATGAAAAGGAAAGGTGCTAAAATTGTTCCTTGCCCAACCCCACATGTAGATGTTAATATATTGGAGTTTACAGGGGAATTATGTAAAGCTGAATCAATAGTAACGTACTGCGATCTGTGTACTAAAAATCTTTTTAACCAGCTTAGAGCTAATCCTCTAATGCCTAGTTTCTCCAATTTTCCAAATAAAATATTGTGATCTATGCAATCAAATGCCTTGGATAGGTCGCAAAAAATTCCAATTGGACATTCTCCTGCTTCCAAATAAGAGATCACTTTCTCGTAGAACATGTGAATTGCGCTATTTGTTGAGCAGTCAGATCTAAATCCAAATTGATTCGAATTTATGATCTTGTAATGCTTTAAAAAAGATTCTAACCGATTGAGGTATGCATATTCATAAATTTTCGAGAAAATTGAGGTCAATGAGATAGGGCGATAGTTATCCATAACCTGTTTGTCACCCTTTTTATGAACTGGAATTATTCTACTAAGTTTGAGTTTGCTTGGAGATTTTCCTGTTGCAAATGATAGTAAGCGGTTCTATAATGGCTTGTAAAACTGATTTGATTATTTAGCTAGATAACTGATCCGGTCCGGATGAATTTTTATTTTTTAGTTTACTATTCAGCCAGTGGAATAATTCTATTCCAACAAAGGGTGCCAAAAACAGACTATTATTAATAGAAAAACTTACACCATTATTTCTATTGGTGTTGGAGGTATTGAAGAACTGAAGAGGAGTATCCCTAAAAAAATTGTTGAAAAGTTCAGCTATTTCTAGAGGGTCCTTAGTTGTTGTGCCGTCAACATTTATTTCATGAATAGATTCGTCATTTTTAGAGTTGCAGGTTGTATTAATAACTTTCCAGGCACCACGAGATATGTTATTATCTGAAAATATTTTATTTTGTAAATATGCCTTTTTAGTGTTAGAAATCAATGAGACATGTTGTTTTTTTGCGTCTCGGTATAAAGATTTAAGAGCTGGATACACCTGCGAGAGCTTAAACAAATTTTTTAAAAATTGAAACAAAATATGTACATTATGGTAACCAAGACATCAACAGAAAATCAATCTTTCCGGTACTAGTACTGAAAAATAATTACTTTTCGGTACTAGTACTAATAAATAGGTAGCCCAAAGATTAGGTATATAATTTTTCAAACAGTATATTAATGAAATTATAATTACATGAATATGAGACTTAATTAGGCATAATAATTACTAGTTGATATTTCGAAACTTATTTTTTTACAATAATTTTAAAATTAATATTACAATTAGAACAATTATTAACAGATGGTCCAGATAGTCCAGACACAGATGGCATAGAAACTTCTGAACCAAATATTCCGTTTATACAGTTGTTAACATCTAGCGGCTTAGAACTAGTAGTGGTAGATTCCTTTGAATCTTCACGTAAAAAAATTTTATTTGCAATATTTTTTTTATTTTCGATAGAATCTTCAATGTAGCCTTCAGCAACAGCTGAAGACTTCCATCCCCCGTGGCGCTTTATTGTTGTTGAATTTGCTCCTGAATCTGCTAAAAAAGATGCAGAACAGCGTCTAAAGCAGTGACCTGTATACATCGAACAATCTTTTAAGTTAAGAAATTGAGCAATTTTAGTCGGTATTTAGCCCATAGTGTGTAAGCCAACTGGTTGTACGGTACATTTCCATTTTTTATAAAATATAAATAATCGACGGTGTCCAGTATGTCCAGGACGAAGGCTCAAGTATTTTCTGAAAATATCGATAGAATTGTATGGTGCATCTTCTGGAGCAGTGATAGTAAAGACTCTTTCAATTTTAGTCTTGGTGACCGGCACTTTTACTATTATTAAGGATCCTAGGTCTTGAATATCATCTATAGTCATAGATATTAATTCTTGTCGACGACAAGCACCGGCAATACCCATTATTGCTACAACCTATTACTGAGAAGGGTGTTAATAAAGTATTATCTAAAAGTAACAGATTAATAACCTTTATTAATAAATAATCTTCATCGGGCGCTTCCACCATAAATTTGTCTATCTCTTCCTTCGAGAATATTTTAGATTTTTTAGCCTTGTAACCCTCCGAATTGCGTTTTAGAAACACAATTAATTTTGAAAAGCGGCTGATATCTATATTCTCGCGAACTATTAAAACTGCCTTCAGCATGGAATATTTTGACCATAGTGTTGAAGCTTCATAGGTTTTACCTAATGCTGAGAAATACGCTAGTAAAATATTTTCAGACACTTTCTTCATTTTTCCTTGTATACACCAATCTTAGAATTTTTTATATTTATGCTCGTACTTCTCTCGCGATTTTGAAGGCAGTAAATTTACAGTTGCTTCGTTAGCAGCCTCTGCAATATCAGGTGGAGTACCCGGATCTTCAAAATCACTTTCATTACTTTTTTCGTTCATAATTTTATCGATAACTTTTACTTTTTTTACACTATTACATGAAGCATCTGTCAGAAATATTAGTGTTGCCACGAGACTCGAGACCAGTCTCGGTCTCGTCTCGTCTCGCCTCAAAAATTCGAGACGAGACCACAGAATGGGTCTCGAGCTAAAGGTCGAGACCGAGACGAGACTAGAGTTGAGTCTCGGCGAGAGTCTCGCGAGACTCTTGACGAGACTTGTCTCATAATCACTTGTAATTCATTTTCACTTTTTCTAAAATTTTATAGAGCAAGTAGGAGAATACCACCAAACTGCAGTAATAATAGTTGAATTAAGATGGTTACTGATAGATAAGTTTCCGATTGAGACAATAATTTTTTCTACCGCTTTTTCAGAATATTTTATTTCATATTTAGCCTATATAACAATATTTTTTCATCGATTGTTTTTTTAAAGTAAGTCACTTGGTTCTATCATGTTCAGTATCAAATTGCCTAAAGCTCCTGCAAAAATAATTCTAGTAGAAGTGTGAAATAGGATATTCAAACGATTGTCAATTGTTTTTTGACAAGTTATTTTAATGATGTCTAGCTTGGTATCAATCATATGCTCTCAGAGAGATAGGCTTAGTAGAAATATAAGTTAAATAAGTAGTGGAATCCAAGTTATGATATTATACTTTCGGTGATCAAATGTCAAAACTGTATGTTCCAATGAATTAAAGACTCCGAAAATCTAGTAAAGAACTCTTCATTTTCAAAAATACTTGTTTTATGTAGGGACTTGAATATAACCGCCATTTGTAATTTCAACAATGACAGCCATCACCATGACAATGACAGCTGTCACTTTGATAACCACAGCTATCATTTTGAAATATGCAATTGATTGATGCGAGACTCTAAATCTATGAGACAGCGATGAAACCGACCATGAAATTTTTAGTTAGGAAAATACTGTGTGGCCGCAGCAGATTTTATATGATAATATACTAGCACAACACATTCAATTTCACAAATAACTATTATATCGACATAATGGAAGAAAAAATTATCATACTATAACTGATTTTTACTGGAAATACGTTACATGAATCGACTCCTATAAGGATTCCTGGTGATATTCCTGTATTTCATCCAATTTCATTCAAAATTATATCAGATTAGGCTGGACTCGGCCATGGGAATAGAAAATTAATACTATTATTTCATAAATTTCTGTAATTTGAATCATATAGCTCGTTATTCACAGTCAATAACATAACCTCATTTGAAAATTCGCATTTTCTTCATCCACTTCTGAATTTGGTGGTTTACACATCGCAAACAATGCGTCTTAGATCTATACCATCAATTCATATACTCATTTGTTGCATAAAATTATTACCTCTCTATTATCTTGAATCCTCGTGGCTCTAGAGGTCTTATTCTAATTCATAGAGACAGCTTGTAGACAGACCGCAGTCTTTATATCAATATTATGATGTCATAGTTACATTTATAGAAACATGAGTATTGTATGCTGGTGCAAATAATATGATCCACAACTTAATGCTGGCAGTTGGTTAAGAATGATGTTTGGAATCAGATTCAAATGAAGTTTAATCATTCTGATCTATTATTAAATATAATAGTATAATTTTATTCTATTGTTACTATTTTATGACATACAAATGTCAAATCTGACATTAAAACAAGAAAACTATATTCACCCTGTCTCTCATTTCTGGAAGACTGTCTTCAACAATGATGACATTAAATCACTTCTCTAATTGTCCGATAGGTGCTACATGCGTTGAAAGTCTATAAAATGGCGTCAAAAGACAATTTTTACAAATTAGAATGAAACTCCAGAGCGATTTTGCGTACCAAACACTCAAATACATATTTTTGGTAGCATTCATAGCAAATAATAATTAGATAGAACGAATTGATTCCCGCATGTAAAAATATGTAATTTTGAGAAATCATGGCGAGACTCTCGTCGAGACTCGAGACCGAGACGAGACTGACCTACTCGAGACCAAGGCGAGACCGAGACGAGACTCAGCTAGGCGAGACCATCACGAGACCGAGACGAGACTCACTGAAGTCTCGTCTCGTCTCGTCTCGTGGCAACACTAAGAAATATTATTTTTCTTGTTGTCAATAAACATTTTCAATTTTCGTCTCCTTAGAAACGATGAATTGATTTTATTTAAATTACGTCAATCAAAAACTGTATAGGTAATAATGTGTAAATTTTCTTGAGTAACACAATTTTTAAAAAAATATTGTATGCATCTTGTACAGAAAGTGCGTTTTCAGCACTCGCATGATTGCAGACCTCGGCGTTGTCTCGGGCTGCAATTATCCATGCTTGTACTGAAAATATGCACTTTCGGTACTTGATACATAAATAACTATTTTAAGATTATTTGAAGAGAGCAGAATATCATTCGATAACCAACTTTTATTACTATTTTTACGAAATTTTCTAATTGGAAAATTGCTATAGAAATAGAACATAAATATATCAGATTATTTTTACCATCCAAATTTCGACCAATAGAATTGCACCATTCGACGTCACGTGGTACAATCTACACGGTTTTCAAGTGGAAATTTTTTGAAAATTTTGTCTGTTTGTTATATATACAAAACAAAGAACATTCAGCCGCGTTGATTCAGCATCTGTCAAACTGACAGACAGGTTGAATGTAAAAATGAGCAGATTCGGAGTCGAGTCTCTGGAATCTATTGATGAATTTGGATGAGAAAAATAATCCCCTGAATACTATTCGAACTCCGAAATTAATCTGATATTTCTCTCAAGGTTCCCTGCAAACAAATCAACTTGTCAAGTTTTCCAGAAAAATCACTCGTGCTACGTGCTCGTGATTTTTTGACACGTTCATTTGTTTGCAACGAACCTATCGAGAAATATCCGATAATTTCGAAGCTCTTGTGGTATTATATATGAAAATTGTTCAAAAGCTTCATCTAAGTTCTTAGAAGTAAAAACATTATTCCATTTTTCTTCACATAATTCGGAATAGAATTTATGCTTACTAGCTTCATCGAAAACTCTGATGTATACAAATTCACAGTTCACATCTTTTCTGAGGACATCTTTTCTGAGGACATAATTAAAGTTTTATGGTCGGATATTATATTTTCCAGAACATTGCATGCATTACCTTTTACATTGGTGAAAATAAAGTCCAGAGTATTCATTTGTTTTGTTGGCTTGTCTACGATATTCAATAAATTGAAACTATTCATTATGTTACTCAGCGATATAAATTTATTATTGTCCCTTGAGGGATCCACATTAAAGTCTCCCACAATTATGATATTCGAATGAGGCTCATACAATCTGTCTAGAATATTCAATAGTCTGATACGAAAGTCTTCAAAATCTGAGCAGGGTGATCTATAGCAGATTAATATTAAGGTAATTTTGTTAGAATCGTTCCAGTAAAGTCCACAAATTTCAAAAAAATTTTCGATACAGTGATCGGATAAATCGATTTCTTGAATATCCAGACCTTGCTTGGACCATATTCCAACTCCACCCCTCTTGAATTTGATCTGCAAAAACTAGCGACTTTGACATAATTTTGGAAATTTACCAAGTTTATGGAACTATATGTACAACATGTTTCCGCAAAGCAGAGAAAATTAAGATTACTATTCACATGTAGATATTCTGTTGTGTTAAGATTCATTTTTGTGTCACCTAATGCATGACAGTTCAAAAAAAGGAGTAGTTGATTGTTTAATGTTACTTTTTGTGAATTTATTTGATTGCTCTCTGAAAAAACCGTGCCACGTATGTTCCGTAAGGCCAGAATTCAGCGTTCATAGCCTTTTCATAGTTAATCGAGTCAAGCGTGACTTTGAAAGAGCTATAATGATCAGGATATTTAGAAATCATTCCTTCACATGCTGCTTCTGGAAATGAAACTTTCAAATAATTCGTAATATCATCGCATGTGGTTCCAGGCTTAAGACGAGAAATATATATGAAGGATTTCTTATTGGCAACTTCGATGTTAGATACTTTATCAGAGGTTCCAATAATAGCTGAGCTATTTTTCATACGATTTCTGCGTACCACTGTACTCCATTTAGATTTTTCGTCTTGACTATCCATATTCTTTGTTTTTTTGTTTCTGGATACAGAGTTGTCCGTCTTATTATTCTGTTTAATGTTTATGTCTACTTTTTCATTTTGACAGTTCTGTGTGTTATTGTCGATAATCGCTGAATTCTTTCTAGACACGTCAGGTAGTTTCTTCTTTCTATTAATAAGATTAGTTCTGCTGGCTTCCGATGTACTCGGTACATCTTCGTTATTATTTTTTTTATTCACATGATGGACAATAGGCTCTTTGCGAATAGATTGCAGCGCCAGTAGTGGTTAATTTTGACAGTACTAGCAGGAAAACAAAACGTTATCATTGTACATGATTTCAGAATATATGTACTAAATTTAAATTATAGAGCAATTTATAAGCCAGTTTAACAATAAATTGAAATATTACGTGTTGGTTATACAAATTGTTGCGTTTCAAACTGTAAAACAGTTACGGAAATACAAAAAAACATAAACATTTCTACAAGTTTCCATCCAGAGAACATGAAATAGGAATGGGAAAAAATGGATTCAGGCTATTAAACGAATCAAAAAAGGAAAAAGAAGTCAATAATAATTATAGAATATGTATTAAATGTAGAAATTACTTGATGAAACTAGAAAATTTATGTAAGAAGTTAGGTAAAACCATTGTAAGCTATAGCAATTTTGTATGTATTATTTTTATGTATCGGATAAGTTTTTGGAAATTCATGCAAAATATCTCGCGTTTCATCAACCTAAGGCAATGTGAAAAAATATACTTTCATGTGACATGTTTTGATTCGTATGACAGACATATAGCAGCCTATAATTAATTACTTCAAAATAACATATCTTACTTCGATAAAAACTTTAAACGGACAAGAATTAATCGACATTTGCTCTACAACAAGCGCGGAAATCAAACTCTTATCCAAAAACAGTTTTTCTTCAACATTAAACACATGATTACTTCTTGCACTAATTTTTCTCTTTCTAATATTGTACTCCGGATACAACCAGGTTATATGAATTGGAATCCTGTTCCTATTATAACTCCATTAGTCATCATTCACTTGTGTGTTTTTAAACTTATTTCAAGCTTCAATATAAACTTTTTAGCTTTTATTCACTTATTCCACGTAATGACAATACAAATTTTTTCCTGCAGCTACTTTCAAAATTGAACACTCCGAGCGCTAGTGTCGCTCTCCAACGTTTGCGCAAAGAGCCTATAGATGCCGGTGAGGTTACTGATTTATTATTATTCTCTAAGAGACTGATGATAGTTTCTTTGTCTTCTATGATTGTACACTTATCACTTATTATTAAATCTTTTTCCTTCATTAACAATTTGAGGAATTTAATTTAATTTTGTAGCATTGTGATGACAGCTTTTGAATAATTCATAGCACTGTCAGTTGAGTCATCTGCGTCTTGAAAATTTTCTTCACAACATTTTGTTGAATTGTCTTTGATGCTCAAATTTTTTTTTCACAACAAAATTTATGTAACACTGATTCACAATTATCACATTTCACAGTATTGCTAATTGCAGATCTTCTGCAAAATTTACAGATACTTTTTTGCACTTCTGTCAGCACGTTGTCATTTGTCACCATTTTTTTGCGTCCACAACCACAACCAACTCTATGACCTTTCAATTCTGTTTAAGTCTAAGGATGTTTGACCCCTGCGACTAGTCTGGCGATTTACAAAAAGTATTCGAATTATTCCCTGAGTATCATATATAAAAACTAGGGCTCAGACTATAAGTAAGATAACGTTATTTTTTCCAAGCTTTAAAGCACGGATGGGAAGTGTAGATTTTCAGTTTTTAACAATATTCTCTGAAACATTCACGAAAATCAGCACTTAGACTTTAAGAAAAGTGGGTAACGTTTTAACTCATCTCTAGCACCTGTTATCTCTAAATTGGCCTTTGGCCCAAGCTAGCAAGTATGCATACAATTCAAGTACATAGTAGCACTACTCTGCTTCGCACATCTTGTTTCTCAGAAAAAAGTAACATCTTGGAGTACTAGAGTTGAAAATTCATCATGAACATGTTGGATCCAGTGAAAATAAATGAGAGACAAATTTTTGACATTTAATCAGTCCAAAAAGTTATTACTGTTTCGTATTGAATTTTTTCTCGGAATTATCAGAATAGCAGGCATTTTGAAAGGAACAATGCCAATCAGGAAACCGCCCAATCAGAAAAATATCTGAAAAATTCATTCTGCTACTATTGTAAATTGAATTTTGTATTCATTTTTGCTTTCCTACAATTGGATTCTAATTGCAATTCTTGCGATTACACTCACTCAATTGTTTTACTAGAATTTCCTGCAACTGTACATTCCATGTTGCTATATATTCTAGTGTTTATATGAATGTCTGTTTAATTGCTTGAGCTTAAGCCATCTCTTACTATGGGTTGCTCTCCAAATGATTCTCTTGCCAGGACTTCGTATTCCCTCTTCACTTGGGAATACACGTTTCCGTTATCAGAGTGCTACCTCACCGTGCGCTTGTTTGTTCAACTGAATGCTAATTCATTTGAGAAAAATCGACTATATCATAATATATTGTACACAATTTCGATAGAAAATATTTTAAATTAGGTCCTACATTTGTAAAATAATAATAATTGAATCTTATTGAAACTTAATGGAAGTACTTACGTATTTACGATGATCAACTACCCACACTCTCCATTTAATCGCAGTTAATAAACCAGAAACATCTAAACTTTACATCTCAATGTAGTGGCTCTCTCACTCGTTTGAAATGTGTTCACAGCCCATCAAGATAAGTCGAAGTCACGGTGGCATGTTATTAAAACCACAGCGACTTTGTGGAAGTCTCGGGGTGCGGTACACGGCAGGATTTAACTCCAGCTTGAGCTTGAATTGAGCACGTGGGTGCGCTTTGTGGAACCTGACAATAAAATAGAGTTATGCGGCTCGATATGACTTATGGTGGCAGTTACGTGTAATGGGTAGGAAGACGCTTGGAATTATAACTAGCAATAGTTAGAGGTGTTATCTGCAGATGCGAGATGAATATACTCCACAGCTAAACACAAATTGTAGAAATTATTCGAAAAAAATAGTTTCGTCTGTTACAGTCTCCACAACTCTCAATGTTATTTGTTTCTCTTCTACAAGAAATAATAAAGTATGAATTGTACGAGGATTCAACTATAATGCAAAGAATAAACTTACTTTATAACACAATCACTTACTTTTTTTACTTTGATTATACTGTTTTCATCAATATTATATTGGAAATCAATAAATTGAATGAAAATAATGATTATTAGTAAACGAGATTGAATTTGTTATTGGTTCTTGATGAAAAATTCGAATGAAACTTTATAAAACACTTGGTAATGATAGGTTCGATCAAACTTTTGATAATTGATGTATATCTCTTTGTAAATCGTGAATTTGGATTTATTTACTTGATTTATTCAACAAAGAGCACAGTCTGTAGCCGCACATAACTTTAACTATCGATTGAAGGATTTTACGACTGATGTATCTTTGCTGTAAAGTTTATAGTTTGCTTTTGGTTCTTTTCTTATGATTCGCAACAAATCTGAGTCGAGGGAAATGCATTTAAATCTGATGCCATTTGAGATAGACGATTTGTGAAGACTGTTATATGTACTGATAATAGTCATCGATTTTGTGAAGAAAGAAGATTCTAATGGAATCCAAGAGCTTTTGTTTATTTTATCGTTTATGTTCCAAACTATTTATGAGTTTAGAATAACAATCGATTATGTATCAAATTTCTATTGAGGTGAGGAAGAATTTATATTATATTGGGGCGAGAAATTTGCACTTGGAAAATCATTACGATATCGATTACAAGAGCTGTGTAATACGTATTATATTCAAATGAAAGTGATTATTACACAGTCGTTACATGACGTTCACAGCTTCAATTTCAACATGAGTTTTTACTATAAGATTAATCTTCTAGTTCACTAGTTTCTACATTAAATGCAATAAGAAACAATTTTAATACAAGTATAAATATTGCTCTATCCTATCTTTGTGGAGGTAGATAAAAAGATTATATCAGCAATGTATGTACACAAAACAAATTCAATAACGGGTATATAGTGTTTCCTGATGTAGGTTTTTTCTCGTCTACAAAGTTGCAGACCTGAACTCACGTTCTTTCGGTGATGACGTCACCGATGGTGGCGATGCAGTGTCGTCGCCATCGGCCGGTTTAACGAACCACGTTCTCTTTGAGAGAAAATTTTAGCTGATGCTGCAACGCTTCCCATGGGAGATTATAGCAATTGGGGTTAGCTTGAAGAACTTGTTACTTTGTCGTCTTGCAGACTCTTTCTGGAGCTCTTTCAGTTTATTTGCCATCTACAATACACAGATTGAGAGATGATTGTCAAGAACACATACAAAATATATGGTATAAAAAATCAGATGGTAACTCTTGATTTGTATTTCATGTAGAACTCACTTGAATATATATTCACAATTATATTTTACGAAGCTCTTTTCAGTTGGCGGAATTAAAACAGCTTTCAGCAAATATGTATTTTTTATCTGCTTAGATTATGTTTATCTACTTTTCGTATACTAGACTATATTTTCAGTAACAAAAAAATAAAATTGAATGCATTTCCCAATATTTTCAAAATCAGCGAAAACTAATTTGATAACACTGGTCAACACAGAAATTTTTTTCAGATTTCTGTTACTTGTTTTTGGTTAATTTGAGGGTGCTGATTACGAAAATAGCATCAGTTTTTTTCCAGCAGCTCTTGTTTTCAAATTACACACAGGCTATAAATTTTTAGAAAAATATATATTCCCATTCACTTAAGTTAGTTTTAACCTGTACAAAATTGTCTCTTGTAGGACTTTCTGGAATAAGGAGCCTGCTCAAGGTTCCGACAAAGATTCCAGCAATAATCTGCCATTATATGAGTGTCACATCTTCCTTGGTATCGTTTTCCCATAACTCGTATCCAGGGCCGGATTTACCCTTCTTGCCGCCCCTGGGCAGTAGTGGACCTACCGCCCTCCACCTGCCATTCTTATTTGAGTCCCAATTTTTTTTCTGACAAAAATCGATATAAGCGAAATTACTTACTGATATTTGAAATTTTGGAGCTGGAAAAGCCGAAAACATGTTACTATTATTCATCTATTCAACTTATTAATATTTAGTAAGTAAGCTATTGGCACTTGTTGGAACATATTAAATAAAAAAAATAAAAAAACACTTGGTTAAGTTTCAAAATAGATATTATATCAATTACTTAAAATAATTAATATAATATCTATTGTACAACTTAACCAAGTGTTTTTTTTATTATTTTTATAAATCATTTATTGTTTATCTCTTACATCAAAATCTGTGCGCTAGGAAGTATACGGTTGTAAATTGTAAAAATAATATTCAACTTGTGGAGAATACATCGGTTGAAGGTCAAAATGTCGATATATTACTTCACCTCCGATTTCGATGAAACTTGAAAAGAAAGACTTGTTTTAGGAACAAATATAGAAAAAATAATAAATATTCGCGGTCAGACTAGGTTGATCTTACATGTATACATTGTGCATGTGTGTATGCGTGTGATATTAGCGACTCTATAGTGAACTGAAATTTTCACTTGGTTCAAGCTAGCCATGTTACGCAACCAATTAACGGACGGACTTCGCCCGCTTTGACTAAGCTTGACGTGGAGTCTTGAATCCGAGACAATAGGTGCACTAAGTACCGTGATGGATTTGTTCTGCCATTCTTGTCATTCAAGATTTCATGTCAAGCTTGGTTAGAGCGGGTAGAGCCCTCCTGTTAATTGGGTGCAAAGCATCGCCGGTTGGAAACAAAAACAAAATTATATTTCGCTAGTGAGTCCCTAGCATCGTCATCTCACACACAATGTAGAGCTAAAATAAATTTTTCCATCAAGTTTTAATAAAATCAGAGGTGAAGTAGTAGATCGACAGTTTGAGCTGATTGAAAATTGCAATTTTACACAAACAGAGCAATGGAAAAAGCTTTGGTACCTACTCGTTTTTCAGAATTATTTTCATTTGTGTTATCAACCTATTTACCATCAACTTGTTTTTCTTCAATAAAGGAATCAAATTTGCGAGCTATCTACAATACTTCCTGTTCTTTTTGTAATTCTTCGATCGTTTCCTCTTTATATGCAGGGCCGCTCCATTTTTTTGGATTATAGTTCATTTTAATACCTCATAAATTTTTGTTTTTCAATCAATAAACACTGTTCTTCCAAAAATTACACGAACAGACGATTGTATGTTGCGAGAAAGACTGTTCAGTTCATTTAAAACTTAAACAAATAATTTGGGCGTAGTGTTGGACGCTCAATAATTCAAAATAATATTTTGACAGCATCCATAGCTTCATATATCAATCAGTGAATAGTGATTCACTTAAAAAAAATGATTATTAATGTGATCTGTGCACTTATTGCCTATGTTCGAATTTTTAGAAACCTGAGACAACTACTTGATTCAGCTTTTGCTGGAATTACAATGATATCTCTGCAACAAAATTTGAAGTTATCAAGCAATTTCAAATACTTTCCTAAAAATTTGCCGCCCCCAAATATCTGCCGCCCTGGGCAGTTGCCCATGAATGCCCATGCTCGTATCTTGGTGAAATCCTTCACCCTGCTCCTCATTAAAATTTCCAAGATTTTTAGGAAATCGATCCGAATGAGAATGTGGATAATGAACTTTAATGTTCATGTTACACTTAAGATCTCTCAAATTGGACAACATACTAATTGTAAATAGTCTGCTGACTTATAATTGCCAAGAAACCTTCAGATTATCACAACGAATTATTTCCATGTTCTCTTTTCTAGCTCATTCATGTGTTCAACAAAATTTTGATTTTTGATCATTCGTCTAATCTGTGGGTCATCGAGAATACCTACTTTCAACTTCTCTCTGCACTTAGCTCAGGAGATTTGATAGATAGGCAGAACATTTACCATCTTTGTTAAGGGCCTTAATAAATTGTTTCACATTGTACTTCTTCCAATTTCCAAGGTGGCAGTAGGAAATTGAAAAAAGTAATGTTTCTTCACTATTTGGTAGCAAAAACTCAATGTATTTCTGATTGACACTAAATTTAAGTATTGGAATATCCTAACTTGGAAGTTAAGATCCAGGCTAGCTATTAATAAGGGCACCGGAAATATTTTACCTGAAAAATACTAAATGGGCGCCACTCCCAGGAAATGATCAAAGGAGAAAAAGGTGCTATTCTGGGAGACAATAGCGACAGCAAAAAATAAATAAAGCATAGACGTCGAAATCAATTATAAACAAAATTATTATTAATTTAAAGCAAATAATTCCAAAAATCATAATTAAAAAAATTGTTTACTTATGAAAATGGTTAAAACTATAATTCAAAATAATCTCACTGCAACAGCCAAAAGGGAACTGGACACAGACGTTCAAAATTACGTTACAAAAACTAGCTAAATATCCTGTTCAGGCGGAACTCAAGACTAGTATCGGCAGATAAGGTAGATGACGAATTGTTATCCACAAAAACAACGTCAGACAAGAACGTTACCTGAATTAAGTAAAGTTGATCTTGCATAACAATAATTTAGAACAACTAGAAAAATTACAAGACTGCTCAAAACAAATCCGTCTGCAAAACCGCTCAGGAACCAAAGAGGCCAAAGAAGACGCGCATCCTCCCCAAATTAGCGCGCTTTCGATCAAGTGTCATTAGCAAGTACTAATTTACAAAATTAGTGCAAATTTGTTATACAAATGGTGACATAGGTGTGGAATGAGAAAAAAATTGTACAAAAAATACGTAAGATGAAATTTTTGTAACAATATTGCCGAGTTTAATATGAAGCGGTGGCAATATAATTCAATCTCGATTCACTAAATGTGGATTTATCACATTTTGCTTATCAAAAACTACTGATTTTCTCGGTGGCCGCATTTTTGGAGTACCATGGTTCTTTTTATTTGTAATAATTTTACGATACTGTGTTGGAGTATATTCACGACAAATAGAACAAAAACTGTCTGGATCGTTCGTACAACGTCTCCTCTTCGTAGCCATTGTATTATTCACTAGTAAATTAACAGATGTGCTTAATAAAACTGGAAAAAAAGAATCTACTCCCTAAATGTTAATGAATGTGAAGAATTCAAATATCTCAAAAACTAGAGGTGCCAGGAAAGATTTAGTATGATATATGAAATTACCACATCCCACTACATTAAAATTGACATCAATATCTTGGGAAAATTTTATGATGTAATTATCATTCTCTAAAGACTGGTTCATGATGGATTCAATTTAGGAATTTACATTTAGAAATAAAAATGTAGGAATATGAAATACATAATAACCTATGTGCTGGTTTATTATGGACCAAATTTACGAGTTCACATTTAATTTGAGAAATGAAGACAAAAAAAGGTCAAATTTCGGGAAAAATTCCGGAAATCTGGATTTTTGCATAAAGCTTCCTTTTATGGTTTAGAACAACATTCTAAATATCCCCACCGATGCATGCGCCGCTAAAAATGTTATGCGGTGCTGAAAGTCAAGATAAACGGTTCTTCGCAAAAATGTTGCTAATGGTAACTCTTATCGAAAAAATAGTGGTTATCAAATTTGTAGGTACATTAAAATTGAGCGTGTCTCACGGGCTTAAGACGTGACCTTCCAACTATTATCCTCAATCAGTTATCTGTACTTTCTGACCAATATATTTGAATAACCATTGTGTTATATCTCTTTATTGATCACTTACCGCTTTTCAACATAATGTCAATTGATGTTTAGCAATCATATGGAGTGAAATTATTGTTCGTTATTTTTTGAAGACAAGTGCGGAATTATCCCATCATACGGAAGATTGCGAATAGCGATATATCTGAACTACTAGTCTTCCCTTTTAGAAGTGGAATATTGTTCTGCAACATCCAATTCTCCACGATCCCAACCATGTGACTAGCATCTCGTTGTAAAATATATTGAATATAATCCAAGAGTATCTAATGTATTTGTGGTTATATATTTTTTTGAAGAGTGTGTATCTATCAGCATTCATTATGTCGTCTACAAAGTTTAATTTGTTGTTCCCTTAAGTTGACATGGATCTCCAAATCAGCAAGGAGGTCGGGAACTAAATTTATTTGAGGGCTGTCAGTATTATAGATTCTTTCTTGAATCCTTGAGATCTGGTGTCTATTACCACTAATGTAAACATCAGCTCTAACTGCGTCACTTCGAAGTATTGGACTCCTTTATTTCATACTATCAAGTAATGGAGCTAGATTTGAGGTTTCCGTTGGTGATAGTCAAGATCGATTTATAAGGACTCCAGCAGAAATCTGTTATACAAACTATCTGCAGAAGAAGTTACACTTTGTTGAAGAATACATTTTTCTCTACAAAAAATATTGTATACAACGTGCACTGACGCGCAATCTGCATTCTTTTTCGTACTATCATTGGAGTAAAATGCAAGGCTAAAAAGATATTAGGTTAATGATCTATACATACTTTTAGAATTATATCATAATAAATAAACTTTTTTAGTTTTAATTCTGTATATTTATTTTTATTTTTGACGTTTCGACTCTCTAACCGAAAGTCTTCATCAGAAAAAATGATACAAAAATAAACAAGGCAAGAAGGTATCTAGATAATTAGAAATTAAAAATTGAAAATATACAGATAACTAGATGTGAAAACGTGGATTCCACATTTTGTGCAAAAAGAAAAAAATTCCTCTGGCATTTACCCAAAGTCTGAGGAAAAACCACGTTAAAACCTCAACAGAGGAATCAACAATATGAGTCTTGACAATTATTATAGAGAAAAAGATTTAATTGATATAACACATAACACCGTTTCTGCAACGCACACAGTTCCAAGGTCCAAACATGTCGTAAAAATTTTTAACAGAAAAACTGAAATTCAATAATTCACATCTACATGAATATAACAAAAACAAGTGTCAAGACAAATATTCCACAAATCAGGTATAACTATTACAACTGAATAAAATAATATGAGTCTTGACAATTATTATAGTCAAAAATGAATGAATTAATTTAACATACAAGGACGATGTCCCGTTTTTGCGGACGCACACAGTTCCAAAGTCCAAACATGTCATAAAATTTTTTTACAAAACTGAGTTTCAAATATGTACATGAACGTAATAAAAATAAAAATCAAGACAAATATTTTACAAATTATGTATGTCTATTATTGATTATTGGAAGCCAAACATTTGCCAACTCAAAACCATCAGTATGGTTGAAATTATTCGGATCTTTAATTATTTCAATCGCTTCCCTGACCAATCTACCATGAATGGATGAGCATCTTGCAATTACTCTTGTTTCTTCGAACTTGATGTCGTGCAAAAACTCAATGGCATGATCAGCAACCGAAGATTTATCTGGATGATTGAGTCTTATGCATCTTCTATGTTCAGCAATACGTGTGCTTACACTTCTGCTCGTCTGACCAACATAGACTTTCCCACAGTTACAAGGAATCTTATAAATACCCGAAGATTGTAAAGGGATCATGTCCTTGACAGGTCTCAAAAACTGCTTGATTTTCATGACAGGAGCGGAGGAAACTTTGAAATTATGTCGAGACAAGATCCTTCCGATCTTCTCTGAAACATTACTGACATATGGCAAAGAAACATAATTTTTACTCACGCCATTATCCGCAACGGTAGTATTGTTAGATTTTGGTCGAAGTGCTTTCCTAATGGAATGATGAGAAAAACCATTTTTCTGGAAAATTACTTCTAGATTATTAATCACTTCATCAAGTTTATCAGGGTGACAGATATCATTAGCCCTTTGGAAAAGACATTTAATTGCTCCATACTTCTGTGAATGATGGTGATGTGATTCTGCGTGAATATATTGGTTTGTGTGTGTTGGCTTCCTATAAACAGTGTGTAGTAGTCTACCATCATTGGTTCGCTCTAGATTAACATCAAGAAAAGACAATGAGCCATTACTTTCTAACTCCGATGTGAATTTGATGTTTTCGTGAACATTATTTAAATGATTCAAAAAACTGTTCAAATTGTCATGACCATGAGGCCAGATTGCAAAAACATCATCTACGTAACGTAACCATAAGAATGGTTTATAGGTACTAGTTTCTAATGCTTTTTCTTCGAAAAATTCCTTATAGTAATTTGCAATTGATGGAGAAATTGGATCACCCATTGCAACACCATCAACTTGTTTGTGATAATCATTATTAAAGATGAAGAAGCTAGAAGTCAAACAATGGTGAAATAATTTAATAATATCTGGAGGGTAATTCCTTTTCAAAAGCTTTAAGGTGTCTTCAATTGGAACTTTTGTGAATAAAGAAGAAGCATCGAAACTAACAAGGATGTCATTATCATTTAACCGTACGTTACTAATTATTTCAATAAAATGTTTCGAATTTTTAACGTACGAAGAAGAATTATTGATTAATGGCTTCAATAAAAGTTATCATAATTGCTTTAAATATTAATTTTCAAGATTCTACAGCTGATCGTTCTGGATTTATGCGAAAAATTCGAAAAACTTTCCCGTGAACTGCACTTTTGGTCAAGCCGATCGCGATCATAATGGGAGGTGTATAACTAGATGCTATAAAAGTGTTTAATACGAATTTTCTATATTCTACGGCTGATTGTTTTGAATTTATGCAAAAAATTAGGGAAGATTATTAAGAGCACTTTCGGCTTAGAAGATTAACACAAAAATTTTAGATAACCATCAAGATGCTACAGCAATAATTTCAAATACTAAATTCCAATATCCTACGGCCAGCGTATTTGGATTTATGCGGAAAATTCAGAAAATGTTTCAAGTAAAGTGCACTTTCAGTACAGACGTTTGCAAGGTGCACAACTAGACCTTCGACCAATCTTGCAACCAAGTAAAATATTCGAAATATTATCTTATATCGTCGATATATTAGTTATATTTTCCGTTGAAAACATAAGATCGCACTTTTTACGTGCGATATCTTGTTAACGCTGATAGATACGCGAATAAGTCATGGAATCTTTTTTATAGAGAAAAATGTTTTCTTTATCTTAACTCCTGACCTAAAATACACTACGACCGTTAGGAAAAGAGATATTTGAGAAAAACTGGTCAAAAACGGGTTTTTTAATCCTTGATATCTCCAGAAGTACCACGAATTGACAATATGATTCTTGCACACTCATTGTACATGCCAAAATGAAGATTTTCCGCAAAAAAACAAAATAAAAAAACAGTACCATCTGATTGGGCAATCTTTTGCCTAATTTACTGGACTATTAACTTCTTAGATAGAATATTAAATAGGAATTGGTAAAGGGCTTTTTTAATAAAAAAAAAACATAAAATTCTTGGTCACACTGTTCTCTAATTTTAATTAGTAACCGGTTTCGATCACTGGGTGATCATCATCAGACTACCGGAGAGAACAATAAAATTACAGGAGCTTCACAAAAGAATATTAAATGTATCTTTCAACAAGTGATGCCATTCGTCAAACGACTAGAATCGAGGCAGAGTGAATGCTAAAAAGCAATATTACTTTTAAAATGGACGTCTAATAGTCCAGATATCTTGCCGATCATAAGCTTTTGGCGCTGTGGCGTATCATGTAGAATTGACTCCCATCACAGATCGCAGGAAACATTCCAAAATTATATATTGAACATCACTTGAGACGTGGAAAGGTGTTAAATAGTCAAAAAGGTGATGTAATAAATAACTCATTCTGTATTTGAATCTTTTTGATCGTATGTATTGGGCAATGTATAGAATTTCCCTGTTTGTTACTCAAAATATAACTCAATATGTGGATATTGAATATACGTTGTCTAAGCAGATAAAAGAATTTGTATATCCCAACAAATCTAACAATTGGCTGAATTTTTCTAGAAATAATATTTTTGTTGGTTGTAGACCAACTCCATTGGTATAGCAGTTATAAATTCATATGATAAATCATCGATGTTATATTTAATTTGCAATTACATTTCAACATATTCATAATTAAAATTTCATAATATATGTGTATGATGAAAATGAATTAATAAACTGTTTCATCATGCTCCAGAATCAATTTGCGAGGTCATGGATTTCGATGAATGATTTGAAATGGATTACCGTCTGTCAGAAAACAAATATATTGTGATGTTATTAATTAATTTGAATCAGTCATCAACACAGTTGAATCCTTGCTGGGAGATACTGTACAAAATTGATGGTAATCTAACATTTTTAATTTTTCTATTTTTTCACTTAAGACTAAGACTTTTAATGTAATGGACTTGAATCATGATTAATAAGTAACAAGTAAGTATTGTGAAACCGACAAAATTCACCTATCGAGATTTTGATGGAAATATCCGTTTATATGTCGGTACGTATGTTTGTGCGTGCATTCGTACGTGCGTTCGTGCGTAACTCGCAAATCTCAAAACTGGTTCTACGTATAATGTTGAAATTTGTATTTGGGACTGGCATAGGGTCTAGTTGTGCACCTCGCATTATGGTTTCAATTGTCTTCACCGGAAGTGCACTTTACTTGAAACTTTTTTCGAATTTTTCTGATAAATCCAGAATGATCAACCGTAGGATGTTGAAATTCATCATTTGAAATTGCTGCAGCATCCAAATGGTCATCTCTTATTTTCGTACCAATCGGTCCAGCCGGAAGTGCACTTTATGTGATAGACTTTTCGAATTTTCTTCATAAATTCAAAACAATCGGTTGTAGAATATTGAAATTTTGTATTAAGCACTTCTATAACATCTAGTTGTACATCTTGCGTTATGATTGCGATCGGCTAAACCGGAAGTGCAGTTTACTCGAAACATTTCTTGAATTTTCCGCATAAATCCAAAACGATTGAACGTAGCATATTAGAATTTAGTATTCAAGACGACAGTACCGTCTTCTAGATGCTCATGTCCTAATTTCATTGAGATCGACTGAGCCGGCAGTGCACCATACTTGACAATCTTCTGGAATTTTTCGCATAAATTCAGAACGATTATCTGTGGAATTTTGAAATTTGGTATTTTAGTCTGCTGTAGTATCTAAATGATTGCCTACTATTCTCATAACAATAATAATAACCGGAAGTGCACTTATTTTTCAATTTTGCGTATAAATTCAAAACTGTGAGCCGTAGAATCTTGAAAATCAGTATTTAGGAATGTTTTAGCATGAAAATGATGACCTACTGATCCTGTAGCAACCGACTAGGCTGAAAGCGCATTTTGCTTGACAGATTTTCAGATTTTTTTGGATAAATCAAAAACAATTAGCCGTGGAATCATGAGATTTTCTGTTTGATTATATATATCCAATGATGTACAAGTAAGTCACGTGATGTCCACGCCAGATTTTTTTTTTAATATATTCAACAACTTTATTCAATTCTTTCTAGTTTTAGTCGCCATTTGAATAATTTTTAGTCTGGACCCTTCAACTCATTTAATCAAACTAACATTCTATAACCAATCACGATTTTAAAATGAGGAATAAACTAACTTGGATATGATTTGTTGCTCATGTAATAGCCAATAGTTCTTTTTCTTTAGATGAATAATTTATCTAACGGTCGTTTGAAGTACGTAAAACTTGATTCGCGAACAGCGTGGTGCACACTTTTCTTCAAGTACTTTAAGCAGCATTTCATCTTTACAATACAATCATCATCAAATCACGACGATTAAAACTATAAAATGATCTCATTCCTTCTTATTATCCATTCAGCAACAGTAGCATTGTGGCTATAACCAGCGGTGTTAAATTTTTATGTGGTTCAAGCATTTTCTCTTGAACAGTTGAGAATGAGAATGGGTGGCGTCTTCCCTTCTCTGGTTGTAAACTGCACCTGTGACTTTCACTCTAGCAGATCGTATATTGCGTCCACGTTCTTGAGAACTTCAAATGTTAGCGTTGTTGTAAATGTAAACCGTTTTTTCTATTGTCGCTTTTTACACTCAGTGCGTGAGGTGACGTTGTAAGAATGATACGACCTGATATTAGGTTTTCAACACGTCCTGTTAGGGAGTAAACAATGCATCTCCATTGAAGGCTTCAAATAGTTGCTCAAATAGAATAATAGTTAGGCAATTAAATAAGAAATGCTAGGTTATTATTTTTCATTCCTCTTTCTAGTGGAATAAAAAAGAAAGCCATCTAAAAACAAAAGATAGTGGATTTGGTCGTTCAGGAAGTAAATATGATATAGAACAATACCCAAAGTTGAACGAAATCAGCAGCTTTAATGACCAGTAAAGTTTACTACTCTGTGGAATGGTAGGGCGAGGCAGAACGAGAACGATAACACTGAATAAAGTTCGGCGAACGCGCACTGATAAAGAGGTAATTAACCGTTGAAGAGGTTGTTTAAGCAAAACAAAATTACACTCTCGTTAAGATAAATCTCAAATATCGGATGTATAAATTATGAGTGTGTTCAAACCTCCAAGCAGCGATTCCAGCATAATGGCTTCGCACTTTTGGATTACCAGCACCTTCCTTTAAACTTCCATAACTTTGTCACCTTGGAGACTAATTTTTATGTTTATAGTTATCCCAAAATTCACTGATAAATTCATGATTAAGAAAGGAAATTTCATTGGTACTTAACGATACGAAAGTCTTAAAAGAATGATGCTCAAGAAATAATACCCTGGGAATTGAATGATGTATAAGAAAATTCTGTCCATAATATTCAGAAGAAGACTGGTATGTGTTATATCTTTTTGGTTCTTAGTGGCATTCGGAGAATAGCATTTTACATCAAGAGTAATTATTCAAGTAACTATATTGAAATTATACTTTTATTAATTCTTGACAGTTACATATTTAGTACGAAGAGACAGAGCGTGTGGGCAAGCGCGACATTGACATAATGGCGGTAAAAACAAAACTTCAAAGTTCATACATGACAGTATGAATAATAATAATTTATCTAAAACTGTTAAAATATAGAAACATTATGTAATGAACTTCAAATACTTGAGAATGCTCAATATGCAACTACAATTTTCTGATAAACAGATTATAGTAATTAAGGTATCAAGCGTGTTAAAAGGACAATGATGCCTGAGGTCAACAGTGTGCTTTCCGAGGGCCTCTGGCCCGAGGTGTGTACTTTGACCGTAGGCATTATTGTTTGTTCAACTCCCGTGGTGCCTTCAATGTTTAATGTCCGACTTTTGTCGTATTTCAATCAAAATTTCAAGCAATGTTTGTCCTGTCATTGTGACTTCTGTCAGAGAAATTACTCTAGTTACTTGCTGTAACTAAGTTTGTTTATTATTTTTCAAAATAATGCCCTTGGGCATTCTTTTGAAACATAATGCCCTCGGATATTATTTGTTACGTAATCACCCTGAAATCAGTTTTATTATGACAACAATAATAAACTAGTCGGACATTAAATTATTATCAGTTCCTTTCTCTGGGATCGCTCATCACAAAATATTTTTTTTGATCGCATTCTCTACCTTTTCCGCCCTTATTTTATTGTTCAAAAATATTTTTTCTAACGTAACAACTGAAAAACTTCTGAATATATTTCATGATTTTAGAAATGTGGAAGCTCTTCCCATTTGCCGCTTGGCATTTTGAAATTGAACGAAAAAAAAAAAAAAAAAAGATTAAAAGATGTTGTTTTTTGCGACTAAAATTGTTGATATTTTTCACAAAATATGAACAATTCAAGAAAACTTGTTTTCGCCTCATTGAATCAACAAATTGAATTGAATTGGAAACAGAAACACCGGAGAAATGATAAAAGAACAAACAGAACCTTTATTTGAGCACAAGAGAACAAGATAAATAATCTTGATCACTGGCAAGGCAAATTTTCATTGATAGCCTGAAGCAATCCAAGAGACAAAACAGTTGCTGTCTCTCCCATTTCTTGTATTTAAACTTACTACCAATATATCAATTATTAAGTTTTGTTATAAATCTGCTACTTTCTCAAAAATTCTGTTCGGAATCTTCATAAATTGTGGAAATTGTTTCAGACTTATTTTGTAAGAGAAGCAAATATTGTTGGTCAACAGTAATGTAGTTCTCGTGTGCTTGAGCTATTGGGACAGAGCACGGCTTGGTTTTATAGCAACTTTACGATGGGATGGACGTAGGTCGTGATCGTGACGGTCTCCCAAATGCCAGCAACTCCTTTGTCTCCATTTCCATAATAGTTCTTTTAATATTTGAAGAAGATTTTATAGATATAATTATATTTCATATTATAAAATTCAAAGTCTCTGATTCATATAATTCAGTAAAAATTTTTGGAGTACCGGTATTACTACTTAGATTTATCCTTTATAATACATGATATTCCGGTGCAATTCATAAGAAACATGATGCTTTCAAAATCTTAAATGAATCAATTTGAATAATTTTTAATAAATTCTCCATCTTACTTTAGTGCAATTGAAATGAATGCTTTCAGACAACATTAAACTTTAATATTTGCGAGAAGTCAACAACTTTTTTAGAGTTTTAAGTTCAATTACTCTGAAAGTCTTAGGAAAGAAAGTCCGTATGATACATTATATTATTCACCATTACGTCTTCGTTCTTAGTTTGCTTTAGAGTTGATGGTTGTGTTTATATATACTACTTGCTTTTGGTTCTGTGGAAAAAACGGTTTAATAGCAGCCATATTCAATATTACATCTTCTGGATTTTAGATCTGTTGTTAACTGAAAAGAAAAAAATCTCATGAATATCTGCCGAATATGGAATTAAATTTATATAAATTTTATATAAGCCACAACTTGTGAGCAACGGCGTTGGTTGCTACAAAATCACAATGATTGTGACAATCCAAGACTACTTTCTGATATTGGAGGACTCATCAGGCACTATCACACTTGATTTCATCGTTGTTAGTTACTTTGAATTCACACCTGCAGTCCCAGCAGTCGGCGATGCCACAGGCTTCTGAATTTCCCTGGGCGTTTTCATATTTTGTTACAAAATTTCGCCTGACGTCTTTTTTTGTACAATTGTTTTCCTAGTGCATACTCATGTCGCCATCTATGTAGCAGATTCGCACTTATTTGTAAATAGTACGTTCATATGACACTGGATGAAAGCGCTCTCTTTGGGAGTCGACGCGTCTGCTTCTTCCTCGCTCTCTTGCTTCCGAGCTGTTGTTGCAGACGTTTGTTTTTGGATAGTCTTGTGATTTTTCTTGTTATTCTAAATTTGGTGATTATTTTATTTAATTAAAATCAGTGTTATGATTTTGTAAGTATTTCGTTTATCATTTTGTTCACGTATTCCAAATTTAGTATTATTTTTCTAGTGATTTCGTTTGAGGCGACCCGCGTGGTTAACCTTTTGTTTTCCAAATTTATTTCTTTCATCCTTAATTATTTGTTAGTTTTTTGTGTTCAGCACCTTTTTACTACCTTGAAACTTTTATACCAAATTGATATTTTTGTTCTAAATTTATTTTTTTTCTAAATTTTACAATAGCGTATGCAATAGCCGTTCCGGTCGTAGGAGCTGGTCTTCTCCTCTTTAGGAGGTTATTATTGTTTGTTGTCCTTCCTCGGGAAGATTCGTTTAACTATTTCTGATGTTTTGTATTCAGATTAGTTTTGATAATTATTACTATTGATAGTGTTTCGTACACATGTCTAGTTGCTACCTGCCCTAGTTTACCATAATTTTCCGTCTACAAGAGTAGACATTCCTTCTTTGTAATTTACCGGTTTTTTTGTATTTCTGTTTTAAATTTTTTTTACTACCAAACGCGATCAGGCGGATATCGATTCGGTGATACGCGATTTTTTTATATAAACACTCGAAGTAATAAAACCTACGAGATTTGTGGCTATCTTCGTTCCTCCCTTTACCTTTCCTCACCTAAGTATGTGTGCTGTATGAATGATTAGTGAAAGTGGTTGATAATAAATAATTTAACTATATTTTGGATCCAACGCGTTGCGGATTTGTCATTCAACAACTCGTAGTTTAGTTTCTTACTTTGTTTTTGTAGTTTTTTGTTTCCAAAGCTTAAAATATTTTGTTGTGGGCTTTAGTTCCCGTTTTTAAGCTGGAAAAGCCTACGAGTTTGTGAAGATTGATCCAATTTTTTTAGTAACGAACCACGTTCGTAAATTTATCGACTCGACGCTAATAAATCCTTTTTCTTGTCCTGCTAGACTTTGTATTTTTCTGTGTTGTTCTTCTCTTTAATGCTCAGCGTAGTTTTTTTTTACTTTGTAAATTTTTAGTGCACTATTTAAAATCGGCCAAATAAATAACTTACTGATTATTTTATTTAACCTTTACTAAATTTACAATATATTCATTTTTTTAATTGAATCTAAATTTATTCATTCAAGTTTAACGCTTCACGTTTGAAGAGAGCTCTCAATTTTTTTATAGGAACCTCCTGTTTCAGTTGAATTGGATACTGGTTGGGTTGTTTGTTTTCAGTGTAAACTGCTAGGAATCTTAGGGACCTGTGGCCACTTGAGACTAGTTTTTGACCAACTTCAAGTTAAGAAAAAACACCAACACGTCTGCGACTTAAAGAAGAACATTAATATCTCCCGAAGTTGATGACCAAGCGCACGGCCAACCTTAACACCTTCAAGGACCGTTGGGTATTTATCAAAGCCCTATAAGACGCAAGATCAACTTTACTTAATTCAGGGAACGTTCTTGTCTGACGTTGTTTTTGTGGCTACCAATTCGACATCTATCTCCTCTGCCGATACTAGTCTTGAGTTCCGCCTGAAGAGGATATTTAGCTAGTTTTTGGTAACGTAATTTTGAACGTCTGTGACGTGCTCTCCAGTTCCCTTTTGGCTGTTGCAGTGAGATTTTGTTTTTGTATAATAGCTTCAATCATTTTCGTAAGTTACAAATTTTTTGAATTATAATTTTTGGAATTCTTTGCTTTAATTTAATAATAATTTTATTTATAATTGATTTCGACGTCTATGTTTTATTTCTTTTTTGCTGTCGCTATTGTCTCCCAGAATAGTACCTTTTTCTCCTTTGATCATTTCCTGGGAGTGGCGCCCATTTCCTATTTTTCAGGTAAAATATTTCTGGTGCCCTTATTAATAGCTAGCCTGGGTCTTCACTTTCAAGGTAGGATATTCCATTACTTAAATTTAGTGTCAATCAGCAGTACATTAAGTTTTTGCCACCAAATAGTGAAGAAACATTACCTTTTTTAATTTCCTACTGCCACCTTGGAAATAGGAAAAAGGTACACTGACGTCCGAACGTGGGGCCCTTAATTTTGTTCAGCCTTGAATTTTGTTGCAATTCAAATAAATACTTTTTTTGCTTCTCCAATTGGTTGCACAAACTTTGACATCGAAAAGAAAACTGGAAATATTCATCCTGAAATCCTTCTACTCTTTTCTTTCTATCATTACTATTTTTCCTCTAGCATATGCAAGATACCTCTACAACTCCTTTTTGTGCAATTACTAATCAAATAAACTTTTCTGAGGTACATACCAAGATGAAGCCCGAATGCATCGAATACCTATCGGAGGATGAATTGTTATATGAACTAGGAAACCGAGGTGTTGAAATCAATAATTTGTCGGTGGATTTAAAACCTATATTGAGAGGATTGCTGCAAGTTGAAGGAATAAATGGGAATCCATCTCCTATACCACACAATTATATACCAGCCACTGAAAACGCGACATGTCAACAGAAGCTACTGGATTTACGTGGTAAGATAGCCCAAATCAATAATGATAATTCTCGTGCTATTTCGTTGCGATTAGATTACCTTTACAATCGCGTTTTACGTTTAAATTCAGTTCAACCTTGTCCAAACCTATTAGCTCTTATAGCTGATTTGCGAACACAGCTCGACAACTTTTCGCGATTACAAGCTCCTTTGGCTGAAGCCGATCTTATTTCTTTCAATAATCAATACGTATCCTTACCAAATTCTACACCACCGACCCCAGTAGAACATCAAACTTTGATTGACACCCCAAATTATTCTTCTTACGGTTTTTCACAACCTTTAAATGCACCATCACAACATCTATCTCTACGACAACCTATTTTTAATTTGACTGTTCCATCTCCAGTCGTTTCACCGTTAACAAATAATTTACAACCTACTTATTCTTCAGTTCCTGACGTCTATAAATGGAATTTAAAATTCGATGGTACCGGCAGTGTCAACTCTTTTTTAGAACGTGTAACTGAACTAGCTACTTCTCGAGGTGTTTCTTTAGCTAATTTACCTAAACATGCTAGCGAACTATTTGCTGGACCTGCTTTAATTTGGTTTCGTGCAATTCGAGATGATATTCAATCATGGGATGATTTATGTTATCGCTTAAGACAAGCTTTTCTTCCATCAGATTATGAATTCGAACTTTGGCAAGAAATACAATCTCGTACTCAGGGTATTGATGAAAAAACCGAACTTTTTGTTGCTGTTTTGAAATCGTTGTGTAGCCGCTTACAAATTAAACCAGATGCAAAATCTTTTCTAACTTTGGTTTTACGAAATTTACAGCCTCGCTTTCAGCAGGATATCGCCGTTTTACAATCTCCTACCATCGAACATCTTATTAGTGTTTGTAAACTCAAAGAAAACACAGATCATAGGGTTGAAAAGTTTAAACCACCACCTTCTCGTACAAATAAATTACTAGAGCCAGAATTAGCTTACCAACGTCCCGTTGCATCTTCTTCTCGTGTGAATACTGTGCACACGACACCTTCTAAAAATCAAAATACTCGTAAGTGTTTTAATTGTGATGATCCAAATCATTTAGCGCCTCAATGCCCAAAGCCTCATAATAAGCATTGTTATAGTTGCGGTTATAAAAATGTCACTCGTTTTACATGCCCACATTGTTCAAAAAAAAGAATAGGATCGCGTTGTTTCAGTCGCCGACGCACACGATCTTTTATTAAGACTGACCGTTCAGCTTGGAATGACTGGCTGGAAACTGTAGCTAAATTCTGTAAAAGTCCTATCATTTCGCCTATTATTCATCATCCTAATTTAGACTCGCGACCTTTTGTTAAAATTCTTTTCGGAAAAACTCCTGTTGTCGCTCTATTAGATTCGGGTGCTAACGTTTCTGTACTAGGAAATAAAGGCATTTCTTTACTTTCTGCTAATAATATACCCCTTTTACCTTCTAAAGAACCTACTGTAACTACTGCAGATGGTGCTTCTCAACAAGTCAATGGAAAAGTTACCGTTCCTATCACTACAGATTCAGTCACTCATTATATAAACTTTTTAATAGTTCCTGCTCTTGAACAATCTGTCATATTAGGTACCGATTTCTGGCAAACTTTCAATATTCATGTCAATTTCAAAGATAATTTATGGAATTCTAGGCCGACTATTAATGCTTTTAGTTCACTACATGATTCTACCGAATTAACTACTTCTCAAACTGCTGCTCTACAAGTAGTCATAGATTCTTTCAAAGAACTTGGCTCAAAACCTCTTGGACGCACTCATTGTCTTACGTATTCAATTGATACTGGCGATGCCACTCCTATTAAACAACGATATCATTCTGTCTCTCCAGCTATGTTGTCCATCTTGCATCAAGAATTAGATAAAATGCTTGCACTCGGTGTAGTACGTCCTTCAAAAAGTGCTTGGTCGTCCCCCGTTCTAATCGTGAAGAAAAAATCCGGAGAGCCCCGTTTTTGTTTTGATGGCCGTAAACTTAATTCAGTTACCAAAAAGGATGCTTATCCTTTACCTTTAGTCAATGACATCTTGGATCGATTACGCGATGCTAACTATTTGTCTTCAATTGATTTAAAAAGCGCTTTCTGGCAAATTCCACTTGATGACGCTTCTTGTGAAAAAACCGCCTTCACCGTGCCAAATCGAGGTTTATTTGAGTTCACGCGAACCGCTTTCGGTCTTACAAATGCTCCTCAAGCCTTGCAAAGATTAATGGATGCCGTTCTTGGTCCACTTTTACATAAGTCTGTTTTCGTTTATTTGGACGACATTATAATTTGTACTTCCACCTTCGAAGAACACTTGTCAGTACTCTTTGACATTCTTAATCGACTTAAAAATGCAGGTCTTACTATCAACTTTGGAAAATGTGAATTTTGTAAACCCTCTTTAAATTATCTTGGCTTCGTAGTTGACAAACAAGGATTACGTACCGACCCAGACAAGGTTGCCGCCATTAATAACTACCCTTTGCCACGAACAGTTACGGAAATTAAACGATTTTTAGGTTTAGCTTCCTGGTATCGGCGTTTTGTACCTCAATTTTCATGTCTTTCAGCCCCTATCACTGCTTTAACTAAAGGAAAACGCAAATCCAATATTGTTACTTGGGATCAAGAAGCTCTTCAAGCTTTTGATAAATTAAAATCTTCACTCACTTCTTCACCTGTTTTGGCAAGTCCAGATTTTACGAAACCATTTACCATTCAAACTGATGCTTCAAATTACGGCATAGCCGCTGTATTATCTCAAGATTCCTCTGGCGAAGAACATGCCATTGCTTATGCAAGTCGTACTCTTACGCGCACTGAACGTAATTACTCAGTTACTGAACGCGAATGTTTAGCCGTTCTTTTCGCTATTACCAAATTTCGTCCTTATGTCGAAGGTACTTCTTTTACTGTTATTACTGACCATCATTCACTATTATGGCTTATGAGAATGCAGGATCCCACAGGTAAACTTGCTCGTTGGGCTGTTAAGCTTCAACAGTTTGATTTTCAACTTTTACATAGACCTGGAAAACTAAATACTGTCCCAGATGCTCTTTCACGTGCCCCATTAACAATTTCAACTTTATTTGTACCAGCCGATAACTCAGATCCATGGTATATAAATCTTCGTACTTCAATTCTTGCTTCTCCTTCTGATTATCCAGGATGGCGTGTAGAAGACCATACAATTTATAAACTTGTTCCGCAGAACCGTGCTGTTAATTTATCTCCATGGAAAATAGTCGTTCCCTCAGATCTAAGGGATGAAATTCTCAAAGAAGCTCACTCTGCTACTACTTCTGGTCATTTTGGCGTATTTAAAACCCTTCGTCGTCTTTCCGAAACATACTATTGGCCCGGTATGAGACGTTCCGTACACCGATTTGTAACGCAATGTAAAATTTGTTTATCTCAAAAACCTTCTCAATTACCTTCTTTAGGCCACATGGGAGAGCCTAAGAAAATTAACTATCCTTGGCAGGCCATCGCCATTGATTTAATGGGTCCTTTTCCTCGATCATCACATGGGAATATGCATTTATTAGTAGTATCAGATTGGTTTTCAAAATTTCCTTTATTATTTCCACTTCGTCAAGCTACTTCTAAAAGTATTACTACTATTCTAGAACGTGATGTCTTTCTTCTCTTTGGAGTCCCTCAAATTGTAATTTGTGATAATGGTACTCAGTTCAATTGTGACGAGTTTCGTCGTTTGCTGAAAAAATATCAAGTTCCAAAACTTTGGTACAATGCTAAATACCACCCGCAAGTAAATTTTGTAGAACGCACCAATAGAATCATTAAAACCGCTATTCGATCCTTTATTAAAGATAACCACCGCGCTTGGGATGTAAATTTACCCCAAATTGGTCAAGCAATACGTACTTCTGTTCACGAAGTTACTGGTTTTACTCCAGCATATCTTAACTTTGGTCGTCACGTACCCTTATCCGGAACTTTTTACTCCACTCCACCTGATACCATTTTATCTGATACTCCAGCTACTTATGCTAATTCATTTAAAGAATTGCATACTAATTTCCAACTAGTTCAGAAGAAAATTATATCTTCATATGACCGCTCCGCTAAACGCTATAACCTTCGTAGACGTTCTTTAGAATTCTTTGTAGGTGATTCAGTTTGGAAACGTAATTACGTACTTTCTGATGCTACCAAACATTTCTCTGCCTCTTTAGCTCCTAAATACATTCCTTGTGTAATACACAAGAAAATTTCTAAATTAGTTTATCAACTTCACGACCTAAATGGCCGCGACTTAGGACGTTGGCACATAAAAGACCTAAAGCCTCATCCTTCTGATGATGATAATTCTTCAAATCAATAGTTTTGTTACAAAATATTTTACATTTTCTTAAAAATTCTTTTTACACATATTTCGTTACGTCCCAAATCGACCCCTACTTATAATTTGCTACCTCCTATTTCGTCCCTATTCTTAGAAATTTTTCTTTTCAAGAAAAATTCCTTTTCGTGGAGGGGCAGTGTTACAAAATTTCGCCTGACGTCTTTTTTTGTACAATTGTTTTCCTAGTGCATACTCATGTCGCCATCTATGTAGCAGATTCGCACTTATTTGTAAATAGTACGTTCATATGACACTGGATGAAAGCGCTCTCTTTGGGAGTCGACGCGTCTGCTTCTTCCTCGCTCTCTTGCTTCCGAGCTGTTGTTGCAGACGTTTGTTTTTGGATAGTCTTGTGATTTTTCTTGTTATTCTAAATTTGGTGATTATTTTATTTAATTAAAATCAGTGTTATGATTTTGTAAGTATTTCGTTTATCATTTTGTTCACGTATTCCAAATTTAGTATTATTTTTCTAGTGATTTCGTTTGAGGCGACCCGCGTGGTTAACCTTTTGTTTTCCAAATTTATTTCTTTCATCCTTAATTATTTGTTAGTTTTTTGTGTTCAGCACCTTTTTACTACCTTGAAACTTTTATACCAAATTGATATTTTTGTTCTAAATTTATTTTTTTTCTAAATTTTACAATAGCGTATGCAATAGCCGTTCCGGTCGTAGGAGCTGGTCTTCTCCTCTTTAGGAGGTTATTATTGTTTGTTGTCCTTCCTCGGGAAGATTCGTTTAACTATTTCTGATGTTTTGTATTCAGATTAGTTTTGATAATTATTACTATTGATAGTGTTTCGTACACATGTCTAGTTGCTACCTGCCCTAGTTTACCATAATTTTCCGTCTACAAGAGTAGACATTCCTTCTTTGTAATTTACCGGTTTTTTTGTATTTCTGTTTTAAATTTTTTTTACTACCAAACGCGATCAGGCGGATATCGATTCGGTGATACGCGATTTTTTTATATAAACACTCGAAGTAATAAAACCTACGAGATTTGTGGCTATCTTCGTTCCTCCCTTTACCTTTCCTCACCTAAGTATGTGTGCTGTATGAATGATTAGTGAAAGTGGTTGATAATAAATAATTTAACTATATTTTGGATCCAACGCGTTGCGGATTTGTCATTCAACAACTCGTAGTTTAGTTTCTTACTTTGTTTTTGTAGTTTTTTGTTTCCAAAGCTTAAAATATTTTGTTGTGGGCTTTAGTTCCCGTTTTTAAGCTGGAAAAGCCTACGAGTTTGTGAAGATTGATCCAATTTTTTTAGTAACGAACCACGTTCGTAAATTTATCGACTCGACGCTAATAAATCCTTTTTCTTGTCCTGCTAGACTTTGTATTTTTCTGTGTTGTTCTTCTCTTTAATGCTCAGCGTAGTTTTTTTTTACTTTGTAAATTTTTAGTGCACTATTTAAAATCGGCCAAATAAATAACTTACTGATTATTTTATTTAACCTTTACTAAATTTACAATATATTCATTTTTTTAATTGAATCTAAATTTATTCATTCAAGTTTAACGCTTCACGTTTGAAGAGAGCTCTCAATTTTTTTATAGGAACCTCCTGTTTCAGTTGAATTGGATACTGGTTGGGTTGTTTGTTTTCAGTGTAAACTGCTAGGAATCTTAGGGACCTGTGGCCACTTGAGACTAGTTTTTGACCAACTTCAAGTTAAGAAAAAACACCAACACGTCTGCGACTTAAAGAAGAACATTAATATCTCCCGAAGTTGATGACCAAGCGCACGGCCAACCTTAACACCTTCAAGGACCGTTGGGTATTTATCAAAGCCCTATAAGACGCAAGATCAACTTTACTTAATTCAGGGAACGTTCTTGTCTGACGTTGTTTTTGTGGCTACCAATTCGACATCTATCTCCTCTGCCGATACTAGTCTTGAGTTCCGCCTGAAGAGGATATTTAGCTAGTTTTTGGTAACGTAATTTTGAACGTCTGTGACGTGCTCTCCAGTTCCCTTTTGGCTGTTGCAGTGAGATTTTGTTTTTGTATAATAGCTTCAATCATTTTCGTAAGTTACAAATTTTTTGAATTATAATTTTTGGAATTCTTTGCTTTAATTTAATAATAATTTTATTTATAATTGATTTCGACGTCTATGTTTTATTTCTTTTTTGCTGTCGCTATTGTCTCCCAGAATAGTACCTTTTTCTCCTTTGATCATTTCCTGGGAGTGGCGCCCATTTCCTATTTTTCAGGTAAAATATTTCTGGTGCCCTTATTAATAGCTAGCCTGGGTCTTCACTTTCAAGGTAGGATATTCCATTACTTAAATTTAGTGTCAATCAGCAGTACATTAAGTTTTTGCCACCAAATAGTGAAGAAACATTACCTTTTTTAATTTCCTACTGCCACCTTGGAAATAGGAAAAAGGTACAATTTGTTCGATTTCTTCTTTGGTGAACGTCCCTACTGTCTCTCCGCGTCCGTAAGTGGCAGTGACTTTTATTCTTGGCATTTCGTCGTGTCCATCGTCGATCCAAAAGCTGTTTTGAAAGTTTTCATACGATATTGAAGAAACAAACGCCGATCGACATCAGTCGACTTTAAAATCTTCCGAATTGTATGTCATTCGTAGTATCACTTATAGTTTTCATGATACTAATTTCAAGACAAACTATCAGTCAATCATTGACGTGCGGTGACTTTCTGTGATAGGTGTGCACAATTGGTGGTGAGGAAGGGGATATATACATGGCCAACAATACAGTTTATTTTTCTCACAACAACAAACAATCTATTTAAATTTTTCATATATTTTAATTTGGAAATGTCGCACGGACTGCTGGCCTTTAATTTTGATATTTTGAGTGAGTTTTATGTCTGGCGTTGGTCTTGTTTTCATAATTTCATTTTACGTTTCGACATCACGACGTGAAATAGGATTTTCCAGTAGTTCACAAATTATAGATCTATGTTCAGTTGTCATTCTACAAATGATAATTTCACAAAAATAAATAATTTAAGAAACGTATAAAATAAGTGTTTACCTAATATTGTTGTCTTAAATAACAAATAACAATATTTCAACTATTTTGAAACAAACTTATAAAAGGCGTTTGAAAAAAGAACACAGCTCCAGGTGCAGAAAGTCTGCCTGCACCCAGCGAGAGAGAACGAGCGATAGGAGATCGCTAATTTCGGTATGCTTTTTCTCTGTCAGACTCTATTCCTTCACATTCCTAATACTGACTATGCCAAACAGACCTCGCTCAAGGTGTAGGCAAGAAATCTGTACCTCAAGCATCGACATTCGTTTCAAATATATAGCAGAGTGGCCCGCGAGGCGCACCCGTATTTCTGGTTGCATAAATGGATAAAAAATACGCTCTTTCTCTGATTTTATAATGAAAATTTGTGAAACAAAATGAAATATTAAATGAACCATCATATTAATTTTATTTACGTAATTTTTAATATTTTCATAGGGTGTGCAGTGCACATCCTGCATATATGGACTGCACGCCACTGCAGTCAATCGAATAAATATTGCCAATTTAGAATGACCAACTGCAATTATTATCATTGATCAAGTTCAACTTCAACATCAGACTATCGAACGATATTTACTACTACTGACTACCAAATATTTTAGCGAATCGCGTTTTCTTGACTGTCGGTACTCAATTATTGCGATTGACAAAACTATTCTTCTCTTAAAAAAAAAAAAAAACATCATCGCGATCATTTACTTTACATTCCTAAAACGCTATATACCTGGATACCCTGATAAATTCATCTTCAGCTGTAATCAAAGAAAAATAACGAAACTTGTTTCTTCCGCAATACTTTTTGTAACTCCTTAAGTAAAAGGATCTTTAGAAAAGAAAAAACTTCCATTTATTTCCCATTATTATGATAGATTTAGTAATTTTAATCATCTTCATTCAGAAAACATTTGATTACGCGGCACTTTTCATTCATGATTTTGATAAAAGCAATTCCCGAAATCCAAAGTGACGTCACAGCTGCTAGAATTATGTATAGTAACACCAAGTAAATATGAACAATCTCTTATAAATGTCATACTTTGGTACCTTAATTTATTTTAAAATAGATTTGGACGGCAAAGTAGGATTTACAAAACAAATATTCCATTCTGCCTAATAAAATGGAACAATAGTATATTGTACAACAAGTATAGAAAATTACCTATTTCACACGAGGTGTGTAATTTTCAGCACGAGACGGAGTCGAGTGCTGGAATCACGCAAGTGTGAAATAGGTGATTCTATACGTGTTGTACACTATACTTTTTCTACGATCACAATTTTTAATGGAATATGTAGGTAAATCATTCGTTTAACTAAGATTTTGAATCTATTTTCACAAATATAAAATAATTTAGGCATTTTAATTGTTTGCTCTGCTTATCTATTGGAATATTAATTTTAGTTATGATTTGGAACATTATTGATATATTTTCTATCAGTTGATTGACATTGCATTGTTGTGTAATCAAATTGTTGCAAACTACGGAAAGATTGTATATGATTGGCTCTCTCTCACCAGGCGACCTTCTGATTGGTTCATTAGTTAGAGTTTTCTGTGATCTGGGGTAGCGTGTTTTCTGAATCTTCGTCACTAACCATTTTCCAACTGCAGTAATGATATTTGTGGATATCTAATTTTGGTTATGATACAATAATTACATACATAATTTCTCGATTTCAACAGAATGTGATGGAACGTGTTTTGTCTGCTTCAATTTGACAGTTGTGATTCGTAGTGTAACCAACCTTCGGAATATATATTACAAGAATAAGAAAATAATTCCAACAGAACTTAGTGCAATTTTGTTATTTAAATGTGGCTTATAAAAGAGCAAACAGAGATTTATATCAAGTCCGTGATATTTATCAATAATCTTGCTAAATATATCATATATATCACCTAAAGAATATTCAGAATGAATTATTAATATATAAGTTGGTCAAACTGGTGTGAGAAATGATTTCTCACGACTTTTCGCACAGTTGTGTGAAATTGTAAGTTTTCTAGTTGTGTTTTGTATGAGAAATATGTTGTTTTCCATAGTGATCGTAGAAAAACATTATTGTAAAACATGTAATATTCTTACTTGGACAGGCTACAGATATATGTCAAAGACAGTGCGCACAAAGCGCGCGCATAACGTAAGATCACCCAGCCGCTAAGAGGCAGGCTTGGCCAATATAAAAATTTTTGCAAACAATTAAATTCCAAACCAAATCGCTCTCACAAAACATCATGTTGGGGATGGCCATCATTTTGATTTTAAGAATGCTAAGATATTGGATATTGGATGTTGTCAAAAGCAAAGACCAAAGATTATCACAGGAAACCTTATTTATCAATAAGAACCGAAAACAAAATGTCAATTTCCAAATTGATTACAGAGAAAACATGTGTCATAATAATAATTTTATGAAATTCTGCTAATTCCTTGTTAGTCCTTCGCTCCACCTGCTTTCTTTGGATTTATACGTTTCCGGTGCGTCAGTTCTTCGTAAACCTTAGATGCTGGCGGTTACAAATATGTTGTTCTGCGTTTTTTCAAGCAACAATATGTGCTTATTACACTTTTTAAGATTTGGTGAGGGTGGATATATATCGTGATGTGTAATAACTTTATAAAACATGTACTTTTTTCTTCAGCTGATGATGGATGATAATTTATGCATCTAAAACGTTCAAATCCTATAATAATAGAAGGATCTTTTCGATTTTTTTTGGAAATTGTACCTTTGGATTGATCCTGAAACCTCCACACAAGTCAGAACAAGTTTCTATTTCTATTGAAGCTTAACAGCAACACCAATTATCGAATAAATTGGTTGCGCTTCGTCTTGATATTTTTTCCGGCAATATCCTCAATCATGGGATATGGAAACATTCCTATACCAAATATCAAGTCAATATCTTAGATATTATGGAAGTTATGCAAAAATCGAAGAGCGGATGGTCTTCCAGTGAACTGATTCCAGTCATAATCTGATCTGAACAGACCATAATGAAATTACGCTCTTACACTAAACTCCAACTCAATTGGTAAAACGCTGCGAGTGCTACTTGAAAGTTTGCACATATATACACAGAGACTAATAGACGGTAATCGTCTTGATCATCTTATGTTCGATGGAACAGAGATCAAAGATCAAAAATAAATTGAAAGTTTATCCCAATTGATATTAAAGGAATTAATCTTGATGCACGAAATGATTATGAACATAACAATGTTGAAGCTCCAAAGCAGAAAATCCAAAAATTATAGATAACAGAATACTGGAAATATCTAAAGATAAGTTAAAGACTGTAATGTGATCTGTACAGTATAATAAATTCAGCCCGTTGGAAATAAATGCGCCATTAATTTCTTATAAAGTTCTTGAAAATAATTCACTGACTAATCTTCCTCGGTTTCAGTGAAATTTTATTTCACACTAAAATATTGTATAAATGCCATAGATTTTTTTTATTATAGAACAGTAAATAAAAATCTGGGCTTGGGATTTTTTGCTTCGCGCGATCCGCTTTTCCGATATTGGAATACGCTAGAATATAACACATAAATTTTCTATTTATTTTGTGTTTTGCGACTGGGGCGGCCTCGCCAACTGGATCCGCTCTTTCGCCTATTTTATCGCTTATTTATTCCTCTAACTCCGACGATATTTTTGTGTTCTTGACTGCGGTTCTCAAACGAATTTCCTTTTTTAATGGTGTTTTTCTCTTCAAATAATATTTATTGCTCTGCCTGGAGATACGTGAAGCTACCTAGAATAAAATGTTTCAAAGAAAATATCGCGAACTTCACATTCAAACTCTAATCATAATTTTTTAGGAGTGTCAAGTGACAAGAACTGAATACCCTGAGCCTTCGTAGGGCGCCCAAGAAATATGAAGATCAAGTGCCTATATACATAGCTTCAATCTTCTTCGTCTGAGTTTTTTTTTATTGGAAAAAGATCTACAAAGTAATTTATGAATATGATACCTCGGAAGTAAATAATGTTTATTCCAGGGTAATGGTAGCAAGACGACATTCAAACTAGAAGATTTTTACCTAGAATATAGGTTCTTGATGCATGTTAGCTGCTAATTGCCTTCTTCTTCCAAGGCTCCGTACCTCATAAGGTACATCAGGAACTTTTTATAATAATCTCTGTTCATTTTCCACTTCTGATTATTTTCTCAAGTTCATGCAACATTTATATATATATTATATTATATATATATATATATATATATATATATATATATATATATATATATATATATATATATATATATATATATATATATAATATAATATATATAAATGTTGCATGAACTTGAGAAAATAATCAGAAGTGGAAAATGAACAGAGATTATTATAAAAAGTTCCTGATGTACCTTATGAGGTACGGAGCCCGAGATCTCATGATTTCCGGTCATGCGTGATAACCACTACACCACGCTGAGACAACTGAGTAATCCCGGCGCTGTACAAGACTTTTTCAAAAATTAATTTACTTTCATTCAACCGTCTGGCTTATTACGGATTCGCCAACTAGATTTACATTCAGAATATTTACATGAGAGTTAATTACTCACGAATGTCAGCCGTTGTCCTCCATTGTCAAAGACACAAAAATGTGTCGTCTTTGGAGCGTACAGCAAATTTGACAAAAATGCAAAGAATCTTGTACAGTGTTGGGAGACTTACTCAGTTGTCTCAGCGTGGTGTAGTGGTTATCACGCATGACCGGAAATCATGAGATCTCGGGTTCGAAGCTGTACAAGACTTTTTCAAAAATTAATTTACTTTCATTCAACCGTCTGGCTTATTACGGATTCGCCAACTAGATTTACATTCAGAATATTTACATGAGAGTTAATTACTCACGAATGTCAGCCGTTGTCCTCCATTGCCAAAGACACAAAAATGTGTCGTCTTTGGAGCGTACAGCAAATTTGACAAAAATGCAAAGAATCTTGTACAGTGTTGGGAGACTTACTCAGTTGTCTCAGCGTGGTGTAGTGGTTATCACGCATGACCGGAAATCATGAGATCTCGGGTTCGAATCCCGGCGCTGTACAAGACTTTTTCAAAAATTAATTTACTTTCATTCAACCGTCTGGCTTATTACGGATTCGCCAACTAGATTTACATTCAGTATATATATATATATATATATACAATGAGCCGTCGGCGTTTTGTTCAAAAATTTACGACATAGGATAAAAGAATTTTGTACGAACGACGCTGCCTTTTGTTTTAAAGCCAGGCGACGGTAACTTGGAATCTTTTCTTGTTTGGATGGCTTTTTATCAACCTAAGAGAAATTTTTTCACTTTTGTTTATTGAGTGAGTTAGTAGGTCGATAAAGACGTCGGCGATATTGACGCTGCATTAATCATCTCTGAAGCTAAGAGAGGCTGAACTAAAACAAATAAACTAAAAACGACAGCGAAATTACAGATTAAGATGACAAGAGATCAAAATTATATTTTATATATATATATATATATATATATATATATATATATATATATATATATATATATATATATATATATATATATATATATATATATATATATATCATCTCTGAAGCTAAGAGAGGCTGAACTAAAACAAATAAACTAAAAACGACAGCGAAATTACAGATTAAGATGACAAGAGATCAAAATTATATTTTATATATATATATATATATATATATATATATATATATATATATATATATATATATTTATATATATATAAAATATAATTTTGATCTCTTGTCATCTTAATCTGTAATTTCGCTGTCGTTTTTAGTTTATTTGTTTTAGTTCAGCCTCTCTTAGCTTCAGAGATGATTAATGCAGCGTCAATATCGCCGACGTCTTTATCGACCTACTAACTCACTCAATAAACAAAAGTGAAAAAATTTCTCTTAGGTTGATAAAAAGCCATCCAAACAAGAAAAGATTCCAAGTTACCGTCGCCTGGCTTTAAAACAAAAGGCAGCGTCGTTCGTACAAAATTCTTTTATCCTATGTCGTAAATTTTTGAACAAAACGCCGACGGCTCATTGTAACTGGGCCGTGATTTTGGCCAGCACTGCTGCGGGTTAATATATTGTCGTGTTACATTAAAAACGAATTGAAGAACCCTGGTCTTGTGCTTTGATACCGTAGATTAGAACAAATCCATTTAATGTAATAAAAGAGTGCCGGAAAGTGGGACAGTTTTATGTTGTCACCGTCGTTACTGTAATACGGAAGTTTGCATGAGAACTGTAACAAATAGCTTTTTTTTATTGAACCACTTTTACGACGAATTCATTAAGATCTGAAATATTACCGCAATTATTGGCACGTCACATTTATCTCTGTCATTTGATTATTTTCAAGTGAAATAATTCATTCTTTGTTCTTCATTTATTTGCATTATTACATTTATCACTTCAGTTTGATTACAAGCTACAACCAATGTACAGTATTAGTCAAAATATTTTACATCGATTAATGATTTATTGTCCTGGCCTATTTTGTTGATGAACCAGGAAAGAATAAGTTTTCTAACTCGTATCTAGTTTTTCTGTTTCATGTTTGTAGCACTACTTATTAACCCATTTGTTTGATTTTTTGTAAGGTTTAAATGCACCTCATGCTATTGGCTTCCTTGTTCAATAATTGTCTAAATATTGAGGTTGAGACCTGTAGAAAAAATCTTGAATGCAACTCCTGTATGAATAAATATGTATTATGAATTCCAAATTAGCTAATTATTATATTTTATTCATTGCAGCAATAATTCCAATTATGTAATTGCCTCGTTTTCAAATTGATGGTTAAACTAGTAATCACTTTAGTTTTGTTTAGTATTTTGTAGTGGTAGCATCATATTGTCTGATTTAGGTCCGGTTTCACCAAACTCAGTTAAATTTATCATGGGGTTATTTTGAGTCAGTAACTATGGTTACAATTGCATCAACAATACTTTTCGTATAGAATAACCTTTGGATAAATTTAACTAGCGTTGGTGAAACTGGCCCTTAGTGATAAAGAGATTGGTAAATCAAGATTATTGGTGAGTTGAATTCAATAAGATTGAGAATATCACAAGGAAAATTTGGTCTTATTTTCATTTAAATATACATAATTCAAATATTCAACGTGAAAAAATATTTTTTTCTATTTGGGTGTTATAAAGAGTACTTTATGAAACTCGTTTTGGTATCGTAAATTGCCTCTTTATAAAACCCAAACCTAATTCATTTTTATTAGATAACCTAACTGTTATTTTGATGTGTCAAAATACTTATAATATGTTTCAAAGAAAATTCTTAAATTGCTCTTTTATATTTATCCATTTCTAAAAAGTAGGTAACATTCAAATTAGCAAATTTTGATTTATACCAATTACATATCTGTGAAGTCTCAGTGTTACCAAGAGTCAAATAAAAAATTGAACATTGATTATCGATGTTTTCAAATTAGAAAATTCATCATTTCTTGACATATATGAATCCAAATAGGAAAAATTGTATAAAATACACGTTACTTAAGACATTTTAAGTCACTTATTCATTAGAAAACGCGTGCACTAAAATCATGTCTCATCAAAATTATATCTTAATATTCTATATCCCGCTAAAAAGTAAAGAGGAATACGCAACGTGTTTTATATGTCCACCTCTATTCATAATAAATATTTAAAAGAATTGAAAATAAGATCATTATTTAGTCGTCAAAGTTTAGGATTGATGCAGCCGATAGAAAAATACAATAAGAAAATGTTATTGCTTCTTTCTTTGGCTTTGAATTTAAACTTATGAAGTTTCACATATAATTATGTTGATGGGTAATATAGTTTCATACTGTTGCACTTTGAATCGAATATAACTGAGAATAAGGTTCATGCTTAATGTTGAAGTTTATTTTTAATATAAAGAATACTCAAGTTTGTGTAACAAATTAATATTATGAATGACAATACTATTTTGTACAACAAGAGTGGTTTGTTGCTAATATCGCACACGAACTAATTTAAAGACACAAATACGAAGAGGAAGTGCCTCGAACATTTGTATGCAATAGATGCATACCTATCCATTCGAGACAGAAATAAATTTTCCCATTAATTATTATCTATTTCAAAATTTTCATGATAATTAATTAATTTTTTTGATGTTCTAATAATTCTTACTAATATTATAAATGCGAAAGTCACTCTGTCTCTCTGTTACGCTTTCACGTTTAAACCACTCAACCGTTTTTGATGAAATTTTGTACAGATATAAACTAGAGCTTCAGAAAGGACATAGGCTACCTTTTATTGCGAGGGTGTTGAAATAGGGGATGATAGTATGTATGGAGCTTTGTCATTTTCGAAGATAAAACCATGAAATTTTGTATTCGGGCATCAGGCACTTGATATTAAGTGAACAAACGTTTCTTTTAGCGTTTTTGTGATTTCGACCTACATGGGGATGAAATAGGAGATGAAAGTTCGTATTGAAATCCAAGCGCCTGCGCAGCAAACAGTGTGTATGCTTATTATTTGCAAAATGGGTATCCTAAAAAATTGAAAATGCTGCCTAAAATAACTATTCCACGCGGACGAAGTCGCGGGAAAAAGCTAGTTATTTCTAAATGCTAAAATATTTGATTCAGATATTCATTGTAAAGGATACATTTACAAACACAATAATACTTCATCTATTTTTCTGTAAATTATGTGCCCATGTACTGACTTTTATATCCGCAAATGATACGAGGATCGTCTTTTTACATAAAATTTCATCTCAATATTTAGTCGAATTGAATCCGAAATTATAGTACGATACATATACATAATATTTTAGCTGTAGCAAATTTTCAAAATTCACAAGTTATGAGAAATATGAAAATTACTCGTACAAATTTTCGTTCAAAGAAAATTATCTTAACAAGAATGCCTCGCCGAGTTATTTTGTTTTCGGTAATGAAGTACCACATCAGTCGACAGTTTATTGGTGGTATGGAGATTTTAAACGTGGAAGAATAAGTCTCAGCAAGGAGCCTAGGACAGATCCTCCAAAAACGACAGTCACTCAGGAAAATGTCAATGCCGTGCGTAAACTTATCAACGAAGCTCGACATATCGCAAAATTAAGGCATTATCATAGTAATTAAGGTATCAAAGGTGTTAAAAGGACAATAATGTCTCAGATTAACAGTGTACTTTCCGAAGGCCTCTGGCCCAAAGTGGATAGGTTGACCATAGGCATTATCGTCCGTTCAACTCCTGTGGTACCTTCAATGTGCAATGTCCAACTAATGTACCTACTACTACAATTAAATTTTTTAGCAATGTCCTATCATTGTGATTTCTGTCCGAGAAATTACTCTAGTTACTTGCTGTAACTAGGGAACGTGATATTTTTGTTTGTTATTTTTCAAAATAATCCCTTTGAATATCATTTTTAACATAATTACCCTGAAATCAGTATTATTATGACAACAATTATAATCTTGTCGGAAATCATAGTAATTAATATATCAAGGGGTTTAAGAGGACAATAACGCCTGTTGAAATACGCACTCAACAAAGAATCAATTCAAACACAGATTTTAGCAGCGTTTATTTCTCTTTAAATAATACATCGTGAATGTACCACTACGCTTAATGTGAACGCTTAAAATTACCTAAAAGGAAATAATTTTGTAAGTTTGACGAATATCGGCTTTAATGAAGTTACTTACTGTATTTAATTGGACTCGAATTGAATAGAAATATGTATATATCAATACGCGCTCATTACATTCAAATATTGATCGTTTGAGATTTTTTTTATTCTACTCTGACAACTAGAAAAAATGAATATTTTTTTATTTCCCCGATCACTAAATTCAATTTCTAATAATTTGATGTTTGGATAACTAGCTCTAATTTTCACATCCTCTCCCCCGGTGTTTCGATGGAGACATCGTCGACATTGAATCACCAATCTTGTTCTCTTCTATATCCAGTTTCGCTAATTTTACTGTTGGTCGTCTAAATACTCCTGTTGTCGTTTGTACTATTGCACTACGTACTTGCTTGTCTTTACCCGTATGAACTTTAATTATTCGGCCTTTCAGCCACGTATTTCTTGGTTGAGTATCATCAACCACTATTACTATGTCCCCTTCTTTCAGAGGTTCTACAGGAGTGCACCACTTACTTCTACGAGTCAACGTAGGCAAATATTCAGTCAGCCACCTTTTCCAAAAACGCTTTGCGTACAATTGAGACACAAGCCAGTTTCTTTTCAAATAAGGTGCTTCATCGCTGAAATGTCCAATTGGTTTTCCCCCTCCTGATGTCCCACGTAAAAAATGATTAGGGGTTAGCGCTTCTGAATCCTCACTATCGAGTGGTAGATATGTTAGGGGGCGCGAATTTATAATATTTTCCACTTCCATCAAATAACTTCGCAATAAGGGATCCGTAGGAGTGCGATTGAGCTGAATTGCATAAAGCGTAGTCTTCACGGATCTTACTAAACGCTCCCAACTACCTCCCATGTGAGGGGCTGCTGGAGGATTGAATTTAAACTTTATTTCTGGACTTGACATTTCATGGGCGATCTCTTCTAGTTTAATTTTACCTATTTCTTGTCGCAGCTCCTTTTCAGCACCTACGAAATTAGTTCCATTGTCGCAATAAATTTCACGTGGATCTCCTCGTCGTTGCATAAAATTTCTGAGACAAAGGATGAAACTATTCGTATCTAAAGAATGTGCGATTTCTATGTGCACTGCTCGCACAGTTAAACATGTAAATAGGCAGCCCCATCGTTTTTCTACCCTTCTGCCGTTCATTACTTTAATTGGTCCAAAATAATCTACTCCAGTATACGTGAACGGATGAGTATAAACTGCCAGCCGTGCAGGAGGCAATAGTCCCATTTCTGGTACTTCTGGCTTCGCTTTTCTAATCTTGCAGGTATTGCATGTATTTCTTATTCGTTTCAATAATTGTCTCAACTGTGGAATCCAATATCGCTGCCGTATTTCGTTTACAACTGTTTCGTGGTTTTGATGTTTATATTTGCAGTGATAATTTTCAACGATTAAATACGTGATATGGTGATCTCGCGGTAGAATTACTGGACGTTTTGCGTCACCACTCACCTCTTCGATATTGTCAATTCTTCCCCTGATTCTCATAATACCATCCTCATCTACATAAGGCGAAAGTTTGAAAATGCTACTAGAAGGTTCAACACTGCTATATTTCGGCTTTCCAAATTCGTCCTTCAAACTGAGCCTTCTTTTTTCTTTGGAAAAACATTCTGTTTGCGCTATTTTAATGAGCGCATTTTCCGCTTGTTTTAACTCTTCAGAAGTCAAAAATTCTTTGTTCATTCGGTCCGACGTTGGTTTAGAATTGATAAGATTGTAAAACCTATAAACGTATGCCACTGTTCTCCACAATCTTACCCATTTCGAGAATCTTTCGTATTTTATTACAGATTCAATTTCGTTATGATGAACAGCCAGAGTAGAAGGATTTTATAGAAAATGCTTCTAAAAGACTTTTTGAGAATCTTGAACCAATCAACGCCGCTACTAGTTCTAATTTTGGGATCGACAGCAACTTCACTGGGGAAACCTTACTTTTCGCTCCCAGTAGCACACATTCTACCTTTTTATCTGCTTCAATTCTTAGATAAGCTACTGCTGCACTAATATCTTTACTAGCATCGACAAAAACGTGCAGTTGAGTATCCACTTCTTGCCAATCTTCAATTTGTTTTAAAAAGCAGCGTTGAATGCGTAGCTTTTCCACCGAAGGCAGTAATCGTAGCCAAACAATCCATTTTTCATTATGTTCAGTACTTATTTGTTCGTCCCAATCAACTCCTGATCGCCATATTTCCTGCAGGAGTACTTTGAGATAATTAAGATAATAAGCCAGTAAACCTAAAGGGTCATAAATTGACATCAAGATACGCAGAACTTCTCGTTTAGTCGGTTGTCTTTCTCCTTTGAGTACTTCTTGATTGCCTTTATTAAATCGCAGCGAGTACGTAAAGGCATCTTCGTTCATCTCCCACCACATTCCTAATACTTTTTCAGAATTATCTTTGGCTTCAATATTAATGTTGAGTGGACGACTCGAGCTGCTGCTATCCAAGGCTTCTAACACCTCAACTGAATTCGATCTCCAATTGCGAATTTCAAAGCCTCCTTTTTTATGTATTTCTCTGACCGTCTTCGTCAACATAATCGCTTCTTGTTCAGTGTCAAAACTTGTTAGTAGATCATCCACGTAATGTTCATTTGTAATCAGTTTCACTGCTTTTGGATTCTCATTATCGAATCTTAATGCATTCATGTTCTTCACAAACTGAGCGCTGCTAGGGGAGCATGTTGCGCCGAAAGACATTACTTGTATCACATAGTTGTCTGGTACTTGAGTTGTTTCACAAGATCTCCAAAGAAAACGCTGTGCATGTTGATCTTCTTTTCTTATGCGTACCTGGTGGAACATTTCTTTTATATCGCCACTTACGCCAATTTTTCGTTCTCGAAAACGTAAAAGTATACCAAACAAGGACGACAATTGATCCGGGCCTTTCAATAACATACTGTTTAATGACACTCCCTGTATCTGCGCTGCTGCATCCCATACCATGCGTATCTTGCCGGGTTTATTTGGATTTTCCACAGGAAATATAGGTAAGTACCAAACACGTTCATAATTTTGACATAATTCGTAATTTGTCAATTTTCGTATGTAGCCCTTTTGTTCATATTCTTCCATTTGTTTGAGCATCGATTCTTTTAAGTACGGTTTACGTTCTAACCGTTTTTCGAGTATCTCCAATCTGTGTTGAGCCATAATTTTGCTATTCGGAAGTTTAAACGAGTCATATTTCCACAATAAACCTGTTTCATACCGCTCTCCTATGTTTTTTGTTGTATTTTGCAAAATTTCCAGAGCACGGTGGTCCTCTTTGGAAAATACCGTATCGCGTGACGGCTGAATACCTAAACTTTCGACAGTGAAGAAATTTTTAACCAATTGATGTAATTCTTCATCGCTCGTTGCTTCGTAAGTATGAAAATTGCAAGTACTGATTGAATGTCCACCGTTTTCTTCTTTCATTGCGAAGACAGTCCAACCAAGACGACACTTGCAAATCATTGGCTGATTTTCTCCACCTTCTCGAACCTTCAGTGGAACTCCAAGCTTCCAGTTATTTAGTCCAATCAATATTCTTGGTCTCGCATTCACGTATGATTGAACTGGTAATTTCCTCATAAACGGATATTCTTTGCAAAGATTTTCATAATCCAGAGTTTGATGAGGTAAATCTAAACATCGCACCGTTTGTGCATCCTTTATCTCATATTTTCTTGATGTTTCTGACTTCCTACTCACTACCAAGGATACTCTCATGGAACTGTGTTCAATTCTATATTGAGCGGCAGTCCACTTCAGACATAAATCTATTTTAGGCCCTTCTAGATCAAGTTTTCTTGCGCAGTCTTCCTCTATGTATGTTCCAGAAGATCCTTCGTCTAACATCGCAACTACTTCAAGTCTCCGATTTTCATTTTCAAGAATTACAGGCACATATCTAAATTGCGGGCTCGACGAGGGAGCAATATGACTGCAATGAGTTTGTTCTTTGACACTTATGTCATCTTTTGACGTTTTCTGATCTAAGTTCTCATTGTGTAGCAAAGGATGATGTTTTCGCCCGCAACCTTTTCTGTCACATTTAACAGTTCCACTACATCTTCGTTTCGGATGATATCGTTTCAGACAAGCTTTACATAAATTCAATCTTCGCAGTTCCTTCCAACGATCAGCAGCTGATAGATCAATAAATTTCTTGCATTTATCAATGGTTTTGCAGTTTCCGTTACATACACAACAATGTTTAATTTCATCCGTTTCTGAATGAACGTTTACGCGGTTTGTTGGCTTAGCTCTATCATTTATCGTCAAATCTTGTATCGTTACTACTTCGCTAACATTCTCTGCAACCGACTCCAACCATTGTCCAAACGCCGTGACACTCGAACCGTATATCAAGCTTCTTTTGTATGCACCCCATTCAATGCGCATTTGGTTTGTTAACTTTTCAACTAACTCATAAATTAACGTTGGATTATTGTCATATTGACTTAAACCAGATGCCTTTATCGTTGCACATAGATTATTAACCATTGCTGAGAATTCTATCAGCGTTCCTAATTTCTCTATCTTTACCGGAGGAGTCTTGCGTATTGATTCAATTTGTATCCGTATAATGTCTTCCGGTTTGCCAAATATTCGTTTCAGTGTTGTCATAATTTGCGGCACACATTCCGGAAATGCTAGTTGACTTTCTACAAGTTTTCTTGCTTTGCCTTGTAGACATTTTTGTAGTCGAATTAGATTTTCTAAATTGTTAAAACCACACACAGTCGTTGACGTATTGAAGGCCGTCCAAAATATCGGCCACTCTTCTGGTTTTCCTGTAAACGTTGGCAAATCTTTTGACATACTTTTCCTTGCCATCCATTGACTTTGCGTAGGGTCATCTTGCGTTGGAAACAAAGATGTATGTCTCGGAGTATTCAAGATTTCTTCTCTCTCGTTGACGGAACCGTTAAATGGATACCGTTCTGTATTCATTCTTGGTGTAGAACTGATGACAGTTGATCTAAACCGAACGCTTTCTTCCTTCAAAGGTAAATTCATCTTAGTTTCTTCAGTTCTGATCGTCTGTTGACGTATATCACTTTCCTCTATATCTAATTCAGACTTGTGCGGCTTCAATAACGCTAATTTCTGCCGTACAATTTCACGCTCGCGCCGAATTAGTTCTTGTTCTTCATCTAACAATCTTAATCTACGTTCGACATCATAAGTTGACAAATCACTTTCTTTTGAAGATTTATTAGCTGACTTTAGACATTCGTTACAATTCCAGCTTCCTATTTCTTCTACGTTGTTCTGATCAACATTGACACACCGAAAATGATATCGCACGTTGCACTTATTACAGTGTAGCATATTTTCATCGTGATCTTCATTGCATATTGTACATAGTATGCTACCTGCATAGGTTCTTGTATGATGAAGCGATTGTAATGGCTGATTCGCAGGCATAATTCAATTCTTCGTAGTAATTTTAAGGATTTGTTGAAATACGCACTCAACAAAGAATCAATTCAAACACAGATTTTAGCAGCGTTTATTTCTCTTTAAATAATACATCGTGAATGTACCACTACGCTTAATGTGAACGCTTAAAATTACCTAAAAGGAAATAATTTTGTAAGTTTGACGAATATCGGCTTTAATGAAGTTACTTACTGTATTTAATTGGACTCGAATTGAATAGAAATATGTATATATCAATACGCGCTCATTACATTCAAATATTGATCGTTTGAGATTTTTTTTATTCTACTCTGACAACTAGAAAAAATGAATATTTTTTTATTTCCCCGATCACTAAATTCAATTTCTAATAATTTGATGTTTGGATAACTAGCTCTAATTTTCACAACGCCTGAGGTCAATAGTGTACTTTCCAAGGGCCTCTGGCCCGAGGTGTGAACGTTGACCATAGACATTATCGTCCGTTCAACTCCCGTAGTGCCTTCAGTGTTAAATGTTCGACTATTGTTCTATTTTAATGAAAATTTTCAGCAATGTACCTATGTCTTGTCATTGTGATTTCTCTAGTTACTTGCTGCAACTAGGAAACGTGATATTCTTCGGGTATTATTTGCTACTAAATTACCCTGGAATCAGTATCATTATGGCAAAAATAATAAATTAGTCGGACATTCAAAATTTTAAAAACGTCAATTTAGAAAATTTTGTATGAAGACTTGTGTGTGAGAAAATCAGTTTCTCGTTAGCTGCGTAATCTATAGACCAGAAAAGATAAAGAAGCTAGGGTCAATTGGAGTCCAAAAAACTTGACCGATTCAACGCAGACATCTTTAAAAGCGCATACAACATTGTCAGTGGTAATGAATCGTGGACTTACTGATATGAACCCGAAAATAAACACCAGTTGTATATACTATACACTATATTTATTTATTCGTCACAAATGGACCGCTGATGATTTTGGAAAATATTTTAGATGATGTTATGCAAAATTATTGTGGGATAAATTTTAGTCATTTTATATCACATGATAAATACTACCGTTGATAATATAAACGCAAAAAACTAAAAAGTTTCTTCAATAAAATTTTGGTATCAACGGTTGAAAAAAATTTATTTACGAACTTGAACCTAACTTTTTGATGAAATACTTGAATATAAAATTTCAGTACAAAATTTGTACGCGACCTCAAAAAATCGTGCTTCCTAAAAGATCTACAGACAGACCGACTTTTTCAAAATTATGTTTTTTGGATTTAGTAAGGTCTAAAATATAAAGATATCGCACTTAATTCCATATCCACATCATGTGCAGATATGACCATTATAAATCCGTATAGGATAGTAAGAAGATATGATGCCAATTTACTGTAGATTGTAGAAAAAAAAATTATTACAAGTAATTGGGCAATAAGTATAATTAAGTCGACTGTAAGTGTGAAGTGGACATGCCGTTTTGAACAAGAGCTTGATTAGCATAAATAAGTATTATGCTCTAAGTATGGTCGATATGTGTTAACATTCAGTATAAAGGTAAATAACTTCCTATAAACTGTTCCAACGATTTATTAGTTAATTTTAAATTTGCAGACTTGGACTTGTTGCCGAACAATGTGATTGAAAAATGAATTCATTGAAGAATGTGAATCAACATAATTTTTGATTGAAGTTTTCGAAGTTCTATATAAGCTCAGAGCTTCTGGGAGTTGTACCAGAAACTAGTTTTATAGGCTGCTGTCTCTAATTGAAAATCAAATTCTATTTTGCTGCAATAAAACCATTTGCAACTTCCAAATTCGACTTCCATTCGCAAGTCCAGCTGTAAATCACACGTATGACGATCGACGCCATAGTAGAATGGAGTAAAGAGTAATAGATGAAAACATTGTTGAGACAAAGGGATCGCTGCTTCGTCTTACACTGGGCGGAATTGAAATGAAAACATTTCCAAAGCTTTCGTAGACATGTCTTTTAGACATTTACTTTTCCTACCTGTATATCATGTTGGAATAGAACTACATTAACAAAGTGTCAAAGTTTGTTTTGGTCGAATTTCCAACAATGAGAAACAATGTATTAGCTTTAGATGGCTTGGGAGAAACAAATAGTTCTCTCCAACTGAATTAAGTTGTTTGGAGAAAAATATGTACTAGCTCAAATTAATGAGAGTACGCTTATATTGGCCACACTACTCACAATAGAGTAGTTGAAATTGAAAACAATAAGATTTAAAAAAATGGAAATAACATCTATAGATATTTCTTTCCATCAAAAGTTTTCTGTACACTTTATGCACTGTCAAGTCGCGTGACGCAAAGTTGTTTGAATAAAAGCCGATGTATGTCTGTTTTCATATATTCCTGTGTTCTTTTTCATATCCCTCAACCCTAGCCAAGCCTGACTTGATGTTTTGTTCGTGTACGGTGCCGTTACACCTGTTGACAGAAGTTAGCATAATATCACTCACAAATCTCTTGACGTTCACGGTGTCAATGTCAACGAATAATGAATATGCCCTTGCTTGCTTTTACAGTTGCTTTGCCAGTGTTGATGGTTCATAAATATTCAGAAAACTCCTTGTATCATCCAACTTATTATGTATATTACAATTTCAGTCTTTCATCTATTTGATCCTTTATTGGTATTGATTCAATTTGTTCAATTTATTCCAAATTAAAATTGTAAAGTATTGTTGTTGTGCGTGCTTCCTTCGTAAGAACGAATTTAATCTAACATTGTGTTGCTTTTATATTATATAAATAAAAGAAAGTTCCCGGTTGTAATACCAGCAAATCGAATAAGTTTTTTTCTTTTATCCACTTGAGTGTGCTTCTCCGTCGATCAAATTGATTCCTGCTTCTTAATTTAACTTTTAATTCGAGCAGACAAGTGCTTTTCTTCCTTTCGAAACCTTCTTGATGCCATCAATTTATTCTTTGCATTGCATTTAAAGTTTTCTCATTTCTTGGTCTGTTCCGATTGTCCTTCCCAAATGCATATAATTTATTCCTCGTGTTTATGATTTATGTACGTTGTTAAATTTAGTTTGCCGTATTATAATATAATTACTTTTGGAGCTCGACTTTGTGTAGAAAAGTGATGATATAATTACGAATAAGCTCCCGATATCCAATAATTCAGTGCACAATAATCATGAGGAGGACACATGATTTCCGTTTTATTTTTTGTTTCCAGCTGTAGAAAAAAAATTAAAAATTACTTGGTATTGGGAATTTAGTTGCTATTTTCATCAAAATCTGCAGAGCTCTTTCATGAGGACGTAAAATAGCTTGTAATATAAAATATGTCTTCCTCCAGTGATATTGAAGCACTGCAGAACATATATTTTATAATCCAGAAAAGAAATCGCACTCCACAGATCAATATCAAAGAGACTTTTTTTGAAAGCTTCAATAAAAACAAAGTACTAAACAAAATACCAACAGTATCAAAGTAAGAACATGACGGCGTTGCAATCAATTTACTCCAGAGATCTGAAACGCTTCGAAATCCGCTTACGTCTTTCATCTGTGGTAAAAGCGATTTAGTGGCAGTGGCGTGTGTTGGGTACCTGTGATGTTGCGACTTTTCAGCTTGTCCTGTGTTTCACGATCGGCATCTTAGTTTATACGGTTGCAAAAAATATTGATATCAACGATTCCTTTTACTGTTTGATGCAATTCATTTATTGATTTATATTATTCCAATAGAATTGAATTGGAAATATCCGTGCTCACAGATAGATTTGAACCTGCAGTACCAGCATTAGCGATGTGAATAGCCTTACCACATCAAAAATTTCCAATTTTTTTCTGATATAGAAATTATGGATATGGATAAAGTTGAAGCATCATTAAAATTGAGGAAGAAATAATATTGTATAGAGATGATTCGAGAATTTGTTATTTTGCCCAACTGTACATGATTTTATTTCTGAAGCTAATTAATTGAATAGGCAATATAGTCCAGTATGCGTGATAATGTTGAATGTATCACTTTTATCACAAGGTCATGATTACAGAGTACTTTTCAATTGGAATCCAACAACGCAAGAACGATGAATTCGCGAGAATTATAAATTAATAGGAATGATTCACATACCTTTCAAGATGATGGACAAGTTAGCATTCTTGAAATTTGTGAACTTTTGCGTTTATTTTTGTAATTCTTTTGACTTCTTGAATTTTAACTGAAACATCCTTTTGATCATAACCATATTATAATAGTAATACATTCAACATCATCAAGTTTACTGGACTATATTGCCTATTTAATTATTTACTACAAAAATATATTCCTGAATCTTAGATGTAGCGAATTATACTGTCCATTTAAAACAGTCTTCACAAATATGTGCGAGTTAAATACTTATACCAAGCGTTCCGTATCAAATACAAAAATGAATATCGAGTCATTACTTTACAATGCCCACGAACCTATCTATTTTGATGGAAATATCCGTTTTGAGCATCCCTGAATCCATTTTGAGTATTTTCGGCTTGATGTCGGTACGTATGTGCGTATGTGCGTTCGTAATCTGCATGATGATGTTGAAATTTTGTATTTGAGACTAGTCTAGAGTCTAGTTGTGCACCTCGCATTATGGTTGCAATCGTTTGTACCAGAAATGCACTTTACTTGAAACTTCTTTTTGAAGCCGTAGGATACTGAAATGATTATCTTCTATTTATGCACTAATATTCTTAGCCGGAAGTACACTTTATATAACAGACTTTTCGAATTTTTCGCATAACTTCAAAACAATCAGTCGTAGAACATTGAAATTTCGTATAAAACACTTCTATAACATCAAGTTGTACAACTCGCATTATGATTGCAGTCGTCTGTACCGGTAGTGCACTTTACTCGAGACATTTTTATAATTTTCTGCATGAATCCAAAACGATTAAACGTAGAATGTTAGAATTCAGTATTTAAGAAGATAGTGTCATCTCTAGATGCTCATATCCTATTTTCATGGCGATCGACTGAGCCGGAAGTGCATTTTACTTGACAGTCGCCTAGAATTTTCCGCATAAATTCGAAACAATCGGCTGTAGAGTATTTAAATTTGGTATTTCAGTCTCGTGTAGCATCTGACTGATTGCCTACCATTCTCATAACAATCAACTGAACCGGAAGGGTACTCCAGTTGAAATTTATCTTGAATTTTACGCATGAATTCAGAATTGCTAGCCGTAGAATCTTGGCAATCAGTATTTAGGAATTTTGAAGCATAAGAATGATGATCTACTGTTTTCAAAGCAGCCGACTAGGCCGAAAGCGCAATTTACTTGACAAATTCTTAGAGTTTTTTTGGATAATTCCAAATCGATTTGCTGTGGGACGATGGAATTCTGTGTATGATTATAGTATTATTATATGCAAAAAATATATGCAATGATGTACAAGTAAATGAAGGAAACGAAGTGTGAGAATTCAGTCAAAGTTTTGTTGTTCTTTCCTACTATATAGCTTCGGTCCCATCTGGAATATATTCAGGAGCGAATAGAATTACTCAGTCTTGGGCTTTCATAACGGGCAGTTGCCGCTATGGATTGTTTAATAATTTTTTTTTTGACTAGAAACATGATGTTATTTCACACAAACACTAATTCTATCCACTCCTGAAGATGGTCCAGGTGAGACCGAAACTATAAAATAGGATAGAACAATAAAACTCCTTGATTGAGTTCCCACACTTCGTTTTCTTCATTTAATATAACAGTCAGCATTATCCACGACTTCCATGTACAAATAAATCACGTGATGTCCAAGTCAGTTTTCAGCGCATTTTTTGTAAAAAAGTGCTATTATATTCACTTTGGCTGGCTGGCGTGACGCTGATTTCTCAGCAACTTGAAACTGGTACTAAATAAAAGCTGCTGTCTCGTAGGTTTGCACAAATTCATGCTCAGTGATTGTGGAAGATTCAATTATTCAATTACTTGTTTCCAATGAAACAATGGCCATAGATATATATGACATTAGAGATATGCCAACTAAAGTTTATTCAAGTGGATAAAAATTCAGTTACAACTTTAGCCGTGCGTGTCACTACTATTGGCAACTGAAAGTACTGTTGGCGGCAGCACTGTTCTTACAAAATGGTGGCTTAAAAGTGGCTTACGGCAGGTTTGTAATCTGTTTACAATGTAAATACACTGATATTCAACAAAGAAATACTCATATTCCATGGAATGATTTAATTCAATTTCAATTGTGCGGGGAAGTATAGACTTTCTTCTTTTATAATATATAGTTTTTTCTTTTAAAATCTTTTTATTTATATGTGAATTTTAGTTGTAACTGGAAGACTAAATGAGGTTATGAAATTTAAAGCATAAAGAAAATAATATTACAAGGGAGTATTTATGACATTTTTGTATTGTACATTTCAGCTTTCAGCTGTCCCTGTACGAATTTTTCTAATCCGCATAGCTTGTTTATAAACTGGATCGTAGTCTCCAAATTTATTTACTACTAACATTTTCCTTTTCCCCTCTTAGGAAATTTATCGGAACTAAAATCTACAATTCAACTAAATTTGGAATGACATCTATAAACACAACAATATTTAACACTTCTTCGTTTAGATTCCATATTTTGAAGAGTAAAATCTTCAGAAAGACTAATTTCCGTATAGCAATGAGGTTATGTAATTTAGCAATAAAGTCGAAAGCTAAGTATTTTTCACTGAATTAATTGCAACAAATCCAATATGAACTATTGTAGTATAAAATTTCATACAAAAAACCTCAAAAAAGCCATTAAATATTGCTAACAAAGCCATTAACATAACATATGATCATATGGAAATTAAAGTTGAATCCACTTTACAATATAGTTCCGCTTATAACCGCTAGGTGGCTACGGGTTAATTTTAGTTACCAATTATGTACAGTTGTCAAGTCTATCTGGGACTCATTCATTGATTTGTTTGACGCAAATTTAAAGCTTATTAGAATGAATTATCATTATTGGATGAAAATTTGCTTACTTTTGGTGTATTTTTTTATATCGCTTTGATAAAGATCAAATTATTATTTTAAGGTACAGCTCATGACCTCCTGTCTATAACCTACCAATGAAGAATAAAAGGTATTTTTGAGTTTGTATATGCATAAATTATGTACCTATCAAATAGTCAACTTGGAACAAGTACTAAATGGAAGCTGCTGTTTCGTAAGTTTGCCCAAACTGCTTGATTTTAAGCTCAGTAATTGTGGGAGATGGTTATTTGCGAAAACTCTGAAGTAACAAGCATTCATGAGCTGTCAAAAATGCGTTTTCGTCATTTAGATGATTCTACATTTTTTTTTTCTGAGTCATATCTGCATGGCGTGATGATCTTAGGGTTATTAATGTAATGTTTATTGCTTGATGAATCACTCTGTAATAAATAAAAGTCACTATTTAATAATCTAAATGAAATAAAATCTTTAATTCTTCTTATGTCACTAATAACAGTATATTTATATATTAATCACTTAATTCTAATTTAATCAAAGTCACAGATATTTATATTTCACTATTTATATACACTCTCACTTCACTGTCACTGTTTATTATTTATTTGCACTGCTACTATTAGTACTGTACTGCCCCACACGTCATTGGCTTGGCCTTATATAGAGAAACACCGTCCTTCTCGAATTTTCGATTTTCGCGACTCTTTCCATTTCCAGGAATTGCTAGGGGCTTCCATTGGGAGGGGGATGCGCTGCGACGTAGCGCGGCGTAAGAGGCGACAAGAAGCCCCTCCCCATACTGCGTCGTATTCACGAGCTCCCCTCTCACTCCCGCACGTCACAATAAGTTAATATTGTTCTTTGCTACTGTTTCAGATACTTTGTTCCATGAAGTATTTCAAGGGAATAAAAATGCCCCAAATAAAAAAATCTTTTGGTATAAGTAACAGAGCACGTGATATCAGCTATTGTGATACAACGTGTCTGTTTGTGAAGAGAATGTTGCTCTCTTATCTCGCTGATACACTTTAAATCGCACACTGGGAAGCCAGAAAGCTTGTATTTCTATAATATTTCTCAGAATCTTAGTAGCTGTTGAAGGATGGATGGGAAAATTGTAAACATTAAGAACTGTAGGATCGCTTACTCACTGATTCATTGAATATATCAAGTACAAACACTTTTTGAGACACAGCAAAATATTCTGATTTATCTTTCCCGCGAAGCACCTAGGAAAAACCAGCGGGTAGTGCCGCAGTAATTCTTCGCTATCTATATTTTTGGTTGTTTTATTTTAGGACTGATCCATCCAATTAACTTTCTGCTTTTTGCGGGGGCATTCTTCATGCATCGAAATCTGAAAAAAGTTTATTATAAATTGCAATAAAAAATATGACGAAAGCGAAAATTCATAGAAAATGAGATCATTCATCAACATATTGCAGACGACAAAATATAATAATTTTAAAAATTTCCGACGAAGGTTATAGCTGGTTTATGATGGATTTGATTAGGAATTTACATTCAGAAATTTAGATTTATAAATAAAAAATACATATTAACCTTTGTACTGGTTCATGAAGGACTCAATACAAGAATTTATATTTGAAATATAAGTTTCTGAATTTGAATCTCAAATCCAACCAATCACAAATATATATATCGATTGTCACAGTAAAATTGTCAAGCTGTCACCTGTCAGAAATAATGAATGGTTCATCCAAAGTAATAGTTATAATGAATCCACACTGATAATATGATAAAATTCACTTACCTCATTTTCATTCCTAATTTGAGGTAGAAGTGATTGGCTACATTCAGAAATACAAATTTAGCATAAATCATAAAAACATTCATAAATTATAAATCCAAATTTCTTGATGTAAATTCCTAAATTAAATCTATTACAAACCGCCTTTACTTGCAACATTTATGTTGGTCTTTGATTTTCTGATCAATGTGTTGCATTTTTTAAAGGCTTGGGTGATCTCGAAAGTTTTCTTGATTTACTTTCATTTATGATATGAAGAAAATGAAATTTGGGAGTTCTTCATATCATCTAACAGTCAGCATATCCACTACTTCATTTATGATGTTCTATATTTGATCATTGTTAAGCCAGAGGTAGTAAGATAATCTCGATATAAAAAAGCAAAAATAATAGCAGGTATTCTTTCAAACTGTGAAATTCTAGCTTAGCTTGACTTGTATAAATCTTCAAAAAACGTTCGAAATATTTTTTTTATCATTATCCAATTTGTGGAAAGCAGGAAATTTAATCTTAATTATTTCTATTATTCCATTCTCGACCAACAATATATGTTTTCCTTTCCAGTGTATTGCATACAGATTGCGTGCTTCACCTCCACAAGACAAGCAAAACCAAGAAAAAAGTTGGTTTGAACGGCTTCCTGCCAATGCATACATATTGTACATGTATCCGTGATCAGATTCAGAATCTGCCAGCGCCCCTGACTTTCAATTTCAATTTTTCTCGCTCTTCTTCCAACCAATGCACAATGCTATGCTTTATAACATTCATCCAGAGGCTTGTTATCACAGGGAAATTTGATGTTCAGGGATTTATTGCTGAAAAAGATATGTGTTATTGAACTTGTGTGTCCTATCAAATAAGTATCAATAGAATTTTTGCTATCATGTCTACAATGATAAATCTTGTTATTCGACGAATGAACTAATCGAATCGCGAGAATATTGACCATTCACGACAAATCCGTTGGAATATTCACATAGAAGATTTGCAAAATCACTAGATTCAGGATAATGGCTTGAGTCATCAAAAACAAGATACAAATACTTTTCAAACACTTCAGGGACCTTGTCAATACAGTTGGAGCAGAGCATAGCAATATTTGTATTTCGAGATCTCGGAAAAGAAGTTCTGTAGGGAAATCACGATTGATCTGATGCTGGCCTATTGGAAATAAAAAAACCAGTATTTTGAACAGTAAAAATTACCACCTATGTCAACAAGTTGAGCTACCATGACATAAAGCATGGTGTGATCCCAACCACGAATTTTGAATAGAAGAAAATAGGCTTTTCCGGGAGGTCATTGTATCCTTTAAGAGAAAAAATATCGATACTCTTTCTAGGAAGATAGTGTGACGTGCGGGAGTGAGAGGGGAGCTCGTGAATACGACGCAGTATGGGGAGGGGCTTCTTGTAGCCTCTTACGCCGCGCCACGTCGCAGCGCATCGCCCCTCCCAATGGAAGCCTCTAGCGATTCCTGGAAATGGAAAGAGTCGCGAAATGGAAAATTCGAGAAGGACGGTGTTTCTCTATATAAGGCCGAGCCAAAGATGCGTATTACAGTACAGTAATAAGAGTATTAGTGTGAAATAAATAATGAAGTAACAAGTACAGTGGACAGTGCATATAAATAGTGAAATATAAATATCTGTGACCTTGATTAAATTAGAATTAAGTGATCAATATATAAATATAGTGTTATTAGTGACATAAGAAGAATTAAAGATTTTATTTCATTTAGATTCTCAAGTAGTGACTTATTTATTTACAGAGTGATTTATCAAGCAATAAACATTACAATACATAATAAGGAATTCGTGACCCTGAAATCTTTTATGTCTCCTCAAGTGAGTTCTCTTTCTATCCCCCTTAAAAGACACTTTATAGAAACATTTGTGTAAGGTGCCTTGGAAAATATTTGTGTTGAGTACAATTTTTTTCTAGAAACACCCGTAGAAGTGTCTGTCGTCCTTCAAAAATTTTGGGATAAAGAACTTTTCCTCCTTGAAATTTTATTTTTGAGAAACACTTTTGTAAATTTCTCCCCTTCTGGTAACACTTGTGTAAAATGCTCCTTCTTTTGAGAAGACTTCTGCAAAATGCTCCCCCTTTTAAAAAAGACTTGTCAACTGTATTGCCACGATTTGTCATTCATTTCACAAAGGCGGGTGCACTTGCCCCATAAATTTTTCTGGTGCAATTTTGTACATTATTTCTAGTTTTCAATATTCTTGTGACATTCTCCACTACATTGTAAATTGCATTAGCCTGAAATTTGAATTATTCAGCAGCTATAGTGTTGAATATAAGTTAATTACTGAAGTTTACAATATACCATGGTTTTAAGAGAGGGGAGAAAATTAATAGTAAACAACCTGGAAAATTCACTGCGTCATATCGCACGACAAAGTCTGGACTACCAAACTTCGTGCACCTGATTGGGAGTCTGCAAGCCTCTGCTAATGAATAATTCCTACTTCAGCGTTAACGTATTGTTAGCAGGGGCTTGCAAAAACTCCTCATTGACTAAATTTCATTCTAGTATCCGTAACAATCGTATCAGTTTTTGTCAAGTAATTGAAATTTCTTCAGTTTAACCATTCATCAATAACTTCGTACATTAAAATGCTTCGGCCTTGATCTCTCCACAATAATTTATTTTAACAATCACCTGTTAAAGAAGAACTGAAGAACAATGAAGACAATTAACAAGATCATGCAAGTCTCTCTCATATGCCTGTCATTATTTACAATTGTTCTGTACACGTATTAGCACTATTAAAAATAAATTCTAAGTTCTACTCACCAAAAGCTTTTACTTCATTAATACTCAAAGAAAAACTTCCAATACCCTTTTTAAGCATATTGCATGTACGAACAAATGTGAGATCTGGCATTCCTAAAATTCATATGGAAAAGGAGTGCAGAAAGCTAGAACTATATACAGACTGTGCCATTTTAATTTTACGTGAAGACAAAACTTTGTACCGCGCGCACGAATAAATGTTTGATTTGGCGTTCTAGAAGTTATTATGAAGGAGTGCAGATAGCTGGAATTATATATAGGAGTCTCATTCCAATTATGCGTGGAGAGAAAACTTTGTAACGCGCGCATACAAGAATGTGAGACTTAGTATACTTGAAGTTTATATGGAGAAGGAGTGCAGAAAGCTAAATTTATATACCGGCTGTTTCATTTCAATTTTACGTGAATTGTGCATTAAAAAATATGAGATTGAGCATATTTGAAGTTTATATGGGGAAGGAGTGCAGAAAGCTAAAATTATATACTAGGTGTTTCATTTTAATTTTACGTGAAGAGGAAACTTTGTACCGCGTTAACAAACAAATGTGAGACTTGACATACTTGAAATTTACATGGAGAACGAGTGCATGAAGATTATCCTATTTTAATTTACCACTGAAAACAATTCTCTGGAATATATCGAGAAAAATGCATCGAATGAAAAAATGTCTGAAGTAAAAGCTAAACGATTTCCTCGCCCCCTCCAAAGGAGGGGAATCATTGCAAAATCTTGAATGGAAACAACTATTTTTTAGTTTGGATTCGGATAGAGGGTAGAATTAATTTTATCTGAAACCCTCCGGAATGAAGAGATTTATATTTAGTAACATTCAAACTTAGCAATATAATGAATTACGGCGGATCGTCGACCACTGGATGGATATTCAAATCGTATAAATTTTTTAAAATAATTTTGTCAACTGTCTCTTATTTTATGTAACTTCAATTGAAAGTGTAATTTATTCTAATTGTTTTATGTATTTTTACTTACTTGTACTAAGTATAATGAAGTATTGTGGAACCGACAAAATTCACCAATCGAGATTTTGATGAAAATATCCGTTTTGAGCATCCCTGAATCCATTTTGACAATTTTCGGCTTGATGTCGGTACGTATGTGCGTTCGTGCGTAACTCGCAAATCTCAAAACTGGTTGAACGTATAATGTTGAAATTTTGTATGCAAGACTGGTATAGGGTCTAGTTATGGTTCCAATCGTCTGTACCGGAAGTGCACTTTACTTGAAAATTTTTTTGATTTTTTCTAATAAATCCAGAATGATCAACAGTAGGATGTTGAAATTCAATATTTGAATTTGATGTTGTATCAGAATGGTTATCTGCTATTTTTGTATGAATCGGCCAAGCCAGAAGTGCACTTTACTTAAAACTTTTTTCTAATTTTTTGCATAAATCTAGAATGATCAGCCATAGCATATTGAAATTTAGTATTTGAATTTGTTGTAGCATCCAAATAGTTATCCACTATTTTTGTATCAATAACTTCAAATCATTGGATTCTCTTATTGAATATATGCTTTTGTATCAGCTCATATCTTCGCGAAGCGGAAATCTTTTTTGATAATGTAATTGTAGAGTGAGTTGCATTCAATTTGTGTATGTGGTGCAAGAAATGTTTGCTCTGCAATGTAAGAAGTGTATTTTGTGGAAATTGATTTGATTCAATCTCTTCCCATTCCCAGTTGTAGTTGGTAAAGGTTCCTTATACACTCTTTTCATGCATCAACTTCCGACGTATTCAGATGACGTCAAAAACACTCTGTATTCCAACTGTAAATGCTATTTATGCAAATTACTTTGAATTGTATTCAAAATTTACATATTTTTTGCATAAAATAACACCGCTGACACAAGATTTTCGACGAACGTTCTCATTGTAGGTATTCATAAGCTGAAATACACATTTTTCATCCAGTTTGATTCCAAACGACCGGTGCTGTTGATTAGAAAAATATTTTCAAATCTGGAATGAATTTTAAATTGTTTTCTTTTGAAATAGAATCACGTTTCTTGTTATGTACCTACTTCAGTAACAACTTTTGATACGAATTTAATCAAGCGTTCAAAAAGTATTCACGTTAATATATGGTTCACATCGACTTAAGAAACCACATATTAAAACAAAACTCTAGAATCCCTCAAAAATACTAGATTTTTGTTGGTCAAGCCAACTGGTCTAAGTCGGGGCACGTAGATAAAATTGTAATTAGGTACAGTGATGGATTTCTAACCCACATTTAATGCCAGTCTCTGACATATTCATGGTCGCTTGACATGAGTCTTTTTCAAATTGCTTTTTCGGAAGGGACTCTGGCTACAAGGCTTGAAGAAAAAACAAATTTTATGTATTCAACCTGAAATAAAATGTGCCTAGATAAATTCTAATAAACTGCATGATCTCAACCTGCAAAAAGTGTTTTGTTGAGATTACAATCTAATATGGTCAAACACCTAACGGAATTGGTCAAACACGGCGACTATAAGATCACAGATATACAGTCACACCACCACCATGATAACAAAAAATTACTGAATTTTAATATTGACTAATATTCAATAAACAAATAAAAATATTCAATTTGTAATTCCACATTGTTAGCATCAATCAAACCTGAAGCAAAACGGAACCTGAAAAACATCCGATGATCGTGACGTTTGTGCCATGTACATTAAAAAACTTTTTGTTTGCAAATAATCTGTTACATAACGCTTCGTGCAAATATTAGCACAGGTATCGAATGTCGCATGGTCAAGCGCGATTATTGAACGTTGTCATAAATACCCGATCGCGGACAAACAAAACATGATCGCAGTGTCAAAGCCACTATGATATACACAATTTAAATATGAAATGACATTATGACTACTGTTGAACAGTTGCTCTCCAAATCTGTTTAATTTATGCGGATAAATAATAATCAATAGGAGCTTTAATTTATAGTATTGCATGAATTAAGCCGTTGTTCCAAAAATCATCCACTTTTGACTGATTACACTTTTTCAAATTGAACGCAGTTGTTATCTGACAATTTCATCACGAAACATTTTGGTGGCAATGAAGAGCAATAATACTTGTTGACCATCAACTCAATTTGCTGGATATCATATTAATTTATTGTTGATAAAAAATATTGCTGCGGTATTTTGAATGAATATAAATTTAGTGAATTTTTCATAAATTCTATTCATTAGGGATAAGGCTGAGTGCCCAATAATAGAACATAGAAAGTCGTTATCTAGTAACATAAAAATAAGGAAACGTATGAAATTGTTCATGTAGCATTTATGATAGACTTAAAACGATACTGAGATCACATTCAAGGAAGAAACTAATTCAAAGCTATAAAATTTTCATTCAAGCATAAACCACTTGATAGTTCAACAAACCGCAAATACCGCGAGTGCGCTAGTGAATTGAAACTGAAAGAAAGTTATAACCATCCTAAAGCCTTGTAATCGTCCATAAAGTGTTGATGGCAAGTCAAGCGAACTTACCCTGAGATCAAACTAAAACGTCAAACCATACTCATTCTGCACAGTAATATACTTACGTTGCCCGGAGTAACTTCAAGTGGGCTCTTGCCACAGAAATGTCGTAAATATGGACAGGCATCAAACTCGCCTGAACTTCCTACAATAATTGGTTCAAACACTTTGATGTTATCTATAATGTAAATAGCGATTTCGCCTTTCCGACTGAAATATGAAGCTTTGCATTTTCAGAGTGTAATATTAGTAAATTGACGCAAATACTTAAACAAACAGGATGCGAACTATGTTTGGAAACAAACAATTAATACGTCAGTGTACATCAGTCCTGAAACAACAAAGTTTGATGAATTACGAGATTGATTTCAGCGATCATTGAATCATTATTAATTTGTGTTAACTCCATTTCGGAAATGTATAGCTGTAGAGTTGATATTTCTTTTCTTGATTTTACTACAATTTCTGTGGTTTGTCTCTTATCTCAGAAGATTTTCTCTCAAAAATCCTCCATTCTTTACGCAATCATTCGATTCACAACAACATAATTCGTACAAAGAAAGGATCTATGGTATGAGCACTGTTCTAAAACTAGTGCAAGCAAAAAAAAAAAAATACTCAAAAGTCCATCTATATCTGTATTTCAAAATTGAATCGAGGTGGACAGAGCGACAAATTTTCAATATGTCCAAGTTTACCATTGATTTTTTGACATCATTGAAGCACCGTGAATCGCTTTATGTGCAATTTTACGATTACAAATAAAGGTTAACGTTTGAACGGAGTCATCGAAATTGGTGGCAGTTTTTGAGGATGATTGTTCTTTAAAATCTACGGTTGACAGGTGGTTACGGAAATCCAAATGTGGACGGTGTCACCTAGAAGATGAGCAGAGATCTGGAAAGTCTACATCAGTTGTTGGTGATAAAAAAAAAAATTACTGAAAGGTAATCGGAATTCAATAAGTCCGGTCAATTCAGATTTTATCTACCGAATGCAAGGCTGAAAAGATATCAAATTATCATTAGGATGCTATAATTGCTTCACATACTAAGTAAAATATTCGAAATATCATTTGATATCGTCGATAACTCGTTCTATTAGCCTCTTTCCATTAAAAACATGAATGTCCGACTAGTTTATTATCGCTGTCATAATAACACTGATTTCAGGATAATTACGTAACAAATAATACTCGAAGGCATTATGTTTCCTAGTAACAGCAAAAAAATAGAGTAATCTCTCTGACAGAAGTTACAATGACAGGACATACATTGCTAAAAATTTTGATTGAAATACAACAAAAGTCGGACATTGAACATTGAAGGCATCAGGGGAGTTGAACAGACAATAATGCCTACGGTCAACGTACACACCTCGGGCCAAAGGCCCTCGGAAAGTACACTGTTGACCTCAGACATTATTGTCCTTTCAACACCCTTGATACCTTAATTACTATAATTCGTACTTTCTACGCGTGATATCTCCTTAACGGTTATAGATACGCAAATGAATCATAAAATCTTTCTTCTACAAACGTCAAAAAATCATGACATTTGTACATCTATATTAGTATGCGAAATGTCGCATTGAAGTTGTTTATCATGACAACGAGCACGAAGTATTTCGTGCACTGATTTCATCTTTGTGCACATTGTCAAGAAGAAGAATTCTACTAATTTTAGTATTTTAATATGATTTTAATATATTTTTTAAATTTTTTGATGTCTGTGGAAAAAATGTTGTATGCTACTCGTGCACGAAATTTCTTTGGAGCTTTCCAACGATTTGTGTCTCGGCTCCCGCCTCGACAAAAAACTTTCATTCTCAAGCACCAAAGTATAATTTCGCGCACTAGATGTATAAATTACTATTTTGTAGAGAAAAGTGTGTACTTTTTACTCATGACCTCACATGCTTTACGATTACGACCGTTAGAGAATGAGATAATTGCGAAAAACTGCTCAAAATTGGAGTTTTTGATCTTTGGCCCTCGATACCTCCTGGAGCACCATGATTTGACAACATAATTCTTCCACACCCATTGAACATAACAAAACGAAGATATTCCTGCAAATAAAAAAAAAGTATGAATTATTCGGTAGATTGGGTCATTTGTCTAAATTGACTGAACCACATAGAGAAATTGAACAGTGGCATTGGATCAGGAGAAAATGATTACTGTTTCCTTCAGGAAGCGTAGCAGTTTTTTTTTTTTTGAAAATCATCAAATTGTGTTTTTTGTTTTTGTAATATTACATTCTTCATACACCAATATATTTCGCATTCGATCTTTTTTCGTATACCCACAAACATTACTAGGCAAAAAATATTATTCCAATCCCTGTTTATGCTTCTGTAGCCACGTCTAACATTCAGTACCCATTATTGCACTACTCAGATAGAGAATAGTATATTCTACAACAAGTATTGGAATGGCCCTTATTCCAAACGAGCGAAAAGTTTGTAATCCGAGCCGAGGACGAGGACTACGGTTCGCGAGTGTGAAATACACTATTCCATACATGTTGTAGACTATACTTTCTCTAACAAGATTTAAGAAATTCACCAGTATTTCAGAAGAAACTTTTAAAATAAAGAAACGTCAAACGCAAAGCCAGAAATGAATACCTGAATTGCTGGAAAGTAATCATAGTAACTGAACTAACAAAATTTGATTCGTCGAAAATGATCATTGAATGATTCTATAGTCTAAGATCCGTTATAAGTGTCGACCTGCAACCTGATCGGTGCAGATCAATTGGAAAAATGTAATTTATTCTCAATGGAATAAAATATGTTAGCAAAAGTAATGATAATAAGCTGCCTAAAGAAATCTGTCCAAGGCTACGTTTAATTAAAAATTCAATAATAATTTTTTCGCCAACTGTCAAAAAAACATGATATTTTTGTATTGTTATGGATACGCAAAGCTCGTGATTTTTTTCACTAGTAAAAAAATGAAACATATTTTATAAAATAAATTCTATTTTTGCACACCTAATCTAATATAATTCAGTTTAGTAATACTACAAGGATAGAAACAAACAGGTATTTAACAAAAAAGAAATATGAATTTGTACACAAAACTACTTATTTTTGAATATAAAAACTAATTGTTGACAGTTCTTTATTTATCAAACAACAATTGCGCATTCTTTTGGTTACAATACCCAGGTGACTGCAAATTAATTTTATTTTGCACTTTTTTCCTACATTTTACTGAATAAAACAATAATTATTGTTGATCTATTATTTTTTGACAGTTGGCGAAAAAATATTGTTCGTATTTCGTGCGCGAAGTGATTTTTTTTTTGTTGCGCTTTCGAATGAATTTGTTACTTCGACCTTACGGTCTCGGTTAAAATTAACATTCTCACGCGCAACCAGAAAAATAATCACTTCGCACACTTAATACAAAAATAACTATTTTTTTCTCCATATTTACACCGATATTGTATCCAAAACAAATTAATTCTAATTGAAAGTGTGAATATGCAAACATAGTGTTGCTTACCTTTTTCTGTTCAGGGCTATATGGCTGCCAGGTTTGATTAGGTGAATATAAAGTGGTACAGAAAAAGATGAGCAATCCTATGTTTGCATATTCTATAGTCTCTATGCATTCAATTAGTGTTAAATTTTTTGGCTACAAGATCATTAAGATATGAAAAGAAAATAATTATTGAATTTTAAATTAAACATAACCTTGAACAGATTTCTTTACGTAACTCATCAACGTTACTTTTGTTGACATATTTTATTGCATAAAAAATAAATTTTATTCGGTTACTTGATCGATGCAGGTCGACACCTATAACGGATCCTGTACTATAAACGGCATACAGAATTATTCTAAACGACACGACGGGTTGGAATACCACTTGTTCCAACATTATTTTTGATTATGGAATGAGCAAATTTCAGAACAGTGTTAGAGAAACATATATATTTTGATTCAAAATAACTATTGTTATCATGTTCCATTAGTTCTCTTAAGTGCCTCAATTCAATTAATATTACTACTTTCGATTCTATTACAACTTGAAAGAAATTCATAATGCTGGAAGAATATTTTGTATGAAATACTTCATCATCAGATTAAATTAATTCTGTCTTCTCACAACGATACTAAAAACGGTGAACAATTTCTGTTTCCAGCATCGTGGTCGGTAACCATAGTATCCAGGTCTCATTAAGCAGCAGCTTGCGTGTAAGTAACCGCGTGAGAATCTAGTAAAAGGATACCAGTCGCTTCTATTACCGACACCACCCACAAAGTTAACGCAAAGTTTGACCAGAACCAAGGAAGAGAGTTTAACGCCTTTTTTATGGGAATGCATTGTGTAAAACTGTTTGTGTTTGGGTTGCTTTAATGTTTGGTGTAATGGGGAATAAAAGTAAGAGCTAATAATTTTAATTTAAGAGCGAAACAATGTTGGAATATTTACGGGAAATTAATGTAGTCTTTGAATTTATACTAGAGGTGTCCCTTAGCAATATACTATTTATTTTATTTTATACGAAGATTGATACTTGAATTCTTTGTAGATTAGGATTATCGAAATATTGAAAATCCGTATTTATCTATCACTTTCAGCTTGAAAATGGGCTTCTGAGCTATATGAGATCAAAATGTGAATAGTGCCGCAATAAAAAAAATTCAAATGAAACGACCGCATCAATTTTCGTATATCTATCATATGTTTCAATTTTTCTAACCGAAAAATCTAACAAAATCTTGTCTGAATTTCTGAATAGCTTATATCCAGCATTAGAATGCTAACTTGGTTTATTCTTTTATTTCTCACTTGTTTGAAATAATCAAACATAATTCAGGATTTAGAAGATTTGTGAACGTATTTATGCGTATCATAATATATAATTTACATATTTATCAAAAAACCTCAAGCTTTCAGATTATTTATAACACCGCTAAACCTGATCCCACAATTATTTATCCTTGTAATCTAATATCGCAGTCTGAACTTTTTTGAAAATTCCAGATAAAAGGCTGGCATCTTCCAACATAAATCTCAACAAACCCAAGAAAAATTTACATAATATGTTTTATTGCGTATTCGCGTTTTCCATTTCCACACATATCTCGCGCTGCGGATTACTATAACGACCGTTTTCAATATACGCAAGGCCATGCCATTCTATAACTCAAATTGATGCATTTATCGAAAAGAAAGAATGAGAAAACCATTTCACCGCACTACTTTTGTCCCTGATAACAAAAAACTCCGAAAGAACGGAGCTGGGAACGTATGCAAGCCCGCCGATGTCATTCTGTTAGATAAAACAATTCTTTCTCTTTGTATCGGCCGTATTTCACAATATATCACTGCGATTTTCTGCGAGTGGGACAGTTTTTCTATTGCTAGAAACTCGGAACAAAAAGTTCTTCTTTTTGCTTCTTTTCTTGAATTATTCTATTGGGGTTGAAATCATATAATTAATTCCATACAATGCGAAAAAAAAGTAATTTATGCAGTATATACATATGCTGATTTTATCATTCTTTGTACTCAACATGAAAAGGAAAGTGCTAATAAAAGTTTCAATTAGAATTATTCTTGCACGAAGAAAAAAATAAAAGCTCTACAATATTGCATATGTATAGGATATTCAATTTTCCAGTTTTATTCCCATCTGGTTTCAGGACGTACTGTACACATATTTAAAAATCAAAAATAAATGATAACTACTTGTGCTGGTAAGATATTATGTTCTGTGTAAGATCCTCCATAAGTTATTTGGCTCGGTGAGATGCACTTGTACCTTTTCCTATTTCCAAGGTGGCAGTAGGAAATTAAAAAAGGTAATGTTTCTTCACTATTTGGTAGCAAAAACTTAATGTACTGCTGATTGACACTAAATTTAAGTGATGGAATATCCTACCTCGACAGTGAAGACACAGGCCTAGCTATTAATAAGGGCACCAGAAATATTTTACCTGAAAAATAGGAAATGGGCGCCACTCCCAGGAAATGATCAAAGGAGAAAAAGGTGCTATTCTGGGAGACAATAGCGACAGCAAAAAAGAAATAAAGCATAGACATCGAAATCAATTATAAATAAAATTATTATTAATTTAAAGCAAAGAATTCAAAAAATTATAATTAAAAAAATTTGTAACTCACGAAAATGATTAAAGCTATTATACAAAAAAATCTCACTGCAACAGCCAAAAGGGAACTGGAGAGCACGTCACAGACGTTCAAAATTACGTTACAAAAACTAGCTAAATATCCTCTTCAGGTGGAACTCAAGACTAGTATCGGCAGAGAAGGTAGATGTCGAATTGGTAGCAACAAAAACAATGTCAGACAAGAACGTTCCCTGAATTAAGTAAAGTTTATCTTGCGTCTTATAGGGCTTTGATAAATACCCAACGGTCCTTGAAGGTGTTAAGGTTGGCCGTGCGCTTGGTCGTCAACTTTGGGAGATATTAATGTTCTTCTTAATTTCGTAGACGTGTTGATGTTTTTCTTAGCTTGAAGTTGGCCAAAAACTAGTCTCAAGTGGCTACTGGTCCCTAAGATCCCTAGCAGTTTACACTGAAAACAAACAACCCAACCAGTATCCAATTCAACTGAAACAGGAGGTTCCTATAAAAAATTGGAGAGCTCTCTTCAAACGTGAAGCGTTAAACTTGAATGAATAAATTTAGATTCAAATTGAAAAACGGATAAACTGTAAATTTAGTGAAAATTAAATAAAATAATCAGTATGTTATTCATTTGTCTGATTTTAAATAGTGCACTAAAAATTTACAAAGTAAAAAAAACCACGCTGAGCATTAAACAGAAGAAAAACAAAGGAAATACAAAGTCTAGCAGGACAAGAAAAAGGATTTATTAGCGACGAGTCGATAAATTTACGAACGTGGTTCGTTACTAAAAAATTGGATCAATCTTCACAAACTCGTAGGATCTTCCAGCTTAATAACGGGAACTAAAGCTCACAACAAAATATTTTAAGCTCTGGAAACCAAAAACTACACAAACAACGTAAGAAACTAAACTAAGAGTTGTTGAATGACAAATCCGCAACGTGTTGGATCCAAAATATAGTTAAATTATGTATAATCAACCACTTTCACTAATCATTCATACATCAAACATACTTAGGGGAGAAAAGGTAAAGGGAGGAACGAAGATAGCCACAAATCTCGTAGGTTTTATTACTTCGAGTGTATGTATAAAATTTAGAGAAAAAAAAAATACGTTTAGAACAAAAATATGAATTTAGTATAAAAGTTTGAAGGTTGTAAAAAGATTTTGAGCACAAAAAACTAACAAAGAATTAAGGATGATAGAGATAAATTTGGAAAATAAAAGGTTAACCACGCGGGTCGCCTCAAACGAAATCACTAGCAAAAATCATACTAAATTTAGAATAACGTGAACAAAAATAATAAACAAAATACTTACAAAATCATAACACTGATTTTAATCAAATGAAATAATCACAAAATTTAGAACTACATGAATAATCGCAAGACTGCTCAAAAACAACCCATCTGCAACAACGGCTCGGACACGAAAGAGGAAGAACCAGACGCGCATGCTCCCTAAGTTAGCTCTTTCCAATCAAGTGTCATTATTACGTACTATTTTACAAAATTAGAGCAAATTTGTTGCATAGATGGCGACATAGGTATGCAATGGGAAAACAATTGTACACAAAAAAGACGACAGACGAAATTTTTGTAACACACTATAAAATGTTTAGGCTGGAGAGATGCCTTGCGCTGGGCGAGATGCCCTATACAAACTATTTGGGCTGATGAGATACCATGCTCTGGGTAAAATTCCATATAAGCTAATCGCAATGCGATTCGCAAACCACTAATGAATTACAACTTTGTCAGTGGCACTTAAGAAGTTTATTACTTACTTGTTCTAAATACAAGAAAGTATTGTGAAACCGACAAAATTCACCTATCGAGATTTTGATGGAAATTCCGTTTTGAGCATCCCTGAATCCATTTTGACTATTTTTGGCTTGATGTCGTTACGTATGTTCGAGCATGCGTGCGTGCGTAACTCGCAAATCTCAAAACTGGTTAAACGTATAATGTTGAATTTTTGTATTTAAGACTGGTATAGGGTCTAGTTGTGCACCTCGCATTATGGTTCCAATCGTCTGTACTTTTTTTTTAATTCTCCGCATAAATTCAGAATGATCAGCCATAGAATACTGGAATTTAGCATTTGAAATTGCTGTAGCATCTAAATGGCCATCTTCTATTTTTGTAATAATCGGCTGAGCCGGAAGTGCACTTTATATGACAGACTTTTTGAATTTTCCGCATAAATTCTAAACAATCAGTCGTAGAATATTTAAATTTTTTATCAGGCACTTCTATAATATCTAGTTGTACACCTTGCATTATGATTGCTGTCGACTAAGCCAGAAGAGCACTTTATTCGAATTATTTTTTGAATTTTCCGCATAAATCCAAAACGATTGAACGTAGATTGTCAGAATTCAGTATTCAGGACGATTATACCGTCTAGATGCTCATATTCTATTTTTATTGAGATTCACCGAGACGGAAGTGCACTTTATTTGACAGTATTTTGGAATTTTTCGCATAAATTCGAAGCGATCAGGTATAGTATATTGAAATTTGGTATTTCAGTCTGCTGTAGCATCCGAATGATTGCCTACTATCTTCATAACTATAGACTGAACCGGAAGTGCACTTCAGCAGGAATTTATTTTTTAATTTTACGCATAAATTCAGATCTGTTCGTAGTCGTAGAATTTTGGAAATGTAGTATAAGAATAATGGCCTACTGTTTCCATAGCAACCGACTTGGCTGAAGGCGCATTTTACTTGACACATTCTTAGAATTTCTTGGGTAAATCCGAAACGATTAACTGTGGAACGATGAGATTTTGTGTTTGATTATATATACTTCCAATGATATATATGATCAAACACAAAATCACACCGTATTTTATATATATTCAATGATATACAAGTAAGTCACGTGATGTTCACGTCAGATTTTTTTTCTTTCGATTAATTGTTTGTAGGTCAGCTCGCTCTACTCACACTTTCGTAAAACATCTCTGAATAGTACCGAATCAAGCTATGCACGCCTGGGATAACCAAGAAGAATGAACTGAACTTATGTTGGACCGAAATCCAGTTTTTCGCGCTATTTTTATTTACACTTTTCTACTGGAACCATAATCTAGCAATAATGTGAGCGGTAGACCTTATTCATTGGAAAACTGAAGAAATAATATTTTATATCAATAGCTCAATCGCAATTGGCACTGTATTGTTCACTATTACCAAAACAACAAAAAACTACAGTATTTACAAATAATAATACGATTTACATCGGTGACAAAGAAAAAAAGAAGTAGCTAAGAATAATAAAAAAAAAGTATCAAAAGCAATATAAGGACCAATTAAAATCAGTGTCAAAGAACAGTGGAATACTACAAGAAATAAAATAAGACTTATTAAAGAAAGCTTGAATATTCTACAATCACATAGTGACACACATCAATATAATAAACAAGGTAAAGGAAACCTAAGAGTACCTAAAATAACATTGAATAAATCAAAAACAGTCTTCACTATCTTGGATTATAAATTTATGATAAACTATCACGATTTCTAATGGATTTAGCCGATAAAAACAATTAAAAATCGAATTAAAAAAGTTTCTGATTCTATTATACCATGAAAGATTTTTTGAATGAGAAATTTTTATGAACTTGTTCATTTGTTATACAAAATTTGAAATTTACTTGCATATTACGAGACTTATTTGATATAGTATTTGATCTTTTCTAAGTACTTTGGTCATGAAATAAATAGAATTATTATTATCATCAATGAGAAGGATGAATCAACAAGAAGTGGAGAGATAACGGTACGTATGAATAGCAGATTGAAGAATATTGACATACTCAATACTAAAACGGAAAAAAGAAGAGATGAGGCACTATCAATCCATATGCAAAATTAAAAACCAGATTAACACGAACACGACGCGAAAATGACGAATTTTTCTTCACATCATATTATACTATACATTTTGCGGATGGTCCTAGTGTGACTGAGCCAGATTCTCCCTTCGTCCCTAAAAGTGCAGTTTCCATAGACACGAACACTTGTTTAGTAATTATGTGAGACATTTTTTTGTGCTGTTGTACTATACTCATCATCATTAATAACTTTCAGGCTGTCCGTCCCGCTGTCCCAGTGAGGGAATAAATGTTCTGCTTTCGCAAACAGACCAAACAATAATTCAATGACCAATTATTTTGTTCACTCGCAGACCTGATATTTTAAAACTGATTTCTTCAGCCAAAAAATACAAGAATATTGCCTAAAAATCACTTCAACCCATGGATCTCTCTTATTAATAATGCTTTAATTATTTTGTGTAAGTATTATTATTCTTTCTCCAACACACAAATTGTGAAACACCAAAAAGTGTTTTTCCACAATATCCCGCGGGCGATTCTCGCTTTGACAAAAATGAACGTCACGTTATTCAAAACAATTATGGGTTGAAAACAATTAGTGGGAAAATATGAGCTAACTCACTTGATACACCTAACTTTGTGTAAAAGTGTTAATTAGGTGTAGAAATAACGTATTAGTTCCATAACTGAATGTTTTGGAAGATTTATAATTTAGTTTCATATCTGTTAATTTCATTGCTATTACATTCGTCATGCATAAAGAAGCCACTGCGCAGAAAGCTGTAAGTTCTGTTTTTGTAAAAGAGGTGGCGCTGGCAACACTTGTTAGTTATACAGTTGTGATGTCTTGCTGGATTTATATAGAATAGACCATCTTGAGATTCAAGCAATAGGCCACGGCCTGGTACAGTGGTAACATTGTCGCCTAACATCACTGAGGTCCCGGGTTCAATCTCTGGTGACTCCATGTGTTTCTTTCCCCTTAGGTACACCCAAACTTTCAACACACATCTTCGGAAGTAACTTCCGGTGAACGTGAGTGTCAGTTGTCAGCAGTGGCACTTCTGGATGAGTAGCTGTACTACAGTTGCGCAGCAAGCGCTAGTCTATCACGAAAGCCGAACTACAAGGACATCGTTGCTCAGTCTTCGGACTGTAAAATGATCTAACTTAGACATATGACACAAACAAACAACTTAGCTTTAGGCACACTCACTCTCACACATTACTCTGAAGAGGGGCCCTCGGAAGTCGCTATACCGGTGCACACATTGTAGATTAGATTAGATTAGACTAGATTCAAGCAATAATCCAAGAGTTGCGATAATTCTGAAAGCATGCTCTCCTCACTTTCTGTTTTGTGTTGCCTGACTATTGAAGCATGTCCTCGTGAGCCTACATAGTTCAAGCAACACATATGCTTTGGTTTATTGGGTTGATGACCCTTCCTTTAAATGTAGGCTGGATGGTTTATGTTATTGGGCTTGGAGTAGCATCTTTCTGCAAGCGCTTGTTCAACGATGGAATCATCCTGAGCCAAGAATTATCAGTTTCATGCTTTTTTAAATTATTTATGAAATAACTAAATGGTTTATTCCTCTTTTTACTTTGTGTCAAATAAATCTATAGAACACATTCTGTGGTTTTCTCATTTCGGGAATAATCCTTTTAACCTTTCAGAACCGACGTTTTTGTTTATTCTCAAATAAAAAGACCTTGGCGCCCGAGCACAAATAACATTAAGTAAGTGAGTAAGGTAAAAATCAAATATTAATTCATTTTCAAATGTACGTCCAATGACTGAGTAAGTAGTTTATTACAAAATAAACATTCTACTAACATCGCAAAATTGAAAAAATTGAAATAGTCCTGTGAGTTATCTGTACACAACTAGTTAACCTGGTTTCATGATAATGTACGCCTATGCTTCATATTATTTAACACCCATTCTTCAGCGAGACATTGTTTGCTTTTCAAATTAATTATGTGTAGTTTTGTCATAAACTACATTGATATATTTCACCGTTACACTAAATAATTTTGCGAATGTAAATGTAGTAATGTATGTTAGAAACATGAAATTAATTTAAATATGTTAATAACCATATCTACATATTATCCAGTATTTACTTATGAATTAATTAAATTTTACTCCTATTATCATAGTTACAGCAAATGTAATTTGTAAATGTACTGAATTTTATTAAAGATATTTGAAAACAATGCATGGAGTACTCTTTTTCAACATATGTGTATTTGCTTGCAAATAATAGAGAATAAACAGAACTGTCCAAATATAATCTTGAATACATGGTTTGTCCATTATAGTTTTCCATATATATGACAGAAAAAAATTTGATGTCCGGAAACATAGGCACGTAGTTTTTGATGCATGAGAAAAAAAGTGCTGGAATGGGCTGATTATGAACTATTATTCGTGCATCGCTCGCATGACGTTGCGCGGTTTTCTTAAGTATACGCAATATCCTCATACTTTGTTTTTAAGAATTTATTCCCGAATAGCACAACTTTCAGAACTCATCTGTAGCGAATTGTTAACCTTTCACGAGTGAATCTCCAATATTTGTTTTATCCTTGTATTATTTATAAAAAAAAAATTAAGAATTGAGAAAATTGATGAGACAGGTCAGTTATAGTTCCAAAAGAATGGTTGTGCCTAAGTGAGCAACTTTTGACTGCCACCATTTTGCAATTTCAATGATATTATCTCACGTATTATAGATCAAATTGAAGCTTATTGCAATACGAAGACAACAGTTTAAAATAATACACTCAATGCCTAAGCAAATGTGATTGCCATATCGTAATTTCATTGCCTCAAAGCTCACGCATTTCACTTCACTTGTGTATTCGCATATCTCATCTTGTTCCACATTATTGAAATTTTTCCAGCGAAAAAAGAAGTCAGAGCTATTTAGATATAAAAGATTCATTGTGATAACTTCTTGTTTCAGGATTCTGAAGGAGATACACCATTACATGATGCCATCTCTAAGAAACGAGACGATATATTAACATTACTTCTGGACCAGGCTGCTGATATCACACTGACCAACAACAATGGATTCAACGCCCTACATCACGCTGCTCTTCGTGGAAATCCAAGGTAAGCAATTCAACCTTTTTATGTTACAAAATTGTATACTTGTTATTGCTAGAATGCTTAAATTTAAGAGTTCCTCATTTTATGCCTCACCTATTGTTCAGCAATTCCCGTAATTATGTAAGAACACAGTTTCTCTTCCTGCTGACAAGTCTGCTATGACGCATGTATCTTTCATCCCTTTATCATAGCGTCTTCGCAGCAGGACTAAGGACTAAAGCAGGCGCAGGATGTGTGCTTGGGCAGAATCGCGCACTCGCGGCTCCGGACTTCCTGCAGTGTGGCGCTTCCTGCACCTTCACGCCCTCCTGCACCGTCCTGCTTAGATCTTGCATTGTGTTATAGAAATCTTAAGTGCACCACGAAATTGTGTTCGCCTGAATATAGAGAGAACGAAGAAAGTTATTTTAAAGAGATGTGGACGGAATGGGTAGTTTGAATAGTCCAAATTCATTATAAGAAATGAATAAAAATGCATCAGCTTTCGATTTGTTTATATGATTAACAAGTTCATTGCGATTTTATTCATCAATCTATAAGACTGTACTGTCTTTTTTTAGTGAAGTAGTTTTGCTTAGTGAACATGATTGGTAATAACAATTCAAGTAGGACGAATAGGACGAATAGACCCTTCACTAGAACAAAAGATAATTGTAAAATAAAGGTGGAAAGTGGAAATAATTTGAATTTGAATTGGGAATGTCGCAGCTACTATTCACAAATGACTTCATTCAAATTTGCATGTACAATAATTCCAAGTTAATAATACAATTTTGTAACTTGTAGTTTAGCAAATGATAATAATTTATGAAGTTTGTAAATTTCCTGCGATTGTCATGAGTAACGTTAATAATATTCGCGCGTAATTACCCTTCGACATTAAGTACAAGTGGTCCTAATGAGTTAACAAATACATGACATTTGAATTTGTATTTATTATATGAAATTGAGTAATCAGCTTACTTGTTCGTAGCTAGAAACTGCAGTTAGATTGCAATTACATCGCTATTGTCTCAAATTTGTAACTATATATTAGAAATAAACTTATGATAAATACATTTTAATGCAGAAGTGAATGACATACTTGTGTTGATCTAAAAATCAGATCTTGAACATTCCATAGTTACAAATTCTTTTATTGAATAACAGTTCTATTTTTCGTCATATTCATGTAACGTCCATCCTTCCTAATTCATCAAACTCCTTTCTTGTAATGAACCTTCGTCCCTGAGGTCTCATCCCCTTTAATCTTAACGAATTGCAAGTGTACAACAAACTGATCGAGATAAATAACCAGCAATTTAGCTGTAATCCTGGTCCTGTTACACGCCCACATTATGAGCAACCAGACCCAGCCCTAAATTGTATCCAGAACAGCATGACAGTGTCTCGCGATGTCTGTGGTAATTGTGAATGGGTATTGTGGTTCATAGCTCGGTGAATGTTTTGTGCGATCGAATGTTAAGCTGATTTGATTTGGGTCACAAGGGTAGGGCTTGATCATGTAGTATTGATCCATTCTTCAACCTCTGAAAGAAAATATTGTGTCTAATAGATGATGTGGATGTGAATTTATAGATGATCGGAGATTTAACGTTCTTTCAAATGATACCCCACCACGATTATTATCCCATAAAAATGAAATATCTTTATATATTTCCAAATTCGTACACAAACCTTGATCTACTATCACCAAGCATTCAAGCTCCATCGCGTCGGAAATTAGTCCCATTATACCATAATTCACTTCCGTTTCGAGCAACTGAGAGACAAATCTTCGTTTTTAAGATCGAAAAACTGCATTGCGATACAAATGTGAAGCATATATCACAGAAAAATTTCCAGTAGATGAATTAGCAAATGGAGCGCGAAAGATACTGTAGTTACTTAACAGGAATTGCGCGCGAGAATAGATGTATACAGTATAGATTTTTTTGTATGCAATTATGCTGTTGTATCAGTTGTTACTAAACGGTTTTCATCTACTCGTAAACTAAGTTTATTATTACTGAACTAAGATTAGTGGGAGTATCTCAATCTCAACATAAAGTTTTGTCGAAATGTGATATCCACGTTATCACATCTAGTATTCTGTATATTTTTAGTATCTGGTTTCTTGCCTTGTTTATTGTTGTATCATTTTTTTCTGAAGAAGAAACGTCAAAAGTCTCAAATAACATTACTTAGAACAAGAAACAATTTTTTGATGATTCAATTCTAAAAAGAAATTGGTAGATTATTTATTAGAGAGTGCATTTGAAATTTGATTCATTTTGTATTTTATTGCCAACTTCAATCACATACTTTTTGGCGTCGAATACATATTTTGGTATATATATACTCTATGCCTTCATTAGTCCCTATTTTCTCTTCTCTGCAGAATACTTATCGCTTTGGACTGTTTCCGGAAGAAAGTGATTCTTTCTTTCCTAAAATCCCAACAACGTGCTATTCTGGCACAGTTTCTTACTACAATTGTTATATTTTTATTATTATAGGACCTACAACCCTTGCTTATTACTTTTATTTGGAATGTGACCGCGACTCCCCGAGCAAAACTTTGCGACCCTGTCGGAGTTGCGTCCCACAGGTTGAAAAGCACTGGTCTATAGCAACCCAATCTCCTATTTTGTAGAAAGCTACGCGATCAGCTGTAACATATTCTCATTTGAATGCAAAAATATCTAGACTGAGAAGCTATGTCTATATGCTGCTTACGTAACAGAGTATAATTTAAACTATGTGTCCGTGTATGCTGATAATTTAAACAAGGCTTGAATTTAATACCGATATAAATATCTGGTTTAGTGTAGCCCGTGCAGCTACTAAACAAGGACTAAGTTTAAATCTTCTCTATCCGGAGCTTACCAAGTTTATGCTTGTATATGTAGTTAAGAATTTCCACATAAAATTTGCGAGATATAGTTTCACTCGCTAAAGGATTTTTATAAATTCAATTTTTGACTGACATTATATCAAAACAACTGGATTTCAGGGATAATTTACTTCTTAGTAATATTGATATAATTTTAAGTTGTATGTATCATAGAATCATATCGAAAAATATTATTATTTGCATTTAAATATCAAATAATGGGTTGGAGACACGTGATCAAATATTTAACAATGTGATTGGAGATAACCATGCCAATTTATATTTCCTCTCATTTTAATTAATTTGGCATCAGTGATATATAAATGAATATTAGTCACGCCTTTTTCTCGACAAGTCGACACAAGTGTAACGGACACTTGAAGTGCACATTGGTTGATTATTTTATGTTTCTTAAGCCGTACGGGTACTCTCATGTTACAGAATTTAATATAATTCAGCGACCGTTTATTCGAAATTAAAACTCGATATCACGAGCTCTAGTATAGAAAGCTAGAATATTTGCATTGATCAGAGTATGTATTCCCGGAATAAATCTCATAAATTTGCTCCATGTTATGGAAGCACAACCAAAAAGTCAAATTTTTGTCGGCAGAATTCGAAATAAAAACGGATTGCATAATTGAATCTCTAATAAATCTATTTGCAGCCCTTGAACTATAAATTGTTCTTGTTCCCAAGAATCTGACATGGAGTTTGCAAAGATTTTGTTATAATATCACTGTATCTCAGTAATTATGTTTATGTATATGTGTATGTATGCGGCTTAGCCTAGCTTCAAAGTTAATTGACCAGTATTTTTCCGATTTGACTAAAGTATACCTTAAGATGAGGTCCGAACTTGACTGTTGATTATTTTGCTTTTTTTTTAAATTAGAAAATAGTATTTTGTTTTTATCTCGTTACCAACGAAATTTCGACCACGAAAGAATATTTTCATAATACCTGCATTGAATTTGAAACAACACGTTTCAACGCCTGTTTTGTCAGTCGAAACAAGACAATTTCAGACAAATATGATTGTAGCCGGGCAGAAACAAGCCTGTCTCTGCCCTAGAAGAGGAACAAGCGTGTTTCTGCCCGCTGAATTTATTTTTTACATCGTTTTATCACTGGCAGAGTCGCATTTGTCCATTGTCAATCTCTAAATGAAAATCATATAACCTCAGTTACTTTGACAGTTGTTGTATTCGTAACTGTGAATCAAATTGAAAAGAGGATTAGTTTCAAGAAAAAAAGTATTAATACGCTAATTTTAAGTACACCACAACATCTTATTGATAAAGCACAAGCAGCTACTCTCGACTTGTTACCTGCAAAATCGAAAGACAAATATTTACTTTTTTATGTCAAATTTGTAATACGGGAAGTTTCAATGCAGGTATTATGAAAAATACAGTGTGTGACACGGGACAAAACATGATTTCAGCCGAGGGTGATGCCGGCCCTCGCTTCGCTCGGGCAAGCAACGCTTACCCTCGGCTTAAATCGTCCTTGCTTCGTCCCTAGCCACACAATATACTATTTCATAATACCTGCATTGAAACAACGCGTTTCAACGCCTGTTTTGTCAGTCGAAACAAGACAATTGCGGACAAATGCGAGTGTAGCCGGACAGAAACAAGCTTGTTTCTGCCCGAGGGGAGAAACAAGCTTGTTTCTGCCCGCTGAATTAATTTTTTACATCGTTTCATCCCTGGCAGAGTCGCATTTGTTCATTGTCAATCTCTGAATGAAAATCATATAACCTTAGTTAATTTGACAGTTGTTGTATTCGGCACTGTGAATTAAATTAAAAAGACGATTAGTTTCAAGAAAAAGAGTATTAATACGACAATTTCAAGTACACCACAGCATCTTATTGATGAAGCACAAGCAGCTACTCTCGACTTGTTATCTGCAAAATCAAAAGGAAAATATTTTTTTTGGTTATGGCAAATTTGTAATGTGGAAAGTTTCAATGCAAGTATTATGAAAAATACAGTGTGTGGCACGGGACAAAACACGATTTCAGCCGAGGGTGATGCCGGCCCTCGCTTCGCTCGGGCAAGCAACGCTCACCCTCGGCTGAAATCGTTTTGTTTCGTCCCTAGCCACACAATATACTATTCCATATACTCCACACGGCGGTGATTATTCTATTGCCGACTAGCGCGCCAACCTTGAGCTTTGACAGTTGAAGTAATTATAAGTTGAACAATATCGTAAGTAATCAAATATAGCTTTCTGGAAAGAATAAATCTTCCTACTAGCAATGATACTATTTTAAAATCATTTTGAATATTTATACCGACCTGGAGTTAGATAATAGTCCAGTCAAAATAGACTTTCACCCTTGCATAAATTCCCAAGAAGCTGAGAATTGACATGAATGTTAGAGATACTATTATAATGAAGTTGTGAAAAGTCCTCAACGATCGCGTGTGTGCAAAAAATTTTATGCGAGGTCAAAATTCGCAAAAACAGGTTTTTTGAATTTCTTAGCGGAACGATCAGTTCTATGATATTCATAGCTCAGATACAAATTGTAGATCTTTCAATTCTCTACAAAAATAGTCCCCACCTCTTTATTCCTGAGATCCACTATTTCTGAGAAAAAGCCATTCCAATGTTATATTCTCCATTTATGCACACGTTGCCACGTCACCTATGAGGTAGTGTACTTGGCGCGTATTTTTCAATGTGGTTTTCCCGGTAGGCCTACTCTATGAACTTCTTATTGAAGTTCAAAATAATATTAGGTCTTCTTATTCAACTTCTTCTTCATCTTTATCATCCTGAGTTGACGTGAATTGCTCAAATAATGATACAACAGTTGTTTCATCGTTGATATAGTGATTATCTTCTATTGAAGATTTAGTATTTGAACACGACTCACTTTGACAACTGATGCAGTGGACAGTTGAGCATGCTTGTGAACAAAGTCATCTTACTTTTTTGCAGCCGTATTTCGAATTACTCTCCTTTTTGTAGCTATACAAAAAAAATTAAGGAGCTTTTCTAGTGCAGGTGGAAGTAGAGTGTGGATTGATTCCAATACATTATTAATTAGCTTGCAACCCCATTCTTCTGGGTCCAGTTGAACCTGCTAATAAACTTGATAAAAATGTTGATGAGCACAATCCGAGGTTGGAAGAAGACAAGCTAATTGAACACGTTTTTTATTAGGTGTATGCTTTGCAAAAGATACGAAACGTAACTTATCCATGCAAGTAATTTAAAGTAAGTGAAAGACGGACACGACTACGTTGACAATTGAACAGCAGACAGATTTTGCTCAAGGGCGCATGGTCACATAAAATGAGGGACTGGGCTTTTTTTCATTTCATATTCTTAGAATTACCATTCAATATTAATGTACGAGTACTAGTTACGCAGACTAATAGTTGTACGTATATTATACGTCCATAATGTACATAGGCAGCGTAGTCATGCATATTATTGAGAAAATAATTCTAGAATGGCTTTTTCTCATAAATGGCGAGTCTTAGGAAAAAAGGAGTGGCAACCATTTTTGTAGAGAATTGAAGGATCTACAATTTTTATCTGAACTATTTTTATCATTCAATGAACCGTTCCGCTTAAAAACCGAGAGAACCTATTTCTGCGAACTTTGACCTCGTATTAAATTTTTTGCACACATGGGATCGATAGGGACTTTTGACAACTTCATAATAATGGTATCCCTAACGTTCATGTCAATATCCAGCTTCTTGGGAATTTATACAAGGGTACCCCTATTTTTAAGGCTAACTTGACTGGACTATAAAGTTTAATTCAGAATGAGCGAGAGTAATTAATCAAAATTTGCAAGAAGAGATATACGGCAAATGATTCCACAAAAAAAGTTAGTTCATTAGGATATCATAGAAAGTCACACACTTTATTCTTGGAACGAAATTTACCTCCCGGATTATAGAAACACTGCTACAAACGTTCCGATAATCTCTTTTAGAACGTTACATATACGTAGATAGTATTTTTCAGAGTGATATTTGTGTTAAATAAAAATAAATAACCTTATCTGTGTAATTTGCAGCAAACTGTCAACATTGTTCTGCAATTGAAAATTTCCATCTAGGGTTCGAATATGTTAATTGAAATAGAAGTAATGGACGTTTCTTCGAATAACACCCTTCATAAAATCATTCAATCTAAAATACTTCGTCGTCCTTGTATATAATATTTGTTCACGAACTTGACCAACAATTTTTCTTTCCCGTAAAATATGAAATTTTGTACTTTTTGATATTTGCGTTGAATTACACTTCTTGCCAGTTGCTGATGTCGAAGAGCGTCATGCACATCTAATATAATTAACTCCTAATGTGTATATATTGAATTGATAACAGATAAATTTAACTTGGTATTCGACGCTCTATCCGAATCTGAAATAAAAGATAGTAGTTCTCATTCAAGATTTTAAAATGACCTACTACCCTCCGCCTCACCCCTCGAAGGGAGGAAGAAATTATCAAACTTTTACTTCAGACATTATCCCATCCGGTGAAAACTTATCGATTATATATGTCGTATCCAACGCTTAATCAAGATGGGATACTCTGTATATAATTTTAGTTTTCTGTACTCCTTTTTCATATAAACTTTAAATATTTCAAATATCACCCTCATTCGTGCGCGCGGTGCAAAGTTTTCTGTCCAAGTAAAATCAAAATGTGATACCTATATATAATTTCAGCTTCCTGCACTCCTTCTCCATATAAAGTATGCCAAATCATATATTCCTTCGTACGCGCAATATGCTTAAAAATAGGTACAAAGTTTTCTTTTCATTTATTGATGTCGCGCAGTTGTCGGAATTCGACCGTGATTTATTATATTATATATAAATACATATATATTGAAATATAGATTCAAACTATAATGATCCATTCAACTATGTCATCGAACTATTTGATCAATAGAATTACAAAACGTACTTCTATTTCAGCTCCCATATACCAGTAACAATTTCAGTTTGTTATGTTCGTTCCAGTCCCTTGTCACTTTTCATTCTCACCTCCTCCATCCTATCCTATCCTTATACAAAACAATCCTTATCTTTATCACTGCCTGAGCAGTGTCACTGAATACAAGGTAACATCAGAAGTGTCCAAAGCTCGCTTCAATGCAGTAGCAGTTACTTCTAATACTATGGCAGGTTACCGTACTGGCTGATTATCGGTTATTGGCAATTCTATGCTGCAGGGTGTGGTTACTGCAGAATGAGTCTTATCTAGGAAGGTAATACCGTTGCAGGTAACCAAGTGATGAAAATTGGGTTCTGGATACATGAAAGTTTCGAGGCTCTGATAATGATTGTTTTTTTTCTTTATCATTTGATGAGGAGTCTCTTTGCTGAGGTTTTGTATTGTGAAATGATATAACTTATCTTTCAAGGATCAATTTTGTAAAGTAAAACTACTATCAAAATAATTAATTGTGCGTACGAAATTCTCTATTATTTTATGGAGAGTCAATTTGTTTTTTACTCTTGAATTGCTTTCCATTTCTATCAAAATGATTAACATTAGCACACCGTCTTTTCTTGTATCGAATGAACCTATATTAGCTCTAATTCCGGTAGAAGTCCCAAGGGCCTATTTTCCAGAAGCCGGAACTCGAAGTCAATTCTCTGTCGGCAGCGAAGCCGAAACAACACGGAGCTTGAACTTGGACGCATACATCACCAGCTCCCGAGTTGCTGAAGCCACATAGGAAATTGTGCTCTAACCCAAATATATATTAATAACGTCAGTAAATAAGACAGTGTGATGTTGTAAACCAATGTATTTGCATATTAGTGTAAATTGGTAATGTATAATACTAGCTGTATTTCATACGGAAAATAGTTTCTCATAAAATCGTGAGGGACGCAACGTAAATAGGAAGTAAGAACTGAAGCATAAATCAGTGAATAAAGATAATTTGATCCTGTGACAAGTATACCATCAAGTCGACATATCAACTGGATTTCCGGCTGCAACACTGATGTTACTCGGTACTCACGTTCATGCTAACTGCACTTGTACATGTATAATCACACCCCTGTCCACAATTGCCACAAATCCGGACACACAATGTGATGAAATAGGAAATCATTTGATTCTGCCACAAGTGTCAGGATAGAAGGACATTGACAGAAATTAGACTCACGTTAGCTATATCCGAATCGTGAAAATCACTTCGTGAAAAATGTATCTATTAAAAGCAAGAAAAGTAGATTGCACTTGTTCCTAGGCGCAATTTTTCAGTATATTGTCATCAGATGCGTGAAATAGTAGTCTTATATCGTATATATTTTCACCTCGTACTCATACGTTTGAAAACCTCTTTCGCAACCACATCCACAATGCTAGTATTTATACCTCAATGGTCCACTAGATTCCTTTCTCATTTGAAAAATATCTCGCTAAGTCCTGCTGCCAAAGCGATTGCTATTGTACTCGATCTGCTCTGGTCTGATGCAGCATCTTACCCTACAAAGCCTTAAGTCTGGGGGTTGTGGGCGTCAGTTCGGTTCCTTCTGTCGCGTTTGAAGAATGACGTGATCCGCCTGCTTGATACCACGCCGCCTGCATCGTTCTTGCCGGTGCTATTATTCAGCTTTGGCTGTGAGGTTCGTACTAAGAAGCTGCCTCCTATACGGTTCAAATGAACATGAACGTAGAAGTGGAAAATATAAATAGGAAGGCACGACATATAAAATTGCGTTTGTAGGCTTGGCAGTCTTTTTTGTATTCAATGATCAAAAATAGAAGATTTCTCTTTTTTAAGATTTCGTCAAGCTTTCGACTTTATTTAAGTCTTCATCAGGACACCAGAAAAACAATTTATTCACAGATCAAAATTTACATATTGATAAGTTTAGAAAACTCTGTGAATATAAAAATAATAACTTACATTTTGAGTAAGAGTAATATCAGTTGGTGTCTATGTTTTTTTGAATTTTTTTTTTTTTTTGGAAAATATGTTCAAAATTGAAATTTGGGTACACAATCTAGTGAACATTATTGAAAATGAATTATTGTTTTGCTAAAAACTATTGTCTAACATTATTTTGATTTAGTTATTACAGAATTTCTATCAGTTTTGTATCACATATCATAATGGAGGATAATTTTAAACAAGTTTCCACCAAGTAATTCACGATTTTTACTGTGGTCAATTAGAGAACTAGACGACAGTTGGTATTAGAGCTGCGCAAGCCCGCGAAACTCAGGTTTATATAATAGACTTTTGACAACAGTGTAGAACACGTTAACAAAATCAGCTGTTATTGTTGGGTTGTATTTAATTACTTGCAAAAAATAAAAGTAAGTGTTGTGAAACCAGCAAAATTCATATTTTGAGATTTTCATGCAAATATACGGTTTGAGCATCCCAGAATCCGTTCTGACTATTTTTGGCTTGGTTTCGGTATGTATGTGCGTTCGTAACTCGTAAATTTCATGACCCGTCAAACATATAATGTTAAAATTTTGTATTTAAGAATGGTCTAGGATCTGGTTGTGCACCTCGCATTATGGTTGCAATCGTCTGTACCAGAAGTGCACTTTATTGGAAACTATTGTAACGCGCGAGAGCGTTGAGGCTCATAAAAGTGGAGTAGGCTTGGACTTGACCGCGTCTGAGCGGAGCCTTTCGTCCTCCCTGCATCGCGCCGCACCGTATCACATCACCACTCCCGATGGAAGCCTCTATCAATATTCCAGAAATGTGGTAGAACATTCAAGAAATAGATATTTCTATACATAAAGGCAAGCAAACATTTTGAAAGAATAGTGTGATGGTGCATCTAGAACAGTGAATATCAAAAAGTGAAGTGAACAGTGTAAATAAATAGTTAAATATAAATATCTGCGATTTTGTTTGAGATAGTAGTAAGTGATGAATAAATAATATAGTGTTGTTAGTGATATCCGGAAGAATAAAACTTTCATTTCACTTCCAATTATCAAATAGTGATTTTTACTTACTTGTACAAACAAGTAATATATATATATCCAATGTTGTACAAGTAAGTCACGTGATGTTCACGTCAGATTTTTATTTAATGATAAATTATTACTTTAAGCAATAAATATCACATCATTATCTTCTATTTTCGTACATATATTATTTTATTTTAATTTGATATCTGAAATTATAAAATTATGGGTTTCGGCCAATAAACAATGATCGACAGCGTGGCCTGAAAACATTGAAAGACTGAAAGCTCTTCGAGCCGGGGTATGTTTTTGATGTTACAGAAAATGTTGGACCAGAAGAGGCAGTGATAACCGGAAGATTTCAAATGTATATGTTGTTAGTATAGCAGTAATAATTCGCTGCATTTATTGGTGTCTCACTATCTTCAGAAATGTCCTGCTCTTTATATTCTCATTTCTAATAAATCCTCTTCTTTACTTACTTGTACTAAGTACAAGGAAGTACTATGGAACAGATAAAATTAACCTATCGAGATTTTGATGGAAATATCCGTTTTGAGCATCCCTGAATCCATTTTTACTATTTTTGGCTTGATATCGGTACGTTCGTGCGTGCGTGCGTAACTCGCAAATCTCAAAACTGGTTGAACGTATAATGTTGAAATTTTGTATTTAAGACTGGTATAGGGTCTAGTTGTGAACCTCGCATTATGGTTTCAATCGTCTGTACCGGAAGTGCACTTTACTTGAAATTTTTTTCGATTTTTTCTAATAAATCCAGAATGATTAACCGTAGGATGTTGAAATTCAGCATTTGAAATTGCTGTAGCATCCAAATGGTCATCTCCTATTTTCGTACAAATCGGCTCAGCCGGAAGTGCACTTTATGTTCTTTCTTCATAAATTTAAAACAATTGGTCGTAGAATATTGAAATTTTGTATTAAGCACTTCTATAACATCTAGTAGTACATTTTGCAGTATGGTTGTGATCGGCTGAACCATAAGTGCAGTTTACTCGAAACATTTTTTTAATTTTCCACATAAATTCAAAACAATTGAACATAGAATATTAGAATTCAGTATTTGTAAATGTGAGGTAGGTCTGTTCGGAAAGTGTAAGCACGAAAGCAAATTTGTGCTCTAGTTTATTACGTGAATGCAACAGAAAGTGCTTAATCGAAAACTAGTCATGCATGACAATGGGGCAAATCATCCTACCGGCATTTCTGGGTTACGATAAGAGACTGAAAATGACTAAGTTATCTCCAAGACCAGCAACAAATTCAAGACTTTCTAATTTGATGAATCAGGTAGAACCTAAAAATATTCTTACAGCTACTCAAGGATATCTCTAGTTACATACCATACCTTGTACAGAATTTACAGTTGAAAGAAAAAGTTTTCTGAAATGTAGAAGAATAACCAGATATACAACATTACATTTTTGCACGATTGCGCGTTTCCATGTGTTTACCGGTCCTCTATTCAAAGTGGTAAGTTGATTTTACCATGCAAGCTGTGGTTACTATGGTTATGCTGACTTTCCGCCCATGGATAAAGGCGATAACTGAAAAATTGTGAAATCTCACTAAAAAATTTCATCTATTTATCTTCATTTGTAATAGGATAATCACAATAAAATATCAAACTTGACGGCTGACAGCGAATAAACAATCACCTGAAGTAACTCAATTTGAAAAAAAAAATTGGATCAATATTTTGGACAGATCTTCCAATCGTGCAAAAAAAATTGTAAGCAAGACGGTCAATAAGTACAGTACTGATTTCGCATAATATTTGGAAACGTCGCCAAGGCCCGACCTCCAAACTATTATTCTCAATGGGTAAACTGTACTTACTGACCTTAATACTTAAACAACTATTAATGTATTGTTTGTTGTCGTTTGAGTTTTAGTTATGTGTTCTTGCAACAACTGCCAAGCAAAAGCATAGTACAGGCATAGTGACAAATGAACAATATCAAAAATGAATTTTTCAGAAACGTCAGAAGCTAAAGATTCTCGCGAAATTCTGGATGCAGCTAAAGAAGCGACTTTACATTTGTTTCCGGCGAAATCGAGAGAATTTTTGTTTTCTTATATGTTTAAGCTGTAACTTTTTCTTGATTAGGGCAAAGCTGTTATTTGGGCGCGTGTCATAGTGCTTTTTTTGGTTGTTATTTTTTGTTGCTAATTGATAAAACGTCACTATTCTTTACTGATTTCTACATAATTATGAAACCTGATGTTTCCCATCAGATATACAAAAAAAACATTTTTCCTCCGACAAACTGAAAAAATCAATATAAAAAAGCATATACGAAAATAATTATTAACTCATTTCTTAGCCTCATCAAGAAAGTAAAATAAAAGTTGGATATTGAATTGGATTACACCACTGCAATTACTCTAAATTCGTATACACTTTAAATATCTCAGCGTGCACGTACGACTAACAACATTTTTGTGAATATGACGTCATCAGGGCTTTATATATTATTCTTGGCTTTATTGAACTTTTTCTTAAAAAAAATTGAAGCTACAGAATTTATATCTCTGGATTCTGAATAACATATGTAAGAATTAAAGCACACTCAAACGAGCCTATTAGATTTGGTTTCATCAGATCTCCTAACGTTTTACTGCTATGCGATCGCGAGACTTGACCTAATTCCTACAAGAATTATTTTTGAGGATTGCTTATACATTAAATGCAACTAGTAAGCCAAGTTCACATTTCTTTATTGAACCTATCGAAGTCTGCATCCCTCACTTCGAGGACTTGGAGGAGAAAACCAAAGATATTAGATAGATTTTGGTAAATCTTGTGAGAAAAGCAACCTGCATTTGGTGAAGAAATCAGTGAGATTTGCATATATGAATAAGTTCCGAAGTAGTGGAGCTATAAAAAATTGGTACATTTCATAAGCTTGGTGATCCATACTATCCTGAAAATCTTAGCAGTTCTAAAATTTCCGTAAGCATAAATGTCCTCTTTTGCCTATATTAAGTATCCAACGGATCTTACAAGTACTCACATTTCCGCAAGCATCACTTTACCGTTTTTCAGAAATCGATGTGAGAATTAGAAGTTCTTCTTATTCCTTGTTCGCTCCTTCTGGAACATTGAGCGTCTCAAGACGTTTTTCTTATAATATGTTCCTATGTTCTTCTCTTCTGATACTAATAATAATGTGTTAGTTTTGTAACGTCTATTCAAGTATAGTTTTTCATTTGTCTCTATCTTTAGTCACGATTTTTATTTCTTGTCATGTTTTGTTCTTGGTATTCCTAGCTTACAATTCATTCCCAAGTTTTTATTGGTCTTTTCTTTTTTTTTTCTTTACCGGTTCATATCCCAAAGTCAATCTTGCTATATTATTTTGCTTTTTCCTCAGGGTATGTTTTATTCAGTTCCACCTTCTCTTATTGACTTATTGATTTTTAGGTTGCTTTTTCTCTTTAACAATTATTCGAATTTTTCCAAGTCAGAAGCTACCAAGTATTTTTTGTTGGAAGAATTAGAGATTAGGTGATCAATATTGTTTCTATTTAGTCATATATTGAGGTTTGTCCCTTCTTTTTTAGAATGGAAGAATACAAATTGGCTGAAAAGCAAGAAAATCTGAAACTTTCTCAATCAGTATGTGTTGCAAAACAATAATCAGTACTACGGCGGGGTAGAATGTGGGTCACGTATACGTATAGCGTTTGAGACACTACGAAACTCTTCATTGTGCGTACTCCGACACGCACTTGGCCAGGTTTTTGTACATATCTCTAATTTTCAATTCCTTTTTCAGTCCCTTCATTGTTGTTTGAAACTTATTAAAGTTTCGATGGAATGTTGCATATATACACTAAAATATTTTCAGCCAGGCCTCGTTTCCTCTAATCCTTTCTATGCAAAGTTGATCTACCTCATTTCTTGTGTTCCACAATGCGAAATTGCTTTACAAAGAAGGGTTCACATCAGTCCTACGTTTCTGTCTGCAGGGCACGATCCGTCTCTGTAATTCAGTTATCATAAATAAGTAAAGGAAATTTGTATGTAGAATAAATTCCAACCAGCCCTTGTGGTATTAGGGGAGCTGGACTGGTGAAAACATTTCCGATGGATCATTGGGTTTGTGAATACTAAATGAGATAACGATGAGAATGAAAAGAAGAGATAGATAATAATAGTAAATTCTTGAATTTTATTATAAGTTATAATAAGTCCACATCAACTATTTGTATAATAAAAGAATCACGGGACTCTTCAATTCTGTATGTGAGATATTATGTAGAAAATCTTCCTCTACCCAGAGCAGTAGCTAATATTTCATCTTACAAATATCAGTTCTGAAAGGTTGCGAGTATATATTACAGGATCGGGTGTGGGGCCCTCCGTTCACCTTGTGACTATTCCTGCTCTCTCTGAAACGTGCGCCGCCACCTATCTTTAGGAATGATGCATGTGCTACCCATTAACCTATCAGGAAACGTGAAGCAGCCGCGGCCCGCAGGCGGTCACGTGACAGCAAGACGAGTTATTGGATGAGATTGATCACGTGATTGCACCTGTAAGGCTCTCCTTAGAGGTTTTTACGAAGAGCTGAATCATGGAACTTGATGAATTACATTTTGAATTTCACCGGAATTTTCAAGCTGCGGTACTTACATTCCTGACTTTATTCTTTGAATTTTTATTCATAGCAGAGATACGTCAAAAAGTTTGACACAATATAATCTGAATGAAACTAAGATAAAAAAAAGGATTAGGGAGCTTGAAAACTTTTGATGAGATTTCTCCAAGTTCTTATGCCAATAAGTACATGAACTCGTAACATTAAATAATGAAATAAAATAGTATTTCTTTCAATTTAATATTTTTGTTATTATTCCAAAAGCTACATATGTTTGCCGGCTGGACACATTTCCGTAATTTCATCCCAGAACAACATTCTCTCCAGATCTGGATTTGAACCAACCGTTAAAGTATCATTAATATCCAGAAAAAATAGTTCACTGATCTTAGCTGGTTTCCAAATAACATCAATAAGTGGATCGTCTTTATCACAATTGGGATTTCCATTCCGAGCAAAATTTGTCCAAAGTTTTACCATTCTTTGGACTAGAATATCCTCTCTACTCCCTTCTTTGAAATTTGGTAAAAATGTTGTTTTGAATAATGCCCCTAGTTCATCTTGATGAGCAGCGCCTAAAAAAGAAAATTTCAGAATCAATTATGTGGCAGATACTTATAGTGAGCTTTGTTGATTGATTGATATTTTCTCAGCCGTCAAGCTATTGATAATTCCAGTTTTTGTGGAGAATACTGTACGGAGTACATTATAGTTCAGTGAAAATTTTACTGATTCTTTGTCCATCAGTTGGATTGGACCTCCTGATCTCTGGATTACAAGGGCAGCATATTTAAACTGAATTATGAATACTTATAGATAATTAATTAATTGAGCCGGTAATGATCCATATTTGTAGAGAAGAATTATTACAGGCAACGAATCTCATGGGTATGATGTAGAAAGAAAGAAACAATCATTGCAGTCGAAAAATTCAGATCCGCCGAGACCGAATAAGCGCGTCAAAATCGATCGAATGTGAAGACAAAGCTGTTGATTTCTTTCTAATTCACAGGCATTGTCTATGAATGTGCTATTAGAGGGGAACAATCAATCAGGAATACTAATAAAGAAGAGCCGCTGAGCGTTTTTGCAAGATTTTGCGGAAGAAAATGTCCTCCATTCTGTCGAGATAAGTTTTGCACTCTTTTATACTATAATGCACTCTCTCATTGCACGCTGTTAGTGAATTCCCGACAAAATTTCAAATTTCTGTGTTCCCACAACTTCCTTAATTTCCTCCCGTTTTCAACCCGTTTTCTAAATTGGAAGCAATCTGACTGCATTGAAGACATCCAGGAAAATTCGGAGGTTTCAAACATTCAAAAAAAAAATCTCTGGGAGTGCTTCCAAATGTAGAACCATCGTTGAAGTCTATAAGGAGTCTTAAAACTTTCTAATCACACCTCACATGAACCAGATGATCTAAATACTGAGTCTTAAAATAGAAAATCGAAATACTATTAAAGTAAATTGTTTTGACCATTCGATATTTGTTAGGAAAATCTCAAAAGAATACAATATTCAAGTTGAACGGGCGGCCTCGATCTCGGCACCAAACTACCTGGATCTTTAATCCCCTACTCGAACTCGGCACTACGCTATGGATTAGGAATTGTGACTCAATCGTTCTGCCTGAGTGAGATTTTCTGGACACATGCGATTTTATATTGATAATAAATCAGACTTAAATTTAGCCGTACTTTTAAAAGAATCTAATCACACGTGTGACATCAAAAACTCAAAAGTTCTGCATATCGTAGATAAAATAATTTGTTTCCATTTGACGCAAGAAATTTCAATGTCGAAAATACCAAAAAAAAATTAAATGTTTTAGTGTGTTCCATACATATTTGTATGTTCTTGTAATAATGTAGGTTATATGTATAAATAAGTCTTTTTTTTAATATATTTTTTTCTGGTTTCATTAAATACTATTTGCAGTATTATTTTTAATACAAATCAATTTTAAAATTAAATACTTATAAAACCAAATCTTGCAGGTAGATCGTGGCTTTATTTAAAAATTGACAGTGCCGAGTTCGTGTACGCCCAGTTGAACTGATAATTTAATTTCAACAAAAAAATCTATTTCGTAGAGTTAAACCAACCTGAAAAAAGTTATTCATAAAGTCGATTGTAATAGTTGTGACAAATGTTACGTAGGCGGAGCTCAGAGATACTTTTTAAAAGTATGTACTAACACAGTTATTGCAGGATTTATACTTTGACCACAGTGCATCAATTAAACAATATCAGAAGCAGCTAGTTAACAGTAAATTGTTAATTATTATATGTTCTAATGAGTGAATTTGCTAACTCTACCTGGTAATGCAATCTGTCCAAATTTTTTACTCCAGTTGAGTTCTGTATCAGCAGAATATCTATAGAAATACGTAGGGTGCTCTGTGTGCTTCAGATGATGCTTCAGAGACATGTAGATTGGTCGTAAGGATAGTATGTCAGTATCCAACTGAAAATACATAAAAATAATTCAGCAATAACATCCAGACATCAAAATATTTATAGACACATCATAGTTTACGATATAGAAATTGAAATATTAACTTACTATATAAAATGCTTCAATGTTTTCCATTGTAGGATTACAATCCTTGAAATAGAATTCCCTAATTTTCTTAGCAACTCTTTTAGATAAATCACTTCCTTTCGGCAAAGCATAATATCTGGGAACTTTAGTTTCGAAATCGGTAAACAACTTAAATCCTCCTGTTTGGAGCCGTTCCATCGTTTCGCAAAACATTCCTTCCCTATTCGTATAACCAATCATAAGAGGAATTTTTCTATAATTTCCATTCAGGAGAACTTTCAAAGGATCTTTTGTCAGGAAATTCGGTTCTTCGGTTTGTTTTTCTATTACAAAACCATGTGGTCGTACGTCTACCACTCCTATGATCTGAAATTGTGAAATTTCAACATTGCAGAAAAGATTAAAAGTATTTTGTAATTACGTCTGGTATTTTATCCTGAGCTTCTAAGAATTTTTCCTCGGGAAGAATTTGCAATTTTTCTAGAATTTCTCTTTCAGTTTCGGATTCAAGTTTAAGAGCTTTTGCTATTGTTTGTGCGCTGCGAGATCCTGAGGCCCATGGGCTTATTGCTGATCCGCTCTGCATTATTGCTCGATGAAATAGCCCTGTTTATTTATTTCGAGATTTATTCTTTTATTTCTGTTTATAAGTGACTTTTTATTGATGCTTTTGTATTCAAAAGCTTATCTTGAGAAATGCTAGTTACAAATATTTCTAATATTATTCAGGAAGAAATGCTTCATTGATATTTTTTTATAATATGATTTGAAAAATGAGGACATGCTACGGCCGATTTTGGTGATGTTCTATTGATTGGTTTATTATCTGAGTAGAAAATTGGAAACCTATCAATTTTTATTTCTACTTGTTGAATATTTCAATTTTTATAAACAATCATTGGGTTATCATTTATTATAATTAACCAATATAGATTTATTGCATCATTTCTGTTTCAAATTCATATTATCGAATAAATAAATACCTTCGGCCATTGGTGACATCATTAGAAGATGGACAGAAGCAGCTCCTGCACTGTTTCCAAAAATTGTTACACAGCCAGCGTCTCCACCGAAATGATGTATATTTTTTTGAACCCAATGCAATGCTTGTACCATATCTTTCAAACCATTATTACCTGGTACATTTAAGGATGGATCTTCTAGGCTAAGAAATCCTGTGAAATCAACAATATAATAAATATATTTTTAAATGTAGAATAACATCAGAATGTGAATATTTTCCTAATGCAGATAAGACTGAGCTTGCTGTAAAGTTGATATAATCACATCAATTACTTAATTGTAAACCATTTTGAATGGCAATTGAAGCTTATTTATACTTTTTTAAGAGGCCTACCTAATATGCCTAATCTATAATTGATGGTAACTAGCACAACATCCTGTGTCATGAAGTATTGAGGCCCGTAGATTTCAGTGTTGCTGGAACCCCAAACAAATCCACCTCCATGAATCCAAAACATAACTGGCTTCAAATTACTCGACTCCTCACTTGTTAACTATAATTCGTTCAAATGAAATATGATTCCTCGAAATAGACAAATATTTACTTGTGGCGTGTAAATGTTCAAATAAAGGCAGCACTCCGAACCAATTTCAAATTGATATAGCCCATGACGAGATATACTTTCACTACCTTCTTGTGTACAGTCTCTGATGCCTTGCCATGGATCTGGAGACTTCGGTGCCTGCAAAATAATAGAGTTTGGATAAGAATGTAGATTCTGAAATCTCTTTGCTTCAAAGCGTACGTTAAAGTAATAATTTAATGGCTTTCCACAAAAAATCCTCTCCAGATTAATTTAACTTCTGAGACATAAACCTACCTTAAACCTCAATTCACCGACTGGCTGTTTAGCGTACGGAATTCCTTGAAAACTGTAATATCTTCCACTTTTGTAATCCAGGGCGACTTTTCCTCTCAATTTTCCTTGTTCAATCTCCACGAGAACTTCTTCCATTTTGTTGGTTTTCTAAGGCCTCTTCCAAGCACTTCTTACTGTTTATTTTGCGGCTAAGTTACAATAAACGTGAAGGTGTTCACAGCAAGACATTAGTATAGTGATAGTTGTTATCAGTTCAGCCTTCATATTATCAGGTCGTTGTGTTTGTTTTTGAGTTAAAAATAACATTTTCAAGATTGCTGAAATAATATTTTCAAACGTGATGCTATGCTATCAATACTAGCACGTTTCAGATTACAGACAACGACTGCTTGAATTTTTATAATAATAGAATATATAAATGTCTATAATTAATGTGAATAAGAATTTCATTTTTAATTATATCCGAAGTAGTTACCTTGAACAATATTACCCTTGATTATTCTTTTCCTCCACTTCTTGAGCTTCCAATCTCCTCTTTCCCGAAATACTTTCAGAATAATGATGAATTGCATCATCAACCTTATTCTCCATTCTCCAACGAAATATTCTCACCTTTTTTAAAGCCTGAAAAATGACCTAATACTTTTTTCGTCGAAAAATTTAGGTGTTGCTGCAATCTTATGTGACAACGCATTATCATGATATAATATGTATTCATTTTCTCTGAAACTCTACTGAGAACGCCAAGCAAATATTGTACCATTTAGCAGTTTTGTCCATCCAATTACACTGCATTCACCAGACTTTATGCAGAATGCAGCATTCTTGCAAGCTTGCTGCTTCTTGATTATTATTTCAATTTTTGTTTAAATATCTCTTGAACAAGAGTTGGATATACGGACCATGGTTTTTGAAGGAGTTCAGCCATTTTCCAAGAAATTTATTCTATTTAACACATTTTTATGTTTATTTAGATAACATTTAGTCATTTTTATACATCGAGCTATATATTTCAAGTAAAAAAAAACGAATACAGAAAATCTACGAGAATTGAATAAGGAGTACACTTTTAAGTTACATTGCCTTTTTTCATCGCCTTGATACATCATACATCTCAACATATTATCAACTGATAGACAATCATCTGATGTAAATTTGCTTCCAATTTTTTGGAGATAATGTGCTACAATGTCTTGATCGGTAAGAAATCTGGACGTCCATTCCAATATCCAATCTTCCACGATTCCAGCCGTCTAACAATTGGAATTATCTTGTTAGAATATACATTCGATAACATTTAAATGCATGTGTTCAATTTGTGGTTTCAAATATTTTAGAAGGATGTTATTGTCATAATTGTAGGCGTTCATGATGCCGTCTTAAAATGTAATTTGCTGCTTTGTCTAGTTGACACGGATCCCCAAATCATCACGGAGATCGGGATGCCCTTGAACTAATAAACTCCTTGATTCCTTACGACTCTGTTCCGGCTATCACCGACTCTAATATTATATACTTCTAATTGTGTTATTTTATACAGAGTGATCAAAAATGATTGTCCGTGCCGCTTTGTTCTGATTTTTTCTTTGCCGCCTGCTTGAGATAGTGACCTTCAAGTGACAGATGACAGTTCCTCTGAAAACACTATTCTAACCTAATAATTTGGTAGAATAATAATAAATTCTCAATAATCAGTCAATAATACAGCTATTTACTTACTTTTTTGTTTATTGAATCAGATTATGGATGAATCCGTCATAAAATATGCAAAATATACGCCATTGTGTTCTTAAAATGTCGGTAACGTAGTTTTCAAAATAAATGAATTTATACTAACTTTATTCCACGGGGATAGTTTTGATCATATTGCGAACTTTTGCCTGTCACCTGTCAGACAATCATTATTGATCACTCTGTAATATAGGACTCTGTCACTCCATGCTAAGAAGTCACAGAACTAGATTTGAATTTATTAGTATCAACTGCTTTCAGAAAAACGTCATTCATAGCCTTCGTGATGATTTAGGAATTTATATCAATTAGAGGGAGTGAGATATTGCACTTTAACTTTATTTATACGCTAATAGTCCAAGAGGACGCTCAGAAATGCTACTTTGAATCGTTGGACGATTCTTATGTATTCTTAACGATTCGTCGTAGAAACATTACCCTCAAAAGTCAACGATGCCATTTTAAATTCTACCAGAAGTAATTTCTCTTTATCTTAGACACTTGAAAGGCACGTGTATTGTCATAGGTGAAACAAAAGAAAACTCACGGTGCCGAGTCCCATTTTGCCGCAACATCCTACACCGTGGTTTCAAAGGGGTTGAAAATATCAATAAAGTACCTTTTTCTATTAGATGAAAATATCCCATACAAAAATTATACCAACGATGCCGTCTCTCATGTTGTCAGAAGTCTTCGGCACCGTGCACCAAAACGGCGTTCGTCCGGGTCTATTTTCAGTCATATTTAAATTTGTATACATTTTGTCTTTGTTGCAACAGTAGTACCTTAAGAGGGAGAGTGTAAGTTGTAATATGAAATAATATTTGATTTCCTTCCGTCCTATCATCTGAGAATTATCAAACCTAGAGTAACTAAGTTTCCAAATTATACTAATATCATCTCTATTCCGATAAACTGATAAGAGCAATCAATGAATAAATATACAGGATGTGCAACGAAACGAGGAACATAGGAGTTTAACATGGAGTTTTTAAATTGTGCGTATATTGGCTCTCCTGTATATTTTAGAGAAAAAGTACAGGAATGGAAAGTTGTTTAAAATAAATTTTCATCTATGAAATGTTCTTATTTAATGCAGTAGAATATCTGTAGCATTAGATATCAAGAAAATAAAATATGACATTTTCGTCAAAAATCAGATAGTCATATAGATTAAAAACGATTGAAACAAGCTTTCATTCTGTCAGTTCAATTCCGTGTTATTATTGTTATTTTTTTCCAGATGCTACAGAGGTAGTCTACTGCATCAAATGAAGACTTTTTACACGTGGAAATTGATTTTATACAACTCTCCATTATTGTTAATTGTTGTTATAACACGAAATTGAACTGTCAGAATGGGAGTTTGTTTCATTCGTTTTCCATTTCCATAACTATCTGATTTTTGACGGAAATGTCATATTTTATTTTTTGAATATCTTATGCTACAGATATTCTACTGCATTAAATAGAGACTTTCCATAAATGAAAACTCATTTTAAACAACTTTTCACTCTTGTACTTTTACTCTAAGATATACATGTTGAACTTCAATGTTCCGCATTTCAATGCACATCCCGTATGGATGAAATGAAATCAATTAATTTATCGAAGCATACCAATAAATTCCAAATTCGGATGGATTCGATTTGTCTTCGAATCTTAGAAAGAATCTGACACTGATTTTGGGGCATGAGAAGGACAAAGGTCGATTTGAACTATACGGAACGTCAACATAACGTCACGTCAAAATTTTCTCTAGTTGCTTTAAAATGACTACATTCAGATTAACAGCAATGTAACGGAACGTCAACGGTACGTCACGTCCAGCATTCTCGCAAAGAATGTTTTGACGTTCTGGTCCGTGACGCTGACGGTCCGATTCTGCAAGTCTAATCATACAACCGAACCGGCAAAAGCAACTATTAATATTCAAATCAATATTCGATATTATGCAATATTTATAAAACTTATATCGCCATCTTCTAATTCTCTAAAGAGTGTGTGGTATTCTTCGACACTCTTTCTCATTTCCAACATTTGTTGTATCAAAATTTTTCGCCTATTCTTGCTTCTTTCTACTTCTTCTTTATCGAAAAGAAGTGCAATCATAGCAAGTTCTCTTGGATTAAACATTAGCATTTCAACAAATAATATATTCGACAATTTTTACTGCTCTGCACGCCGTCACATGCCATACTGGACGGTGACGTGACGATCTGATGTGAATCAGATATCTGGCCAATTTGACGTGACGTGGTGTTACGTTGCCGTTTCGTATAATGTGAGTCGACCTTTACGCATTTTCCGCGGTGCAGTTTTCTCAAAAACCGGTTTCCAAGACCTTTCGAGGACACCGAAATATCATGATGTGGCGTTGCCGAAACGTACAGTTACCTGAAAAAACCTCTATATGCAGAGGATTCTGGCAACATGAGAATTGGCACCGTTAGTTCTGTGAATTCGTCAGGTCTCTGACTACAATTTTTGTATAGGACTTTTTCGTCTAATAAAAAAAGGTACCTCATCGATATTTCCAACCTCTTTGAAGCCACGGTGCCAGAGGCTGTGGCTGAGTGGGACTCGGCACCGTGGAGTTTTCTTGTTTTACCTGTGACAATACACGTTCCATTGTAATTTCCAAGAGTCTAAGATAAAGAGGTGGTTTGTGCGTTTAATTCCCATGATAAATAATTAATAGAAATTGCTTCTGGCAGAATTAAAAGTGAAACCGTTGACTTTTTAGTGTAATTTTTCCACGAGGAATCGTTTAGAATACATAGAAATCGTCTAACGATTCAAGGTGGCATTTCCGAGCGGGCTCTTGGAAAATAACGTTTATCAAAATGACTTAAAAACAATAAATTGAATAGTTGCGTTTAAATAATATCTAATGAAACTTCCAACGGCTAAGATTGTAGTGGAAAGCACGTTGAGAAACAATAATCTATTTTCAGAATAAACGTCTAATTGTCCAGATCTTTTGCTGATCGAAATTTCGTAGCATAAAGTAGAAGTTTTGACCACAGCTCGCAAGAAATGTTGCAGAGTACGTGCTCGTCTGTTGAATACAAGGAGTGATATTATTCCAGGTGAGTCCTGAACATAAGTTAAAATTATGTTGAGAATATCCAGGCGATACATAGTAGAAATGCCAGCTGTATGAGTCTCCAAATTTGACATCTGTTCAGATCCGAATGTTTCCAAAACTTTTTTTTAAGTCTTGTAATAATCTTGACCACAATGTGGAAATAATGAGAGTCTTCCACAAAAATGTTTTTTGTGAAAATTCCTTACATTACATTGCGATGTGTTGGAAAATCCTCATATCATAATCCTCTTTTATCTTACAACAAACTTTTCTGATCTCTGACAGGCAGGATCAAACTCGATCATCTGAACTATTGTTTCTCAAGGACTTATTGGGAACAAAAAAGATCTGAAGTACCCGCACGGCAGAGAGAATAAGAAGCAGCAAGAGTAAGAAGAGAAAAAGGAAACTTGTATCCACTTTCTTGGGTACGGTTACTCTACTAGAGCAATCAGTGAAGCCTTTGTCGATGCTTTAGAGGAAAGAGAGGGGTGGTACCCTGATATAATTTCACGCAACCCCTATACGAACTCCTTGGCCTACATTGGCAAGCAGTTGAAACTTTCAGCTAGTCAAATAGAAAAATTGCTTTGATGAAGTATTTGTATGAGTAGAGTACGGTCTCCGAGACTAGAATTACTACTGAAGCTATATATAAAAGTCTTATTTTCATGTCTGCTATTTTTTATGAAGAAATGATTGATATAATTTTTAGAATGCCGTATCATAAAAAGAAAATGAGTGTGACTTGAATGCTTGTCTATTTGGAGAGGGATGCATGCAATTTAATATTTTCATAATGCAAAACAGTGTCATTCTTTCTTGGGGCACATCCATCGTCTTACATTCCATTTTTCTTTTTAATCTTCACGTTAGGCGTTCGCCTTATCACCGAGTAACACATTGCCGGCTTAATTTAGTTGCAAGGTAAGAATACGGCTTGATGCGGTTAAAACCGCAAGTGTAACCGGAGAACGGCTTACGTGACCGGGAGAAACCGCGGTGGGACCGCTGCAACCACGAAACGATTCTTATTATTATAAATTATCGGCTTAGCTGGATCGCGGCCGCACTTGGTTTTAAGATCCGAGAATTATTGCTAGAGTTTGAGGTCGTTGTAGGATAAAGCGGTGATAAGGTAGTAGTAGACAGCCTTAGACGACTTGATGGTGGTATTACGGCTAAAAGTTGAAGTATGTGCTCGATTATCCGATTAGGAAAACCTCTACCGAATGCACTTCGAATATCTAATCCGTGAAATTCCATATTCAATATTTATTTATGGAATAAATTGTATTGATATGGTGCTGTTCGGTGCATTAATTCAATATCGCTAAAACGTAACAACTAGTTTTCATTATGATTATAAAATTTTGTTCTCCTTTAGTTTCTCTAATAATCGATTTCATTATTAGCAAGGCTCATTTGGAATTCAAACTAATTCTATAATCATCCAGCAGGAAAGTGTTTAATAATTTTAAAAACTTCTTATTACATACATATTAGAATATACAGTGTGCAACAGAAATAAGTACAATAATTTTAACCAGTAATAGAACTCGTCAAGCATAATCATTTTTTTCTATTTGGGTGTCATGGAGTGTACTTTATGAAACTCGTTCGGGTATTGTAAAGTGCCTCTTTATAGAACTCGAGCCTAATTTTTATCAGGTTGGTAGCTACGTTCTTCCTGTCATTTTGATATGTCAAAATAAAATATATTTTGGGGAGAATTCTCAAACTATTCAGGCTTATATTCATTTATTTCCGAAAAGTAACAACATTCAAATTAGAAAATTTTGAAAAGCTCTTTATCAATACATTTAAAATGGAAAATTTATTATTTTCCGACGTATATGAACCCAAATAGAAAAATTGTATAAGATACACGTTTCATAAGACATTTCAGGTAACTTGTACATTAGAAAACGAGCCGCAAGCGGCTCGTTTTCCAACAAGAACCTAAAGTCAATTCTCATGAAACTTATATCTTAATATACTACTATGAATTCTCATCTTTTTTAGTATTTTTATCCACCCATAATTTAACGAGTCGTTCAGGTGCATAATTATTGAATCCAGTACCACTTACAATGGAACAATTAATTTTGAAGCATGTTAAGTTGTCAACTCCTTCAAATATTCTCTGGAAAACCATCGGCCAATAATCACCACAACATTTTAAACATGTCTTAAATTTTGCATGCAGTTAGTATTAGTCCAGCGAATTGATTTGGGATTTCTGAATTGTTATTTTTCACTAAAAAATAAATGATTGTGGTTATCCTAATGTATTTTATGTCAAAATATTGTGTACTAATACATAATGATGAAAATACTATGAGGTATTCAGAACTTATCGTTTATCTGAAACGCAAAACAGCAGATGAGATGAATGGAGTGAATCAACTTTTGAATTGAGCACCTGTGTACACATTTTTACTTACTTTTACCAAGTACTAGGAAGAATTGTGAAACCGACAAAATTCATATTTCGAAATTTTAATGGAAATGTTCGTTTGAAACATCCCTGAATTCATTTTGGCTACTTTCGGCTTGATGTCGGTACTTATGTGCGTATGTGCGTAACTCGCAAATCTCAAAATCCGTCAAACGTATAATGCTGAAATTTTATATTCAACACTAGTATAGGGTCTTGATGTGCACCTCGCATAATTGTTGCAATCGTCTGTACCGGAAGTGCACTTTACTTTAAAGTTTTTTTTAAATTTTCCGCATAAATCCAGAATGATTAGCCATAGGATACTGAAATTCAGAATTTCAGATTGCTGTAGTATTTTTTATTCTTGTACTAATCGGCTGAGCCGGAAGTGCTCTTTACATAACAGACTTTTTCCGCATAAATTCAAAACAATCAGTTGTAGAATATTGGAATTTTTTATTGAGCACTTTTGTAATATCTAGCTGTGCACCTCGCATTATGATTGCAATCGTCTGTACCGGAAATGCACTTTACTTGAAACATTTTTTGAATTTCTCGCATAAATCTGAAACGACTGAAAGAAGAATGTTGGAATCCAGTATGTAAGAGGTGTTCATATCTTATTTTCATTGAGATCGACTGAGCCGGAAGTGCACTTTACTTGACAGTCTTCCGGAATTTTAAGTATAAATTCGAAACGATTGGCTGTTTAGTATTGATATTCAATATCCCAGTCTGTTGTAGCATCTGAATGATTGCCTTTTATTCTCATAACAATAGATTGAACCGTAAGTGCACTTCAGTTGGATTTTTTCAAATTTTGAAACAGTCAGGCGTAGAACCTTGGAAATCAGTATTTAAGAATGTTGTAGCATAACAAAGATGACTTACTGTTTCCATAGCAACCGACTAAGCCAAAAGTTCACTTGACTTGATAGATTTTTAGAATTTTTTTGATAAATCAAAAGCGATTAGCCGTGGAACGATGGAATTTTGTGTTTGATTCATCGTATTATTACATGCAAAAAATATATCCAATGATGAACAAGCAAGTCACGTGATGTCCACGTCAGATTTTTTCATACTTATTATAAACTTCAAACTCGAATCGTTTGATGTGTGGGGCGTAAATTGATCTGCTAGATAAATAAAACGTACGTAATATTACATCTAATATTCCAGAAAACATCTGAAAACATTTACCAAATTTTGTTTGACTACATTTTTGTAGGTTATGTCTTCTGTTCTCCAAGAATAGAAGCTCCCAGCTTCAATTAAATTTTTCACCTAATTCATTATTTTAGAATTGAATTCCATATATTATTCCACCGTCTCTTCTGAATAAATTGTCCAATTATTTAATTTTAATGTTTGAGAATAACAACTACTTTTTAAGCCGCTTATAGATAGCAGCACAGATTTTGACTATATTTAATTGTTCAAATCAGCTGATCTCTGTGAAAGTGCCAGAAAGTGCAGTGAACTTGTGCAGACAATCTAATTATTTTCTAATGTACTAAATATTTGAAAAATTCTTGAAATCCTCCAACAGAAATCAATCTATTTGACAATAAGATATAAGTATGACTAGTAGACCAGATTGTTGATCTCAGAGATAAATTTAGTTTCTTTTAACAACATATGCGAAAATAGAATTTTAGAAAATTTTGGAATGCAGATTACAAACTGTCAGACAAATGAACCTTTTAGAAGTGTTCTTGTTTTTGTTGGTTTTTGCTTCTTTAGTCCGCTATTTACTGTTTTCAGAACAAACTTTGTGGAATGTAGAAGTAGGTAATGATGTTGATATCTTCAGTTGACACTTTTTGAATAATCGGCTAGATATACAGACATACGTTTAAGTCTCATTATAATAAGGTCATAATGTGATTTACACGGCAGAAAATAAGTTTTCAATTCCTATTTCTCTTCTGAATAGTTCGTAACGAACGCACACTCCATTCACATACGAGCAAAATTTCTCCTATTTGTGTCTGAACCACATGCGTTATTGGCGAAAAACAACTGCCGACTCGAAGTTTCGGAATCTCGCCTTCGAACCTAGATTGAAAAATGCTGGAATATCACAGCAACCCGCGCAGTTATTTATCGACATTGTTCGTTTGGCTCTCGATTGAGTTTTCCTAAGAAGGCAAGTTTATCATTGCGCTACGACAACAGTGGTTAATATATTCTTGATATATCAAGTCGTTGCTCTGAAACTGAGTTATCACTCTTCTAAAAAGCTGATGAAAACAATAAATACTTCCAATAGATTATGGTTTGTCGTAAAATGAATATGGAAATCTTTTTTGCAATAAATAGTTTGGAAAGTTTTAGCAAAGAGTAATATAGCCATAATGATATTAAAATTCCTTTTTACGTTCTAGAATTGGCTCTAAAACGCCTCTTCTATTCAAGAACTTTCCAAAACTGCAGTTGTCGCGAATCTATGTTTCCGTAACTACTATAATTTCCAACTAATGTTGCAGAAACATCTTTATAGCATTGTTACGTCTAATTTATACGACAGCCGGATTTTTCGTGGATCAGTGTCTATGTGGAAAAGTGCTTTTTCTTTATGCTTGTTTCAACTCGTGAGGTTTCCTGGAAGAAAAATAAAACAATTTATAATACCTGAGGAACGTTTTCACTGCGAATACTTTGTGTTCGAATTTATTACACTGCTTGCAGTTGTATCATAGAAACATATTACAAGGGAGAATGTTTTTGAGCGAGTAAAATCATACTGTCTTCAAAAATTGAGTAGTTACAATATTTAGGAATGACTGATGATTCAGTTCATCTTAAGTGTAGCCTAATTTTCATAGCTAAAATTGTTAGATCAATTGTTACTAAAGCTAACAAGTTACGCTAGAGATAAACCAAGTGCCGAAATACTAGAAATAGACCTAAGAAGCAAGAAAGAAAGTCGGCGGACTATGAAACACTGAATGAAATCCCTATGTCCATGTGACCTTGTATGTACAACATGTATGATAGCATTTGGTCTCCATAGATCGATTATCCAATTGGATACATTTAGACTTTATTACTCATAAACATAATTATGGATCGGATATTTTTTTTGAATGTGCATACTTTCATTTTTCAGCAACCATCCAAAAATTACGACAAGCGAGTTCTTAATCAAGAAATGTTCCATATTTGCCTTTCGCTCCTTATTCAAGAGAACCGTTATTTAGCATTCACACAGTAGGTTCACTCTGGAAGTGTAGATAGCAGTGGCGCACGTTCGCACGACGAAGTTTCGAAATCCTTGCGCTGTCAGCAGGGCACAGCTCAGAGAAACGTGCTGAACTTTTGCCAACACTGATTATGAACAAAAGCAAAGAAAATAAGAGTAATACGAAGGCGAAGAACAGTTAGGACGTGAGGTGTTCACAGACAAGAAACGTAACTTTTTCACGCAAGGGTCACAATACTAAAGAGCATTGTCGTTGTATATTCTTAGATGAGGGGCTATGAGCTCTCTTGTTGCAACTCATCTTTATTGATGGATTGAAATTTTCCCTCTTTTCTAAATATTTGCTATAATTAAGATTCATAGTCGATTTCTTTCTTACTGCATAAAGTTATTTGTAGTCTAATTACTCTGTAGAATGTAGATGTTATACCATTTGCATCATTGATTTGAAAGAAAGACAAACATTTAGTCTATTTTCTACCTATCTATGTTCTACCTATCTTAGCTAGATCAATGACATAGTTTTTTTCTAAGCAGTGCAATTCTTTCGCTCTAGGGAATGAAATCGAGGGAGTTATTATTCTCCAAAAATTCGTCCACCATGACTCTCGTACATGTTATTGTGACTACCTGTATTTAGGTGGGATTGCCTGTATTCCTCTAGAATACTTGATTTACTGTGTATTACCTGTATTTTCCATTGAATATTTCGCATTATATAACTAAATTTCTTGAGGAATATCAGTGGATTACATGTTCAACATATTTTCTGCGAATTACTACTCTAGCATCTGTATTTCTCTGGGAATACTTGTAATCGTATGCTATCTGCACGAGTGAAAAACTCTTAATCTAATGATAAATTCAATTCTACCCTAAAATATGAACATTTGCACCAAATGAATATACTTCTGTGTTTAGGATATTTCTGAAGTTAATATTGTAGGGTTTATTTATTTATTGGAAAAACCACTCTACAGGACTAATGTCCCAATTACAGAGGTTTATAATATATGTTAAAAATATACGAAAGAAAAAAGTGAGCTAGCATAACAAAAAAATAAATAAAATTCGAAATGAACAATAATAGCGAAAAGACCAGTTATAAAATAATGAATAATATACAAAATTCTTTAGTTTAAGTTATTCAAGTACAAGTGAATTTGTCATTTAAATGTTGCAAGTTTGTCGAATACAATATCAATATCAGTGTCCTTACTAATGTCGTTAAAAAAGAGCACATACGGCGAATAGGGCCTTTTCGTTCATAATTGGCTCTAACCATTTGAAGAGCAGAGAGGTACTTTTTTCTAGTATTACTGGTGCGAGGAATATGAAAATTTAACAGAAAGTTGGAATCATTTATTATATTGTTGATTAATTTGAAAAGGAATACACATGATTGTAAAACTCTAATATTTTCCAATGACAGTAGATTGAATTCCATAAGGGCTTTGGAGTAGAGGAAATCATCATTCAAAGTAGCAATCAAATTAAATTTATGCCAACAGTATTTTGAACTGCCTCTATTGCCCTTATAGAATTTTTGTACAATGGATTCCAAATTAAGAAACAATATTCTAGTTTTGCACGGATAAAATAGTTGTAGAAAGACATAAGAGTAAGACGGTTGTGAAAATGGCGACAATTTCTTATAATGAATCCCAAACTTCTATACGATGACCTGACAATTTCATTCACATGATAATTGAAATGACATTTTGGATCAAAAAGAACACCTAGATCCTTGCACCGTGTGATCCTAGATAATGTAGAATCGCCCATAACATAATTATGAACGAGGTGTTGTTTCATAGAGTATGTCATTACATTGCATTCACTAATAATAAATGGAAGTTTGTAGGTTGAAGACCAACTTAACAGATTATCAATATCTTCTTGCAGCAGATTGCAATCATTTGCAGAATTTATTATTTTATAGATTTTAATATCATCAGCATAGAGCAAGCATTGGGAGTGATTGATAGAATCAGTGATATCATTGATAAATAAATTAAATAAAAGTGGCCCGAGATTACTTCCTTGGGGAACACCAGATGCGGCAGTAAAGGGAAGTGATTTATAGTTATTTAAGTAAACATACAGATTACGATTTGTCAAATATGAGAGAATAATGTCAGTTAACTCTTGAGAAAAATTGAAGTTGTGTATGAGTTTGCGGATGAGTTCAGAATGATTCACGCTGTCAAATGCTCTCGAGAAGTCTGTGTAGATTACATCAACCTGAGCATTATTTCGCAATGAATTTATAGTAAATTCAGTAAATGTTAAAAGATTGGTAGATGTCGATCGTCCTTTAATGAATCCTTGCTGACTATCAGATATATTATCATTCACTGCCCTGTATATGTGTCTATACAGTATTTTCTCAAATACTTTTGAAATATTCGATAAGATAGCTATAGGTCCATAATTTTTAATATTATCAGTATCACCTGACTTCAAGATAGGCGTGATATAAGTTGTCTTCAAAATTGTAGGGTCTTAGGAAAAGCTGTATCGACTTCCAATAATATTCAGATTTCATTTTCATTTTATTTGATAAAAACAAATTATAGCACATCATATACTAACCATGTGTTACAAAAGTTTTTGCAATAGGCTTCGAGAAAAAAACAAACAAAATATGTATGTACATCACACATCATTAGATATTCTTGGTGCGTAAAAATTTTCAATATATTTATTTAGAAGAAATAACGTAGGCCTATAAATTCGATTATGTGTGAATTACTTGCGATCATCATAATGCTTGAGTTGCACACGTATGTAATGTTGGCATATCCCGTGTCAATCATGTTCATCAAGGTGTGAATTATCACGCAATCTTATATCACTTAAACTCAGGATAGTTCAATCACGCTCATTAAATAGTTGATAACGAGTTTTAACGATCAAATTATTCTTCTGTAACAAAAGAACTATGCTTTTAATAGGTATAAACGAAGTTCAGAAGCAGTGTCATCAGTTTGCTTGGATTTCTCTGATAGATCCGCAGTAATAATTTGTGATAAGCCGTTAAATCCCTGGATCTTCAAGTTCTGCAACATTTCAGAATGATCAAGCGCATCGGAAAGACAAGCCATCAGCCATCGGTCGCCGGTTCGCGTACCTCACTTTCCAGGTCAGCGATCTGCAAACTCCAAACTCCTTGCATCTCCCTTACCCTACCCCTGACTGAATCCACTCGTGCCGGTTCCGGAAATTGGATAGTTGTTGCTTTATGGGCCACTTGCGCAACGACGCAATTTACTTTTTGTGCCTCCGTGTATATTGTCATCACCAGCGCCTGAGTCAGGATGTGTTCTCACGCTCGTAAGGCTCAAAAGTTAAATGCTTCAAGCGCTTCCGACGAGTCTCTGCTGATGAATTTAGTTAGAAGAAGTGTTGGGTCGGTCTCTAGTTTGATGCATAACTTATGCTTCTAGATAATAGACATGCTGAGATTGAGGAAAATGAAGCTCATGAGGAAACAAAAACTTTATGTGTAAACGTGCATGCATACGTCAGGAATCTCTTGGAAATTATCATAGATAATTAGTACGAGCAATAAACGTTTATCTCTGTTCGCAAAACAAAAGCGAAAAAACTACCTGGGTTGTTGACATCATAAAAAGTGTAATCTGATATTGTTACCATAGGAATGATCTTTGGAAATGTATTGGAAAAAATGTACATTAATATCTAGATAATTCAAAAATATACCGAAGACTAGATGTAGAAGCGTGAGTTCCACATTTAGCACAGAATAACAAAAATCCTCTGGCGTTCACCCAAGGTCTGAGAAAAAAGCCGCGTATAGATTGCAGTTTCTTTTCATCCTTTTTTTTTCAAGGGGCATAACATATATATATATATATATATTTATATATATATATATATATATATATATATATATATATATATATATATATATATATATATATATATATATATATATGTATATACAGGGTGTAACAGAAATAAGTACATTAATTTCAACCTGAAATAGATCTCTTCAAGCCTAACAATTTTTCTTGATAACTTTTTTCTGTAAGTCTCCTGGATATCGGGTGAAAATTCATCAAAGTTTGGTCAAAAATTTCATAGTGCGCCTATGGTTAGAAATGAATGCTTCTCATTTGTTGGAAGAATGACAGCTGTCGATTGGAATGATTATTTTGGAACTTTAAACCGTCATAGTCTTATCAATCATTCATTTGAAACTGAAAGAATAACAGTATTCTGATGATACATTGATATTCGCTCACCTCGATAGTTCAATTTTTGCATATGTTGCAAGAAAGATCAAATTTATCTCTGAAACCAACAATTTGGTATATTGGTCGTATTTATATGTTATTGTTGAAAAATTTTATTTCTATTTACGAACTTCACGTATATTTTCAAATAGTTAGTACATTTCTTGAACATTAGATTGTCAGCACGAGTTCATTGCACTTGGATCAGCTGATTTGAATAGTCTGAATACAGCCTGTAACACAGTTAGAATATGGGTCAAATTGTGCTGCCATCTACGATCAACTTAAAAAGTTGTTGCTGCTCTCAGCTTACTTCATTATTGTTGGCTCTCAAACATAAAGAGAAAATCATTCAACGATCTATTTGAAGTGAACGGTGAAGTATGAAATGGAATGCAGTTCTAAAATAATTAATTTGATGAATAATTCAACTGAAAATATTCCCGCAAAAATTGTAAGAGCTTATTCTTGAAAAACAGAAAACCTAACCTACAAATGTATCACGTTGAGTTTGGTAATTGATTTTAAATATTTTTTAAAATATAAGATACAATATTCTATTTGTTCAACAGATCAATTTACGAGGCATACTTCATTGAAACGACCGGACTGTGAAGTTTGTAATAATATGAGAAAAAACTAATTCACAGCTGCTTCATTTATAAATTAATGTATTTTATTCATTTCATCTGGTGTTTTACGTTCCAGGTAAACGATAAGTTCTCAATATCTCATAGTATTCTCATCATTATGTATAAGTGCACAATATTTTGACATTAAATACATAAGCATAACCACAATAATTCAATTTTTAGTAAAAAATGACATTTCTGAAATCATTCCAAATAAATTCGCCAAACTAATCCTACACTGCCTGCAAAATCGTAGATAGAAGAGCTTGACATTTTCACAGGTTTCAACTTTTGTGACAATAATAATTAGACGATTTTTTCCAAAATTTATTTTAAGGAATTGATCTGGAATTGATAGCTCACATATGTCGAAATCAATTGTTTCGTTGCAACCAGGGTTGTAACTGCTACTGGATCCGATGATCATGCACCTGAACGACTCGTTAAATTATAGGGGTTGAAAAATGCTAAAAAAAGATGAGAATTCGAGAAAAAGTTATTGAGAAAAATTGTTATGTTTGACGGGTTCTATCACTGGTTAAAATTAATGTACTTATTTCTGTTACACCCTGTATATATATATATATAGAAATTGAAGATTTATTGGGTATTTCGGTTAAGTTTTTTCGGGCAATGTAATAATTAGACTCTTTGAAGTTGTCTAGCTTTCGGTATATTTTATACCTTCATCAGGACACTACAATATTATTGATAATGTAAGATACAAAAAGATTTCTAACATTATTTACTTACATTTCGTGAGGCTTCAAAAATCAGCCAGATTAATAAATATAACTATCAACAACATGAATACAATCAATTAATTCAAAAGAAGAAGAACCAGATTAAAAATCATAAAAATTAAAGTAAAAACTGTGAAAAAATAGTATAAATATGAACAGTCAAAAAATGATATAAATAAAAATGAAAACAATTTTTTTGAAAGAAAATTTTACACATAAAACTTGATTTCCAAAATTTAAAAAAATAAAAATTTAAATTTAAAAAGAAAATTTTTTTTTTTTTCTGAAACAAATTTAAAATCCTAAGAAATGACACAAATAGAGAGAAACTCAAAAAATGAATGTAAAAAGAAAAATTATTAATTATTAATTATTTCTTAGGATTTTAAATTTGTTTCAGAAAAAAAAAAAAAAAATTTTTTTTCTTTAAGTTCTAATTTTTATTTTTTAAAATTTTGGAAATCAAGTTTTATGTGTAAAATTTTCTTTCAAAAAAATTGTTTCCATTTTTATTTATATCATTTTTTGACTGTTCATATTTATACTATTTTTTCACAGTTTTTACTTTAATTTTTATGATTTTTAATCTGGTTCTTCTTCTTTTGAATTAATTGATTGTATTCATGTTGTTGATAGTTATATTTATTAATCTGGCTGATTTTTGAAGCCTCACGAAATGTAAGTAAATAATGTTAGAAATCTTTTTGTATCTTACATTATCAATAATATTGTAGTGTCCTGATGAAGGTATAAAATATACCGAAAGCTAGACAACTTCAAAGAGTCTAATTATTACATTGCCCGAAAAAACTTAACCGAAATACCCAATAAATCTTCAATTTCTACTTAATTGCGGTTACGATTACTTCTTCTACATATATATATATATGTATATATATATATATATATATATATATATATATATATATATATATATATATATATATATATATATATATATATATATATATATATATATACAGGGTGTAACAGAAATAAGTACATTAAATTTAACCAGTTATAGGACTCATCAAGTGTAACAATATTTCTTGATAACTTTTTCCTGAAATCTCATTTTTTTTTAGCCTTTTTACCCCCCCATAAATTGACGAGCCGTTCAGGTTCTAGCATAATTTGATCAAGTAGCAATAACAATGAGACAATCGATTTTGTCAGATATAAGTTGTCAGATACTATTTATTTCTAATTATAGAAGATTGGTACAATAATAACTATTATATTGATTAAAAAAAAAAGAATGCCTACCTTCACAAATAACGAGTGTACAGATATTGTATTCGTCGAGACATGTGGTACATGCATGATGGTGCATCTTGTCACAATGCACTAGTAGTACGAAATTGGTTGAATGAAAAATTTCCTGCACGATGGATAGGACGAAATGGTCCTATTGCGTGGCCTGCCAGGTCGCCAGATTTGAATCCATGTGACTTTTTTTTGTGGGGATACATGAAGCACTTAGTATACTCAGATCCTATTGATACAATACAAGTTTTGCGAGAACGACTCGAAAATGCAGCTATAAGTATTCGCAATAGCCCACAGATTTTAGAAAGAGTAAATGATTCATTCCGTCGACGCCTTCAGTGTTGTATTGATAATAACGGTGGTCATTTTGAACACTTATTATAATTCAGTTGACCTATAATTTCTTCGTTAATTTATTGATTCGATAAATTTTATTTTATCACTTACCTTTGTCGCTCTCTTCAGAATTTTATCTTCTTTTGTATCTTTTGAACAAGTCTCATTTTTGGAGAAAAAACTATTCGAAACTTCTCTTGCGTGCTTGTGCACAGCCGGCGCGCATGTCTTGCGTCTTGCTGTTTTAAGCAGAAGTTCTCAAACAATGATCACTTCATTTGAAAGTTCGGTCAAGTACTCTCTGGTTTGGTCCAACAAGAGGTGTTCAATGCACCCTTTCTAATTGTCTTATCCTTAAATTCGACCACAAAGATACACGCTGCGCAACTCGGTACTATTAAGGGATGCTTAGCTAGCATTCTTTGTTCAAAGAAACACTGTTTTAGTGTCACTGTTAAAGTTTTAGTTATTGGTGTCGCCATCTCTTGATTGTCAGCCTGACTGTTAGGTAATTCAGCGTGCCCAGCTGATTGCTGTGAGTTCAATGACCTTCGTCATGTGAGATGTTCTCAGTGTTACATCAGTAATACATAATAAAAGCAAGATCATTCATAATCTTCTTGATATTCTGTTAGAGTATAAATTAATTTAGAAGACACTGAGGTATAAATAAGACTGTTATCTTGGAGAATTGATTTCAACGGTAAATCAATGGTAAATCTAACCTAAAGACAGTAAGCAAAAGTATTTATTGCCAAAATTCTCTTAGTTTTCCAGCTTAGTGATATGTCATGATAATTTCATAACAGTTATAAGCAGTGAAAAAATATTATTGAAGCACAAGGACACTACAGTTGAATTCTTCAATTTAATATGTCATGAAAATTTCATAACAGTTGTAAGCAGTGAAAAAACATTATTGAAGCACAAAGACACTACAGCCTAATTCCTCAGTTCAATAAATAAGTCATTAGGGCGTAATCCCATGTACAATTTATAGAACCTGCCCGACGACTGTTCAAATTTGCAAATTAGGTGCTTATTCTTATTGACATCTGTCATTGTTCTAGCAAATGTCAAACATTCAGAATCATCCATGGGCGCACAGTGAAATTTTTGACTAAACTTCAATGAATTTTAACTCGTTATCTAAGGAGCTTACAGACAAATTGTATTCGGAAAAGTTGTTACCTTTGACGAGATCTATTACTGGTTAAAATTAATGTACTTATTTCTGTTACACCCTGTATATATATATATATATATATATATATATATATATATATATATATATATATATATATATATATATATATATATATATATATATATATATATATATATATATATATATATATATATATATATATATGTAGAAGAAGTAATCGTAACCGCAATTAAGTAGAAATTGAAGATTTATTGGGTATTTCGGTTAAGTTTTTTCGGGCAATGTAATAATTAGACTCTTTGAAGTTGTCTAGCTTTCGGTATATTTTATACCTTCATCAGGACACTACAATATATATATATATATATATATATATATATATATATATATATATATATATATATATATATATATATATATATATATATATATATATATATATATATATATATATATATATATATATATATATATATAGGGTAACAGAAGTTTCGTGGGCGTTTGCATTCAATGGAAATTGACCAAATAAAAGATCACTCTTTTAAAATATTCGTCAAGCTTTCGCCTAATTTTTAGGCTTCTTCAGGACACTAAGAAGTATTTTATTCATCAGATTAATTTACATAAAAAATAATAAGCATGAAAGCTAATTGTGAATAATACAATAACGACTTACATTTTGTACGAGTTAAATAAATAAAATTCCATCAGTCGAATGAATTTTTTTTTCAGGTAGTTTACATTTAGTGTTCTAAACACACTGTATTTGTAGATTAACATTTGAGTAAATATTCGAAAAACCATATCAGGCTTTGTACACTTTTAATTTTGGAGAAAATTTTCTTCTAGTTAGTATTGTAGATTATTGGTACAAAGTTACACTTTTTCTATTAGAATGTACATTATAATTTTTTTTTTTTTTCTTAAAGATTTTACTTTTTAATCTTAACGCAGTAAAATCATGACTAAAGTATTTTTATCACAAAAGCAAAATGGAGTAATTTTTTGAACAAGTCATTTGTGATAAAAATACTTTAGTCATGATTTTACTGCGTTAAGATTAAAAAGTAAAATCTTTAAAAAAATTTATAATGTACATTCTAATAAAAAAAGTGTAACTTTGTACCAATAATCTACAATACTAACTAGAAGAAAATTTTCTCCAAAATTAAAAGTGTACAAAGCCTGATATGGTTTTTCGAATATTTACTCAAATGTTAATCTACAAATACAGTGTGTTTAGAACACTAAATGTAAACTACCTGAAAAGAAAATTCATTCGACTGTCAAACTGATGGAATTTTATTTATTTAACTCGTACAAAATGTAAGTCGTTATTGTATTATTCACAATTAGCTAGCTTGACGAATATTTTAAAAGAGTGATATTTTATTTGGCCAATTTCCATTGACTGCAAATGCCCACGAAACTTCTGTTACCTTATCTAATTGCAGTCGCGATTAATCCTTATCTTATATATATATATACATATATATATATATATATATATATATATATATATATATATATATATATATATATATATATATATATATATATATATATATATATATATATATATATATATATATATATATATATATATATATATATATCGTGGCAGGATCATATTCTGAATAAATTTTTATCTACAATGGTGTATCACAAGTGTTATTATGCTTCAAATATTTGGTGGAAAAATGAAATTATCACAATCGGCTGTGATATCGTTTTATTCTTTTTCCAAGTAGGAAGGGATGATTGCACCAATAAACTTTTATGTGATACAGCATCCTGCCATATTTGAAAGAAAAAAACGTAATTCCTTTCACCGGAAAACAGAAAGGCTGAAGGAAAAAATTACATTGTTCATTGTTCTGTAGAGTACGTTCTGTTCACAGTAAAATACATTCTACCCGGTATAGATAGATATAAACTTTTGATATTTGAAATATGTGTAAAATGCGTGTCAGTTTATTTTGTGACGCAAAAAATCATTTAAGGGCCAGTTTCACCAACGCCAGCTGAATTTATCCAAAGTTTATTTTATACGAAGACTATTGTAGATACAATTGTAACTATAGTTACTAACTCAAAGTAACCCCAAAATAAATTTAACTGACTTTGGTGAAACCGGGCCTAAGAATAGCTTGAATGTATCCCTGTATTATTTTTCTGATTCTATAGTGATAGTATAGTAATCCATTCAATAAAACAATACATTCTAATACTTTTCTGGACACCAAAAATTCATAAGCAATAAGCCCTCCATAGCTGAAGACTTTTAGCACTCAGTTAGTCTATGATATTTGTCACAAAGGTCATATTCTTCTTGAATATATTACTTAGGGAAATCGATGCAGAGAAACCGCAAACTTACATATCGAAAAGTCAACTTTCGATCTCTTGTAGAACTATATCTAATAAATGAGCCAAAAAATTTGATAATATTTCAGAAAAAATTCTAGGAGGACACTGAAGTGGGATGTTATAAAAGATAGCATTCTTTTATACATTCAGAACAATTTCTTTCATTATGCTATACGACATTTGAGGAGGATCGAGTGTGAATACAAAATTGAAAATCGTTCTGACTCATATAAGTTTGACTGAAGACTTCTTCCCTGCACAACAAAATGTTGGAATTTATTCTAATTACGAATTATTTCTGGTTTTATTGCCACGCTTCCATTCAAGATAAAAGGTGGCATTATATATTTCTATCAATGAATCTGACATAACATTTTATGCTATTCACTTAGCTGTCAAAAATACCGGATTTCCTATTATATAAGTATTGCCGGACGAGCTACGGACTACCTGGCCCTCGAGCCAAGTACGGACCGTTATATTTGATTTGATTATAGGTTCGTGAATACTAGAATTACTCCTTTTTTGAGTAGCTGAATATGTGTATACATTTTTCACTTATTGTACAAAGTAAAATTGCGATTATTGTGAAATCGACAAAATTCACGTCTCAAGATTTTGATGGGAATATCGGTTTTAAGCATCCCTGAATCCATTTTGATTGTTTTCGACTTGATGTATGTATGTTTGTATTATGTGCGTTCGTTCGTAATTCGCAACTCTCAAAACCCGTCGAACGTTTTGTAACGTGCAAAAGTTTCATAATTCGCCAAAATAAAATAAGCCCTGAATCCATCTCTGTTGTCTGGGCGGGGCCTTTCATACTATGTGCTTCGTATCGCGTCGCTCCGTCCGGTCGAAAAATCTAGTAACGTGCTTGACTGATCTGGAATATTTCGAGAAACGGGTATCCGTATATAAGGGCAAGCAAACGACCTGACGAGAAATAATAAATAATGAACAGTGAGCAGTGAATAATAAAACAGTGAAATAGGGAGTGGTCGGTGTAATAAATAAATAAATGGTTGAAAATAAATATCTGCGGCTTTGTTTGATGGTAGTAAGTGATAAATAAATTATATAGTATTTGTTAGTAATATCCGGAAGAATAAAACTTTTATTTCATTTTCAATTATTAAATAGTGTTTTTCATTTAATTGAAACAAATCATGGATAAACATAACAATATAATGATGAAATTCCAGACTGGTCTAGGATCTAGTTGTGCACCTCACATCATAGTTACAATCGTCTGTACGGGAGTCGGGAAGCGCACGTTTTGTTGGATTTCCACTCAAAATATAATCTCGAGACAACAATAATCGGGGGTAATGCCACGAGTGCTCAAAACTTACCGAAAATTTGCATGAAAGCTTGTTGTTTATAATTTCATCAGTTCTTCACGAAGCTTGAATGAAAATTATCGTATATAATACCACTCGCGACTTCAATTCTATCATAAATTTTTCTTTCAAACATTTTTCTTGTTCAAGCAATCTTTTGAGTCATCTGTTCAAATTAAACCCTCGAGCTACGCTCTCGTGATCGGACAGATGACTCTCACGATATTGCTAGGTGAAAAATGTTTTCAAGAAAAAATTATTGATAAAATTACAGTTTCTTGTGATATTATATACGATTATTTCACTCATGTCAATTATAGTGACAAATTCTGCATAGTTACAATGACAATTAAAATAATAAACTCCTTGCCAACGGAAATTTATCTCGGTAAATTCCCGTTACCTCGATAAATTCCCGTTGGCAAGCGATTTATCGCAATAAATTGTTTCTGTCATGGAGAAACAATACACAGTTCTAATATAAACAAACATTCAGTTCTCGGAAATGTCAAAATTTAATCGTTTTGGAAATGCATTTTTCGCCGAAAGTAATGAAATTGAAAACAAAAAGTCTAGAATTTCAAGAGTATATGGAGACAATTTAGTGCATTTTTCAATAAAAAAGGTTAGTAGTTGCAAGTAACATTATTTAATAGGTACTTATAGTAACAATTTCATTCGAGAAATACTCTCCACAAATACCACTCGCGACTTTAATTTTATCATACATTTTTCTTTCAAACATTGATTACCTTCAAGCAACATCTTTCGAGTCATCTGCTCAGATGAAATCCCTCGAGCTACGCTCTCGTGATTTAATCGGACAGATGACTCTCACGATGTTACTAGTTAATCAATGTTTTCAAGAAAAATTTATTGATAAAATTGCAGTCCCTTGTGATATTATATACAATAATTTTCATTCAAGCTTGTACAAATTTCACGCGTTCAAAAAACTAGTGAAATTATAAACAACAAGCTTTCATGAAAACTATCGGTAATTTTCAAGCACTCGTGGTATTACCCTCGATTATTGTTGTCTCGAGATTATATTTTGAGTGGGAATCCAACAAAAAATCGTTTACGGCATGAAAATTTGTTTTTTCAAGAATACGTATGTGCGCCTATGGTGAAAGTGGTGCGCGTTGGGCATCCTCCGAGGCTTCATCTCATCAGTGCACTCGGCTGTTGCGCTACTTGGCGCGATATTACCCCCAGGAGATTCTCGCCTTTTTACTCGCATCAGCAACAAACACATGCTAACCGACATTCGTGGCTATTGCTCAAAGTGCTGACTCCGGTATCAAGGATCATCATAGCCAGAATAGGAAAATATCGATATTTATCTACCTTCACAGACTTCAAAGCAAAATACATACATAAATCGAGGATATAGGTCAGCTTTCACATAATACCGTTGGTGATAGAATGCTGGGGAAAACATTCATTGTTTTCTCATGTAGGTAGTTATTATTCCACATTTTGCACCGGTTTCCAAATAATTTGAATTGGAATTTATTTATTTTGTTGATATATTCCAAAATTGAATTATGCTCGGTTTTATGAGCGTGAATTGAATTAATCCGAATGAAGCAGTTTATTTCTATAGTAACATTATCAAATTTCATGTTTCTGTTGCTCATTCACCAGTTGAAACAATAACAAATATTAAGGGCAGTAATGAGTATAGTAGTATTGAATTCCTCACGTCTGTTGTTGTGTTGTTGATATAGTCCGTCCATCTTTCAATTAAAAAAATGACTTTTAAATCCCTTCATAAACACTTATCGTTGCTATTGTTTAGAATTCTTGTTTTCAAACTAATATGCTCTTCGTAAATTACAAATAATATGTTGGAAAGATGAAAATTGCTTTAAAAATATTCAAATACAGACAGGGATTATTGAATTGTACCCTCATAAACACGGCCGTAGTTACTCAGTAAAATATTTATCTTGTGATTCTGTTCTTGGCTTAGCAACGCATACATAATACTGAACTGTGCAACAGAAAATATCTAGTACGGAATGTACAGGTTAGAATTAAATTTATGAGTATTGGTAGAAATAATGCACATCAATTTTTCAATAGATTACTACCCTTGACAACAATTAACTGGAATCCCCACTAATACAAGACAGCACTACTTCAAAGTACAGATAGAAAAATGGGAAATTATACATTAAATTTATCCGGTAAGACGTGCAAAGTGAAGCGATTGTGTTAGATCATATATAATATCTAGATGGAAGAAACTGCGAACGGCTACGACGGAATGAGATGGAAGATATATTGTAAGAAAGCTGGAAAAATTACTGCGCAAGCGTGACTCTAATCAAATTTCGGTTTTTCTAGCCCGCAAAATGACAAACACATGATGTGATGAGTTCTTATTTCTGTAAAGTACATCTTCTTAACATTACTTTTATAAATAGCAAATGAAATTCGATACACATGCGCAGTTCGTTCCATTTCATTTTCTTTCATTATATTTTATATCTTTGTCTTTCTAACGTAACCTATATTCTCCACTCTTTCTGGCATAACCGTTCGCAAAAATGTATCGTGTGATATACAGGAATGGCGTCAGGATTAAATTGATGGGTGGGCACGAATTGGTCATTTAAGTTGTTAGATGGGCACCTAGATGTAAGCAAATGTGGACATGGTCTGCTGGTCTGCATTAAAAATATGCAATATGCGGGTATACTATATAAATGATCTAAGGCGAGTATAATTTGCTGAGCAGTTTAATTTTGTGCATGCGTTGCTAAGCCAACAATAGAACCACAAGATAAGTATTTTACTGACTAACTACGGCTGTGTCAATGAGGGTACAATTCAATAATTACTGTCTGCATTTGAATAGTTTTCAAGCAATTTTTATCCCTCCTATATATTTTTTATAATCTGCAAAGAGCATATATTTGCTTGAAAACAGAAACTCTAACCAGTAGCAGCGACTAAATATGAAGATATCAAAATCAGCCGGCCTACTGAGACTTTTTCATTAGCAACGATACTCCTCGGACTATATGTACAATGTTCTTAATAATTATCTGAATATAAAAATTGAGGGCCGTAGAAAAATTATACGTATCATATGTTTTAACAAACAATTTCATAATGCTCAAGTTCACATTCTTGTCTAAATTACTCACTAATTCCATCATGTCACCGTACTCTTAAAATAGAATCAATCCTGACCTTCATGGAACTAACCAGAATGACTAACCATAATAGAAAATATCATCAATGCCACAATGCATTCAGATCTGTGCAAAAACCTTGGCATGATCCAAGAGAGCTTTTCATCCAATACTGATAAGAAATTGGGAACGGAAGTGGGTATTCCTCGAGCTCATGAATTACTCGTCCTTTTCTTTCTTTTAGTTTTTCGCCATTTGTTTGCACGCTTTATCCTTGTTTATTGGCGCATACGGCTTCTTCCTGCGCCGTTCCATTCTGCTACAGGATTTGTTTATATTTTAATAAATTATCCCAAGGCTATCGGATTGCCCTGCCCTGTTTTTTCCTGGGTCCGTTTAGCGAACGCTTACCTAGTCGTGCGTAGGGATTTCCTATCCCTATCTTATAAAGTATGGAAATTGAGTCTATATCAGGAATGGCGTTGTGAGCCTATGGATTTAGCTATAACTGTTTGCTACGATGGCATCTTTATATATTTGGGAGCTGGGACTTCGCTTCTATCAGAATCGTATTAAAGTGAATTGCTTGCTTGAGCCGAATTTTTATTTTAATAGGGTTCCCTGTATTTGCAATATATTTATTCGATTTTCGAAATTAAATATCATAAGAAAAAGTTTTTTTTTTATATTTGTGGATCTCTCTTTATAAGCATTGTTCTCTTTTCCAGTGTATGGAATAATAATATGGAATCAAATTTTATCATGTAGGCTTAATAAAAAGTTCAGGGCAGTTCTATAAAGAAAGGTCAGAGAAACATACTACCTATGATGTAAAATTTACATAAATGAATTATAAATCCAAAAATAGATTTTCATAAAAGAGATAGGTATAAAATATTTAATTTAATCCATACATAATTAAATATCAATGGAGAATTCCTACGGTTGAATGGATATGAAAGCATATCAGCAATTGCAAGCATATAGCTGTATAAAATATGATAATTGGTGATAATTTGTGTATGCATCAAGTCTCACTTAGTCACTCAGCAATTTTTTTTCCATTACCGCGAATCTAATAAATAATTTTAGCCTCTTGTGAAGATATTTATTCATAATTAGCAACTCAAATTATGTTATTTCTTCATGAAAACTAAACAGAAACATAATTGAAACAAAACAATTTCTGGAATGAATATTATTTACGTTAAATATGAATCGCTTGTTATGATTCCACAAGAATCAACTTTTTCATGGAATAGTATCAGATAAATTCAAAAGTGTATTTAAATGCACGATAGGGGATCCTTAATGACTTTCTGATCATAAACGCTGAAAAATATAGAGTCAACAAGAAACATTCCAACTTTTGTATTTAAGACATGATAGATGAAGTCTGTTTCATATATTTTCCAGTACTAGCTTATTCTTTCTCAAACGTAAAGTCTGATTCATTTTCGCGATCACAAATCTTCATAACAGTAAAATTGCTAGGATTAACTTATTCCTCTAAGATATCAAATCATTAATTTGGAAGCAAGTTCAGATCTTTTATTCAAGAATATCATGCATAACGGAATCAGCACTCCAAGGAGTTGTGTTAAAGTTTGTCGTGGCTTATGAAGGAGGGCATAGGCTTGAGAATTGAGAGCTGAGGGCTAAGGGTACGGGATGTTTTCCCCCGTTTCGTGGCATAATGAATGGGGCACGTACAATGTTGACAGCACTAAAGACAAAACTTGACAACTTCACTTCGCTAGGGACTTAGCTAGGGGTCATGTCACAGTAGGATACTGTGGCAAACAACTTGCTGAAGTTTTGTCATTGGCAGTTTCACGGTTATAAAGTTATTATGTGTGGATTATGAAATGTGTCCATTTAGTAGAAAAAAATCTATATAACCCAATTCTCGAAATAATTTAAGCTAATTTTGGATTGATGTTTTTTTTGTCCTAATTTTGACAGTTCATTCATCAAAACACTCTAATTCATATCTATCATCAATTCTGGTGGTATATGATGTTTAATTTGATTTGAGGTCCCAAATCTTTAATCAAAAATTTGAGATTGCTTAAGATGACTAATAGTTTATGATGAGGGAAAAATTCACACACTTTAACTGATTTCTTAAAAATGCTGAGGCAAATAATTAATCTTGGATTATTATTAGTTTCAATTGAAATTTTAACAGTCAATGCATAGACTGATCTTGTTTCGGTTGACTTGGCCCAATCAATAGAAAAATTAGCCCAGACAGAATAGACGAAACAAATGGCTGAGTTTCATTATTCCCAAAGAGCTAAATTTTTGTATGGGTCTTGGATACGTCATTACAAAGTTCACATCGGTGGAAAATATACAATTGACTGAGATAACAACCGTCCCTAATTCCATTAGTCGATTGGTCTTGAGTGACATCAACAGTCCAGTCAGTCTTAAACGGTTTTTCATGGTAGTAATAAACGTGTTTGTGGGTGGTATTTTCATTTTAAACTGTGCCGTTACAAAATTTTATAAAAATGTTCTAGGCTAGCCTCATTTTCAGTGAATCTTTGACTGAAGGTGAAATAAAAGAGTGCAGTTAGCTTGTTTTCCTCTAATATTTGCTTCTGTTTATCAACACTTGTTTCATTCTACCAAGTGCAAGTGTGGTTGGACAATGAACTGAGTCCTGAAGACTGGGACTATAAATTTGGAATTGCAAAAAAGGGCGCACGAACAATTGTGTTGAGCAGAAGAGTTGGATTGTTTTGTTCACCAGTCTTGCCAAATGTCAAGGCCACTCTTGCACTAGTGCTGAATAAAATGCGACAGTTGAAGATTTATTCGAGACCGATGAGAATTTGACTGATATATCTCCTCTTAGAGCAGTCAACACAAATTGAGCACGAAAAGGAAGAAGAAAGCGAAGAAGAAACGAGTGATCATGTAGAATTTGATGATGAATAATGTAAATTTTTGCTTCTACAATTTACATTATATTAATGGAATATTGTCGCATCAAATTTCCTGAATCAAAATATTTCGAAGTGCACAACTTCGGAGGTGGTGCGAGGATGTTTGCATACCTACGATCTGTAATCGCGATGATTCAAGAACGGTGCTTTGCAGAAAAAAAAAGGATTGATACCTTTTTTGTGGAAAATCTCACGATCTTCAAACTTTCTCCTGCCCTTTTTTTCATTAGCTCTTATCGTTTCGGAGATGTACGCAAAAAATCTAAATTTGTGACCTTTGACATAGGATAAAAAAACATTTGTAATGACGTATCTAAAAGCCATACAAAAATCCAGCTTGTTGGGAATTAATGCAAACTGGAATATCTTTTTTGTCTGGACTATAGGACTTCGAAGGAATTCAGCTGTTTCCTGAGCAATTGATGTGAATTAGCCCATTTTCCTGTCTATGTATTGAACGTTTTTTCTTACTTTTCGCATATTCAACAATACTTTGTGCAAAAAAAAGAAGTGAATCTAAAGCATCTCCTATTATGGTCTAAATACCATGTATCAACTAACATTAAATGATAAATCACTTCTGCGTTACATTTACCTTCTTGATATTCCTCACCATACTGTCAACTTCAAAGAACTTTAATTTATCAGCGCTTATGATGTCTACAAAGTGTCTAGTTGACATGGATCCTCGAATCATCACGGGCACCATGAGCAATGTTCTTTCAAAGGCAGATTCTAGATGGATTTCTGCTCATGCCCTTTCAATTTGACGTTGCATATTATCAATGGAAACTACAAATCTCGCTCCGTCACTTCATAGTGTGGAGTGACGGCGTTTCATACTATGAAGTAACGTAGAACGACAGAACGAAGCGCAAGGAATAAAGAAGAAATCCATCACACTAGTGCCTTCGAAAGAATTTCTATATCTATATCAATTAGAGCGGACGGCAAATTATACTTTGTCGAAGGCATAAAATCTGATAGATATATCAGTGTCCTTCAAAAATATTCAATACGTCTATATTAAAAATTGAATATTGTTTTCTAACGTCAATCTTCTAGGAGCTCAGCCGCATGATAAGCGATATCATTTAGTTGGAAGATACATTTGTTATTGGTCAAACACATGCGTTCAATTTATGGTACCACTTCAATGCTGTTAGAGCGGTTCGGCTGTGTGAAAGTATGAAAATTTTGTATTGTTATAGTTTTTCTTTAGGTGATCAATGCTGTTTGTTGGTTCAATCGATGTTTTAATCCTTTTGTTCTGTATATACTTGTCTTGGTTGCATTTGTGATATTTGTCTACCGGACTATTTATTTGCTTCCTATCAATCCTGGCCATATACAAAGAAATTTCTCTAATGTTCTCCTATTTATTATTGAGAATTATTCGACAATCGTAGAAGTAGCGCTAAGAAAATTTGTTTTCAGTAGATTATTTAAGTTAGTGAAACAGATTCTAGTTCGATTTTGATTTCAGTTTTGTTCTAGTCAGCGTCATAATAATATTTCTTCACCTAGCTCGTAAATACTCAGGAAATTCAATTTTCACTCCAGTTCTCTGAGACTACAAATCTGTGCTGTCAGAATTAGATTTATAAGGTAGTAATTCACAGTTACAAATGTTATAATTGATTTATAGTTTCGTATTGTTCTTTCTGTGCAGCTGCACGTATAACAATAGCAAAAATGTAATGTAAATTCAAAGGGCTAAATTATATGAGGTTGTATTCTTGATAAAACCAATAGAAGGACATTGAGTAACGTAATTCTCATCGAAACAAATCTTAATAATATTAATCTAATTCAAACTCCGACAATCAGAGCTCTCAATTGCCATTTCTAGAACATGAAAACCTGAGCGTAATAATTGTTCCCCGGTTAAGTATTCAATGAAGCAAGCAAATGCATTTACTGCATTGTGGAGCCTTCGTTTTCTGTCCGTTTATCTGTGTGTAGCGTTAAAGCGCTTAAAATTAAGTGCTAATGGAACGATAAAATAGCGCGCGTAGTTCGAGACAACGTTCAAAAGGATTATACGTATAGCACAGCACAGGACATAAATATCACCAGCAGCAGCAAACTTGGAAAGAACTGGAGTTTCTTCTCTTTCCATTTCTACCGAAAGAGATGGAATCTAGACGCTTGCGAATTCCAACACGCTAGTTTTTTGTTTACGATGGACAGTTTTACAAATGACTTTCAACTTGGGAAGAAATTAAGTTTCTACAAGAATTAACGCATCTTCTCAAAGTCCTCACTACTTTGGCTTCAGATGAGAGACACATCATCCTATGAGGAAGTTTTCTCATCTATGAAATATTTTCAGATGTAATTCAACGCATTATGACTTCTTTATGGATATAGTTGAAAATTTACTTTTAAAATTAATATTAACTTGGATGAGGATTCCAACTTGCGAACTGAAAAAGTCTAATTGGTCAGAAGCATGGAGGATGATTAGCTAACTCTTTATGAGAACTAGGCAAACTTTATTTCGCATGAATTTATAAATTTGAAGTTCAAATTGAAATAAAAAAGCCGGGAGCGCTTTTGCCCAGAAGGTAAGATGTTGCGGAATTAAATTCTGTCGCTGCCCATCTGTTTCCATATGAAAATTAGTTTAATAGTGGATAGAAGAGTATGATTAATATGAACTCTATATGCTTATCTCCACATTGATAACACTTCTTTTGACGGCTTAGGCAGTATATAATCAATGTTGTTTTTCAAAAATCTGAACCTTCAAATGGCTACTGTAAATTTTCTAGCCAGTTGCATTATTTAATCCGTGATTGATAATCATCAGAAGAGAAGAACTTTCACATTTTCACCAAAGTAAACAGGATCAAATATCAGACTTCAAACGAATGATGGGATCAGTACTGAATTGAACGATGTTCGATACAAACAATCAAATATTGAATAGCTAAATGAGCATTCTTTATGATGATTGTCCAAAATAGATTGACACCTAAGTAATGGTTGATAAAATCCAGGGAATGATAATGTACGATCGATAAATGACCGAGCGTAGGACAGCTGAGGCTGCGGGATCTCAACCGAACAAGTGCTCAACATTTTCCATAAATATTTGGGAACGAGGAAGCTCTGTGTCAAATGGCTGCTACATTTGCTTCCAGTCGACAACAAATGTAATCATATAACTATAAGAACTTTTTGTGACGATTCATAGCTATGGACAAGCTAAACGTTAAGAAACATTCGGAATAGTCAACTGCTCCTGGCTAATGTAAGTCGAAGAAAGCCAAGATGAATCTGTTAGTCAGCAATATTCATGACTACTTTTTTTTGGGATGCGCACGATATCGTTTACATCGTCTACCAGGAAAAGGGCAAACGATCAGAAGCGTATCTCATACAGAGCTGTTGAACCAATTCGACGCTTATTTGAAGCAAGAGCGGGCGCATTTGGCAAAAAAAGTACTTTTTGACACTGAGAAAAACTAAAATGCACCACTCAAGTAGTTGAAAGTATAAATGGTAATTCATGTGGTGCAATTTGAGTGATATGGCTTATGTGGTACAATTCAAGTGATGAAAAAAAAAGCAAAAGTTGGCCATCCCTGGTAAAGAGTATTAGGTCAAAAATCATATCTGTATTCGAATATTGCACAAACGGATATAGTTCTATAAGAATGAAAACACATTTTTCAACCTCTAAACTTTGTCGTTTGACGTCTTGAGGTCGAGACACACAATATCATCATTACACGGTCAAAAATTGCATCATGTACACCAATACTATTGTTTACACATTACCTTGTTTCGCCCGAGCGCACTCGATTCACCGACATTCGGCCGAGTCCGGTTCAAAATTTTTGCTTTCTAATGGTGACGGTGCTGTGTTGGCAGACTATCTTCTGTTTTCTTTGACAATATATGTCAAACTATGATAGTGGAAATGGAATTTCCAAACATCTGCGTGATCTCATCAAAATATTGAAATAAACTTAAACAGCTGTAGAAAAAACTCACGTCCCTGGGAAAATGGTATTATGAATGGACGAGCTACGGACAAGTGTGGTGTTAGATGAACAAGTCTGAGTCGGTGTACATTTGGCCGACTGACGGATTGAATACGGTGCGGCATTGTGTGTCTCGACCACGGTTTTATACACAGGTCTTGACACTCATCAGTAGTGTATATATTTCTTATCGAAGCTGCTTACTAGTGATTAAAACTACCACAAACGGCGTTACGATCCAAAAGATAACTGTGCGAGAGGAACAGAGGATGTGCATCACTAGTGCATTGAAAAGAAAAGAGACATCAAATCATTTGAGTCTTAATTGAATATTCAATTAAATATCATAAAATCTAATAATAAATACCATTCAATACTCAAAATACTGACATTAAATAACAATAGGTCATCTTATATTTCATAATAATTTAAAATTTATTTTTTCGCCAACGGTCAAAAAAACATGATATTTTTGTATTGTTATGGATACGCAAAGTTCGTGATTTTTTCACTAGTGAAAAAATGAGACATATTTTTTCACTAGTAAAAAAATGAATTTTATTTTTGCATACCTAATCCAATATAATTCAGTTTAATAATGCTACAAGGATAGGAACAATCATGTATTCAACAAAAAGAAATATGAAATTATACATAATACTAGTTATTTTTGGATATAAAAATTAATTGTGCAATTGGAGCAATTATTTCCGACGTTAATACCAGAAGATTGTTGACTTTTAAAAGTCATCTCGCATGCTTCTTTTGTAATACTGTCAGAAGGGCAGGGCTGATTGTTTAATTTTTCGGTCTCATTGATCTCTTTAGAAGTTGATGGATGGCAGTTTAAAATTTTATTTGAGATTTCAATTTTATTATTTAAACTATCTTGAATATAGCCCTCTGCTACTGTGGTTGATTTCCATCCACCATGACGTTTAATAGCAGTCATATTATCTCCTGCATTAGCCAAAAGAGTGACAGAGCTTCTTCTAAAACAGTGGCCTGTGTACCTTTCAAACATTTCCTTCCCAAGCCACTTTGCTATTAAGCTGGGAATTTCTCCTATTTTATTGATCCCTACATGTTGATTGTAACACTTGCCCTTATTATATTCTATAAATAATCGACGACTTGAAACGTGAGTCGCTCGTAGAGCACGGTACTTGCGGTATATCTCAATATATTATTTTTTTGAAACAGTGAAAGTTCGTTCAGTATGTGTGTGTTTTGGAATCTGGTATTTTTACAATCATTATGGTACCCACATCTTCAATATCATCAACTGTCATATTAACAAGTTCTTCACGACGACAGGAGCCACTTATGCCCAAAATTAATAAACTCTGTAATAAAATATTTTGAGATAGCTAGGTACATAGATATGGGTAAAGTTAAATGTCAATACCTTCATCAATAAATATGTTTCATCATCTGCCTCTTCAATAAATTTAGTAATATCTTCTCTTGTAAAGATTTCCTATTTCTTCCCTCTATATCCAACTGCTTTGTTTTTGAGATAAGGAACCAATTTTGGAAATTTTCGAAGATCAATGTTTTCCTTCACATTCAAAGTTTTTTTGAGCATAGAAAATAAAGTCCATAGAGTTGGTGGTTTTAATTTGGTCGATTTTTCTTCTAGATACGCTGGAACTACATTCTCTGTGATTTTTACCACTTTTTTAGTGGCGCACCATTTACGAAATTCAGCGTAGGCATTCTCATACTGCCGTTTTGACTTGACAGGTAATAAATTTGAAATTGTAGCGTTTTCAGTATCGAAGTGACTAATAATCCGGCTACCGGAGGAATAAGATATTTTTATACGTCCGGTAATTTTTTATTCGCATACAAAACAATAGTCTATATTTTATCCGTCATTCAATTCAATGTTAGTGGGGATAGTTGATCGTGATAAAATTAATTCTCCAAAGTCGTTTTTGTTATATTTGATAGAATTGAATTAATCTTTTCAGGACTTATTTGAATACATGCAAAGGTAAATTGATAGAATGAACTTATTTACCTGATTTTCAATTTTTCAAGAAACGTCGATCTCTCATATTCCTGTTTATATTCAAATAATCATGTAATTAAATGTAATTCATTAATTCGGTCCAATAAAAACTTCAATTCATGTCAACAGCTATATTTTACTACGAAAGCGGAGAAAACTCTTGTAAAAGAGTACTCTCAAAAAAAAAACTTCCAAAAATTGATTGATAAATACTCAAAATTGAAAAAAAAGCATGGGCTGTGATTATTGTTATGTATGGTATCATTTGGAATTTCCGGGACTCAAGAGATTGACAAAAGAATTATAAATGTGTGATGAATGTGAATTTTAATATATAACGCAATTGAAGCAAATATAATTCTGAGATATTTGATATTGTTTTCATGAATTCTGAATTTTGAATTTCTATAATAAATGAATTACTCTCGGAATTACTATTCATTTTATGATGTCCGATCACTTTCCATTTATATTTTATTCACTTTGGATACTTTAAAGTGTATATAGCCAGTATAAAAGTATCAAAGCATGGTTTAAAAGAATTTTGGAAAGATATAATGTAACTTTCGAGGGTATACCGTATTAATTAATGCAGAATTGGACAGTTGATAATACATTTTTCTAGCCGGATGAATAAAAATATATTATCCATCCGGTTACCGGAAAAATTTGAGAAAATATTTTCGTCCGGTCGCCGGACAAATAGATTCAGCCTTTCAGTATTCGTTACCTCAAGGGGAGTATCACTATCGCTGGTATCGTTATTCATTATTATTGTTTCTTAATTATTCACAAGGAAAATAATTATTACTGGGAGAAATAATAAATTTCTTGACAGTTATTTATTTATCAAATAACAATTGCGCATTCTTTTGGTTACAATACCCAGGTGACTGCAAATTAATTTTATTTTGTACTTTTTTCCTACATTTTACTGAATAAAATAATAATTATTGTTGATCTATTCTTTTTTGACATTTGGCGAAAAAATATTGTTTTCATAATACCTGCATTGAAACAACGCGTTTCAACGCCTGTTTTGTCAATCGAAACAAGACAATTGCAGACAAATGCGAGTGTAGCCGGGCAGGAACAGGCTTTTTTCTGCCCGAGGGGAGAAACAAGCTTGTTTCTGTCCGCTGAATTATTTTTTTACATCGTTTTATCCCTGGCAGAGTCACATTTGTTCATTGTCAATCTCTAAATGAAAATCATATAACCTTAGTTAATTTGACAGTTGTTGTATTCGGAACTGTAAATTAAATTAAAAAGACGATTTGTTTCAAGAAAAAAAGTATTAATACGACAATTTTAAGTACATCAAAACATCTTATTGATGAAGCACAAGCAGCTACTCTCGACTTGTTACCTGCAAAATCAGAAGAAAAATATTTGCTTTGTTATGACAAATTTGTAATGTGGAAAGTTTCAATGCAGGTATTATGAAAAATACAGTGTGTGGCACGGGACGAAACACGATTTCAGCTGTGGGTGGTGCCGGCCCTCGCTTCGCTCGGGCAAGCAACGCTCACCCTCAGCTGAAATCGTCTTGTTTTGTCCCTAGCCACACAATATACTATTGTATTACGAGTGCGAAGGGATTGTATTTTGTTGCGCTTTCGAATAAATTTGTTACCTCGACCTTACGGTCTCGGTTAAAATTGACATTCTCACGCGCAGCAAAAAAAACAATCACTTCGCACACTTAATACAAAAATAACTAATTTTTAACTACAAAATACTACAAATTCTCACCTTTTTAGTAATTCTATATTATTGGAGACTTCAAAAACTGAGCGTTTTAGTCCAAGGTGTTTTCGTCTCGTTCTACATCATGGCCCAAGGCAACAATTAGGCATATTCAATGAGTTGTACTTTCAAATATTTATCAATTGATAGTTGATTACTCAATACGAAGCAGGATAAGGTCAGTTAGGTTAGGTTTTATAGTTTCTGTCTCTCTTCAAAACACACTCTTCATTTTTATCTTTCGCATATTCTTCTTGATGGTAGCACCTCTTCTGGAGGAAATAAAAACTAAATACAGCTCCAATAAGAGTCAATCCGCAACACTGGTTTTGGATGCTAGTGTCAAGACCTGTGTATAAGACTGTAGTCTCGACCTTTATTTGTCTTGCAACTGCAAGAGGTATCAGCTATCACTTAAGTTGTACGATTCCACCACTGAATCTGTAAATTCTCATTGCTTACCACTTTCAGGTTATTAGGGATACCACTAAAATTACTGCCCGTTTAACTTAAACTACCATCCTGACCACTTAGTTCTCTTGCAGTATAAATTTCACTATGAATTGGTTTCTTATTCAGGTTTGGCTCTCTCTGACTATTATTTATTTCCAAACTTGAAGAAATTACATGATACTTGATGATGGGAGATATTGGTCAAATGAGGGAGTATTCACTGGAACAGAGTGTCATTCATCAGAGGGCATCGAAAGTTTTTTTTTTTCTAATAATAACTAATAATGCTAAGTAATTTGTTATCATTCCATTGTAGTGCCATAAGTATATCAACAATGTCTTACATTATTAAAGCATTTCAAACTGTTTTTACTAACATCAAACATTAGAATGGGAATATACCACGCATGTGTTAATAAAAGGCGGAAAGAAAAATGTTCCCAAAAGCATAATCAACTCATAGCAACAATACTCTGTTATGATTTCCTGGGGAAAACAAACGACCATTGACATTGTGAAAAAGGAGGGAGTCTGTAAGAACTGTGGGCTTTTATTAAGAGACTTGAAGAGGCAAGGAAATATCAGCGTTATGAAACATTGAAGCATCGTTGCTGGCTGGTGTTGTTTGTATTTCTTTTGTTGATGACAAGCCTGTACATTTTCATCTATATTGAAACTGATTTATAGAGCTCTCATTCTCTAGAGTATGGAGGTTATTCAAGCATGTTCGAAGTGAACTACATACATTAGAATTTTATTTATTGGTACATGTTTTCGGTCATATATTGGCAAATTAGTACTACATACATAAGTAAAATTTAATTGAAACTACCAACTTGTATATTATCCTACCGCTACAATACCCAATATATTTTCATTTTGTACTCAATATGAATATAATGCAGACATATAAACAAGCACTCGATCACTTATAAATGTAACTAAAGTGTCCCTAACTGCGAGAAAAAGCGATAAATATTTATTTTTCTGTAATTTTGTGGTAAATTTCCAGAAAGTGGAAGTTTCTATTTCAGTGGTTTATGTTACTAAGCCTATGTCAGAATCAATTTGCAGCACCTACTTCGTGAAATGCGGTCACGTTTCGCACACATGTTGGTAGTGAGTTATTGGTGTGTCCGGTAGATGACGGCGCTAAATGACGCCATGCTGCTTACGCTTCGGCAACAAAATTAATAATGGATGTATGAAAAGTTTCTGCTGCGTAAGGAGAATTAGGAAGTCATTCTCGAAACGGATAAAATTATAAATATCATCTATAAGTATTTATGAGTAATTTTTCGAATTTGAAGTTGGTTCTGATAAGCTGACACATGAGAGCTAGTGCGATTATAATAGACGAGTGCGCCATGAAAATCCAAAATTCTTAATAAAGCCCTAATAGTAGTAATAATTCACAAATAGGTATAACGTTAGCCATGTGAATGAACGGATATTGTCTACGACCGTTAGAAAATGGGATATTTGCGAAACACTGGTCAAGAACGGGGTTTGTGATTTTTGATCTTCGATATCTCTCGAAGCACCATGATTTGACAATATGATTTTTTGCACACTTATTGTACATGCCGAAACTAAGACATTATTTTGTTTAAATGGATTGGACTAGGACGAGTTTGTTTGTAGTCAGTGTTCGTGTGCGAACATGGAAGTAAAGTTACGAATCCCGTTCAAAAATTTGGCTTATGTGCATAATGTAAAGCAGTACTTCCAAGTCTATGAAATTATTTTTTTCAGTCGTATCAACTTTCATATGCCATAAAACTGTATCTCAAGTTGTTATATAATAATAGACCGTCAGATAGTCGTAGATTTGAGTGCCCCATTTTGTTTTCTCTGCCTTCAAGAGTTTTGATAAGTATGTATATTTAGAGTATAATAATGCCAAAATTAAAGCTGAACCGTGTGGTCAACATAATAATAATTAATTTTAAATTTTCATGAAAAATCCTGTTTTGATCCAATTTTCTCGTCTCTGCCATGCTTACGAAATGAAATTTAGGGAAAAAAGAGTCAGCGAAAAACGATAGGCAGAAGTGATCCACTTGGCCAAGGGTTTGGAATGAGGGCTCGATTATGCAAAAAAATATATCAATTTGCCAAGTCAAGATATATACGAAAACATCTTGCGAAAGTCTGAATGTTTTCGTGCATATCTTGACTTGGCCATTCGAAAAACTTATGCCATTCGTTTTTACGAGATACTCATGATATCAACTTTCATATGGCCAAACGGCAGAAACGAGAAGAACGTGAAAAATTGATATATTTTTTTGCATAATCGAGCCCTCATTCCAAACCCTTGGCCAAGTGGATCACTTCTGCCTATCGTTTTTCGCTGATTCTTTTTTCCCTAAATTTCATTTCGTAAGCATGACAGAGACGAGAAAATTGGATAAAAATTTAAAATTTGTTATTATTATGTTGGCCACACGGTCCAGCTTCAATTTTGGCATTATTGTACTCTAAATATACATACTTATCAAAACTCTTGAAGGCAGAGGAAACAAAATGGGGCACTCAAATCTACGACTATCTGACGGTCTATAATCTCTGATCTGAAAATAGCATGGTGCAGGTACTTTAAAATTTTCGTCTTTATGCTTTCCAAGCCAAGTGGCAGATTCAGTTTTGCAAATATAACAAACTTTGTCGTTTGAGTAATAGGTACTCTAATTTTCCAACTTCTGTTTGAATATAAAATGTGATATAATTCGAAGAGCCTCTTCTTCTTGTTTGTGTTATTCTTCGTAACTTGTTGAGATATTCTTGTGGTGTTGTCAGCACATATTCATTTCTTGTCGAGTAGTTACAGATTCCCTTGTGACTGCACTCAACCGGCTTTCTGTTCAGAAATTCTTGTTCAGAAACTCACGAGGGTCTGTTCAGTGTTCACGTTGTATGAGTGTAGTTTATTTACTTATGTCAGAAAGAACTTTGAAAGGTTTGCATTACGCCTTCAAAGTTTTATTTGCAATGTAATTTGTCTTTGAGCTGATAGCTGTAACACAAATCGGAGTAGAAGCACTGGTTGCTCGATGTTTTAGTTTTATCGAGGATGTTATTGATATCACTGAAATTGAAACATTTGTACTTTTATTTGTTGCAGGTAAGAGAGATCAGTAATTAACTGCTTGCATTTTTCTCGTTTGGTAAGTTTATACGTTTTATTTTGTCTTTTTTCCAAGGATAGAACTGTATAAGTGATAAAATGAAATGGCTAGCAGCACAAACCAAATAAAAATCAAAGTTAATCGATTGCCATGTCTTAATCAAAATCAAAACACCAATTTTACTTTAATTGATAGAACATCAGTCATGTCGGACAAGTTTCATAGCTTTCAGTTCTGCTCTTGCTGGAAAAACGAGAAATCGAGAGAGTGACATGGACACGAAAAGTTTGTGATAACTTCGACGAACGAATGCTGTCGAATCCGGTTATCTTTTAGCCTCGTTCCGATTTGACGGGTGACATATGTATGTCGAGTTGGTTTTCTAACTTTCATGTGTGATCTAGAGATGTGTCTTGTTTTGAGTTTTGGAAGAAATATTCCGAGAGAATCTTGAAGACTGTAATAGTTCGAAAGATTTGATAATTGTAACATGGTGTGTGAATTAGTTATTTAAAAAAAAATTATTCACGTTTCATTCGGTCAAGTAGATATCCAGTTTCTATCTGTGTATGTTTCTTCGAGCTGTATCAAATTTTCTTTGCAATTCTATTGAATTATTTTTAATATTTGCGATAGCGTAACATTTCCAGTCCACTTGTCATGTTTATATAGGTCCACTTACAGCATCCCTCCTGCAAGATAAATATTTGTAAGTCCAGTGCTGCCGCCGTAATAGAATGACTTCCTGTAGAACTACAAGTACCCCATCGCGACGAACGACGAACATTCACTGTACTAATATAGTTTACATTATTTGAAATTCAAATAAGCGAGGAAGTTAATTACGTGTTACAATGAAACCTGAATAATTAGTATAATTTATTATCTCACTAGGATAAATCGTCCACTCTTATCTCCTGTAAATTTAACTATGATAAATATGTTTCATCGTGTTTGTAATTGGTGTACCGTTATTGCAACAATTACCAAAGCGCGTAGTGTTGGTTTTAATTTCTCGTTAACTTTGACCATGTAACTAATAGACAAAATCAGCCGATGGATGTTTTAGGTCAAACTGAAAATTAATCACTCGGAATCACTGCCAATAATTGTCCTGGATTTACATTCTACAACCTCAAATTTTTGACATTAACCATCAATACTCAGAGATTATGTTCTGACTTTATTTGATACAATTGCCCCTAATAATTAGTTATTTGTTTCTATTCAATAATCAACCACAAATAAATTACATCTTCTTAATTCTTTTTTCAACTATCAGACCACCTTTATTATTCTAAAAGTTCATGTTTTGTAGCATAATTTTAACTTTTTCACTTCATGGTATTTTTGAATTTTATTCACGTATCTCCGTGTTTTATCGCGCGTTGAATTTCAAATTATACTGGGACTAAATTTTTTCTCTTTTTTGCTAAAAACAATAATTATACAAGATACAATGAAACTCTCGAAATATTAAAACTATATTTCGAATTGAAATTATCATAATAATGATCTTTTATTATAATTTGAATGTGGATTTATTCAAAGATTATAACAATATGGTTTACGCTGCGGCTCAAATTCACATACATTTCAGGTTGCAGTTCAATCGCGCATATCAGATTAGAATATGATTGAAAGCAGTTTTTATGAATTCAAAAGTGGTTGAAAGAACTGCACACTACTGCAGTGAAATGATAATTTATTCTATAAAAATAATATACTGGATGTTCCTGATTCTGTGGCTGCTGTTGTTGTTTTGTTTTTTCGAATTGAGGCAACCAAGAATTTGATAAACATCATACCATGCAAAATACGTCCTTAAAATCTCTTTTCCGGAAAAGAGGAGAATTCTCTAAAAGTTTCTTAATTAAAACCGCACTTGAGAAAGGCGTTGGTTCGTTATTCATTTGTTTTCTCCTCTATTCGCTTCTTTCGTTTTATTTCCAGCAACCGATTTCACGTCTTAATGACTTTAATATTCGTTATAATGGCGTTGAAATAATGTATGCTAATGACCGTTCCATTCCGTATACTGTCTTAATCTACATCTATTGACGTAATTGCTATCTGAGAATATTTACGGGGCAATTTAGTGGCTGCGGTTGGTAGCACGTAGCTGAGGAGTGTTGAAGTTGGTGCCGGTGAAAATTGTTTGGTGGACGGTGCATGCTTCTAGCAGCTCCTATTGCTGCTAGAGTACTGTTGCAGAAGACGAATCGGCTGCAGATACTTTACATCCATTGGAAGTGGAGTGAATTAGAGAAAGATTGGTGCTAGGAAGATTAGCGCGCATTTTATTGATGGCGATTTGTTGGCTGATAAATAGCGCTGTGGTTTAATGAACGGTTTTCAATAAACTTGCTTTATTGAGAAATACTGTGCTAGGAGAGGCAAATCTAAATTCAGTTCCAAAAACCGTTAGAAATCATTCTAGTTTCTCATTTAAATTCAGAAAGATGTGAAAAATGAAATTCTGAAGTTTGTCGAACGTGCTTCTCGAAATTGTCTCTCACTTATTCATAAATCACCCAAAAAATGCATGTCTCATATTTGCATTCAGATATGAAAGATAAATATTAAGAAATATTGGTCAATATTATGCGGAATCACATCATTCTCGTAACAAGCATATATTTGATGTGTTATAGGTATGAATATGAGAAAAAATAAAATAAATATAAGAATCTAGTTTCGACGTTGATGAAGGCATATTGACAGACAATTTCACGCGGTTTTGACCTCGCTATCAGAAGTAAGAGATCAGGTGCCAGTTTGCAATATTGTTATCTTGTAGATAATATAAGTTCCAGCCACAATGTCAGTGAAATGTTGTCAAAAAATTTACATACGTTCATTTCAGATTTGGTTTAGGTAAACTAGATCGGATTTCAAAACGAATCTGACGTGGGCATCACGTGACTTACTTGTACTTGGATATATAAAATCAAACACAACATTTCATCATTTCACGACTAGTAGGTTGCTATGGAAATAGTAGGTCATCATTCTTATGCTACAACATTCCTAAATACTGATTTCCAGGATTCTACGGCTAACAGTTCTGAATTTATGCGCAAAATTCCAAGATCGTCAAGTATAGTGCACTTTCGACTCAGTCGATCTCAATGAAAATAGGATATGAGCATCTAGACAGTACTATCATCTTGAATACTGTATTCTAATATTCTACGTTCAATCGTTTTAGATTTATGTGGAAATTTTTTTTAGTAAACTGCACTCCTGGCTTAGCCGATCACAATCATAATGCAAGGTGTACGACTAGATGCTATAAAAGTGCTTAATACGAAATCTCAATATTCTGCAACTGATTATTTTAAATTTATAAGAAAAATTCGAAAAGTCGATTGGGACGAAAATAGGAGATGATCATTTGGATGATACAGCAATTTCAAATACTGAATTGCAGTATCCTACGACTAATTATTCTACATTTATGCGGAGAATTCAAAAAAAGTATCAGGTAAAGTGCACTTCCAGTACAGACGATTACAACCATAATGCAAGGTGCACATCAAGATCGTAGATCCTATACCAGTCTTTTATACAAAATTTTAGCACTATACATTTGACAAATTCTGAGATTTACGCACATACACACATACATACGTACATTCGTACCGACATCAAGCCAGAAATAGTTGAAATGGATTCAGGGACGCTCAAAACGGATATATCCGTCAAAATCTCGATATGTGAATTTTGTCGGTTCCACAATATTTCCTTGTACTTTTAGACCGTCAGATAGTCGTAGATTTCAGCGCCTCATTCTGTTTTTAATGCCTTCAAGAGGTTTGATGAGTATTTATATTTGGAGTTCAATAATGCTGAAATTAGAGTTGGACCGTGGGACCAACATAATGAAAATTAATTTTAAATTTGTATGAAAAAGCACGTTCTGATCCAATTTTATCGCTTTTGTTATGCTTACGAAATGAAATTTAGGGGAAAATATTTTGACATGTAAAATGTCGAACAAAATTAGAAAATTGACAACAGATTATCATTGCCTACCTCATCATTTCAGTTAAACTGATTGTTTTGTACGGAAAATTCTGAATGTCTGTTATACTCATAAACTGCACTTCCGGCTTGGCCGATTGATACAAAAATAGTAGATAACTATTTTGATGCTACAACAAGTTCAAACACTAAATTTCAGTATTCTATGGCTGATAATTCTAGAGTTATGCATAAATTTAAAATTTCCGGCTTGCTTGTAATAATACACAGTACATGTGGTTGGTTTACACTGATGGTACTAACTCTCAGATAGTTGAGTTGATAGAACTTTTTTTCTTACGTTGGACAAACGCAGATTGGTTGAATTACCTAACAGATTATATAACGTCATTGCCACAATCACACCGCTGTTACATGATGTTAAAGTGTACCGATGGCATTGATACCTTAGGTAAGTGAGGATACCAATACTACACGCACACTTAGCGTGATGTCACCACATGTGATGTTATTTACCAAATCCATAAAACTCAATGACAGACAAATTTACCGATTGATAGAAACTTCCAGCTCCTTCATACAATTGAATTGAATGTTATAATCTCATGATTAAGGTTTAATTGATCAAAGCTTACATTGCACTACACTAATTAACTCTATCAGAAAAAAATCGGAAAAAGTTTCAAGTAAAGTTCCGGTACAGACGTTTGGAACCATAATGCGAGGTGCACAACTAGACCCTATACTAGTCTTAAATACAAAATTTCAACATTATATGTTCAACCAGTTTTGAGATTTGCGAGTTACGCACGCACGCACGTACGAACGCACGCACGCCCGCACGAACATACGTACCGACATCAAGCCAAAAATAGTCAAAATTAATTCAGGGATGCTCAAAACGGATATTTCCATCAAAATCTCGATAGGTGAATTTTGTCAGTTTCACAATACTTACTTGTTACTTCGAACAAGTAAGTGAAAAATTTGTTTAAAGAATCGAATACAAGTGTTTCCTGTAATTCAAGGAATTGAAAACATTCAGGCTTGCTTATTCAATACTAGATTTTATGTATGTTATGCTTTTTGGGTGTGTCAAGAAGTCTATAATCTAGAATTCATCTGTCATATATTTTGACGCAAGATGCACATTTCCAACAGGACCAAAATCTTTTAGATTTATTATCGTGGTAGAGAAAATCTTTTATTATTATTATTATTATCATTTTAAATCCTTTAATACCCTTACGGGTGTCAGGATTGACTATTAATTTTAGTTCATATTATTTACGAAGTCTTTCCACTCTTTTCGATTTTTTGCCATTCTCTTTGCCTCTTGGGTGCTGATGTTGTTCCTTCTTAGTATTTCTTCCACTATATCTTGCCATGTTTTGGCTGGTCTTCCTCTTCTTTTTTCTTTCACTATTTTGGAGTTCCATACTTGTTTGGTTTGTCGAGTTTCCGGCATTCTTATTAGGTGACCGTACCATGCAGCTTGTTTCTTTTCAATGGTGGTTTGAATACTTTCAATTTCTAGACTAGCTCTTACATGTTCATTTCTGATTTTGTCCATCCTTGTAACCCCTTCTACTCTTCTTAGGAATCTCATTTCACTCGCTTGTATTTTACTCTTAAGTCTATTATTCATCTTCCATGACTCACTTCCATATATTAATGTTGGTCTATACATTGTTTTGTAAAGTGTCATCTTAGTTCCCTTAGATATCTGTTTATTGTTCAATATTGTTTTGTTTATTGAGTAATAGCTTTTATTCGCGTTGAGTATTCTTTGGTTTATTTCTTCTTCAATTCCTCCTCTATTATGTATAACAGCTCCAAGGTATGTGAAAGTTTCCACTTGTTCTATCTCTTTCCCGTTCATTGTTACGTTTGCTTCTATGTCTTCTTTTGCTATTACCATTACTTTTGTTTTCTCTATGTTCACTTTCATGTTGTGCTTTGTGAGTTCTTCATTCCACACGTTCAGGTTGTGTTGCATATCGTTTTCGTTTTTTGCCAGAATTGCCAGATCATCCGCAAAAGCGCACTCTGCTATTGATATCCTGGCTAGTTTATGGTAGCCAACATCTACTCTCTTTATTTTGGTCTTTATGTTCTTCATTATATTGTCCAGGAAAATTATAAATAGTATAGGGCTCAAGGCTCCTCCTTGCCTAAGTCCTTGTGTTGTAATAAATTCTGATGAGGTCTCATTTCCAGTTCTTATATAATTTGAGGTATTACTATATATATTCTTTATCGCATATGTAAGTTCCTCACTTATTCCTCTCTTTCTTAATATTTCCCACATTTTTTTTCTAGGGACTCTATCGAAGGCTTTTTCTAGGTCGACAAATGTTATGTAGAGCTTTTTATTTTGTTTCATTACTATTTCTGTCAATGTTCTGATGGTAAAGGTATGATCTTGGGTTGAGTGTCCCTTCCTGAAGCCACTTTGCGCGGGTTCGATGTTTAATTCTATTTTTCTTCTTAATTTGTTTTCCAATATGGATTCATAAATTTTAGCCGCTGTGCATAGGAGTGATATTCCTCTATAATTGCTACATTTCTTGCTATCGCCTTTTTTATGTATCGGAAATATCACCGCCTTCATCTGTCATATATTTTGACGCAAGATGCACATTTCCAACAGGACCAAAATCTTTTAGATTTATTATCGTGGTAGAGAAAATCTTAAAAATTCATAATTATGATGGAAGACCAACAAGCCACTGATACAAAACTCCATATGCTCCAAATAATCCTGTGTATATTTGTTAATTAAATTACTAGAAATGGCTCTGTGAAAAAACTGAAACTGAAAATTTAATTAACACTGGATTGACATTGGATTAACTCCATTTCGAAATACTGTTTTTTTTTTCTGTTTCCATTCATGTTATTTGTTTTCATACTAATAACATTTTTATGGAATAAAATTGTCATTTACTGTAGAATCATATAACGCTTGTTTTTATCCCTACTCGAATAAAATGAAATATTGTTATGATCAAAAATAATATTTGATAATTCTGTATTCAAGCATTGATAACATATTCGGGCAATCAGATATCTTCTCATAATTTTCCAAATGTACTGTGAGAACTTCCAATTTAGTACCAAAATACGCGTCAAGTTTGTAATGACTTGCTCTTTTTAGGTTTTAGACCTAGCCTATTCCTCAAAAACTATTAATGTGAAATCGTGTATTTCTTCTGTATGCAAATACAAAATTTTATTTCAGAAGGAGAAATCCTAAAGGACTGCAAGTGTCTATATTACAGCTGTTCCGTTGACCTTTTTAGTTGTCATATATTTGAAGCAGAAGATAACACATAACAACGGAATTGATACACGTAACTTCACTCACTTCAACGGACGTACAGTCCAATAAAATAACACACGAAAAATAATGCAGTCTAGAATAGTTATACTTTCTGTCCGGAAATGAAAACGTTGGAAGGTAATATGTACAGGTGGACGGAAAAACTATTAAAGTTTGACATTTGTCCAATTTTTTCATATTTATTTATCAATATTCTAGCTCTTGGATTAGGTGCAAACAAGCACTGGATCAGCTGCGAACAAGTATTATCTATTACCGCACCGTATCTTATGCCGATAAATTCAGTACTTTCCGAAGACAGGTCGATATGAAAGTATCACCATGCGGTATTTCTCAGGTACCTTGCATTAAGCGGAATAAGTAAAAGACAACTTGAATAATTGAAAATACAAAGAGACTTTGAATATCCTATTTGTTTTGTCTCTGTATAGTTTGAGAGTATGGATATGTTTACATCTTCAGAATCATCCTCAATCAGTGAGAAGGAGCACTTAATGTCTTAATAACAACTCTTTCAAAGTTAGCACTGATTTTTTTAGTACGTTCATTTCAGTGAAATTTCATGAACCTTTTCCTGCTTATCTGAATACAACCCTGCGCCTGGCAGGAGTCCCGTTGAGCAGCAGCAGGAACCGGGAACCGGGAGCGTCATGCGGCAGTGTCGCTATGATTTACTGCTGGTGTTTTTGACTCCTACAAGCGCGAGTGGTTCTCTCTCTTCAGCCTCTCATTCGTTCTTGTGTTTGTGCCTCTGTGTGTATGGTAATCCGGAAACTATAGCGCACTTCGTTGTCAAACTTCTTACGAGCACAATACACCCAAATGTGATTTTATTTGGATTATTTGCGCCGTATTGTTACTTCAATTTCTGTTGTTGAGTTTGGGAAGGCTTGGATAAAAAGTCAACATATTTATTTCCGGTTCATTTATGTGTAGAGTTTCAATTTGATGAAATATGTGCGAGGCGAATTTTCAGTTCTATACTTTCAAACTATTTAAGAGGAGAAACTAGTTCAAAGTAATAATCTACATATATTATGTAGGGTTCCAAAGAACTAGAAAGCTTTCTCTGCCGCAATCATTGTCGTTTTCCTCCTCCAGCCAGCTTTTAATATTGGAGACATGTAGTAGTAATCAAAAGATTCAAATCTGGAGAATATGGACTACAGCCCAGACTGGACCTTGGCTTTCCCCATAACCTTTCTCTACTCACCATGTTCTTCGTCGATCTTCCGTCATCTCTTGAACCACATTGTTCTTATATTTTCTTCCACCTCGTCCGTCCACTTTTTTTTGGTCAACCCTATTTTCTTCTAGAATATATCTTTGCCTCTAGTATTCTTCTCGGCGTTTTCTCTGTTTCCATCCATGTCCTATCCACTTTTTTTACGCTTCCATAAATCTTGTCCAGCAATTGAATTTTCAAGCCCCTTGTTGTACAGTATTCCTCAAGACTGTCGTTTTCTTATTAGTTTTCCTTCCAGCGACTTGAATTTACCTGATGGCCTGTTAGGATCCTCTTTTTAATTACTGTACATATGCTTTTCTCATTGGACACTTCTATTCCAAGGTATTTGAAAGTATCTCACTTATTTTTATAAGTTAAGGTTTTAGGAGCATGTTCACTCTCTTTCCATGTATGTTATTTAGTTTTATCTGCATTTGGAAATAGGGTCTGCTGTTTCGTATTCTTCTCTTTTAAAGGTAAAATTTTGTCAGAGATTTCAAGGATCATTACGCCATCGTATATTTGACTTCATTTCATCAGCATAGTATCATCTTGGGCAATTCCACTAGTGCCTCAGCAATGTTCTGTACATTTTTTCTTCATAAATACTGCATAATGCTCATCTAATGTCCACGAATAGCATGTTTGATTTCAACCTGTGCTAGTAGTATTTCTGTGTTAGCTGTTTAATAATAGTAATTGGTCAGTAGTACTTTTTTTCTATTACTGATAGTCTATACTAATATAATAAAGAGAGAGGATTTGTATTTCTATTTGTAGTGAATAAACTTTCACTAGTATAATCTTATATTATCACCGAGTAACATAGGCTATGATATAACACTTTATAAGCAATGGCGCACGAGCCGTATTTATACATTTGAGCACCGTTCATCCGATTGCGTTAAAACTTTGTACAGTTGTGGGTGCCACTTCCGTAAGAGTTTCCATTAGTATTATACATCAAGTGACGCACGAGTTGTATTTGTTCATTCGCGCATCGTTTACCTGATTGGGTTGAAACTTTCTGTAGTTGTAGTTGGCACTTTTGTGAAGATTCTCGTTACAATACTATCAACTTACACGATGCACGAGCCGTATCAGTTCGTTCGCTCATCGTTTATCTGATTGAGTTGAAGCTTGCTATAGATGTTGATGGTACTTTTTTGAAGGTTTTTGTTATAATACCATCAACATACATTGAGTGGCGCACGAGCCGTATTGGTAAGTCCTCGCATCGGTAATCCGATTGAGTTGAAACTCACTATTATTGTTGTTGGCACCTTCTTGAGGATTCTTATTATAGTATCTTCAAGATACGTTAATTGGCGCATGATCCCTATTAATCCATTCGCGCATTGTTCATCTGATTGAGTTGAAATTCTGTATAGTTGTTACTGGCACTTGCATGAAGGTTATGACTTTGTACTACTGACGTAAAATAAGTGGCGCACGAATGGTATTTGTCCGTTCGAGTATCGTTTATCCGATTGAATTGAAACTTTCTATAGCTGTTACTGGCTCTTTGCTGGAAATTCCTGTTAGTATCATCCATACCAATATTATATAGAGAGAAGATTTGATTGAAATTTTTGTTTGTAATGGATAAACTCAAAAACTACTATATCGATTTCAGGAATTCTTTCACCAGTAATACTTTCAAAAAAGATCCTTACGACGACTCCAATAATGCAACCTAAGATGTAAGAAAGATCACCAATAAAACCTCTTACATTGCGTGCGCTGCAATATAATCTTTCTTTTATGATTTATGTCTATAATTACTGATGACGCTATCTATACATAGATTATTATGTTACCCAAACACAAAATGTGGTATTATTCTTGATAATTGTTTCATATCATTAGACTAGGCTCTAGAAATCCGAACAAAAATGTTAAATATTAATGTCGATCCGTGCGAAGTCGGCATGAGCTTCTAGTTTTTCATAAGCGGTAAAGAGACGGGGATAACCATTATAGTTTCTGCATTTCAGTTCTTCTCCTTTCTTGAAAATTGGGTATATTATTGTAATGACAGTTGATACTACAATTGACATTAGGCAAAATCGATTACAACCGAAATTTGAGGAGATCATTTAGTTGTTACAATTCATTAAAAGCTCTGTTGCAATCAAATAGTCAAAATGGATTCAGAGATGATCAAAACGGATATTTCCATTAAAATTTCAAAATGTGAATTTTGTCGGTTTCACAATACTTGTACTTGTCCAACACAATGATTGTGATCTCAACTCCGAAGGAGTGATCCGGTACATCGTCATCATAGGAGAGTATTTTTCTGTGGGAAACTGCAATTTTTTCCTTGAATAAATATGCATAATATCAGTTATGCTCTTTTTAGAAAAGTCAATCAGGATAATTCCTTGTGAATACCAAAAGACAGTTGCCATAACCCTTCCGGTCCTTCCCTCTTCTGATGTGTACTGGTGTTTCAATATTTTGTTCACAGTGATATAACGAGCCCTGAGGTTCTTAGAACTCCGCTGAAACAGCTAAAAATCGCACGATTTTGTTTTCGGGAAACTTTGTAAACCGAGACGCCCATTTTGCGAACGGCTTCCTCATGTTTAAATAGTGCTACAGAATATTACATACTCATCTAGTTGAAATGCCCACAGCACTATAAAATCTCATGCATCTTCATTAGTCTATAATCCATCATTAGATCATGAATTTAATCTATTTCATTTTCATATATTGTTCTTTGCTGAGCGTTATGGAAAAGTTAGATAAATAGAAGAAGATGTTATTCTCAGTAAAAGCAAAACATCTTTTGTCACATCTCAGTTATAAAATTGAGTTTATGTTATTTTTGGAAAGGATCTCTGATGTTTCACTACTCGCTAGATTTTGTTTTTCTGCTTGGTATTATCGTCATAGATCTGTCGTATCGGATGGATACAAAACATGTTAGTACTGAATCGAACGATAAGCGAATAGAAAACTTTCAGACGGAAACAAAAAGGCTATATCCGCATCAAATAAATGGAAATATTTGTTTTTCCTTCAGTTTTTATTATAATCGCTGTACGTGGAAACTTTAAAATAGTTGTGTTTATTGCAGACTGTTTCTTTGCGGTATTCCGATAAAAGAACTATTGAAACTATATGTCATAAGTAAATGGCAAGTTTTTTATTGTGCGCTTTTCTGTTTTATATGTAAGGTGGAATTGAGACGTGTAACGTTTTCCAAGAATGTTTTCATGAGATAGGAGCATTTTATATTGTAACATTTCCAAACAAAACTTCGTCTGATATATTTTGTCCTCATGTCATAGTGTCATATTCCAAATAAAGGTAATTCTCTGTATCAAAAAATTCTTTGAAAGGAAGAAGATCTGAAGATGCAGTGGACATGAAAATATTGGACCAAATAGTCAGCAATTTGCGCGAAGTGAGAATGAGGAATACTCCCGATAGTGAATGAATTGTACTATTGTACAGTAAAGGGATATATTTTTTCGAAGAAAATGTCGACATCGTCCAACATTAACTGTACATCCTGCTTCAGCTGAAAATCAGATACTTCCCAGATATATGCTTTTGAGCGTTCTGACAAATACTTTGCGCTAAATGTCAAGATATAATTTTAGTAAACTAACTATGATAAGGTGATTGAATACGTTCGAATTTTTTTTTTTTTATATCAATCACCCTGTTTGACAACCTAAAACTACAATAAAATATGCACCGTTATCAAAATAACCAAAAGCAAAAATTCCAAAAATTAGGCCAACCGTTAAATTACATTATAGAGTAACAGTGCAGTGAAAAATGAGAATCCTGACATGTGCGACACAACAGAGTGAGAGAGACAACGATCTAGATCAGAATGTGTAGGATGAGGACGGTATTTTAATTTATATCGTACGATGCAGTTGTTTTTAAGTACATGGGGTTTGTTCAATTCAGACAGTAGCAGCGGTGCGATGTTCTGGGGAAATGAGTTATCGTTTTGTTTATTTATTGGCAGGTGTGTTTACTGAACGCTGGAACTGGAAGCCATTATTATTTAATACTTTTTTTATTTTAATTGTTTCTTCTCCAATAACTAATTAGATATCTGGATTCATGTAATCGTGTATAGTGTTAGCATAGATTGGTATCAAAAAACTGAATGTGCTCATCAAAACGAACAAGAAATCTATTATAATCAGGTGGAGCTAAGATCCGATAATTGGACTGAAAAAGTGAAGCTGAACTTATCGGAATATGATATTAGTGGTTGCAGTAAATATTCCACAAGGGAAATCGGAAATGCAATATAAAATTATATTAACAGCAACAACGTAAAAGCTTCCACCAAGAAATTCCAACGGTTAACGCAAGACGGTACTGCAAACCAACACAAAGTATGTGCATTTGCATTTAATGTATTCAGGGCGCGAGGCTTCAGGAACATTGCTGCTTCTCTCTTGTTATTATTCACCAAGAAACAATAACGGATCGTCCACTGTGTCTTGGGTGTTTCAAAGGATTGTGTAAGTTACTGTAGCAGATTCTGATAGCACTTCTTGTCGATATAACAGCATGCATAATCAATGAGGAGCTCAAGTAATATAATTCAGAACTCAATTATATTATTACTGGTACTATCTGCTACAATATGGAAATCGTTGCTTTGAAAAAAGAAACTCTTAGGGTATTTGAACTTTTATCAGTAATTTTGTGAATTATCTTAATCTGAATCTGGGAGAGAAAACTTAGATACACAACATGTGAATACAATTTCTGGAAACAGAAGAGAACATGCGAACCATCATACCAGTGACCGTACGATGTTGGTAACTGCTATACTGGCTACGTAACTCTAGTGTCGGCGTTAAGTTGGCTTTTCGTGAACTAGCGTTGATCTTGCGTATAAATCAGTGCATTTCTGTAGTTACTCGAAAGACTCTGTGACATTTAATATTAGCTATACTCACGCTTTGTAATCCCAGACCAAGTTTTCGATTGCCTAATAAAATTATTTGGAACATCTGCTCATTTTTTTGATTCAACAGTGATATTTTTATTATAAAGAGTGTAACTTTCAGGACAATCGATGAAATTCTCAAACTCCTGCTTTCATCAATAACAATGTACTATATGTGAAATCTATCGCTTACTTTAAGTGCTGGATTGAAACACGTTGTGGGCCTCTAGGCACATTGTTAAGTGGGAATCTATGATAGTATATGAAATGCTTGTAGATCCCTTAAAGTCGAAGGCCTATAGAGTCGGTACTTGCCTAATAGGCCTAATGCCAATTTGTACAATTCAGGAGCTATTTGATGCTAACCTAGCTCTTCGAACAAAATATTAGCTTTTTTTTCCCGGGACTTGACGCGTTTAAGAGCATTCAATGTCAGATATTCATACTGTTTTCCGTTAGCTTTTATATTTTCAACCGTACAACTCCTCTACTATTTGTTCCGTTGTTTCACATCATGGCTATATTGATTTGGTAATGCATGTTTCATATAATCAAACAACACCAGCACATTTGCAGAAATATTTACCCGCCTTTCGGTGTCCGCAACCGATTTAAAGAAAGTATAAATGAACAAAAACCTGATTTTTTTAAAACTACTCAAAATAATTAAAGGGTCAAGTTTTCTTCCGTCTGCTAGTTCCAAACGTATTGCGCTACAATCTTGGGCATCTTGTGATTATTATTATGACTGTCAATTATGTAGAGTGTTAACGGATGAAGGTTATCTATTAATAAAGTTTAAATCTTATCTGAAATGTATACCATTGCTTGAAGACTTGGCCCTGGAATTATTTTGAGTAGTTTAGTTGAAACATCACTTGTCTTGATGCTTCGCTAATACATTCCCAAATGAGGAAATTGGTATGCATTGGAGTAAGATATCTTAATAATATGAGGATGGAAATTCTTATTATTGATTTTCAACAATTACTCCAATACTCACTGGTAGAAATGTTCAACTGTAAGACAGACAGTCACTTATACCGAACAAGATCAAGTGTCAACTTAGCTTTTGTGAGCCAATGGCAATATTTCTCCATGAATTACTCATCATTATTATTATAAGTTTAGATTAGATTCAGAATGTTTTTGTTGTATTCTACCCATGTCACGAAGCGAGGCAAACTAGATTTAGATTTTTCTTTCTGGATAGATTGTTCAAGTCCACGAGACATCCAGTTTACCATCCTGGTCTCGCTTCTAAGAGTGAAGCAACCTCCAGAATCTCTAAACCTACAGCACGTCCTTAGTGAACCGTGATAAGGTCAGCAATGTCCGGTGGACCGTGGCCCCTATACACATCTCCATGCAAATTGAGAACCATCATTTACAGGCTTTACGGAAGATCGGTTGTGGTTTGGTTACCGTTTACTGTTGACCAGGTCGACATGGAGAACTGAGAGTTGGCCCTGGAATTATTTTGAGTAGTTTAGTTGAAACATCACTTGTCTTGATGCTTCGCTAATACATTCCCAAATGAGGAAATTGGTATGCATTGGAGTAAGATATCTTAATAATATGAGGATGGAAATTCTTATTATTGATTTTCAACAATTACTCCAATACTCACTGGTAGAAATGTTCAACTGTAAGACAGACAGTCACTTATACCGAACAAGATCAAGTGTCAACTTAGCTTTTGTGAGCCAATGGCAATATTTCTCCATGAATTACTCATCATTATTATTATAAGTTTAGATTAGATTCAGAATGTTTTTGTTGTATTCTACCCATGTCACGAAGCGAGGCAAACTAGATTTAGATTTTTCTTTCTGGATAGATTGTTCAAGTCCACGAGACATCCAGTTTACCATCCTGGTCTCGCTTCTAAGAGTGAAGCAACCTCCAGAATCTCTAAACCTACAGCACGTCCTTAGTGAACCGTGATAAGGTCAGCAATGTCCGGTGGACCGTGGCCCCTATACACATCTCCATGCAAATTGAGAACCATCATTTACAGGCTTTACGGAAGATCGGTTGTGGTTTGGTTACCGTTTACTGTTGACCAGGTCGACATGGAGAACTGAGAGTTGCTACCGAAATTGAGAAATGACCAGTGATAGCTTCTGTCGCCATTTGTCACATTGAATATTCTGTCTCCATTGTTTGCTAAGGAAAGTTCAAAATGAATTTATGCATTCATGTTAGATTACATCACTCGGAGAGAAAATAACACAATGTATAAGGGAGATACAAAATTGGTTAGGCGGAAGAACAGCCTTGATCTTATGTTCAATATATACTTGAATACTAGACACTTGGTATGTAAGAAGTATTCGTATGGCAGATTTTGTTCTGACACTCTCTATCAAAGACTACCAATAGAGAGAAGACTTGACAGTACAATGTTATCAAAATTTACAAGGTTTCACATCAACACTACAGCGCTCCAAGCGGTGCCGTGCACGTACTAATTCTGAAGCGCTTAATTTGAGTTTTACCAATTTATATAATATTTAAAAATATCGTAAAATTTAAAATCAACCAGAATTTCGTCCCAAATATATACATATATTTTTATCTAACTCCGTTTTGAAAAGTCAGATTTTACATCAATTTCTGACGTTATGAAACGTCCCATTTTTCATAACTGTCCTGCAACAGTTGCGTAAAGTAGTTACGTAATGACTTTACATAACTGGCCATGTTTCAGAGCTAATCAATTATACTTGTCCACGTACAATTAAAAGAATGATTTATTATCTACAATATGCAGCATTGGCAGAGTCTTTAATATCAAAGAGTACTATAACACTCAGGATATCACTGCTTGAGTAAATTTTTAAAAATTATTTTGACGTTTTGTGAAAATTCGATATTTGTTTATTTCAGTGCACTTTTGTTTCTGTAGTAAGAATAGATGGTCATGAATCACAGTCATCTGAAATTTGTGATGTAACGTGAGAGACTCACGTAATTTGCAAAACTCACTACGCTCGTTCTGGCAAAAATTACGTTTCGTCAAACAATATGGCACTTTTCATAACTAATTATGTAAATAACTATTATATATAAATAAATTACATATAAAAATTAGGAAAAATATATACAAAAATACGAAATACTATAAAAACATGTACTTACAAATAGAAACAAAATGTATGTGCAAATAACATTAGATATTTTTTAAACGTGTGTTTTACAATGTTTTATCTTCGATCGTCCTAATTTTCGTAAAAAGTCACAGATATTAGAAATTAAGCTGCTTTCGTTGAAGTTGACATAAATATGTGTGTGAATTTGGTTTAAAATATCAAGTTCAAAATGCAAAAAACTGTCACTTCTCATACAATCGTAAATGAAAACTAAATTGTTATACTACGAAAGAATATGGAACATAAACATATAAGAATCACAAAAAATATTGAAAAAAAATTATCTACAATAATTGACAAAAAAAGTCGTTATTTTTTGCTGTGTCTATTTTTCTTATTTATCAATTTCGAAAAATGACTTGATAATATTAAATTTAATGATCGCATAACTTTATTCTGCATGGTTGCTCCATGCTGCTCACAAATATTAGAAGGTATATAGTGGATTTCTATATGGGATAGGGTGTTAGGGGATGGAATGAAATTGGGAATCGAAGCAAAAATCTGTTTTTCATAATCATCGACTATTTGCGAAAATTCTGCGCTTGCATATTTGAGATAAAACTTCTCATTGGACCCATAGTCCCGTAAAACAGTTAAATCATGGATGTGAGTTACGTTTTCAGAACAAAAGAACTGAAAACATGAGTCAAATTCATAATCTAGCAATTTTCTAATTAAATATCCAGAGGTTGTTTGAATATATATTTCCGATGCTACAGCATCCATGCAAGTGGTCTGTGGAAGAACACATGGGATAGGATTAATGGAAATTGAGGATGTCGGAAAAGATTCTGAATCAGATTGATTTTGATTAACATAGGATAGTAGAATTCGGTAATCCTCCCAATTCGAACCGATACTTCACGTCACAGTATTATTTAAAATAGCAGTCTTGTATGCATCAACGAATTGTGAAGTTGATGGTCGGCAGTTTCCTCCACACAGGCCTTGGTGGAATATTTTCAACGTCTCTATGCTCCTCGGTGATATCAATTCAAGTAGGTTCGATTTCAGCTGGTTCGATTCTAGCTGGATTGATTTGAACTGGCTCGATTCGTGAAGTATCGGATGCATCTATAATATACGTGCATTTTATCAGAACTTTTGTTATTTTTACTGTGATAGGAGAGGTCTTACCTTGAATACGTACAAGACAAAGTATTTGACCCACGTTGAGACGTTGTTCCAATTCATTTTTGAATTGACTATTATCAGAATGGAGCTCACAAACTAGATAGCCACGATCAAGCAGTTGCCGATTGCTCAACTCTCTCAGGTCATTCCGATTCATATTTGCTAACCATTTGTTCTTCAAATCCTCTATACGTGGAAAACAGAATAGGCCCACTCTTTTCTTTATGGGCAGGGAATTGACCAAGCATTGCTCATGCACGCAGAACTTTTTTTCTAGAAATATTACAGATAGAATAGTTTTGTATTATAACATCATGTATATTTCATTCTAACATTTATGATGGCACATTGTTTTGTTAGGTTAGTAATGACAAATATATCGAGATCATATCAAATATTAATAATTAATACTTACAGGATTTTTTCCACTTGGCATCACTGATAAAATCAATGATGTCATTCTCACAATAATATTAAATAATGTAATACACAATATAGGACACAATACAATGGTTATTGCAAAGACAGCGGACAGAAGAAACAGCCTTCTCAATTTTCAAATCCTGGACATTTTGGTGGAGGGGCCGTCACACTAGCGCCAGTGTGCGGTGCCGTGCAGTATCTAACACTCACTAACACATACGCAAACTTTGTATTTTTCTTACCCTAAGAGTGACACAGGCATGCTCTCCATATTAGTTTTTGATTTCGATACCTCACTAGACATTTCGAGGACTCGCAAGATGAGTTGAGTGTTATCGGATGCCGAATTTCAACTGAAGAATAAAAAACAACACTCGTGGATTGATGTTGGATAACTTTGAGCCGGTTCAGTTAAGGGAACTAAATTAAGTAATCAACATAAAAACATCATGGACTAGTAACTGTGAAGTCTAGAACTAATGTTAATTCGTTGCAAGTTGGTCTACTGTAATGATTACATGTGGAATTCAACTGTATTTGTGATATTGAGAAAGATAAGTCTCGAAGTTAGATGAGAAAAATATCGCAGTGCGATCGAATGGCAGTAAATTTTCCTTTTGCGAAATGTATTTATGTTGATTACTAATGCCTTCATTTTTTTTCCAACTGTCAGAAAACTTTCTATTATGTAGGTAGAAGGCGAATTATAATGTATACGTTAGGTCGTGTTTTATTGGTGTCCCAAAACCGAAACTCGTTTCATGTATGACTGAAAGAGTTTGTTTGTTTACGCGTCTGTCGCGCTGTCTTAAATCTGCGATTTATTGCGTTCCATTTGTCTTGGCGTCGCCTGCTCCGATATATACGCAAACTTTTCACTTCACAAGGGTCGAGCAACTCCTTCCACTCTCGAATGCTTATCTTGTTTTCTCCCGGTAACCAGTTAATGGAGTTTTCTCAGTTGTCGTTGCCGTTTCGACTATTGATACTAACGGTTCAGTTCCGAACTCAACTTGATGCCTGCTTTATGGAATTGCAGAGTCGAAAAAGAAAAAATTGCTGAAATGTAGACAGTTCGCACATTGAATTGTGGAAATGATGTGGGAATGTGTTGTGTTGTTTAGAATGCTGTACGTGATTAAGTTTAATGGAATGTCTCTTGATGTAGTTTGCGATTTTGTCTCTGGAAATGTAAATAGACAGAAATGGTGTTTATGTTTGACGGTAATCTATAATGACTGAAGCATTCGTAAGATCATGCTTTCCCTGAAGCTATTCTGTCAACAAAGTGAATTGTGGTACTCACTTTGTAAACATTCTTTTGCAACTGTTCACCGTTCTAATTCTCTTTTTGAATTCGAAAGCGCAATTCAAAATTTTGACTTTAGTTGAACTATTGCTTAGAGTACTTATCGTAATAAAATGGACTACTACAATTTGAGTCTGTTGGGTGAAAAAACAATTGATGAGGGATTTTGGGAAGACAGATTGTCAAAAAGAGACAAATCTAATAGTACTGGACAAACTTGATTGTCAAATTTAAAATTAAGAAGAATCAGTTTTTTCACCATTATGTTAGGTTAGGCAGTAACTGAAGACATGTATTTCGTTCTTATAGAACTCATCAGTACATGCCAAGTCACAGATATTTCTATTTGAGTATTAGCGGTATTCTTCTCATCTTCTGTGGCATGACAGTCGTAAAAGGGCCAAAACCGCAAGTACGTATGTACATACTCGTTCTATCGTTCATGATTTCAGTGCTTAACCCTGTAGCAATTTTTCAGTACCTAAATCATATATACCGGTCGATATCGAACTAGGGACTCCTGGATTCATATGTCACAGAAGTGCAGTGAACAGCGTGCCAACGAACTGAGCCACTGGGCTGACTTTTCTTCATATACTAGTATCAAATTTTCAAGTATTGGTACTTCAATCGTCTTAAGCCTGTATGACACGCTCAATTTTTCCACACAATTTCTTCATCAATGTTTTATGATAAATTTTTTGTATTCTTTTATGAAATAAATCATTGAAAGCAAGAAATCCTGTATGCAATAACGAGTCTCAATTTTTTGTTGCACGCGCATGCGTACTTTAATTTATTTTAGAATTATATCGATAAACTGTAGCTGTTGAAAATGGATTGACTGGAAGAAATTGATCTCTTGAATTTCGCAGCTGCAGTTGTTCAGGGCATTCATTCGGCAATTTTGGATTATTTCTGTACTAATTCCTATCTTCTATTAAAATTTCTTCACTCATGATTGTTGAAATATCATCGTTCACTTTTCTACGAGTATATTTTTTGTCTTTGGCTGTCACTGATAGCGCAATACGATATAGTGCGCATATTATCTGCGCAATTAGTTGACAAAAATATTGAACAGAAAAGTGTAGTTCTATTGTTTCATCTAACATTTTAACATATTTTACAACAGTAAATTTTTTTAAAAACAAAATATTGAAATAAGAAATGGAAGAATCATCTAGATGATGAAAGCGCATTTTTGACAGCTCATGAATGCTTGTTACTTCAGAGATTTCGCAAATTACCATTTCTCACAATGACTGAGCTTGAAATCAAGCAGTTTGGGCAAACTTACGGAACAGCAGCTTCCATTTAGTACTAGTTTCAAGTTGACTATTTGATAGGTACATAATTTATGCATGTACAAACTCAAAAATACCTTTTAATCTTCATTGTTTAGTTATTGACTAACGGGAGGTCAAGTACTGTACCTTAAAATGATAATTTGATCTTTATCAAAGCTATATAAAGAAAAATACATCAAAAGTAAACAAATTTTCATCCAATAATAATAATTCATTCTAAAAAGTTTCAAATTTGCGTCAAACAAGTCATTGAATGAATCCCGGACAGATTTGACAACTGTACATAATAATAGTGACACGCGCGGCTAAAATTGTAACTAAATTTTTATCTACTTTAATAACTTTTAGTTGCCATATCCCTAATGTCATATATATCTATGGGCATTGTTTCACTTGAAACAAGTAATTGAATAATTGAATCTTCCACAATCACTGAGCTTGAATTAAAGCAATTTGTGCAAACTTACGAAACAGCAGCTTTTATTTAGTATCAGTTTCAAGTCTGTGAATAGTATAGTTGCTGAGAACTCAGCGTCACGCCAGTCAGCCAGCCAGCCAACCAGCCAGCCAGCCAGCCAGCCAGCCAAAGTGAATATAATAGCGCTTTTTTTCAAAAAATGTACGAAAAAATTGAGTGTGTCATACGGGTTTCAGATTGTACAGCAACTGTAGACAAGTGCTTCCTGTAGAGATTCATCAATACAGATAATCCAAGCCACAGTAGAATTCAGAACAAGAAATATTCTCCCATTCATGTTTGTATTTTGATCACTGGAAAATACATCACATCCAAGCATCAATAAATATTGATTTTGAGTGAAAATATTAAAATTGAGTTTAATGAATGTAGCTTATTGATCCATTATCATACAAATTGATCCTCGGAAAACTTCTCTCCTGTTTTCCTGAAAATAACGTTACTCTCCATTTTTGTATCATATTATTTTCGGGATTCTTTGTGATTTGGTGTATATTTGTACGAAAATTCAAGTGCAGCGTGAAAAGAAAGGAAGAAAATAAGAGTACTCACAAGATCTACACTGCTCAGAATCAAATAATATTTAGAATAAGGTATAAAGAGTAGATTTAAAATAGTCCACCATCTTTGCTTGCTTGATTTGCTGTGCTAATATTTGAATATGATTATGCATTTTTCAAATATAACAAAATATCTTGTGCTATTCGTTCTATTCAGACAATACGGAGAGTGGATTGACGGAGATCCACGTAGGCCTAATTAATCTTTACTTCAAAGAGCGATTTCTGATTTCATCTTCTGTTAGACATTTATTCTGTACCTATAATAGAAGCAATGATTATCGCTTCTCCTGTTTATACAACTAATGATAATACTGTTCAATTTTTTGCAATTTCTACGCGGTAGAAATGAAACTTTGTATTTTGGTTTTGAAACGCGAGAAGTCTGAGGATGCAGTAAGCACCGTGACGGCCAATGCGTTGAAGTCTCTTTCTCGTTCTATAAATATGCAAAATTAAATGTCCCAAATATGTGTACAAAATTTCAAGGTGATCGGTTGAGTAGTTTACGGCTGAAAACGTAACAAACGAACAAACTAACTCACATTCGCATTTATAATATTAATTAGGATATATAGTGGAATGTTACTTTTCTCGAAATTGCTTACAATTAAAATGAAAGTTACTATTTAATAATTTAAAATGAAATAACAGTTTTATCATTCTGGATATAACTAACAACACTATATTATTTATTTATCACTTAATACTAACTTAAACAAAGTCGCAGATATTTATATCAAACTATTTATATTCACTGATCATTTCACTGTTTGATATTCACTGCTCTAGCTTCACCATTGCACTACTCTTTTCAAATCATTTGCTTGCGTCCATATATAGAAAATATCCATGTCTCGAATGTTCTACCACATTTCTGGAATATTGCTAGAGGCTTCCATCGAGCGGGGTGATGTGGCGCGGTACGGCACGAAACAACTAGGACGAAAGGCACCGCCCATCAAGGTTACTTTTACGAGCTTCCCCACTCTCGCACGTCACAATAGATTTATTACAATAAGCTAAATCTTGGGAAAACTACAGTATATTCTATGTGGAAGTTATGACTTTATGAGTTGGTGATATTTCTTCAACGTAGGCGTGTCTGATACGACTGAAAGAGAACAAAAGCAATCTACTTATCCGAAAAAGCTACATTACTCACGCACCACACACTAGGACGCGAAAAGCAAATCGTCGAATTGTTCAGGGAACTACATGGACTTTTCTCGTGGAAAAATATACTACACTATAAAGTGACCTTTGGAAGGATCCGTGAAAAAGAATTAATAAAGTATTACGCAAATATTACAAAAAACTTGACTGATAGTCGTATCTCACAGTTGAGGAGATACCAATCAATCTACTAAGTGCACTATAAGTATCTACTATATCAATATTCGTGATTGTTCAATATATTCCAAAGAATTTTATATATTCAAGAGAACTGAATAAATAATTTCGAAAAGTGGAGTTTATTGTGGGACAATAAGTACTAAAAATTGATTCTGCAAAGCCCTGTTTGATAAAACAATATTGTGAAGGATTAGGAAATCAATATTGTTGTTTATGTTTTAATTTTCCAATAATGTTCAATTACATTATCAGTAATTGATTCCAAAAATATCTATCAACTAGAATAAGTATCAAAATTAATTAAATTTCAATTAACAGGGATGATTTAAATTACAGGTACAAATTGCACAAATTTATTTAGTGATAAATTCAAGTTTTTCAAATGTATCTGAAGACTTTGTTCAATTCAGTTAATATACAAATTTAAATGCTCATTTGCTAAATGTCTCACTCCATCAACTCAATTAGAAATCTAAATATTATTATTATATCTGCTAGGACAAATGATAAAATGTAGTGCCGAAAATGCTCTACGTTCAATTAAATTGGACTCTTTCTTAAAGGTTCTTTGTGATCTCAGATAAACGAACCAACAAATTGATTTTTTCAATTCAAATACTGAAAAATTCTGATTTTGCAAATTAGCACCAATATATCGAGCGTACGCTACGAATTTCACATCATAGCATAGTAACTGTTGCATACGTATTTTGATATTTAATTCTGAAATTATCCATTCACGGCAGCAAAAAATTGTCACCGATTGTTAGTTCTATCTTATTTGTGTCAACACAACAGAAAAATAATGCGTATTGGCGTAGCAAGTGTAGAAATTTGAATATCTCACTTTCAACTCAACGTCGCGGGGTGGAGCTACAAGAATACGATGATTTTATTGATTAATTACTTCACCTCAACGTTAACAAGATAATAATCCGTGAACTTTGTTCTCCATTTCTGAGTTCAAAGCCATGATTTGTTAGCAAGTTTGCGAGCGATGCTTGAAGTCATACATATGTAATTTGAACTGAATCCCTGTATTTCACGCATCGGTTACTTCTTTCGATCGCTGCTGACGCAGTTTCCTTATGCACGCGTGATAATCCAGCATTTTAGTGCTCCAGAATTGAGGTAGCTAGTAAATTTTATATCGTTTGCTTTGGAAGTCCAAGAGAAGTATGAAAGGAGGACTATTATTGTTCTCCATGAAAAACTTATTAATATCAGTGAGATATGGATGAGTTCCATTAGTTTCTTTTTATTTCTAGTAATGGATTTTGCTTGATCATCATCAGTCATTCATCATCTTGAGATGACGAGAAATGTGGACTGATTATTTCATTCACTAACAGTATTATCATTATCACTTCCGCCTGAAGTATTGTACAAATTTTTATGTATAACACAAGTCTAACAAGAAACCATTGTACTTATCGTTTAATGTCGATTTGATGCAGTTTCAATAAAAGTGATGTTGTAGCGATTAAGATTTATGTCTTCCCCACTATAAATTTATACGATTCAGTTTACAAGTACTCAACCATTAAAATAAATCCTGCAAAACCTTCTACCTATCATTTCGCAGTGAATATTAAAAGAGTATAAAACTGCACGTTGTAGTGTGCATATTCGATCGTTTTGATGGGACAATCTGCGTTTTCAAACAGCTACGAGAGCCGCTTTTATATCTGCTGTTACATACAAACGCTATTGCTGCTGAAATCAAGAACATTGATACTTGATGCAGCACTTCCAACAGAAATCCATTTGCAAGTTGATTTTTGTCGTCATTAATTATTTTATGTGAAATAGTTTCTTACAATTTTGTTCTCAGATTGACAATGCTCCTAGAACTTTGTTGCAGTACAAATACTATATATTTTCCTTCATCAAATTGTCCCGACCGGGCTTCGGGTAACTCTTGTCTAATGTAGTAGGTGAGGTGATCTGCGGTTTTAGAAAATAGAACGGGTAACAAGTCACACCTCAATCAAAAAAATATTTCTAAATAACTTCATCCAATTGCAAATAAAACAATTGATTTTGAGGGTTAGGAAAATATAGATGTTCTCTTATTCTGATATTTCAATCTGATCATTTGAATGAATGTGCTCACAATTCCGGCGAAAGAAGTAAAAACAGCTTAAACAAACGATTGTAATAATCCCGATTATGCTTGAGATGGCTGCTCTTCTCGTTTGATGCATTTATTATACCTGGAAGATATGTTGTCATATAATATGTAAATTCAGTGTCATTTTCATGCAATCTGGTCCGAGTGTCTTCTTACAGCTCCCTAGCGAGAACGAGCTGACGCAAGAGCTCGCAACTCAAATAAAATCGCTTTGTTCTGTCCGATTGTCGAGATAGGATTACGCTATGCTGCAAACCTCCATCGTTCAGATACCAACGAGCTGATCTTATCGGGGTACAAAATTATTCTGAAATTTTAATTATTTTTCTGTGTCCAAAATGGGGAAAAATGATTTTTCTTAAATTCTATTCGACCAATTACTACCATATTTGGAATTACAATATAAGATTGCTTTATAATGTTTCGAATCAAATTTTACAATTTAATTTTCTGATACAAACCATTTTCATTTGCATATTCGAAAGAAAATGTTACAACTCGTATTCTATTCAAGCTTATGAATGAATATTATTGGGAAAATAAATTAGAGCAACATTTGCTGACACCTTCTTGATATTGCTAATAGCAAATTGAAATGACATTCAAGTCTTCAGTGAAAGCTGCAAAAATTAATTTCACATGTACAATTCTGCAGTATTCAAAATCAATCACATGATCGATAATGATATCAGTAACTAGTTTGAGTTTCAAGATTACATTGGAATAGTAAAAGCACAGACGAAGTGCATGAAGACGACAAAAATAGAGTTAATTTTTACAGACGAGAAAAATCCTGACCAATACATGTGGACTTGACTCTACTTTTTGTGATAATCACAATCAGATTTGACCGCTCATTCAGTAAATTCTTCTTTTTGTATACTTGATGGAAAACATCAGGTTTAATATGTAGATATCAGTAAAGAAAAGTGCCAATTTTACAATTAGCAACACTTTTCTAATTAGCAAATAAAAAGTAACAAACACAAGATGTACTAAGACACGCGCCCAAATGACAACTTTGATCTTATCAAGAAAAAATTGCAGGTTGAATATTTAGGAATACAAAAATTCTCTCGATTTCGCCTGAAACAAATGTAAAGTCGCTTCTTCAGCTGCATTCAGAATATTGCGGAAATATTTAGCTTCTTCTATTCTTGGCGTCTTCCACTCAAGTTTTTCATCAAGTATACAAAAATATAGCATGTTCAACGCGTAAGAAAAGCGATATTACTTTGCTCGTGTAAATTTAATTCACTCACTAGTAAACTCTCATTTTTCTCTATTTGTCAAACAATCTACTATTATTGTACTGCGGGAAGAATATAAGCGTGCAATTTAATCCAACATAATCGAGTAAGAAAATTTGTAATTCATTGCTTGGTATTATGCTATCTTATTTACGATATACATTTTGGTGAGAAGACGTTCAATCAGTTCAGCTGGTAGGAAAACAGATGTTGATCAGTCAGTGCCTGCATTTCAAGAGGAACATAATACTTGAAAAATACTGTAATGTAATCATAATAATTCTTATTGCAACTTGAAATCGAGTCACTGAGTATGAGACCAAAACATTGTAAAAAAGATAATTCAACTATTAATTTGTAGGCACTGAAGAAGAGTCAATAAAATTCGAAATGTTTGCTGAAGTGATTTATTTACTGATCCTGATTTATCCATCATCCGACGATTCATTATCATGTTATTATAACATTTAATGAAGCAGATCCCAAAGTGCTTCAACTAAATTATCCTTTAAGTCTGGAAGATTTACTCGATAATTACATATTTTCTTTATAACTTTTATGAACACTTCTTTGCATGATTGAATTGTTCGTTTCTTGCCGTACGGATGAGAATGGATTTAATTTGAAAACTGCAATTCGGGTAATGCTCCGAATATATTTCTATTTTAATATTTCACGATTCCGCAGTCACATACACAGAACAACTGTGTTTTGAAATAATTATCTTTCTTTATAAATTTTCATTCGACATCTTATTGAATATTTTCCTGTTATTGATTGCAAGTGACGGGCTCTCCATAACTTCTAAGACAGAGTCATTAAGATAGACAAAAAAATCTCCTTTATTCTTATATTCAGAGGCTCAAGCTTACTGTTCAGCGAATTAATTTTCTAATTCTTCTCACTTTTCTTTTGGACTTTCCTTTCTGCCGATTCAGTTGTAAAAATAATTATCTCGAATTTGTCTCCACGAGATATTTTTTTCTCCATCTTCTGTATCAAGAAGTGTCTAAATCTGAAATTGAGATAATCGATCAAATGATTATTAAAAAAAAAAAAACGATTGTCATTATTTTTTCAAGCGATAACAGATTAATATCAAGTTACAAATAGAACTGTATAGTCATGATATTATTATTCCCTTTGATTGTTTGTCTGTTTCACAATTTTTGGACGTGAAGATAGTTTCGCGATTGCTCAAATTGCCTGAAAATTTGAAATACGATCCAAAAATTAATTTACTCATGCTTTTATACGCATCCCAGTAACAAGAACTATGTAAACGCTTGCCAGCTAAGTTTTATAAACTTAGTTTATTATCCTGACGTCAGAGCAAGATTTACAAGGTAAAAAAATGATGCTGCAAGTCGTCAAAAAATTATCGCTAACATTACTACGATTTCAGTGAGTGACTGCATGACTAACTGAGCGAACCTGAGAAAGAAGAGTTGAAAGTAGTCTGATAAAAGCGAGCAAACATGATGGACAGTGGTCAATGCTTGATCGGCATGAATCTATTTTTCTCAAAATTCTTCTATACACAAGGATGAAAGCTGGTTGATGAATCTCTTAGAACGAATAACGCATTATACGTACATTTCACACAAAAAAATGTTCCCACAAAATATTCTTCTTATTTTACTTCCACCTGTCAACACCTTGAATCACCGCTCTTTTCTAACAATTGATATACATCGCCGTATATATTTCATCGGAAGTTTCGAAGGAAAATGGCGCCCACTATATCTTACCAGTATAACTAGAAATGTCAAGTTTTCAAGTGTTAGTTTTTACGTTCTAAAAGTTTCATTTTGAATGTAAAAGTTTCCTGTCGTTCTTAAAAGTTTGTGTTTGAGGGACCTATTCGGAACGTGACAGCTAAAGTAAGATGAATGGATTGTTTGGATTGCACTGCGTTCGTTCTGATTTCGATATTTTTTTCTTATAATGGATGAACGAAGTTGGGAATTATTCTGTATTTTTGAATACGAATTTATCAATAAGATGTTGTGGTGCACTTGAAATTGTCGTATTAATACTTTTTTGCTTGAAACTAATCGCTTTTTTGATTTAATTTATAGTTCCGAATACAACAACTGTCAAATTAACTGAGGTTATATGATTTTCATTTAAAGATTGACAATGAACAAATGCTACTCTGCCATGGATAAAACGATGTAAGGAACAAATTTAGCGGGCAGAAACAAGCTTATTCTTCCCCTAGGGCAGAAACAGACTTGTTCCCTGCTACACTCGCATTTGTCTGAAATTGTCTTATTTTGGCTGACAAAACAGGCGTTAAAACGCGTTGTTTCAATGCAGGTATTATGAAAAAATTATTGGATATTATCCAGGCATTTCTTCATGTAGAGTCGACTTGTCAAATTAGATTTTCAATACTACAAGAGTTAGTGAGCATAAAAATTTGAGGAAGTCAATAGCTCGGATATAAAAAAATAGCGGAATATTCTTTTCACCATGAATCAAATCTCGAAAAAAAGTATCGGATTCAACTTGCGTCAACAAAAGCGAGAATACTTGTGAAGAGCTAATTCGTTCGACAATTTATATGAGCATTTTCAAAAAGATTAAATTTAGATAGGCATAGTGACAATTTTTCAATAATTCACGATCTAGTATTAATTATTCAACATCATGGAAGTGCCGTGAATCGCTTTCTGTGCATTGATTTTGTACCATTATAAAAGTTCGAGCAGAATCATCGCAAGCTGGTGGCAGCATTTGGGTATAATTATCTCTCAAAATCCTCAGTTAGTAGATAGCCCAATCAAATTAGGGTTTCACCTCGGAATGAAAGATAATAAGCTGGAAGCTTGTACAAACCTTAATTTTGGCGTTCTAAGAGCTGTCTCAGAAGTCTCATGAAATCTCGTGTCTGCGTCTCAAGTTATTCAAGATTAAAGGTCAAAAAAATAGGTCTTCTGCTATTATCTCGGTTTCTATGGCTCCAATAATGTTAACATTCATCACAAAAATTGTAGAGCATAAAATTAGCAGAGAATTTTATCTTGAACATTTTTTCATAAGCATAACCGTTTTTGAAATAGAGCGCAGAGGATGCGCAGCGCTCAGCCTCACATACTGTAATGCAAAAATAGGATTACTGTTAAATGAATCTCGAAGACCAGAGACAACAATATCACCATCGGCTCCAGATCAATTACTGAAAACAATATTTTACAGCTATAAGAATGGCTATGGTGCACGCTGCAGGGTTGCAATGCACTTTAGATTGTTGCCAGTGTAATGGAACTCACGGTTGACCTTGCGTTACAGTATGTATGGTAGAGGTGGACACAGGTTGTGATTGAAGATATCGCACGAAAATTACTTACAAGTACCCAAACAGTTTTTGTTCTACTACATAATTAAAAAATATTAGCCAACAACCATACTGTTATATTACACGGGGGACTCAATCAAAGAATGGTAAACATGTATAAACTTGACATTTAAAGTATCTCATTCAATTACTAATTACTTGTAATTGAAATTTCATATACCACCTATAAATAAAAATTAACAATATATTTTCAATATGTTATATAATACTTGAAAAAATTTTCTGAAATCATTTTTAATTAAAACACAGTTTTATTCAAAATGAAATAACGATTGGCAGAGGAATAAATATTTTCAAGCGAATAATTAGAGAGGCTGTTGAGTTAAAATCAAATATAATAGTTTTAGTTTGTGCATTCGATTTGAATTGTATAAATCATGGATTCTACTTTTTTATCATCTCAAAAAATTCATTATTTGTGCGAAAATCGAAATCCGATCGTGATACGGCGTGCATGACTGGGCGTGAGTGAAAAATTTTGATCGTGAGCGGGCGTGATCGTGATTTAAAATGAAATCACCGTGAGTGAATGGGCGTAAGTGGAAAAATATAATCGTGAGCGGGCATGTCCGTGACTAAAATATCACTCACTCTACCTGCTCTAATGTATGGCTGAGCATTGCGCATTTTCTGCGCTTGCTTTATCTCAAGAACGGCCGAGCGCATGAAAAAATGTTTGGAACAAAATTTGTTGCAAGTCTTATGCTCTACAATTATTGTACTGAATGTCAACATTATTGAAGCCATAGAAACTTAGATATTTGCAAAAAACCGATTTTTGTGACTTTTGACACTGAATAACTTGAGACGCAGATACAAGATTGTATGAGAATTCCACATTTGTTGACGCCGCAAAAAATTGATCAACGTGTATTTCAGTAGATTTATCTACAACCTTATTATGATGACTCATTTTGGATGTACAATTATGACACCGAAACTAAAAAACGGTTTGCAATAATGCGCGGGAAAATCTCAAACAAGAAAATGATACATGCCTCCTGCAAAAATAGTGGTCCAGTTGCAATATTTTTTCTTAGTATCAAAAAACCGTTACTGCAGATTGATCTGTATTCCTAAAGCCCTCAATGAATTTCACGAAGAGCAGTTAAAAGCATTTTTTTTCACCACGATAACACAAAATCTTGAAATTTTTCACATGAATCAAGACTGCAATTAGTCACTCTTCTATCTTAAAGCTCAGATTTTGCCTCAAATGATTTTTATCATTTCCCAATCTTCAAGACAAACATGCATGATGGAAGATTTCCCAACACAAACATAGCCGTTACAGAATTTCTGGAATTTTTTGAGGAGCTTCCGAAAATTGAATATGCTGCCTGTTTCGTGGAATGATTCTAAAAAATTCAGAATCTTTCTAAGAGCAGAGAATATTGTTTTTGAGAGCGATGAATAAGGATAATAGTTATCCTATGTTTTGTGATAGGTGATCATGAAAGAAACAAGAAATATCAACGAACCACTGCATATATTCTTGCATGTTATGTGCTAAACAGAATACTCGGTCTTCTGGACTCAATTCTCGAATATGTGCGGAAATCCTTGGCATTTTAGAACAAAAATGCGAGCTAAAATTAGCTGAAAATATGATATTACTCCTGAAAAGACCCTTAGATGTAATACATCTCTATATCAAGATAATGAACACATTGTAGAATTCCTAATAAAAATTAAATTTGATTTAAAATAGAGATAATAAAATTAAACGGCATTCTTGTCTTTGTCTCATGAATTCCTAACGTTGCGCAGCGGCATTATTGTACATTACGGAAAAGGTCATCAAGATATTCATTAGCTTTGCCTGTTTTTGATTTCTAAGAATATATTTTCTTCAACACTGTTTTGGAACTTGCATATTCCATAATCAAAAATTAGGTAAGAACGAATGACATTTCAAAAAATCGTTTAGAATGATTCCGTATGCCGTTAAGAATAATTCTGTAAGCCTTTAGAATCATTTCGACGAATCAGAAGCTGTTAGTTTGGCTACTACCATGGTTACTTCCTAACAATTCAAGTATTCATATCTGGATTTGACGTTTAACATTTAATAATTTTTTAAGTTCCCTCTAAAATATTGGTGAGTTTCCAAAACCTTGTTCGAGAATAGTATATCCTACAATAAGTATTGGAATGGCCTATATTCTGAACGAGTAAAAAGTTTGTAATCCGAGCCGAAAGCGAGGATTACGGTTCGCGAGTGTGGAATATGCCATTCCAAACATGTTGTAGACTATACTTTCTCTAACAAGGTTTTAAAAACTCACCAATAATTCAGAGGAAACTTAAAAAATTATTAAATGTCAAACGTCAAATCCAGATATAAATACTTGAATTGTTAGGAAGTAACCAAGGTAGTAACCAAACTAACAGCTTCTGATTCGTCGAAATGATTCTAAAGGCTTACAGAATCATTCTAAACGGCATACGGAATCATTCTAAACGATTTTTTGGAATGTCATTCGTTCCAACTTAATTTTTGGTTATGGAATATGCAAGTTCCAAAACAGTGTTGGAGAAAGTATAGTCTACAACATGTTTGGAATGGCGTATTCCACACTCGCGAACCATAATCCTCGCCTTAGGCTCGGACTACAAACTTTTCGCTCGTTCAGAATACAGGCCATTCCAATACTTATTCTAGAATATACTATTCTTCAACACTGTTTTAGAATTTGCATATTTCATAACCAAAAATTATGTTGGAGTAGGACACATTCCACACGTTGTGTAAGAATAATTATTCTGTTACCGTGTAGAATCATTTCGACGAATCAGACGCTATTATTTTGGTAACTATGGTTACGTCTGAACAATTCAGATATTCTTTTTTAGCTCTATGTTTGACGTTCCATAATTTTCAAAGTTTCTTCTGGAATATTGGTGAGTTTCCAAAATCTTGTTGAAGAAAGTATAGTCTACATCATGCAATGCAATGGCGTATTTCACACTCACGAACCGTAATCCTTGCTTTTGGCTCAAATTACAAACCTTTCGCTGGTGTGGAATTAGAGCGATTCCAATATTTGTTGTAGAATTTACTATTTTCGAATAAAATACATAGATAGAAACTTATTTTGTCCTTTAAAAAAGCATCTTGACCCTGCATTATGAATAATGTTGTCTGTTTTGGATGATTGTTGCTATTATATTCTCTATATTTATTATATTGGCCCTCTAACAACCAGCAATTGGTTTATTGGTCTTTTTAAAATTCAAATTGCACCAATAATTGTCACATAAAGCTGTGTGTCTTTATAGAATCAGTTAATTTACGCACATAATCTATTAAGAAGTGAAATCGGGCACGTAATTATCACTATGAAAAGAGTAGTGACTTTTTTATGTCAAAGGAATATTTTTCACATTGCAAATATCACCCTTTAAACTGTCATTTCATTAGCATTTCAAAGACTTGTTCGCGTGGAGGACGTTCATTCCAAGCATCCATTTTGGATGGGACGACACTGGAGCATACATCACAATGTTCATATTCGTAACGGAACTAAGATTTATGTAGGTGTTATTACGTGGTCTAGAGTTTTTCTGCCGAAGCAATTCCGCGTTTGCGGCGCTGAAACTGCTGTGAAAGGGATGAGGGGGCTGTTACCCCTGCCTCGCAAGATGTCATCAGCGCACCTGAGATAGAGCATCGCACATATTTATTTTTGGGTAGCCAGTTGCGGAGGTTTCAAATTTTCAGCATGATTGATGCCGTTACCTATATTTTTTTGTGGGTTAGGATGATACGACTAACTGTAATCTTTGACAAATCTCACTATGTACTTGCCTCAATACAGAAAGTTTTTAGTGAGAGATTCTGAATATAATACATGAAAGTAATGTGATATCTGAGCTCCAGAGATTTAAAAATAAACTAGACTTTAGGCAACAATTGTGGGGAGAAGGTGAAAATTTATAGTTTCATTTCGCTCTTTCTTTATTATGTCCACTTCAATTACTGATTTCTGTAAGAAATCCTTGGCTCATGAGTTGAGATCGTACTTATTTGGTAATGCTCAGCAATTTATTGAGGCTTTTATTTAATCTCATATAAAATTGGGAAGTTTTGATGGATAATTAAATTGATGAATGTTCCTGCTTTTGTGCGTAAGCGTTAATGTTTTCACATTTGTGCTTATAAACGTAGTAGAAATGCTTAAAGAAAGCTTGGCCAAGTTGAACAATTTTTAAGACCGTAATGAAATGACAACTATGAATTTTAATATTTAAAAAGCAATTTTTAATTTTGAGAGAAATTACTACTTTGGAAATTAGTTCTCCTAATTTCTTATGGAAGAACAAATTTAGTGTACAACATAAATCAGGCACAGCAATTTTATTATTCATGATTGAATTTTTGATGCTGTTATTAGTACGCGCAAACTGGTAATTCTGTTTAATAAAAAATTGTGTTAATTTTAATATTCATTGTTTAATTAAAACTTATATGCATTGATGGAGTTCGTAGGGAGCTGGTTTTTATTTTATTTTTGTATCCGTGCAAATAAATTGGACATATTACAAAATTTAATTACACTTTCGTCATATAGAAATAGGAACTACGTATCAGCAACATTTTCTAAAACAAATGGATTTGTCAGAAATATCAGATTGTTATCTCTTTTCCGAAAAACTTTAGTAGTTAATTGCCTGAAACTTGAGGCTGATGTTTTTAAATATAATTCAGCTAGCTAGTTTTATCATCAAAAGAACTTTGGATATTATCACCCAAAATAAACCTTCAATGATAATTAAATACAGTTCCTCACCAAACTGACAAAGTATTCTTCGTTGCTATCAATGCTATCTGGCCACTACACTCATCAACTTTCATCCGGCCAGTAAATTTATCACAGCACTACTTCGTTTCTTCAACGCCAGAAGAAATCCTTCGCGTAAATCCATCGCCCCTCACATTGCATTCAATCACCACGTCTTTGCACTAATCCCATGCCCTATATCTCTAATTCTTTCTCTACTACGGTTTCTCTGTACAGCGATTCTATCTGTTTATGGATTATTCTTCCCTAAATAAGAGTGGAATCCCGCACTGATCGATTGATATTACATTAAATGAATGAGATGTCATTATAAGAGGTGAAGTTCTTTGTGCAGATTTTGGGGGAGATTGTGATGTATGATTTGTTAGAGATGAACTGAAATGCGAGAAAAAGAGTAATCCATGATGAACACTTCCACATACTGTGACTGGATGCACTGTAACCATCGACTGGAAGAAATTATTTAATGAATATATAAAAGTACCAACATTCGACCTGTAGTGACTTATAGATGCGATGCATTGTCTCTAATAAAAAATACTGATGCATTCTGAACGCAACTTCTTTGATGAAACTATGGATGGATGAGAATCAAGATATTGTAGGCTGGATTAAAAAACAAAGAATAGGATTGGTACAGGTACAGCCTGATAGTTGAATTACAGAGAAAACATTTGAATTATCTCTTTATGGATGAAAAAGGAAGGGCAGGCTCCGACTGAGCTGGGAAGATAACAATCCAGAAGATTTGAGAAAGCTGAAAATATAGAACTCGACACAAGTACCAAAGACAGACAAAAGTGGCGAGATGACAAATCGTGCAAATAATGATAAACATACTTTAAAGTCAAACATATGTCCCGCAGATGAATCAATGATTTTTGTGTGTGATAATAAAACCACATTTCCCATTTTGCTTCAAAAATAATATAGCAAGGCATTAATATTCATGAACTCATATTTTGATGTGTATTTCTGCGGAAATATTAATATCCGAACTATCATCAGTGTTATTATAAAGGGTTGTTCATCTCTTTCACACGGTCTACCACAAATAATGGGTAGAGAGAAGAGAGAGACAGTGGAAAATAAATCGAAGTGTTTACCTTTATTTCTGGTCCTGTGCTACCGAAATTGATTGTTATTTCTATGGAAACTGCGTAATTTTACAGGCTACAAATTTGAGCTTGTATAATTAACAAAAATCTGACGTGAACATCACGTGGCTTACTTGTACATCATTTGATACTATTATTATATATTATTTATATACACAAATTCATTCAATAAAGTTTTCTGTCACTTCAGATTATAATTAATATGATATTAATAATATTTTGACATGTAAAATGTCAAACAATATCAAAAAATTGACAGCAGATTATCATTACCTACTTTATCATTTCAATTAAACTGATTGCTTTATACGGCAAATTCTGAATGTCTGTTATACATATAAACTGCACTTTCGGCTCAGCCAATTGTTACAAAAATAGTAGATAACTATTTTGATGCTACAACAAGTTCAAACACCAAATTTTAATATGCTATGGCTGATCATTCTAGATTAATGCAAAAAATTCAAACAAAGTTTCAAATAAAGTGCACTTCTGGCATAGCCGATTTATACGATAATAGCAGATAACCATTCTGATGCAACATCAAGTTCAAATACTGAATTTCAACATCCTACTGTTGATTATTCTGGATTTATTAGGAAAATTCAAAAAATGTTTTAAGTAAAATGCATTTCCGGTACAGACTATTGGAACCATAATGCAAGGTGCACAACTTGACTCTATACCAGTCTGAAATACAAAATTTCAACATTGTACGTTCAACCAGTTTTGACGCTTCTTCAAGTTACGCATGAACGAACGCATGCACGAACATATGTACCGACATCAAGCCAAAAATAGTCAAAATCTCGATAAGTGAATTTTGTTGGTTTCACAATACTTTTTTGTACTTGATACAAGTAAGTGAAAAGGGCCTATTTCCTCACATTTTTCTGTAACATTGAACATATGTTTACTCAAAAACAGCATAACTGTCCCAAAGAAATAATTATGAACCTTGTTTTTCCTGGAGTTTTTCTAAAATGAATATCTACTCAATTTGAATTGAGGTGTACAGTAAATCATACAATTTCCGGAAGGAATCCACTGCACACCTTACACGCCGGTGTGTATTCTTTTAAACTAACGCACCAGATTTGAGCTTTGACAATAAAATTGATTATTATGCAATTGCAGATCATACATTGAGATTTGTGGATCGTGGATTGTAGGATAAGAATTTGTAGTTTGTGGATTAGAATTGTAGATTGTGGCTCAAGATTGTGGATTAGAATTTGTAGATTGTGGATTAGAATTTGTAGATTGTGGATTAGAATTGCAGATTGTGGATCAGAATTGCAGATTGGAATTGTGGATTGTGGACTGGAATTGTGGATTGTGGACTGGAATTGTGGATTAGAATTGTGGATTGTGGGTTAGAATTGTAGATTGGAATTGTGGAATGGAATTATGGATTAAAATTGTGGATTAGAATTGTGGATTAGGATTGTGAATTGAAATTGTAGATTAGGATTGAGGATCAGGAATTGTGGATTATAATTGTTGAATAGAATTGTAGATTGTGGAGTAGAATTGTGGATTAGAATTGTGGAATAGAATTGTAGATTGTGGAGTAGAATTGTGGATTAGAATTGTGGATTGGAATTGTTGATTCGACGTGTTGATTATGGATTAGAATTGTGGATTGTGGATTGGAATTGTGGATTAGAATTGTAGATTAGAATTTTGAAATAGTATTGTGGATTAAAATTGTGGATTGGGATTGTTGATTACGGTTGTGGATAAGAATTGTGGATTAGAATTGTGGATTAGGATTGTTGATTACGGTTGTGGATAAGAATTGTGGATGAGAATTGTGGATTGTGAACTGGAATTGTGTATAAGAATTGTGGATTAGAATTGTGAATTGTGGACTGGAATTGTGGCCTAGAATTGTGGATTGTGGACTGGAATTGTCGATTAGAATTGTGGATTGTGAAATGGAATTGTGGATTAGACTTGTTTATTAGGATTGTGGACTACGATTGCAGATAAGAATTAAGGATTAGAATTGTAGATTGTGGACTGGAATTGTGGATAAGAATTGTGGATTGTGGATTGAAAATTGTAGACTGTGCATTCGAATTGTGGATTGTGGATTAGAATTGTCAAGTAGACTGTGAATTAGAATCAAGGGATTGTGGATTAGAATTGTGGATTGGAATTGCGAGATGAAACTGTGGATTTGAATTCTGGATTAGGATTGTGGATAAGAATTATGGAGTAGATTTGTAGATTAGAATTGTGGATCAGAATTGTGGATTGAAAATTGTAGATTAAGGATTGGAATTGTAGATTGTGGATTAGAATTGTGGAGTAGAATTGTATAGTAGAATTGTGGATTAGAATTGTGGATTGGAATTGTAGATTAGACGTGTAATTCTGGACTAGAATTGTGGATTGTGGATTGGAATTGTGGATCGTGGATGACCAATTTCCAATCTCCTGCTTATAAAATCTATATTTGTCGCTCGATTGTCTTGAAATTTGGAATATAGATTGCCAGATGTATAGCCGATCGACTATAGTAATTGCATAGCACTTATATTTCCAGAGATAATGAGGAAGAAATGGAAAAAAATAGAATGGAATCGAAAAATACTCATCGCACAGCGATTTTAAGGTTATTTTCGTAATGTAGAAGAGTCATATTATTCATTTGAACACTAAAAACTTGTAAAATGCAGAAAAAAAATCATGAAAAAACTAGTAATTCACGCAAAAAACCTTTTTTAAGAACGTCGATATCTCGAAAAATACGCATTGTACAGCAATTCTAAGGGTATTTTCGTGATCTAGACAAGTTATAGTATCTATTTTGACACCAAAACCACACAAAAATATTTTTTATCAAATTTCGACTTTTTATCAAGGGGTACCCCTTGCCATCATTTTTCAGAGATGACCAATTTTCAATATTTTGCCTATAAAATTTATATTTGTCGCTCAATTGTCTTGAAATTGTCTTGAAATATAGATTGCCGGATATCTAGCTGATCGAATATAGTAATTTCCAATTGCATAGCATTCATATTTCCAGAGATAATGAGGTAGAAATTGAAAAAATGGAAAATTTTGGCGTTTTTAGTGAAAAAAACATGTTTCCATATCTCGAAATCAGGAATTATAAATTGTGGACTGAAATTGTGGATTAGAATTATGGATTGTGGATACGAATTGTAGATTAGAGTTCTGGAATCGAATTGTGGATTAAAATTGTGGATTAGGATTGTTGATTACGGTTGTGGATAAGAATTGTGGATTAGAATTGTACATTAGGATTGTGAAGTAGAATTGAGGATTGTGGATTATAATTGTGGATTAGGAATATTTATTAGAATTATGGATTGAAATTGTGGATTAGAATTTTTGATTGTGGATTGGAATTGTGGATTGTGGATCTAAAATGTGGACTTGAATTGTGGACTAGAATTGTGGATTAGGAATTGTGGATTAGAATCGTGGATTAGAATTGTGGATTAGAATTGTGGATCAGAATTGTAGATTGTGGATTGGAAATTATAGATTGTGCATTGGAATTGTGGATTGTGGATTAGAATTGTAGAGTAAAATTGTGAAGTAGAATTGTGGACTACAATTGTGGATTAGAATTATGGATTAGAATTGTAGATAGAATTGTAGATAGAATTGTGGAATGGAATTGTGGATTAGAATTGTGGAGTAGAATTGTAAATTGTGGTTTGGAAATTGTAGATTGTGCATTAGAATTGTGGATTGTAAATTAAAATTGTGGAGTAGAATTGTGGATCAGAATTGTGGATCAGAATTGTGGATTGGAATTGTGGATTATGGACTTAAATTGTGGAGTGGAATTGTTGATTAGAATTGTAGATTGAAATTGTGGATTGGAATTGTAGATTAGAATTGTCGATTCGAAATTGTGGATTGTGGGTTAGAATTTGTGGATTGTAGATTAGGATTGTAGATTAGAATTGTGGATAAGAATTGTGGTTTGGGATGGTGGATTAGAATCGTGGATAAGAATTGTGGATTAGAATTGTGGATTAAAATTGTGGATAAGAATTGTGGATTAGAATTGTGGATTGTGGATTTGAATTTGTGGATTGTGGATTTGAATTGTGGATTGTGGATTAGAATATGTGGATTGTGGATTGTTTGGTTTCTGTAAAAAAATTCTGACGTGGATATCACGTGACTTACTTGTACATCATTGGATATATATAATCAAACACAGCATCTCATCATTCCACGGCTAGTCGGTTGCTATGGAAACAGTAGGTTATCATTCTTATGCTACAACATTCCTACATACTTGTACTCAATACAAGTAAGTAAAAAGGTAAAAGATGAAGAATTTCTTTACTTGAAGGCAATACATGCTTACATTTCTGCTACTTGCTTTACAATATTTGCACAAATGACCGCAATTTGCACATGAGGACCGCAATCGCTTTTAATGACATTATTGATCTAAGGCTACCTAAATATTGCCTTTATTACAGATATATTCGCTTGAAAGGATGCCAGAGTTATGATAATAACGGATTACTTGTGCCTGAGTATTCATAGCTGAGCGCAATTATCTGGCCTCGTAATTCCAAGATCGTAGAGTCGATCCCAGCTTCAGACAGTCTGAGTATGTTATTCACTGAATTATGTTATTTTCCTGAAAAACTTGATGCCCGATGAGTCAATGATTAATCAATCTATCAATGTGTAACAAAATAGTATGTGCTATCTTCCTATCAGGTGAAAAGCATAATTGATATCTATTTATCTCATTCATTTTATTCGTGGCAGCATAGATGTTCCAAAACTAATGGTAGATGCAGAAGTGGCATAAATACTTGCTGTGAAAATAAGATTTTTATGTGGTTTCTTGAGATTGATCTGATTTGATTGGAGTGTAAATAATGTGGCATTGGGAAGAATGTTCTTGGGAAGTGTAGGCATGAATTAATTGTATTAGCTTGTGCATTTGCACAGAATGTCGAATGGAAGAGTTTCCTAGTGAAGACAATAAGTGATATTCTATTTAATTTTCCCACATATGGTCCTCAAAGTGTTCATCACAGTAATTCTAATTATCTGCTTAGTTTTTGATGTTTTTGCTATTGTTTCAGCGGCATAGGTTAGTATTGGCCTTACTACTGACTTGTAGATTTTTACTTCGCTTTCTATATGAAGATATTTATGTTCGACTGCATCATAATCATGTAGTTTATGGTTGCATTCAGTGCCCATAATGTGCCACTTAATTGGTCTAGGACTTTTACTTTATATGATTGGACGGAACTGTCACTGTCAAAAAAATATCACAAAAATATATTTTTTTATTGACATGAAATAAATTCAGAATATTAAATCAACTTTTATCATTGTAATGAATACTTATAACACAATTAGTATTGTCGCGAATATTCAGACTCGAAGATAAATTCTTCTTGTTACAAAAACATTTTTCTCTCAATATTTGTGATTCTTTGGCACTTGCTGCATACAGTTCTACGCTTTCTGAAGTATTCATTTATTTTTTTCTATCGTATTTATTCTTTTCTACTTTTTCTGAAGTATCCATCTATTATTTTCTATCTTATTTAATCTCTCCTACACTTTCTGAAGTATCAATTTCTTCTATTAAATTGTATTTAATATTTTTGACATCTGCAAACAAACAGCAAAAACAATTGTAACAATGACAACATTAGCAAAGCACACAATACCGAATTTTTGAATGGGGAAATTAAGAAATATTTCCAGAAGATATCCTGCGTCTTAAGAGTAGTCGAACATAAAGCTTTGTATGTAATTCGTACATAAACAAACTTTATAGACTCGCCTTCCTTATTAGACTCGCTCGCGCTGCTCGCTCGTCCATAACCAGCGGCTCGTCCAATAAAATTTTATATTATATACTAATTACATAAATAGCTATTATTTCTCCAGGTTTTTTTTTTCAGGTAGCCTAAGAGTCTTGCGCTACAGAAAATGACTGCGAATTATGAGATCGATTACACTAATACCCAATATTTATATTTTTGTACATGAAACATGTATAAGTCATAAGCCTGTAACTGCCACACGGTTAAAAAGTTGGAATTCAATGCAAAATATTTACGTTTTTTGGAAGTAATGTTTTGCGCAGCAAGACAGGGATAATAATATCTTACTTTGTATTCTTTTTGGAGTTCAATCTAATTGTCCAAGACTTTTATTCGTACCAGAAAATGTTTCTTCATCTTGAATTTGTAATTACTATATGATAAATGTCGAGCTGATGACGCATGAATGAAGAACTATCTGCAACATCAGCGTAATGCACATTGCAATTAAATCCATTGCAGACTGCAGATCGTAGAGACCGTGCTTCATTTCAAAAACAATGATGAAATGCTTCGACTCCGCCAACTAGAAACAGACTTGCGGGAATCCAAATGTGGTTAACTCCTTCCATGTCTGTGAGTGTGTTTGTCTATGTGTTTTATCGAATGAAACTGTGAATTGTAGACTTGTATGTTACCAGTGACTTGGACTTGTTTTATTTTAGTTTGGTTTGAACTATTGTAGATAAATTGCTTAATGTTTTGCAATAAATTAAACTAACGCGATACCGTAAATAACTTTTACAACTATGATTTAACAATTGAACTTACTTTAACAAATAAAAGAGATGCAATTAAAACAGTTTGAATCAATAGCCAAAAATTTATCCTTTCCGCAAATACTTTTTCCCAATATGAGCTAATTAGAGCCTTTTTTCAGTCTCAGCATCCAACTATAGCTCCTATAGCTCCTTAAAAAATTTTCAGCACATGAACGGACAACAACGAGCTTTTCGAAATCTCATTTGTAATTCTTCAAGTAAGTTACTGCTACTGGAAAGCGATGCTATCAAGAAGTGGACTACATCTATTCGATTCCATTTCAAGACGTATGCAAACATTACTTGTAGACTGTATATGTCAACTACACACAATCCGGAAGCTTCCGATTTAGAAAATAAGAAATTTCCATTTCCTGGCACCAAATTTCATAGCTCTGAAAAAACCGGAGTGATATAGCCCAAGCCTTGAATTCATTTATATCAACAAGAATCAAAATTATTCCATATACTGGAAAACTCGTCCTACTTTAACATTGTATAGCATATTCGGATCCCAGTGGCAGATATTTTTTCTCTTTTTTTTTTGACTGTGTTAAAATCTAATGGATGCAGGAAATATTGAATGTTATATGATTGCCATTGGTATAAGCTGGAATAAGAGTAAAAGGTACTTCACCTAGCTATTACACACTGCAGACAGTTTCGAAGCGTGTAAGCGTCAATATGAGTAGCTTGCAAATTAATTGCATTTAAAATGAAATATAAAACTATCACTAAGTAGAATAGCTGCTAGCAACCTGCTCCACTGGAAGCTGAGTAGTTTTCGCATGATAAATTTAAATTTGCGTTGTATTTTTGGGAGAAGGTTTTCAAATTGATTTACTATGTATGAAGACTACCCGACGACAAATTTAATCTATGTAAACGGGAATAAGATTTGGAATATTTTATTACCATATTGTAACTCTTTAGACCGTACAGATATTAAAACTACGGTAGGGAGGACAGCCAAAATGAAGTAACACTTTGAAAAGAGAGAGAAAATAGAAGACTTTGTTCTAATTCTCTTTTTCACGCGTATGCGCCGTGAATATGTTTCTGACTGGACAGCAAGGATGATGGACTGGAGGCAGATTCATTACTGTACGTCTGATAATTCACTTGGCATGAATGATTCACATCTATTCTATTTCTCCAAGCGTAGGTATGTAGACCTATAGATAAAGCCATGCCAGGCTGGCATGGGCCCCATTGAGCATTCAACAAGCAAGAATACGCCATATACTCCTTTTCAAATAGGTCTCTATCACACCATATCACTCACATTATTCACATCTAGGCAGCGTCAACCATTTTATATAATATTTGATATTTGAAAATGTCCTACGCCAATATTTCTCTTTTATTAGCTATCTCGGACCCGAGAGGTACACCGTCTGTTAGAGAAGTATAATTAACTAGAAAACTTAGAAGAGCTTAGAATCAAAATAATCGACATACCTTTGACAATGGAGATATCAACAGATAAGATCAAGTGCATGGTAATCAGCAAAGGATCGATACGTTGCAAACTGGTGACAATAACAATATAATCGAACAGGTATCACACTATACACTATACGTATCTTGTTTCATGTACAAAAATATAAATATTGGGTATTAGTGTAATCGATCTCATAATTCGCAGTCATTTTCTGTAGCGCAAGACTCTTAGGCTACCTGAAAAAAAAAACCTGGAGAAATAATAGCTATTTATGTAATTAGTATATAATATAAAATTTTATTGGACGAGCCGCTGGTTATGGACGAGCGAGCAGCGCGAGCGAGTCTAATAAGGAAGGCGAGTCTATAAAGTTTGTTTATGTACGAATTACATACAAAGCTTTATGTTCGACTGCTCTTAAGATGCAAAAATATAAATATTGGGTATTAGTGTAATCGATCTCATAATTCGCAGTCATTTTCTGTTGCTATGTTAGAATTCATTAAATTTTTTCTCCTGGAGAACCATTTGTAAAATGCCAATAAAGATATTAATGATTAGAATCACAAAAAATGTTATTAACCAAGTTTTAGAACTCTAAGAAAAGTATGAGTGGAAAATACTTTGGTAATTAGTCTTGCAACACTTGTTAATTATAAGTTCATCACTTGGAACTCATTAACTTTTTACTACCTTCAAACGTAGTGGCTGTTACTCCGTTTACTTATAAAATATTTGAATATTTTCACTTCAGACACTATCACTTAGTTTTAAGTTTAAGTCTTACTGTACAACTTGAATATTTAATGCACATGAAAGCTGATAATACCTCAAATATGAAAAGCATTGAAAAAACTTACTATACATCCATGAGAAATGGATGATTCCTCCTGGCGAGTATTTAAGAATCAGAAAGTTGTAAGCGCTTTTGGAGAAATAAAATTGTCTTGTACAATTCAAACACGGCATGTAACGGCACTCACAGTTTAGGAAATATCAATTAATATATCAATGTACATTGAAATTGTATCTGCCAGATTCATTTCAGATGAAGTTGTGATTATTATTCACTTTTCCTTGAAATCACGACATCTTGAACGAGAAAGTATTATGTTGGTGCATAATGATGATTTTTCACATATCTTCCAAGTATGTAACTGAACCATTATTTCCTATCTTCAAATCAAAATCAGAAAATATGAATAATTATTCTAGATGTTAGTTCTAAATATAATTTTCCAGTAAAAAACAACAAATTATTTCTCAGATTATAGGAGATGTAGAACTACCACGCATATGCAATGCATGAGCACATACTCCGAACATTGCATCACGTGTTCTTGATGCATCGTTGTACCATGTGTAGCTGAAAATCCGTGTTATGCATAAAATTTGTGTAAAATTGTCTGTAGATGGATGGTATGTCGTACAAGAACAAATCACATCTCTTTTCTAGAGCAAAGCTCTGTATCATATTTCTGCTCGATCGTGCATCGTGCATGCGCATACAATTATCTACTAATATGCAGTTATTTGTTATTATTTATTACTCGTAGAAATGAATAGTTCCGGAATGAGGAATAGTTTTGAATTTTTATTATGCATTTCTTTCCAATTTTATTGGTCATTCGACAAACTTTTCTCCATCAATAACAAAAAAGTGATTAAAATAAACTGAAGTGAACCAATGTGAAAAACTCCATCACAACATCAATGTGAGGGAATTATTCCAAATTCAATTACTCTTTGTTTCGTTTGAATATATTCAGTGGTTCTCGAGATATTAATTTTATGAATTGGTTAAAATTCCCTACAGGTAAATATTGCTTCGGACAAGAGCGAGTCTAGCGAAAAAATTAGAAACAAAAAATATCTAATAACGAGAGCGATCAGAAGAGGTTTATTTTGTTGCTGATAAACTTACATTTTTTAGTTGAAGAAAAATCAAATTTCAGTCATTTCTCTCATTGTGGCCCAGGCTCCAAACTCTTTCTCCTCTCTTCCACTAGCAAACCCTTAGATGGTTTGTGGAAGTGAGAGACCCCTCTCAATGCCCTGAACCTTGAAAATAATTCTATTGTACCAATTATAACAAATGACAAATATACCATCCTGGAAATCTTGGAATTGAATTATTAGCATATTCCAAATTAAATATTCTGGAATTTGATATTATGGATTGAAGAATGGCGGCGTTCTTTAAAAGTAATTATTCAAAAATGTGTGAAATGAAAATAAAATCATGAAATTCGTCAGCAACACCAAGAAAAATACCTATATGCATGTAAAATCCTACTCACATTGTACATTCTCGCATATTCGTTTTATATTCTCTGAAGATGAGCAAAAGTGTACGTGCTACATACAAACTCACGTTCCCCATGTGTTCTATGTACCATGTAGAAATAAAGTATCTCTATGTGGAGCGGAAAATTTCTAAATTATTTCTTGTTATATTAAAAAGAGATGAATAATGAAAATAGTTGGCGATGGTATAAAAGTTGAATAGTGCTTTAGTGAGATAAATGGGAGTTGTTAACATGTGCGCCTCGCTCGGAATGAGTTTGGACTATTTTACTTATTCTTCGTGAAATATTGTTACATTAATGTAGAACTCTTGCACACGACAAGAATTATATCATGTGAAGGATTATGTACTTGTGAAGATGGTGTGAATAATTACCTTCTAACAGTGCTTCTAAGATAGTTTGACATTTCGATTAGTGATATTTATTCAATCGTAATTCAATTTGTAATCAATAAAAGTTCTCAAGAAATATAATTAGACCTTTTTGGATATAAACTGAACAACAATCAGTGAGAAATATTATCATCATTTGAACCCCATCTTTCATCAATGTTTTTATTAATGAATAAATGAGATCTTGGAATATAAGAGGTGTGGGTGGACAACACTGATCTCTAATATACACTGGATTGGGTTCAGGCTGCTGGAAAGCGGCCCCAATTGAGCGTCGCCATCTTGGCAAAAACTGAGGTCTTGTGTCAATTGGTGACAGTTCAGTATGGTGTTGGGACGCAATTTTATACTGAATAAATTTTGTTTATTCATTTAAATGTAGATATATTAATACATAATATTGTTATTGTTTTATTTTATTAGAAAAACTCAACTGAAAAAGTTTGAAGATATAACTTATTCCTATTTTTAGTGAAGTATTACTTTTTACAGGTTTTATGGAGACTCTAGAAGGATACATCAATTCATTATGTTAAAGTAATCAAACGATTTGATTCTCAATTTTAGATTAAATTGAAAATATCATGAATAATAAAATCATATTGTTGGGCAATGTTACAAAGTTATGATAACAAATTTGAGTAATATATCAAATTTAATATAAAATATCTTGCTCACAAAATTATTCGCTGGACTGCAAATTTGTGCTTACTTACGAACAATAAAATCTTGATTATTGAATGTATTATTATTCTCCTATCATGTGTAGTAGATATTTAAAATTATTAGTTTTGAATAGGCAATATTATCGCAAAAATGCAGTTCATTTATTCATATAGGTAAATTCATAATTTTAAATTTTAGGTAACAAAAATTTATAAAACTATTGAAGGGATTAAATAATACTAAACTACAATGTTTAAAAAATAGTTGAAACACTGACACTAAAAAGTTTACAAATATTTTTAACTATTAATAAATATTTCAACTACTATAACCATTTTTAACTTTTGTTGATTATTAATGTATGTATTTTAATAAATATTGAGAATAATTTCTTCATTTCACTTGCAATTTACTTTGAATTTCATCGAGTGTCTTCTATAAGTGTTTTGAATTTGCCGCCGAATAGTGACATAAAACCTCAGTTTTACTGTCAAAGCCGCCGTTCAACCGGAGCCGCTTTCAGATGCCAGAATATATTAGTGTATAGTGTATATTAGAGATCAGTGGTGGACAAGAAGAGTGTCGTTTATACGTTCTATATGCCAATGACTCAACGAAAGATTGTTGTGAAGTAATAAATGACATTTATCATTTGTGATCGGGTGTAAGCCCAAATAAGCGTGCGAAGCAGGGAGTAGGAGTTTTGGTGAGCGGAGGTAAGAAAGAGTGTGTAAGAATTTTTGGCTTATATTCCTCTGATTCATCGAAAATGGGCTTTTTTGGAGTTTACGTTGTGTTACTTTATGGCTCGATGGAATTCAAAAACGATCTTGAAAAATTTCAATTTTAGAATTTGCTGAATAATATGCTTGATTTACGTGATTGAGAAAAGTATTTTAAGACTTGACTTTATTTTCATAACCATTATTTTTTATAAAAGAACAAGTACATGTACTAAAAATCTATCGGTGATTTTTCATCAACTAATCACTGGACAAAAAATCTCTGCTACATATTATTTCAGTGAGTGCAGTACTTGAATAGGGTCTCTTGATTTAGGAAATTCATTCGAACGATGAAAACATTGCTTGAATCACCTCACATCTCAGTTGATACGATCCTGAAAGCTGTCCAGCTCTTTGATTCGGTCTCCATCGTCCTTGCAGTGCTGATTTCCTGAATCGCACTGGGCTTTGTCGCGTGTAATTTAGGTAATCGCCGAATGGTTTGGAAAACTGCCGGACACTCGAAAAGAATGACCCAGGCGAGATGTAATCGCACGCTACTGGCGTAAAGTATCGCTGACGTTCAATGAATGTTACGGTAACGTCGTTTGGCTCTGTCTGTGCATTGAAAAAGAAGTCAGGATATCGATAACACGGTATTGATGGTCTATGGAAGATGGTGACTTCGGTTTATGAGCTTTTCTGAATTGAAGAAGATTGACGACTCAAGTTTATGGATCCCTTGATTAATTTTCGTAGGTATTGATGGCTTATTGCTTTTTAATGGAAAATGTGGAGTCAGCATTGATAATTTAGAGCTTAGAATATCGCTATGCCTCAGTTTATGTATTGAATTTGAGAGCAATCGCCAAGTTTGAAATTGATAATCTCGATTATGAATATAATTTTCCTAGTCAGCCATTCCCCAGTCATTCAGCATTAGATGGAAAAGACCTATTTATATGATTCAAATAAATGTCATTCAAATAATTATAAAACATTTGTTTTGTTGTTCCGTGGAGCACGACTTGATTACTCATTTATTATACCATAAGTAGTTGGAGTACTACCTATCGATTATTTTTGTGGTGCTTTCACGAATATTTATTGTGCTTGCGTTTGAATACCACGAGTGTACAGCACTAGTTGTATTCACAAGCACAATAAACATTCGTGATAGCACCACAAAAATAGTCTATAATACTTCAATTACAAATGGTATATGAAGGACTATTCCAGGAGTCAAACCATTTTTTCAAATTAGTTTCCTATGAATCAAGTAACAAGTCACGTAATTTTCATAGGAACGAGTAAACAAACTACTGTCAGATTGAAAAATTTGAATTTTTTGCATTTTATTCCACGAATAATAGAGAAATAAATTGCGTTATGATATAGAAACTAGTTCGAGAAGGTTTGGTGATAGATCAGAAGATGGAATTGATGAAGATATTCAGAAGAACATTCCTTAAATACGGAGAAAGCACGAGAATACAAATTGAAGGTATCTACATCTTAGAGTGAAATACTCAGTTTAACCACTAACTAGTGTAATAACCGATGGTATTTCTACGCGTCCAAATACCCACTGATATACACCGTTTCTATGGCGATTTAGCATTGTAAGCCTTGTCATAAATACTACGAATGGAATAGTCAATAATATTCAATTAACGCAACATCAGTATATTATTACATTATTAGTATCAATAACATTCTTATATCGAATTTCCGATTGAGAATATCATCATTCGATAATAACTGTTGCTTTTTGTATGTACTCATACTCGCATATGCACAATAACCTTCATTATAAAGCTTCTGCAGTAGATAAATAATGTAGGTACAGTTATCAAAAATGTTGGCAGAGTTCTTTATCCTTCAAACTCACAACTGTCGGAATTCCTTGCTTCCTCTTAAAAAGCCCAATAAACTTATTCTCTAAATGCCTCTCCTAAAATAAACAACATAGGCAATGGTTGGGATGACATGTCATCTCTTTTTATCCCAGCGCTTTCACACTGTTGTGTTGTGTCGCAAACTATGTCACCAAGTAGTGACATCGCCCGGTTTGGTGAAGATGAAATTTAATTATTTTTACTGTTGACTCTAGCTGTGCTCGTGTTTGCGAATCAATCTGGAAATGGATACAATGCATTTTAAAGTACATTGCTCTAAAAGCATGCTGCCAATTCTATTTTCTGTAACACAACTAAATTATTATACGGAAATTACGTTTACAGGTCGTGTAACAATAATTGTGTTAAGACTGGAATAATTGGGGCGGTATTACTGCCGCACTCTTTCTCTTATTTTATGTTATGCAACAAACTCATTATAATTTATAGCATAGAGTGAAGAGTGCGCTGAGTATTCATTGTGTTCATTTACATTTGAGTTCACTAGTTCTTGTTGTTTTTTATCATGTTAAGAGGAAAATAATTGATGCTAGCATTTTAAAACAAGCGGAAGAAATGGTTGAGAACATATCATAAAAGGTATTAATTCATACTGCAAAATTAGGTGACAACTATTAGCTGTCGAAGTCATAAATAAGAAGAGATTAACGCACTGAGTGTAAAACAAAAGTGAACAGTTAAAGTAACTCTTTACCTCCGTATTACTAAGTGCCTATGTCCATAGCTCTTCCCATTTCGTGGATTGTCAGTTTCACCGACTACAAGATCGCGAATTATAACATATTTAATTTGGATTTAACTAAATCTCATACAAACCACAGTGTGTAGATCAGTATAAATGAAGTTAATCGAATCTTCATGTTCTAACCTGATCAATATCGAAACTCAAATGAAGAAATCGATTTATATTCTATTATACTCTTAGCTTCAACAGGAAATCTGATTTGTATCAATGTATCAAAAGATTGAGATATAATCACGTAATCAAATATTTGACAATGTAATTGAAGTTAACAATACTTGATGCAAGTAGGCTATAGTCTAATGTGAACATTCGTAAAATGAATATATGTGCTACCCTTTTGTAACATTTCAAGCTGCAAAAAGCTGTACGCAAGTCCTTCTTTCCAAATTCGACGCCTGTGAACAAGCAAACCTTAGTCCTGCGGCAGGAGACAACCAACATCAACATGCCCGGGCAAAACGGAGGCAAGGACCGCAGCGTGAAGAAGACAAACCGACTGGGCAGGGGGCAACCGTTTTCCTCTCCCTCCTACTGTTTCACCACAACTGCTACGAAGGATGTGAAAAAGAGAAAATAAAAGAACAAGTTTTGTTATCTGCAACATCTTGTCGCGACCCTGGATTACTGCACGGCGGAAATTTATTTTCCGAATGTTTAGAGGTAATACTGTCACAAGAGCTAGGCTAGCACATCAATTGTGCACAACCTGCGATCGAACGGTTAGAGCTCTAAAACTGTGATATTATTGGAGCTATTCACAAATGACCGTTCAAATCGTCAAAGTTTTGTATGATGCTGGTTAACCATCAAGCACCACTCATATAATACGCGGTGAAGCTTGCGAACTTAACACGCGGTTTTACCACCATATTAATAAATTACGAATTCATGCGGTTATGACCGGTACCATTCGAGTGCTTGTTGCTGTTACCGTTTGCAATTCTGCTTCATAGTGTTGAACGCATATCAGTAATTGTGCGGCTACCTTATTTGAATACGTAAAATTCAATTATACCCTCTCGAATTGAATTATTAAATTCACTCTTTGTATTGTTGATAATTTAAATTATAACATGATAGCATCGAGTCTGTATCAATATTTGTAACGCTGTACTGTTTATTCTGATCATAGCAGATTGGAAACGAATAACTGAATTATAAAATATTTTGAGAATAGGTTGATTAGATTAATTCACCAACCAGTTATCGATTTTGGTTATTGAGCATCGGTTTGAATTTGCTATTGAATAAAAGTTTCAATATCAACATGTTTCATATCAAAATAATTTTTGAAAGTCGAAACCATAATCCAATTTTATTCAAAATTCCAATTTGTATTCATGTGCTCATAACGTGAAATCGGATTTATTTAATAAAATAAATTTATGTTCCAAACGTTTTATTGGTAGTAATAACTACTTTTACCAGCTGTTTATACTGTTCAATTTATATGGAATTACTCGTCCAGTTATTTAATTTCCTCAAATAAATATGCCTATTTGCATACGTACAAATTCTACTTCAGACTATAAATGTGTCGAAATTCCCTACGATACTCAGTGAACTGTTTTCTCGGAAATTGTTATATCTGGTGTATTTGCTTTTTAATAAAGAACAAATAATAGCCTCATTCAATGACCAAATGAGCTGAACATCAAAGCACTCTTTCAGCTCCATATTTCACCATTTCATTCGTCAGACCTTCCAAATAGCTATGAACTAACATGACTTCCATCAATACCACAATCAGCATCACTAGTAATAAAAAAATTTTGAGACCTGATGCTCGTGAAAAAAGGCAACAGCTTTTTACAGCGTGCCATTTATTAAGAAGATATTTACAGCTGTGAGCTTGATGTATTTGCATTCAAAACTCCCCGCTAGAGGTTGATGCATATTGAAAAATGATTTTTTTGTAATATGTGCACTGAAAGTACCCTATTACTGAACTGAATACTGCAAACCATGAAAACTATAATTATTAATTCCCTGTTGATAGGAAATTATTTATTATTAATTCCCTTCGCCGAGGGTAAAAATGAGAATAATGGATTATGGATGCCGTTGGTACTCTCTGATTTTATTGTTATGTCAAACTGACTTAAGAAAAAAAAAATCTGACGTGGACATCGCGTGGCTCACTTGTACATCATAGGATGTATATAATCAAACACATCTCATCATTCCACGGCTAGTCGGTTGCTATGGAAACAGTATGTCATCATTCTTAAGTCACAGCATTCCTAAATACTGATTTCCAGGATTCTACGGCTAACAGTTCTGAATCTATGCGCAAAATTCCAAGATTGTCAAGTATAGTGCACTTTCGACTCAGTCGATCTCAATGAAAATAGGATATAAGCATCTAGACAGTACTATCATCTTGAATACTGTATTCTAATATTCTACGTTCAGTCGTTTTGGATTTATGGGGAATATTAAAAAATGTTTCGAGTAAACTGCATTCCCGGCTCAGCCGATCACAATCATAATGCAAAGTGTACAACTAGATGCTATAAAAGTGCTCAATACAAAATCTTAATATTCTTAGACTGATTATTTCAAATTTATAAGAAAAATTTGAAAAGTCTGTAATATGAAGTGGACTTCCGGCATATTCGATTGGAACGAAAATAGGAGATGATCATTTGGATGCTACAGCAATTTCAAATACTGAATTCCAGTATCCTACGGCTAATCATTCTAGATTTATGCGGAAAATTCAAAAAAAAGTATCAGGTAAAGTGCACTTCCAGTACAGACGATTGAAACCATAATGCGAGGTGCACATCAAGATCCTAGATCCTATACCAGTCTTCTATACAAAATTTCAGCATTATACTGTAAGGTTATTTATTTTAATTTAGGGAGCAAAAGTTTTTAAACACTACTATTTATTTTTATGATTCATTAAAATAATAAATTAAATAACTAACACTATTTCTACCAATTAATTCTAATTCAAACTAAAGATTATTATACACTACACTATAACTTAACTTTAATTATTTATGTCAATGTTGATTTATTTTAAATAACACAATTCATTTCAATCCATAGCATAAGGTCACTGAGCCAAAAATCAATAATCTTCTAGCTGTCAGTCGCATATATATATATACCTCGGGTCTCTCCCCACTACGTTCTTTCCGCAAACGTCCAGGCATTTCTAGAAAAACGTTAGAAGGTGCCAGCAGTCTTCCAGAAAACAAATATATTCGCTTCTATTTCTTAATGTAAAATAATACCACAATAATTCGAAACACCAGTAAAGTCGAAATGACTAATTTATAGACTTAAATTCGCTACAATACGTTTGACGATTTCTGAGATTTGCGAGTTACGCACATACACACATACATACGTACATACGTATCGACATCAAGCCAAAAATATTCAAAATGGATTCAGGGATGCTCAAAACACGTATTTCCTTCAAAATCTCGATAGATGAATTTTGTCGGTTTCACAATACTTTTTTGTACTTCGTTATAGTATTTGCATGCTAATATGATAGCACAGAAAATGTAGAAAATATCAATCCATAAGATATATCATGTGAATTATGTGTCATTGTATTAGTTTACTGCAATGTGATCGCCATTGCAAAAATTTATTTCTAAAATCGATAAGATTGTTTTAATACATCTGAATTTATTTGAAAGCTCAGTAGTGATACTTTGGTCCAATTGTTACAAGAAAATATTGTATGCAACACGGACATTGAATGACTGTCATTATTGTAACGGATGAATTTGACTGCACGAATCTACGCCTTGGGCTTTGCTCTCATCTTCGCCTCGTGCTTCGCTCTCGCGTTTGCTCCAGGCTTTGACTTCTTTTTCAACGAATGCAGCCAAATTGATCCTGAACGGAGAAAATAGTCGTTCGGTCCTTGTAGCATTACCAACAAAAAATTGCATCTTTGAACAAATTTTCACAGCCTACTATTTTTTCAAACGTAAGAAAGTTTCCCAAAACGTCTAAAAGTTTATTGCAGAAAATTATTCCAAGCTTCGCAATAAATTTACAACTTTATCTGGATGTTTTACTCTGGTACCCATGTAGACCGTCTGCCAATAAACTTTCAGTCGATCTTGCAAATTTGTCTTACGTTCGAAAAAGAGACAGACTGAAAAAATTCGTTTAAAGAAGCTGTTTTTAGCTGCTTATTAAAATGAATTTTCCAATATGCATTAAACTTAGCGGAGATTTTTGAATGCAAATACCTTGAGCTCACAGCTGTTAGTATTTTCCCTATAAACAGCAGCCTGTGGAAATTCTCCCTTTTTTATCCTGAGCGCCCAATCTATTTATCCACATTTGTTCTCGTTGAACTAAAAGAGTCTAATGTTTGTACAAAAATCATTCGTCGACTTTTTACCAACTCATGCAACAAAACTCATTTAATTTTCACTATCTTCTTCCTCCACACGTTGATTGAACCTCTTGTATTCCATCAAACATCTGACTTTTATCTATAACTTATTCCACCATGCTTTCTTTCGTCGGCAAACTAATTTACATTCACCACAAGCATCTTTTGCACATTCTAAACCAGTGTCCTTGAATATCGTGCAAAAATCATTAATATTGTAATCAGACGTAGTCTTCTTGGAATAGATTCTTCTTATTTTCCAACAAAACATCGTTATTTGAATGTGGATTTGATTACACATGGAATATTCTATCAAAATCTGATACTTTCATTCACCAGCATTCATTCAGTTGTACGCAGGACATTGTTAATGCTCGAAACGTCCTTAGTTTATAATAAAAATCATTATTAATATTGAGATCAAGTATGGCCTACTTCAACAGCCTTAAAAACTTTTGTAACAAGAGGTAATTGGTTTATTCTGTACTATGCAGTTTCGTCAAAGTATAATTTAGTATCCCTTAGTTTGTCTTACACTTAATCCTATTTAGTTTGATTGAATAAAGCTGCCAGCATTTGAATTCAGAATGGCTAAGCTTTATCTAGGATACTGGTGATTCGGTTCTGAGCTGCCGTCTCCAGGAAAGTTGCATAATGCAATTTGATTGCAATGGAGATTGTGCTTGGTTCGATGGAATCGCATGGTTTGATCACGATGATTCATTTCCGTGAAGTTCTTCGCCGATAATTCCTAGACCGCGTCGCTTTGTAGAAACGCATTCGGTTAGTACAACCGGACAACAGGTGGATTGATTTAGGTTGCTTATTTGATCATAATCAGAGAACTATCTAGGGTTATTTTGTGATTTGGGAGTCAGTATCACATCAGTGCACTATGTAGCAATTAACAAAACAGTAATCACCAGATCTAACATTGGATATTTAATAATAATAATATGAATTATAAACATTATATAGTAATAGGTGAATGAATAAGCATAATATCTGCATGTATGCAGATTTTTCTTTGATAATTTTTCTTGTCTATATTACTGATTGGTATGCTGAATGCATGAATTTTTATTCCACGATTGGGCGTTTTCATTTGTTTACCGGCCCTCTATTTGAGGTGGTATGTTGATTCTACCAGCAAACTGTGTTTACTATGGTTATACCCACTTCGTTATTGAAGCCTGATAGAATGGGCAGCTGAAAAGAAAGTGTTGTATGTCATTTCATTGGAAAGTGTTGTAGATAGAACCGATTTTATCTGTTGTTCGGATTTAATGATAATGTCTTCACCGACTTACAACTGAAAGATTCGGACTATTTTTTGCAAGTTTTCAAAGGGTATATCGGGCAATGTGAAAATATTGGAGAGAATAAAAGATCTGATTCTAGGATTATAGGAAAAATTTGAGCTTTCAGTCTCATTTTTAGAGAACTCTGCTCTCTTCATAACTATATGAAGTTAGTCTTTTCCAAAACGATCATTTTCTTGCCTTGTTATACCTGTACTACTTTATCTCCGCTTATATTCGTTGTTTACTTGTACTAGTTTATCAAATCATATCCCGGCATATGTGTTCAGACATCAATAAGACTTCACAGTGCTCCATTGCCCATGTTTCACTTGCATACAATAGTGACGGAGTATCTAACGACTTATGATGTTCCATAGTAGTTTTCCAGTTATTCTGATGTCTTTTTATGGGAATTTATTTATAGCAACCCTTTTTTGTCTCGATTTTTTCAAGTAAATTCCAGCATTTTCAGTGAATAAGTATGGGATAGTGAGAGCAGTTCGATTTTTTTGTGGTTTTTATTTCTTGTTCTTGACTACTATACATGATTTACATTCGATATAATTTAAATACATCTATTCAATTTATGCTTAAAATCCTATACCGATGAACGATAATGTGTCTTTTAGTGTCCATAATATGATCTGATGAGTGCAATTGTCGCTTCTTCTAGTTCATATGGAACTTCAAATCATCACGGAAACGGGAAACAACGATTTTCAGAAGGCATTTGATTTGATAGTTTTATTTTCGACTCTACATGATTTGCAGGGGCGGACCCTGAATTTGTAGAGCCCTGGGCTCACACTTCTTGGGGGCCTACTCAATTATTCAAACTTGCCATTTTGTCAAAAATCTGTTTTCTATAATGATGTGTACGGTATACGAAAAAGATAAGGACAATATATTTTATTCATTTAATATTAATATGAGTTTATTATGTTGGTGATCCTTCATTTGAATTTTCATATATTGGATAGTGGCCAAGGGATCATGAAGAAACCTCATATTGGACTTTTTGGCGTCGAAATAGCCCACCATTATCAGCTAAAGGATAATGCAATTTTTTCATATAAGGTTGAAAAATAGGAGTCAAACAATAAAATACAACTTACCTAATTTGGAAAAAAATTGCCTTATTCTTCGGCTGATGATGGCGGGCTGTTTCGGCGCCAAAATGTCGAATTGGAAGAACGTTGTTTCCGACCTCTGTGATGATTTGAGGCCGAATTGATGATGACACCATGAATGCTGATAGATACATGAATTTCCTAGAGAAATATCAGAATAGTATATTCTACAATAAGTATTGGAATGGCCTATATTCTGAACGAGCGAAAAGTTTCTAAACCGAGCCGAAGGCGAGGATTACGGTTCGCGAGAGTGGAATACGCCATTCCAAACATGTTGTAGACTATACTTTCTCTAACAAGGTTTTGGAAACTCACTAATATTTCAGAGGAAACTTAAAAAATTATTAAATGTCAAACGTCAAATCCAGATATGAATACTTGAATTGTTAGGAAGTAACCATGGTAGTAGCCAAACTAACAGCTTCTGATGCGTCGAAATGATTCTAAAGGCTTACAGAATCATTCTAAACGGCATACGGAATAATTGTAAACGATTCTTTGGAATATCATTCGTTCCAACATAATTTTTGGTTATGGAATATACAAATTCCAAAACAGTGTTGGAGAAATGTCATTTTTATGTGGTTGTAATCGTACAGAATTGTATGTTCCGAAAAAAAAATCACAGCTCGCACGAGGCTCGGAGTTACGTGCTCTTCTCAAAAAAATTAGAAGTAATTTAATTCTGAATTATTGCTACTGTTGGAACGTATCAAAGTGATGGAATAGTCTAAGAACTGGTTACATAAAAAACATTGTTATAGCTACATGAATAATACCTTTTGTAAAAGAATCTTTTTGTATAGCAAAGTTCGAATCCTCTTGTGTGCCAGCGCAAATCCGTGGCTTTTGGACATTTTGAATTTGATATTTGGATTCAAATTGCCAAGATATTTTCTGTCAATTTTGACGAGAATAATGCCATTCACAATATCGTTTCCTTAGTTACTAACTACCACTGCCGTCAAACTGACATTCACAAAAGAAAAAATATTCATATATAATGTCATAAGTGGTTAAATTTTACCGGAAAAATTTTTAGATTGTTACGAGAGCTCGTTGCTTAGCAATTTATTGAGTGATATTGACAGAAAAATCACGAGCTGTCAAGCGAGTGATTTTTTTATCAATATCACGAAATAAATTGGTAGCAAGCTCTCGTAACAATCTAAAAATTTTGCCAGGTTAAATTTAATCACGAATGGTATTCGGAAGATTATTTTTCCCATCCAAATTCATCAATATATTCCAGAGACTCGACTCTGAATCTGCTCATTTTCACATTCAATCTGTCTGTCAGTTTGACAGATGCTGAATCAACGCGGCTGAATATTCTTTGTTTTGTATATATAACCAACAGACAAAATTTCCAAAAAATTTCCACTTGAAAACCGTGTAGGTTGTACCACGTGGCGTCGAATGGTGCAATTTCATTGGTCGAAATTTGGATGGTAAAAATAATCATGAAAAATTCACCATATTTTACGGAAATTGGGATGATCGAAAATAAAACATTGTGAAAATTCTTTATATCACTTTAATCCTCACTATTAGGCACAGGATCTCGCTAGCAGACAAGACGATTTGAACTTGCTTACACAAAAGGATCCTTCCGTAATAGGATGACAAGCTTTTTTATCCGACTAGAACGCAAAGGTAGTAATCTATGAAAAATTTGTCTGTCTTCTGTATTGGTTATGTTAGGAAATGCATAGAATTTTCTTCTTTTCAATAATTGAAATACATTCCAGTATGCAAGAAGCGAATAAATGATCTTTATGTGCAAAGAAAAAAAATGTTACTTTCAAAATAGATTTCGCAGAAGCTGGCTGAACTCTGTGAAAAAACATATTTTTTATCGAGATGGAGCTCGTATATATGCTCCAGTGCTAATGTTATATGGGAGTAATCTACAAGTCAGATCCTTACTATAAAAACTTCCTCAAACTAAATCTATGGACCTATGAATTACTAATTGTTGATATAGTAATGTGCTGTGTCTCATTTACTCTGTCATTATGAATCTGGAAATGTTTTCTTGAATGTCTCTGACGCTACATCGAAATCACTTGTGATTAATATATTGAATTTCCATACAAGAATCTTGAAAAAACTTTCTGATGTATAAAGAGTACTTCAATAAGCTAAATTACTCCTAGACTAATTAGAGCTTAGCCGGAATCTCATTCCTGAGAACACTTCAATTCCTTCAAAAGTTTTCTCTCTGGCAAATACCATACATTTTAATTTGTTGAAGTATCAATTATCTTATATTGAATGTTCCAATTTTTTTGTCCATAGCAGAAAATGTTTTGAAATGATTTGAATAAAAAATCTCTATTTTAATAATCATACTTACTGTTTATATTGGTATTTCATTCTTGTCTCTCTCCTCTCTCTGTACCTCTGTTATGGAAAACTTTGACATATTTTGATTTAAACTCTTCCTGTCAAATAAAACATTTCGATGTCGATCCCATGTTTGGTCACATGCCACATTTTTTGTTCTATCTGACCAAATATTGCGCAGACATGATGCGCAGAAACACGTCTTTGTCCAGGACAAGCAGGTATAAATAAAAATGGTAATCTAACTTGGAAGCGATATGCGTGATAATGGAAGCAATGTGGGTGAGGAAGCTTTCTGTGCATCTGTCTGTCTTCTTCTTTCCTACCACTTTTTATTATTGTACGAGAGTGAGATTGTCAAGTTACATTCAACTTTTGCGCATTGTTTAATTGTCAGTCACACGGCAGCTTACGGCCGCGCATTCGGAGATTACTGTCCTTATTATTCATATTTTTGTTGAAAGAGTAGTCCAACTACATTACTCTTAACATTAATACAAGGAACTTGAGAGTTTTTCGGGGCTGTAGTGAACTGTGATTTGAAAGTGGTGTCAATGGGCTAAGTATGAGGTGGAATCAAACTCTCATTTTGCTCGACCTAATTTCACGACCTAATGATTTTGTAACTAATATCCCATTTATCCATTTGAAATGTCGCAAAAATTATGTTATTATAATAGTGGTCATTACTTACATCCAACTATTGATTTTTCGATTTATAGGTTCACAAAAATTGTGCTAATTCAGACTTGTTGCAAGATGGCGTGAGGCGTGGCATTGTGTATTAGGCACAATAAACGTTGAACGGTCACTTAAATGAGCGTACTCGTTACCTATTTATTTGAAAAGACAAAACTAGAGAAAAGAATCAATTACTAAATAAATGACATTTATGATCTAGGATTAAAATAAATAAATGATTTTTTGTGAATCAGAGGACGATTATTCCGGCAAAAATCGCCTTTTGCTCCTCCCCAAATTTTCATTCTTCCCATTGTGAATACAGGCGAACGCTTATTTACACATCTTGTGGCCGATTTCAGGATCTTGGGGGTAATTAATCCGGTTATTCAATTGGCTCACCTCCCTGGTAACAATATCAATTTCTTCATTTTTTGTCATCACTGGCCAATCAAATTAAATAAATAAATCGAAACTCGCAGTTTATTCGTCAACTCTTCGTTACTTGAAGCCTGATTAATTCAACTCCTGGTTATGGAATCGGGCATTAATCCCGTGTCTTGATAATTTGAATCATGAACAGAGAGCACTACTATAATAACTTCTGTACAATGTGTATGATATCAATTCTATTAGTTCAACATAATAACAATATTTTTCTATTCGCAGGTAAGCTGAAACTTTTCCAAAAACAACCCAGAAAACAAAAGTTTCCGTGAGTAACATTTTCATCCTAATCACATCACATCACATAAGTAGCAGAAAGAAAAATCTCCAAATCTATGTGAAAGCAATACCTATTTGATAGCGCTCCATTCTTTCTCTATACATACAAACATACGTGGTGTATTTACTTCCATTATCAAATCGCCTGGTCTAAATTGGAATCGTTGTCGATCCATTGTGGGTGTGGAGTGTAAGTTAACGGATTGAGGAAGGAGTGTTTCGGATGTAATTTACGTAAATAATGCATCCTTTTAAAAGCGAAATCCGTCTCTGTAAGAGGCGAACAATATGTTAGCTCCGTGATCTGCCGCCCAGTGCACAGCTTCTAGACTGATGTTTTCGCTTCCATTTCCGGAGTATTGTTTGCGTGGATTGAATGCTTCTTACAAGCGGTGCTAAAGATTTCGCTTTATGCAATCCAGTACGTCTGTAGTATGAGAATAAGTAAAAGAAAATCGTGAATTAAAATTTTTTGCGGTACATATTGGGAATGAGATGATCATACTACGATCATAATATGTGAATCTTCTATCGGTAACAATATTGCTTCGTTCTAATTGAATACTATTCAATATTCGCATGACGTCATGATGACGTTCTTTCTCGATTATCTTGAACAGTAATTTCTTGCTTGTTCCAATTGTTAATAGATTTGACCTTATCCATGCAAAATACTTGTGCCGAATCGATTGATGTACCCGTAAGTCAGAAGAATATACCTTCGAGAAAAATTATCACAAGGATGACTCCCTTAGAACTATGGGTTTGCTTCATAAATAACTAGAGGACTAGAATTAAAACTTGATCGAGAGGATGAGAGATGGCTCTATTTCTCTATCTTCTAATTATATTTAAGTATGATACTTGAATGGTAGCAGACCAAAATTCGCTCTATGTGAGATGGAAGTTGAGGAGCAACTAATTGAATTAATATTTGGCAATGTTTTTCCATATGAGATGCCAGTAATAATTTGATAATGAAAAACACATTTCAAGTACTCTTCTGATCGCGACATTAATGAATCTGGGTGGTTGTGAAGACGATGTCCATGGAAACCGTCGGCGGTGGTTCAAGACACGTGATATAAGAAACTGCCATCACGGTATTGCAGGAGATGATCTCCTAGAAATTGCCACCGAACAAACAACCTCGTGGAACTGTTAACAATAGAAACAATCACACTCCTTTGACTCATGAGATGTGACACCAACGAATATTCCACAGATTTCAATGGTTCTATTCTTTTTGAATCCTGCAAAAAAAAAAAATACGCATAAAGGATGCAAATAAGGAGCGATGCGTAGATCAATCGAATATAAAAAAGCGCTCTTTATTTCAATAAGATAATTTATAGCTGTAATGAGTTATTTACAAACAGAAGCGGCGTTAGGCATGAGCAACGTCGGCCATCACCTACGGTCTTGCGCCTCAAGCCTCAATCCGATAAGGGTCAGATTTTTTTAACACAATGATTGATTCTATAATAAGCAATATGGATTCGATATTTATGTAATTCAATGAACATTTCGAAAATTTTGGTTGCTTATATGATTTGAAAGAATTCAAAAATATACCAAAAGAGCGAATAATAAAAACTTCCAAGATTTACACACAGCTCCGCGAATGAGTGAAAGTAGTGACTTCCAACCTTACGAATTGTATGAGGAATTACAATTCATATTCCTAAATGTACCAGACTTCATTAAAGATGTGAAAGAACTGTTTTAATACTTTATAGAAAATGACTTGAATGAAAATCCAAATATTTACATTGTCTTTCGAATTTTGTTATTGTTGATAATCTTTTATTCTCATTTTTAAAACAGAAATAACTTGTCAGTTCAGTTTTTAAGACATTTTAATTGGTTTTATCAAATGTGTTGGACAAAATGTTCCTTACAAATTTCAGTTGTCTTGTTTCGTTCAGAAGATACAGCAACAAACATTGTGCTAGTACAATAGTCAATTTTAGAAATATTATTGAGTATGGAAGTTCTATCGATCATATTTGTATTTCTGAAGATATTCTGATGAAACTCTCCATCGCGTTACATCTTAGATATGTGTGTTGTTTATCTCAATTGAGTCGCAAGGTACAGCTATAAATTCTAGATGCTATTTATCAGGTGATGGTATTTGAATTTTTAGACATACTTTAATGATAATTCTTATTACATTAGAATGATTCGTGCAGAGTACGGTATTTTTCACAGACTTCAGCTATCTCAATTCGTTTGGGAGATACAGAGTCAAACAATGTGTGCTTCTGATTTGGCTATTCTCTCCTCCGTCCGTCACTGAAGTAATACAGCGTGCGATCGTAGCATCCTTATGATGTTTATACCAAAAAAAATTATCAGAATCGATTCTTTTTGATATATTTTATCTAAGAATATACTAATGTCAGGATATTTAGGTCTTATATTTTAGAAATTAAGTAATATTTGTGATTTTAGTAAGAGCGAATAATAAAAAAATTCCAGGATTTACACAGTCCTGCGAGTGGGTGAAAGTAGTGACTTCCAATTTTATGAATTGCATGAAGAATTACAAATTATGATCCTAAATGTACCCGACTAAAAATGTGAAAGAACTGTTTCAGTACAAAATGGAAAATAACTTTAAAAAAAAATTACCCAAATATCTACAGTGTCTATTTGATTTTGTTAACAATACCGTCAAGTACAGTCTTCGCCAAACAGAGCTTTTCGAAATTGAAACTAATAAAAAATTATCTGAGAAGTACGATGGGTCAGGAAAGACTTTCAGCTTTGACAGTTTCATCTATTGAAGCAGATATAGCATCTAAGCTGAATTACGTCACAATCATTAAGAAGTTTAGTGTAGCTGAAAGCTAGAAATCTCTATTTCTTTGATTAAAGTCCAAGAATATAGTTTATTTTGCATTGTCTATATTATATTAAAGTAAGTAGTAGAAAGCTGTGTTTCAATTGTTTTTAATTCATAACATTGCTTTTGGTATTACCAGAGGACCGTGCAAAATATACCCTGCCCACATCAAATTTTGGTCTTGCCCCGCCACTATTTACAAATAAATATTTATTCGGAAGTGTTGTACGCCTTCGGTTGCAACGCAGGCTCTATACTGTTTATCTTTTTTTAGAAGTTCTGAAAGGTGCTGCGCATAATTAGTAACGGATACACTATTGTCACATATTTATTGTTATCTGATAACACGTATCGTAGTTTAATTTTTACTTGGCAGATTGACGCACACAATGTAACTTCGTGGTGTTATTGCTCGCATTTACTTTACCACCACCACTTCATCTTTTCTAGTTCCCCACGCAAGTTTATATACCATCGTTCGATGATTCAAAACATACTTACTTTAACCATTTTTCCCTTCTTCGTAACAATTACATTTGAGTGCCCCATTTTGTTTTTTCTGCCTTCAAGAGTTTTGATAAGTATGTATATTTGGCGTATAATAATGCCAAAATCAAAACTGGACCGTGTGGCCACTATAATAAAAATTAATCTTGAATTTTCATAAAAAAAACCATGCTTTCATCCAATTTTCTCGCTTCTGCCATGCTTACGAAATTTGAGGAAAAAAGAATCAGCGGAAAACGATAGGCAGAAGTGATCCACTTGGGCGAGGTGAGGGTTTGGAATGAGGGCTCGATTGTGTAAAAAAAAATTGTATCAATTTTTCCATTTTTCTCGTTTCTGCCGTTTGGTCCTACGAAAGTTGATATCATGAGTATCTCGTAGAAACGAATGGCATAAGTTTTTCGAATGACCAAGTCAAGATATCTACGAAAACATCTTGCAGAAATTTGAATGTTTTCGTGCATATCTTGACTTGGTCATTCGAAAAACTTATGCCATTCGTTTCCACGAGATATTTATGATATTAACTTTCATATGGCCAAACGGCAGAAACAAGAAGAACGTGAACAATTGATATAATTTTTTTGCACAATCAAGCCCTCGGTTCCGAACCCTCGGCCAAGTGGATCACTTCTGCCTATCGTTTTCCGCTGATATTTTTTTGCTTAAATTTCATTTCGTAAGCATGGCAGAAGTTAGAAAATTGGATGAAAACATGTTTTTTTTTCATGAAAATTTAAAATTACCTTTTGTTATGTAGGCTACACGGTCCAGCTTTAATTCTGGCATTATTATATTCCAAATATACATACTTATCAAAACTCGAAGGCAGAAAAAACAAAATGGGGCACTCAAATCTACGACTATCTGACGGTCTATAATGAACTCTTATTCAAATGCTAATAACTAACATCAACATTTTATGGGATATTCCCAATGCCAACTTAGATAATTATTACAATAAATAGGTAAATTAATCTCAAACTTAAATAAATATTATAGAACAAGATCCTAGGCCCGCCAGACGTTACTTATTTTCTGAGAAACAAAATGGGTGGAATATAATAGTGTTAGTATGTACTTTGATCATACGCATACGTGCTAGTTTGTGCCGATGGCCAATTTAAAGATACGAGGTGCTAGAGATACATTAAGACATTACTCACTTTTCTCATGGTCTTGAGTGCTGATTTTGATGTATGTTTCAGAGAATATTGTTAAAAATTGATAATCAACACTGTCAGATACTTTCCATCGGTTGTAATTTCTGCTAGACTCTTCAAAGCTCACAAAGAATAACGTGATCTTACTTATAGTTATATACATTATATACATTTTTATGTATGATACTCAGGATACAATTATAATACTTTTTGTTAACAGCCAGATCAATCTTTGGTCCGGCTGTTTACAAAAATTATTGGAATTGCTCTCTGATTATCATATATAAAAATTGAGATTAAGACTATAAGTAAGATAACGTAATTTTTTGCCAGCTTTAGACCGTATAGCAAGAATTACTGCCGATGGGAAGTGTCTGGCAGTTGTGATCATCAATTTTCAACAAGATTCTCTAGAACAAACATAAAAATCAGCACTCAGATTTTGAGAAAAGTGAGTAATGTCCTAACGTACCTATAGCACCTCGTATCTATTAATTGGCCGTCGGCACAAACTAGCAAATATGCGTATGATCAAAGTACCGCCAAATACTACTCTAATCCACAAATTTTGTTTCTCAGAAAATAAGTATGGTCTGGCGGGTCTGGGATCTTGGACTATTAGTGATTTAAAATATTTTACGTCTGTGCCAATATTATCATGACTCCCTCGGAGTTCGAATTTCACAAGAGATAATTTTATTTCGATGAGAAGTCTGGGAACATGTAAATTTCTTTTGAATTGATTTTTCAAGAATTTAATATCAAGAAGAAGGAGTATCATCCCCTGGTAGATCTCAATAAAACAAACACCATTCTCAAAGGACTGTCATATCGCGATCAGTTTGTCGTACGGCAGAAGCGCTGAATCATGAAGAAATATCTGAAGCTTCGCCTGAAGCTGTAATATTCGCAGCTGCCGCTAGTTAGCACTCCAGTCACTATCTAGTGACGGTCGGTGTCTCCTTTAATGAGACAAAGAGATTACAGAAGCCATGACACTGCTGCAGGCGATCTGCGATATGCGACAGGGATGTGGACAGTCGCTGCAGACTCATCACAAGTTCGCTAGTTTCACAGACGACAAGCATTTGTTTTGTTTTGTATTGTTCTATTTCTACTAAATTTTGCTAATTTGTGCCTGATATTAGAATTTGTTCATCAGTATTTGCAGTAAAGAGTTCTCTAACGTTAAGTTTCCACTAAAATCACAATCCGGCATCGATCACTCTCAATTAATATTTGAATGGAGTAAGACCGAACGATTGAAGGTGCTGAAAGTGTTAATAGCTTTCTGTCTCAATTTCATAATAAGGATGATATCTCTTGAAATCCAAATACTTATTCAGGAGTACAGTAAAGAAAATTTATGAACTTTTTGCAGCATTCCCAGTGTGAATTCCATCAGGATAATCTTTCAATAATATAAAATATCATGTGCAATCGGTGCCTATATACAGACGATCAGCTTATCGTTTGGAATCCGGTTACTCGCAGTTTCCATCTCACAATTCTCATGTTAGCGGATTTCGCTTCAATGACAATCTATTGGTGCACTTGCGGTAGCTTAGTCTAAGCTGGACCGGCTAGTAAGATAAACAGACCAATTCTCACCTGCTACTTGCACGAGGGATTGTAATTCAGGATATAGATCCTTGATATTAATTAGATTTGTGGGTGTAAATGTTGTTATATCAATCTATTATTGAAATGGCTCTGCTAATACAAATTGTAAAAGCTATGATTAGAGAGTTCAACTACAATATTATATAATATATAGATCATGAGGATACTACAAAAAAAAAATAAGTGAAATGAAGGTGATATGATGAAGATAACCAGGCGCAAAATTTTTACCTTAAGATATGCAGTACATTACAGCGTATTTTAAGGTAATTTTTTTGCGCCTGGTTATTTCCATCAAATCACCTTCATTTTCATTATTTTGTTTGTAGCTTTTTCATAATCTATATATTATATAATAATATTGTAGTTACGCTGAAGATGGATAAAAATGCACATCCGAAACGTCCGTTAACATTTTCTTGAAGAAGTAAAATATACAAATTTTTTGGACTACAACACCTAGAAATTTTTTTTATTGAATCTATTCTTGGGTCTTTCCAACTGCATCAAAATAATAAATCTCATATCAAATTTTTTGCCTTCATTATTATTGATAAATAGTTTTGATACAGAATACAGCTAGTCGATGTCTCGAAGAGATTGCTTTTGTGTCAAAAAATAATAAACTTTTAATTGAAACAAACGGTGGGTGTGAACTACCAACTAGATAACCTTAAACGATGAACTTATGTGAGCTTCATCAGTATTATAAATTTAGACCTCACAAAAACCGTCTTTAATTACTCAAAGAAATAAAAACAAGAAACCACAAACCGCAAAAGTACGCTTTATGTCGCTTTTGATGGGCTTTTCTTTGTTCCTTTTTTGCTTCTAAAGTTTCAAGAGTTTTAACTCCAACAAACCAGACGTTTCATTTTCTTTTTAATAATTACAATCTGCGAATTTCATATTATAATATCCTGAAGCCAATCAAATATTTATTCTAGTTACTCCATTTGAAATAAAGGAGAATTTTTATCTTGAAAAACATCACTTCAAGCATTTCTTCTTGAATAATTGAGTTCAAGTGATTCAATTAGAGAAGAAACTTTCAAGAAAGTGCATTTTATTATTCCTATAGAAGCATATTATACATTTCACTTTCTATAATGTAGAAAAACGATGTTAAAGTTAAATTTTCGCCAACTGGATCTTTGAGCATGTATGATTTGTCGCTCTATTTCACTTAGATTTGTTATTGTATATTATACACCATAGGAGAAAACTGATCAATTTTTTCTCAAGGTTTATTTGTTTCAATTGAATATTTTCTGTAAGTCCGCGTATATTTCCATCAAATGATTGTGACATATCACCGAGTCATACGGAATTCTTAATGAAAGTGGAAATTATGTTTTGTTAGTTCATCACAAAGATTGTTCCCAAATATGGAAATGTTGGAACAGGATAATTTCGCGAATTATCAGCATCTCTCATCAAACTCATCTTCATCAAGTTGATGCAGCATAAGCTAGTGAAAATCAACTTAGATTCCCTGGTGCTTGGCACTGTGATGCACTCTATGATCTACCTACATATACTACAATTACGTCGGATTATTTGCTGATACGGATTAAATTGTACTGTGTTTGCTCGAGCCTCTGTTCTCACTATTGTTTGTTAGGAGATTGCTTTCTCTTCATTTTAGTTTCGATTGAAACTGCCTTCTTCCAGTTACTGAGAAATATTTAATGAAGATATTTTAGGATAGGATGGACTCCTCAAGCTCCTGTCCTACTTCTGAATTCATCAATAATGTAACGGAACTCAACTCGTTCGTGGGTTGAATATTTTTTTTTTCACTTTAGGCTGAAATAATATAACTAAAAATATCCACTGATAAATACTTATACTCATCATATATACATTCACCCTGAACCTATTCAATATTTACACAATAACACTGTCATTTCCACTGCTTCTTATTTATTTCGACTAGTTCACTTGTTTATTTTCAATCTTGCGCTTTTTGTATCTGATCTGTCAACAATCATGTTCTGCTCGACCTAGTCCTAGATTTGTATATCCCCGCTCAGGGTTTCTCGAAGCTTCCAAAAATTACTAGTGGGTTTGGAGAAATTTCACTTGACCTCACCACGTCCTAGGCGTATAAGTCAGTTGCGTTTTCCAGCCGTTTAACCGGCGTCTCGCAATGAAAGTCTATCCTTTACGAGTTCTGTTCTTTACAATAATGAATTTTCATCAATTGCCCCATTAACCCACTGATGGTCATCAGAACTATAAAGATATTTCCCTTATTCCTCTGAATAGAAATCTGGTGTACAAGCTGGTGCCAGTGTATGAGAAACACCAAAAACATTTCTTGTTAAAAAAGGGCAATATTTTGATCGTATAGCATTCGAACGTAATAAAATCCAATAGAACTGAGTCCAATTAATTTCAAGTATCCACAGCGCTTTTTGAGAGAGTGTTTTGTAAGTAAAAATACAATTTCATCGATATGCGTATCGGAGGACCCACCGCTGAGACGCTGACTAAGGGAGACTCATATCCAATAATGGAATAAGAAAGACTGATCCTAATGATTCAATATCAGAAGAAAAACTCTGGAAATTTCTATTAAGATTTGAGTAAAAAGTACTTGAGGCTCACTTCAAGTATTAAGTATAAGTTTATTGAATGTGGTATTTGGAAATTAAATATCATATAAGTATGCATTTTGGTACTCAAGTACTTTGAAATTCAAATATTTCTCAACCCTGGAGAAAAATATGCATGGCTCTTTCACAAAAAGCCCATGTGTATATGATCCGCCAAGAACGGTGGAATTCCAGATACTCATCTTCAGAAGCAGGAATCTTATCACAAAATTAAAGATTTTCCATTCTTGGAAACTTCAACTCCTATCATAAATATGACTATTCCATAGTATTATAACAAGGTTAACAATGCTATATTGCCATAGAAACGATGCATATCAGTGAGTATTTGGACGTGTAGAAATACCATCGGGTATTACACTAGTGGTCAAAGTGAGTATTTCACTCAAAGATGTGGATACCTCCAATTTGTGCTTTCTTCGTATTTAATAGAATATTTTTCTGAATATCTTCATCAATTTCATCTTCTGATCTATCACCAAACCTTTTTGAACTAGTTTCCATATCAAAATGCAATTTATGCCTCTATTATTCGTCAAAGGAAATGCAAGAAATTCTAATTTTTTAGTTTGACAGAAGTTTGTTTACTCGTTCCTATGAAAATTACGTGAGTTGTTACTAGATTCATAAAAAACTAATTTGAAAAAATGATTTGACTCCTGGAATAGTCCTCCATATACTATTTGTAGTTTAAGTATTATAGACTTTTGTGGTGCAATCACTCATGTTTATTGTGCTTGTGCTGCACACTCGTGGTATTCAAACGCAAGCACAATAAATTCGTGATAGCACCACAAAAATAATCGCTAATACTTAAACTACTTATGGTATAATAAATGATAATTCCTTGATGAATAATCAGTTGAAACTTGAATTATCAACCCATGATGTCAGTAATATATTAGGCGAAACACAAGACATAGCTCTGTGCTGCTAAATTCAACCGTATCAATAATGATGGTCGCTCAGTGTCTGTGTTGCAGACGATACATTTTGTAACAAGTGCACCGAATTACGCCATTACTGAACTTTTCAGATAAATTTAGACGTAATAAAATTATCTCATTGATTTTACGATAATTTCTTGCAATTGCGATCACATTTACAGCAAACTAATACATACTTATTTTATTGATTGATATTACATTACGTTTTCCACATTTTCCGTACTATCAGGTTCAGAGCCAATGTACATACAACAACTGTCAAATTAACTGAGGTTATATGATTTTCATTCAGAGAAACAGGTGTGTTCTGCCCGGCTACACTTGCATTTGTCTGAAATTGTCTTGTTTCGACTGACAAAACAGGCATTGTGTAAATGCAGGTATTATGAAAAATATAATAATAATTAATTTCCTGTCTACAGGTAATTGATGATTGTTTCCATGGCTTGAAGAACTTTCGAAACAAAATTCCGTTCAGTAATAGAGTACTTTCGGTGCACGAGTCACAAAAAATATTTTTTTGTATACTTGATGGAAAGTTGGCAACACTTTTCTTATCACACTTTTCTAATCAGCAGCAAAAAGTAACAAACAAAAAACGCAATATGACACGCACCCAAATGATAGCTTCGACCTAATTGAGAAAAAATTACAGGTTAAACATATAGGGACATAGAAATTCTCTCAATTTCGCCGGAAACTAATGTAAAGTCGCTTCTTTAGCTGCATCCAGAGTTTCGCAAGAATCTTTAGCTTGTGACTCTTCTGACAAATTGATTTTTAATATTGTTTATTTAATACTATGCCCTTATTCAACAGTTGTCAAATCAGTTACTTCGTTTTCGCAAAAACAGAACCTTGATTAGTATTTCTGTAGAAAATTTTTTCTATTCTTGACCGTTTCCACTCAAGTTTTTCCATCAATTATACAAAAAATAGCATGTTCAACACGTAAGAAAAGCGATATTACTTTGCTCGTGTAAATTTAATTTAATTGAAATATCTATACTCGCTAGTCAACTCTCACTTTTTTCTACTTGTTAAACAATCTAATATTCATTCCATTGGGGAGTTTTTCTACTAAAGAATTGTCAGGAAGTTCTTTTATTCAGCTATTTGAAGATGATGTTGATTAACTTCTAAGAGATGGTTGAAAGAAGGGATTGCCAATGTTAAAGTATAGCAGCAGAACGCAACCAACAATTATTCGGAGTTGAATTTTTCGTTTAAAAAACCCGTTTTCTACTGTATTCAATTGTCAGTACTCTCGTGAAACAGAATTTATTATCGCTCTTACCATTAAAATTTGATGATCTTGTAATTTAACACTATTTCTCAGGAGAAAAGCGTGATAATTGTGCAAGCAGCTAAGTTAATATGAGCACCATGGATGAAAAAATCTGTTTTTGTTGGATCCTTTATTTTTATGATGAAAATATGAGCGTCCTTGCCGTATTTACTGTATGATAAATTGATAATCCGTCAAGAATACGCGTTTCTACTTACTTTTACTAGGTACAAGGAAGTATTGTGAAACCGACAAAATTCATCTATCGAGATTTTGATGGAAATATCCGTTTCAAGCATACCTGAATCCATTTTGACTATTTTCGGTTTGATGTTCGTACGTATGTGCGTGCGTTCGTTCGTAACTCGCAAATCTCAAAACTGGTTGAACGTATGATGTTGAAATTTTGTATTTAAGACTGGTATAGGGTCTAGTTGTGCACCTCGAATTATGGTTCCAATCGTCTGTACTTACTTGAAACCTTTTTCGAATTTTTCTAATAAATTCAGAATGATCAACCTTAGGATGTTGAAATTCAGTATTTGAACTTGATGTTGTATCAGAATGGTCATCTGCTATTTTTGTATGAATCGGCCAAACCAGAAGTTCACTTTACTTGAAACTTTTTTTAAATTTTTTACGTAAATCAAGAATAATCAGCCATAGCATATTGAAAGTTAGAAGAAAAATAAAGTCTTGTATCACACTGTTCAAAATTTTTATTTCTTGTTCACCGGTTTCGACTATTGAGTAGCCATTTTGTCAATTTGTTTTTCATTGACATATTTTGATTATTTCAAGAATTTTTTACGATATACTTCTATTTTCTACAAATTAATTTATATATTTTATTTTATTTATACAAGTTATACCATCTATCTACGTTGAAACTTTGAAGCATATTTGAATCCTGTAGTTATATAGTTCTCCCGGTTCTGAAGATGGCTACTCAGTAGTCGAAACCGGTCAACAAAAAATAAAAATTTTGAACAGTGTGATACAAGACTTTATTTTTCTTCTAACTTTCAATATTATTCATATCACACTAGGGTTAAATCATTCTCATCATAGCATATTGAAATAGTGTTTGAACTTGTTGTAGCATCAAAATAGTTATCTACTATTTTGTATCAATCGGCTGAGCCGGAAGTGCAGTTTATATATATAACAGACATTCAGAATTTGCCATATAAAACAATCAGTTTAATTGTAATGATAAGGTATGCAATGATAATCTGTTGTCAATTTTTTGATTCTGTTTGACATTTTATATGTCAAAATATTATTAAAATTATATTAATTATTATCTGGAGTGACAGAAAACTCTATTGAATTTTGTGTATATATCAAATGATGTACAAGTAAGTCACGTGATGTTCACGTCAAATTTTTTTTCACGTTTATGTAGTATATCTTGCAAAAAATGTGTTCTTGAATACTAAATTTCTGTGAATCATATTGAAAACGTTACTTTTTTCAATCATAGGGTACACTTTTAATTTGGATTTCACTTTATTTTATTCGTTTTCAATCACTTTTCAAGTATATATTCATTCATTTGAAGCTGTATATTAGAGATCTTTTTCAACATCAATTCTCTCAGAAACAAGTTAGTGGAGTCTTTCAAAATTTTGATATTTGATGCTTTTAGCCTGAACAAGGATCTCTGTGAAATCTCATTCAATTGTTCTTCTTATTCATTCCTTTACCGATCCTTCATTAGGAGAATCATTTCCATCTTCGAAGCACATTCTTCCATCTTGAAAAAGGGGCGTATTTCACCATATTGAAAAAGAGTTGAATTCTGATTTGTCTTATTTTCCGTTAATCCTGCGTTGAAAGTGCAATAAAATAATTCTGCAGGAGATCAAATATCCCACAATTCTCATCCGCAGCATATTGCTTATTCAAACAATTATACATTATACAGCGGATGGAAAAACTCATTTGAGTCGTTTATCATTGATCCTTAACTGAATACTTATATTTGTGAGTTTTGCGAGTGGAAATTTTACCGATTATTTCACTCATGTCAATTATACTGACAAATTTTGCATAGTTACGATGACAATTATAATAATGAATTCCTTGCCAACGGGAATTTACCGCGATAAATTCCCGTTACCTCGGTAAATTCCCGTTGGCAAGCGATTTATCGCGATAAATCGCCTTTGTCATGGAGAAACAATACACAGTTCTAATATAAACAAACTATCAGTTTTCGGAAATGTCAAAATTTAACGTTTTGGAAATGCATTTTTCGGCGAAAGTAATGAAATTGAAAACAAAAAGTTTAAAAATACAAGAGTATATGGAGACATTTTAGTGCATTTTTCAATAAAAAAGGTTAGTAGTTACAACTAACATTAACTAATATGTACTTATAGTAGCAATTTCATTCGAGAAACATTCTCCACAAATATCACTCGCGACTTTAATTTTATCATGAATTTTTCTTTCAAACATTGATTACCTACCTTTAAGCAACATCCTTTGAGTCATCTGCTCAAATCAAATCCCTCGAGCTACGCTCTCGTGATTTAATCGGACAGATGACTCTCACGATGTTGCTAGGTAATCAATGTTTTCAAGAAAAATTTATTGATACAATTACAGTCCTTTGTGATATTATATACGAAAATTTTTGTGTATTTTTTGTTTGATTGCAAAAGGCAGCTTTTTTTTCATTGTGTGGTGAATTAGGAAAACATCCTTAAAACTGATCCTACTTTTGTCGTTCGAATTTCACTCTGAAAACACCAACTTTCATTAAATATCCAATAACGAACGACCAAATTTAGCTCCTACACTTCTTGCAGTGTAAACAATAATTGTTCGAATAATTTGGCTACAATAAAAAATGCTGTGGTCAATTAGATTCCCTTCTGAATTGCTACGATCATTTTCAACGCAGAATTGACGAAAATGATCGGAAAACTGGATTGAAGTCATTTTCAGAATAGCAGAATATGTACATCCCCTTCGAAGTTGAAAAAAGTGAAGGTCTGATTATCTCCAAGTGATTAACTTGTAAAAATATTCAGCAATTTTCTGGTAGATTGCTCTTTCTACAACTCTTCGTTGACTAGACCAGCAAAAAGTGGGTCACGGAGCATATTTCTTGAGTCGTGCAGATTTGAATCAAAAACTTAGTGACACACTAATTTTTTTTTTGAGTTGTTGCATGAACATATTTTTTTTAATTTGATTTGTGGTTTGAGAAGATTGAGAGCCACTGAACTAGACTATAGTTTCTGGTTTCGAACTAACTAAATTAAAAATGCCTGCCAACTTGTACCTGTTCTGACGTAAATATTAAGTTGAACATTTATTCAACATGAGCACTCAGTGTTGTGCTGATTGTGGAGGAATATAGTACCAATTCTGCCTTTTTTTTTGCTATATTCTAGTGTGAGAAGTGATTTTTTATGTACTATATTCAAGTGTTATTTAAAATTTTGAGTTCTTGTTTCTACAAAATATTGTTTGAATATCATGGAGTCCGATTCCCGAAGGAAAGAACGATGTTACTGTATTTCTAAGGTAATTTATTGTTCAATGATATTTATTCCTGCAATTTATTATTATTTTTCAATCGGTTTTTTAATATTATAATAGATAAAAGCTTGACAAAGGAATATCAGCTAGCATATATACCCGTTGTTCATTTTATGCTTATTGTCTATATTGTTTGGAGCTTTTCACTGTTTCTTTTGTCAAAGATTTATGACTTTACTATGCAAATATTCGTGAAAGAGCTACCCTGTTTTCGTATCGGAGTTATGAATATGTAAAAATGTCAAATCTGAATGTTAAATTTCATTTCACAAAAACTTGTATAGTGCTGTTAATACGAGCCTTTGTAAATATATTGCTTTTAATATAAATTCGGTAGCCTGGATTGGAAAGAATAGATTGATGCTTTGTGCTATATTTTTGTTATTATCTTTCGGCGTTTACTTCAAAAGTTTTGGGATGAGTAATGAAAGGATTGACAAATAGGAAAATTCATTTATCAATATAGAAACTATTCATCGTCATCATTCGTTTGTATTTTGAAAAATAAAATAATCTATGCGATCAGCACAGAACTTAGTTAATAGGGACTGCATCTTCGATTTCCGTATTTAAATAATGAATTGCATGTACCTTATTCTCCATGTTTGATCCCATCCGATTATTATCTTATCTACAACTTAGAGAAGGGACTATTTAATTTCGAGGGCTTGTACTATTCGGAGGACAATTGTTGAAAAAGTGTGTAGATCCAATAGGAGAGTTGAATTATTTTTTCTTACTCTATTATTTTTCAACCGCTCTTTCTCCATCAAATTAAATGAAATATTGAGAAATTACTAGGACTACATAAAACTTAAAGCTAAATATCCTATTGATAGTAGGTAATCATCCATGGAAAAATTGCGTGAGTTAATCATGCAATATTTATTCAAATTTTACTCTGAAAATCGCCTGTATCGTCTTAAGGGATTTCAAAACGGATAGATCCGATGTTCTAGGGAAAAACCAACACGATAACAGTGCTTTTCTTCGTATTAGTGTTAAGCACTGAGGAAGTAAATAACAATTATATTTAATCTTATAAATTGATCAAACTCTCAATTTGAAGATTGAAATTAATTGAACCAGAAACAGGGAAACAGCAAAATACGTTCCTCAATAATCTCTGAAATCGAAAATATCCTTCTAATATGTGAGGAGTATTTTCTGTTAGATGCCTGTCGTCGCCACCGGCATCTGAATTCTGGGACGCCACACAAACAGATCGATGTGAGCTTTGCGGACTGGTAGGGAGAAAAGCGCCCAACTCTGCTATCGCGGTTTCACGTCCTTTTCGGTTGTATATAATTGTCACCGTCGTCCTAATCCTTTCTAAAATGCGTTCCACTGAATGCAGCACCAGCTGACCACTGGACTGTTGTCTGGGAAACCGGGGCAGAAATGGACTTAGAGGGATTTAGTCTTGTAATTCACCGCGCGAAAGATTAAAGCAGAAATTGTGATGAAAGCACTATTAGAACTAGTTTGAGAAGTGGAATTTGAGGGTATATGTAAACCTTCTTCAAATATGGACTCCGAACTTCGATCATCATCATTCCAAATAATAATTACACGACATCTGGAATGGTATAAATCTCCAATCGTTATCAAATGTTATCTAACAATTGGAAATTTGTTCCTTCCTTTGAAAACAAGATGGAAGCCCTAGTTTTGATGAAGTGATAAAATAATTCTAAAAGATATATTGCAAATTTTATTTGTCAAAACGATAATGTATTTCACTTATGAATTCCAAAAATAATCAATCAATATTCCACTTTCTCAATCCTCAACATCAATGAACAGTAAGTACTGTTATTTAAGTGACTTTTTACCCTAGAAATAACACATATGTGTCTTGAAAGGTCCTGTAAGATAATTTTCAGAGTGAAATCTATTTGTTCGTCTGTGTGTGTGAAATCTTCTACTATATCATATCCTTATTATATTTCCCTCAAAAAGTTCGGTAACAGCACAAAGTCCAAGCTTTAGGATAAAGGAGTAAAATTTATGACATTTACCACTTCCCTGATGGTGTAACCGGGCTTTCCCTGAAGGTTTTAGGCAAAGCCGAACCTCTAACCGGTTATTGCCACAAACATATCAACATCATGTCACATTGTAACGCTACTAGGGCTATTCACGTGCTTTATAACACAGTAATCACGTATCAACTAGGAGATATGGTCAACGAATGTACCACTAGAGCCGTAATACGGATGTTTTGTTAGTTATTTGCACAGGGGCTCTATTTCGTGAAGAAGAAAAGATATAGGATAGGACTAAGTATTGGTGGATGAAAACGACCACTGGGAGCAGAAATAAAAGTGTGATATTGCTTCCTAAAATGTATATTATGATGACGCTAAAGTGATGCTATAATATTTTATTGTTGAACGAAGTTCCGAAGGGTGGAACCAAATGAAATACATTTAATACCTTGACAACAGCAACGGTAGACACGTGTTCAATCCTTATTGTGTAGTGTCTATGGTTGCTGTTCTATTCAGGATGATGGTGTGGATACCGATTCCTGTATTTGTATTTTTCAAATTGATCAAATTCTGTTTCACGGTCAAACTTCAAAGATCACTTTACAGTGTCCTGCATTTCTTCAATAATACTTTAGATTTAAAAATTTTTTGACTGATACTTGGTAACGTTCCAAAAAAATATATTCAATAACAAAAATGGATGTACATTCTGGCTTTTACACCATCTTCAGAATGATCAAGATTTCTTCTCACTCTTAGTTATACAAGACATTTTTTGGGCTTGGGGATCAAAGGATTACAAGGGACTCATTTATATAGGTCCAATTGTTCGTTGATAAGGCTTTTCTTGCTTTTGATGGATTTCTGAATTTCCAAAGTTTATAATAGATCGAGTTTCTATTTTTCAATCTCTTTGTGCATTATTTTCAAATTGTTTGTATCACATTTATTGTTGTGAGTAGAGAGATGTTCAGCCATATCCGAGGAACTCGATTTATTAAATCTCTACGCAGATATTCTCCAATTTTCTTACGGTCTTTCCAATATAAACATGATCACAATCATCAGATTCTATCTGATGAATTTCGCTATTTTTCATTTCATCTGATCTTTTTATATCATTATTGACGAGTACCAACACACGTCTCAGAAATTGATAATACTTATATGCAGATCAAAATTGTGATGCTTTTATCTAATGCCGATTATGGCCTTAAGTTTCTCCTACCTATTGAAAAACTTGAAATAAAAGATCAACAAATTGAATCTCTACAGCCATAAACAAATCTTGTGGAACAGAATATCTACTTTCATCTACTTTCAGCAAGTGTTTCGACGGAACCACTAAAACTGTCGATAAGAGGGAGCACTTTGATATTGTTGTGTTCAGTAAATATATTCTACTTGTACGGAATTCTCAAATTTGCGAGCAGACCGTGTGCGAGTAGTAAAAATAGTAAAATCCATTTGCACAGTCTTTGGTTTATCCTAATTATGGTTTAATTACCTTAGCGACAGTTGTTACCTAGGTGTTATAAGTTTAAGTGCTCATACCATGATCTTAATGTTCTATTTTAAATGTTCTCCTTCACAAACATAACGTTATATTTTAATATGTTGCACGATTATTCTAACTAAGAGGTATTTACCATATTTGGCTCAGTTTCGCGAATTTCGAATGAATTTTGATGATATTCATTGTTGTAATGATTGCTAAGAGATCTGAAGCTTTGAATATAGAAAGAAAAGCATTAATTGAATTGAAGTATTGGTACTGTGCTAAATACTCTATGGATATGAGGTAAGGCCTCAACGATTATATAAGTACCTCCAAAATCACCGTCTTACAAAAGATGCGTGAATGGAATATTTATTTGACGAGATAAGAATGAAAACTGTTAAAAAAAGTTCCACAATTTTCAAGTGTTGATTATATTCAAATATCTTCCGAAATACGTCATTTCATGCACAATACAAACGAAAAAAATACAATACGAATGCGGAGCTTAACGAACATTAGGAAAATTACAAAAGAAACGATATTTACTTGTATTTTTCTTATTCCGATTGTATCCGGCAGCAATTTGCATAATCAATAATGCCATTAGGAGCCGTTACCTCAGCGACTGCGGAACAAAATGCCTTGGCTGGTTCGCAACGGAACGGCAACAATGACGAAGCTGAGTTAACCGGAAAAAAAAAATCCGAATTGGATGTGTCTTAATCTCTCGATTTAGATACGTTCTCTTTTTAATCATGCCACCTCGCAAAATATATTGCTACTACTTCTATTTCCATCTATTATTACCCCAATTTAAAACTCTTATTTATTTCTACAAAAGGAATAAAACGACAATCGTGGAAATAAATCAGGAAATAATGTCCCACAGTTAGTCTCCACTTCGAAAAAATCGTTGAAGTATTACAACAAAAACATAATATTCCGATATAGTACTATTTCCAATAAATTCCTACACAGTGAAGCCTGCTGCACACGAGGCAATTTTCCAAGCAAGTTTGTTCATTTGATTTTTTACAAGTTTCCCTGCACTCTAGGTCGCTTTGAGCCGCGCTTGGTGTAACACTCGTTTTCGCAGCACACGAAGCAAGCTGCTCTACTTATTACAAATATGGATAGTCGTAGGAGAATAGTAGTTAGAGCTGACAAATTAATTAGAATGCAGGCAGGAAAAATAAAAAAAAACTGCGAGAGTGGCTGCTGAAAGGGTCCTAAGGCTGCGTAATTCTTAACATATTTGACTAATTACACTGAAAAAACTAACTTTCATCACTCAAGTGGTTGTAAGTATAAGTGACAAAATCTTATTATTCAAGTGGTAAAACTCAAGTGGTGAAAATCGAAGTTGTAAGTCGATTGCAACGTATTTTTAATATGGAAAGTAGATTTTATGTACCCAAAAGACGACCATTCTTAGTATAGACTATTAGTTTCTCTATTTTCCGTATTCAATTTTTTACAGACCAATATAGTTCAGTTGAGATCAAAATATATTTTCTAGCCTCATAAGTTCGACGTTTGGCCTTTTTTTTGTTTTACAATTGCAAGTGGTACCGGTTATCTCTTAAGTAGTCGGATTTTACAATTTATAGCTTCAACACCTTATCAATTACCATCACATCGATTTTACCACTTAAAGTTGTTGGCGATACCATTTAAAATGCTACATGAACAACTCAAATTATAATTTTTACCACTTAGTTTTCTGAGTCGAGTACAAAACTTTTTCTTACTTTTACTTTTTATTTCTCACTTTAACTGGTAAAGTACGAAGTATATTTGCAATGCACCAATTGATCTAAATGATATCCTCAAGCCATGTTTTCAACTAATTCTTTACAATAAATTGTTTTCATTGTTTGATTGAGTTCGCTGCGCCGCCGACTAGTTAATTAAAGAAAATAATTTGAAAACCATGGTTCAGAGAGACCGTCAGGATTAATTTTGAATAACCGTATATGTAAGACTTCAGATTACCATTTTTCTGGAATCTCATGGGATACAAGCCAGCATGGCATGGTAAATGCGACATGAAGCTGATATAGTCACGTGATTTCGATGCTCGTTCTGATAGCACCCAGCAGCGGAGCAAATGCGAAAAATAGCACTGGATCTATCTTGTAAAACAAGTCTCGCGGCAAGCTCAGCACCCAGCAGCGGACCAAATTTCTAGCATCGAAGCTAGCATCGCAACAAGCGCGGCTCCAAGCGAACAAAATTACTTGAAAAATTGCCTCGTGTTCCAGCGAGAGCTAATTAATTGAAAGAATATTGCCGTAATACTGATCTTTACACTAATCGAAAGATTTTTTGATAATAAAATGAAGAAAAAATATTGTCCGACATGAATATTGAGGCTACCGGTGAATCCGACAAGCCGCACTTGTCATAAGTATGTTGGTACTAATGGTAAGTATGTTGGTACTCATGACAAGTCGGACTCACCGCTAGCCCCAATATTCATGTCGGACAATATATTTTTTTCATTTTATAATCAGAAAATCTTTCAATTAGTGTAAAGATCAGTATTACGGTAATATTCTTTCAATTAATTAGCCCTCGCGGGTAAACGCCCCCAAATCTAGAATTTTGCCAAATGAAAAAGTTGTCGGACTCATCACAATGAAGCCACTCACAAAGTTTCAAGTGAGCGGTAATCAACAAAAAATTTATGCGCTGTCTCACGGACTATTATGTTTCAGTATCAATACAAAGTCAGCGATGTAATCTTCGAAAAACCTGATTTTGAAGTGCAATCTGGTGCGGCATTCATGTAACTAGTAGTGAAATTACAAAGATTTATCGGATGAACGATACATGAACGAACAGCTACGATTTGTGCGTCATTCATTGTACGTTGATGATTTCACATAAATCTTGACGCCAGTACCGCCAACAATTGTGCGAAGCTCCAACTCAATCGGATGAACGATGTGCAAACGAACAAATGTGGCTCGTGCATCACTTATTATTCGTTGATGGTACTGTGTCAGAAATCCTAACTCAAGTACCAACAACAAGTATGCGAAATTTTAACTCAATCGATTTAGCCGTTTCGGAAATTAGCCCGATCAATCAAATGAACATACAAACAGACAAAAATTCATAAAAGGCGTGTTTGGACTTGGTATCTTACAAATAATAATATTAGATTGAAAAAAATGTCTCTTTAGAAAACTGTCATTAAAAGTGAACATTTACAAGGCAACTAGAAACATGCGAAACATTGTTTACAGAACGCAAAATACTTCGCAGGATGCGAAGTATTTCGCAGTCAGGATGCGAAATATTTAGATAAACTGTATTGGTATCATGGCAACATTCTATTAATTTTGAGACCTGGTTTTCGAAAAAACATTGTTTGATACATGATCGCGAAATTCTTTTTGCATTCTCGAATAATCTTTTATTCTCGAATGCGAAAGTGACACTCCGCAATTTAGAATCAAAAATAACTATTATTGCGAAATCACAGACTTTTTATTCTATTATGGTATGTTTGTTTCGGGGAAAAATTGTTTGTTCGTTTCAATTTAATATTATCTCTGAAACCTTGACGTTTGCAGATGAAACTGTGACAGAATATCTCAATTACCACTTTATTTTGATTTGGTCGTGCAATTCTTGGAAATAATTCGTTTATTTGAGTTCTATAATTCAAAAGAATCGTCAAAATCTGAATAAAAAATTTATGGTTCTCAAAGGCCTTACCAGTGCATCCGTGTCATGAATAAATGATATATCCCAGGAACAAGAGCTTGACGTGACTGAACTGTAGGTTGATCTTTTACAATAAGTTTTATGACCATAATTTTCATTGGTATCTTAAAATTTACTCCTAAGATTCTCAACAATATTTGTTATGAATATTCAGATTAATAGTACGGTGCCAATACAGTATTTCTGTTGTTATATGGTATTAGTTCAATAAAATGGTAATCTGTGCAAAAACAGTGATTAATGTCATGAAAGGCCATGAAGCAGGCAAAATTGGATAAATATATATTTGCACAAGCAATGGGAATAATACTTCTCCAAACAGTGGAAGAATCTGATCTAATGTAAGAACAATTTTTGGCATAATAATTGTAACGCAAAGTCTTCGGAATATGTTCGAAAAGGTGAATCAGTAAGGGCACAGTTCAAGATTATATTCATTAAAATGTCTAGACAGATTCCAAAAAGATGATGTAGGGAATAATTTCTCATTGAACTACAAAGACAATAGAAAGTAGTTATCGTTAACTCCATTCCCATAAATGCTACAAATTTTCATTAAGAGTGTGCGACTGTGTCATTATTAGTATGTAATTATATTTTGATTGACTTCAATGTGGTTATATCAATAGTCTCATTTAGCAGGAGAGGGTTTAATCAACCTATAGTTGGACATTCTCGTTATGGACTAGTCCGTTGATTTGAATAGCATTGCCAGTAATTCATTTACAATTATTTGACATAAAGTTGGCATTAAGCTCCAATAGATCGATCAGTTGTCACTGACTCGAAATAACCAAATTAACTTACTAACAGTGATAACTGCGTAGTCTAACTCAACCGTACATTTTGGGTCCCAAAGCCTGTAAGTAATACATTTTTCTCTCATTTTCTTAATACACTTCTAACAAGAATTTTACAAGTTCCTTTATTCAATAAAAACTCATTCATCTTCTTCAAATGATCAAGTATTAAATAAAATCAAGTAATAAAGATCTAATGATCTATTCATGCTTTCAGAATTATATGATTATAAATAGATTTTTTTTGGTTTTAATTCTGTATATTTATTTTAATTTTAATAAAAATGAATATACAGAATTAAAACCAAAAAAATCTATTCATTTTAATAAAGATCTTTTGACTGGAATAATAAAACCTTTTATCGAATTTCTATCGCAGTAAGCGTTACATTGATCCTTCCAAATCAGGGTCATAATTAATTGCTTCTAACTCTGTCCTCAAGCGTCCTATAAAGCAAACCTTCGAACATCATTCATAAGAACCTCGATTCGTGCTTTCATGGCGCACTTTTTGCTCGTTAGAAATGCTTCAAATGTCAGTTCTCTTTTTATCTAATATTTCCATGAAGTGATCAAAGTGATAGAGGATTGTTATGCTGGAATTATTTTTAGTTTATCCAATGGTAACTAAACGAGATTTACTGATGAAGGATGATCAATGTATGAAGTGAATCTAATTACTTGTCAGTCTCTATTTTGTATTCACGTTCCACAATCGCCTAAATTTGTTCATTGGTAAAATTAGAACCTCAATATGTTTCTCGATGCACTGTGGTCAGATTTTAGAATGCTACAATGATAATAGTGTTGGTATATTCTCCTATACATTTATTCTGCTAGCATCTTCTGGAATATGATGTGCGGAAGAAAATGAATATTCAATTTCAAAATGAAGCTACACCTCATCTGAACATAATGTAATAATAAACTCGAATTCTGGCATTTAGTTGAAGGTTCTTCATGCCTCTTGACTTCTAAAATTATTTTCGTTATTGCATTGAATATCATTAACACTTGAACGGAAAGTACTCGACTACTGATAAAGTACCGTAATTTCCATAATGTCTTGAAAGATTCATCAAGTTATGAGGCCAAGATAATAACCAGTAAAGATCTTCAGATAGTAATATAAGGAAGTTAATTTCGTCTACCTACGGATGTATATTATGGTCTACCCATAATTCTGCTTGCATGGAAAGTAACATATGGTAATAATTAAAAATAATTATGTAGTCAAATATAGCGTGCGATGAAGGTTGTAGATTCATGCGTAATCTTCATGTTGCAGTAATTATGAGAAATTTACTGGATTAAAATACATGTGTTAATTTTCAAGCATGCTAGATTCAAATCAATACCAATTTGCTAGTTAGTTATAATGCTCAGCCCTATCATTCTTGAAAACTGTCTACGTGTGTGAGAGATATGTACATGTTTGTATGTGTACTGCTTAGCTCAACTTTAAAACCAGCTGATCAATTGTGTGTCATAATTTGATAAATTGAAGTGAAATATTTCTGTCATATTCACATTAGGTATAAGCTACATACATACAATGAAAATAAATGGTACGACCTTGCCGTACATACTTTCTTTTTTTAAAGGAAAATGGGTTATTGAAAGATCTGATCAATGATCAAGAAAATCAACCAAATAACTCTTACACTCTTATCAATTGTTGTAAGTGACTCTTATTATTATAGTTTTTGAAAGGAGAATAGTGGCGAAAGGAGTCATGTTAAATGCTGGATTATATTAAATATAAATTATATTTAATATAATCCAGCATTTAACATGACTCCTTTCATCTTACACTCTTAGTTTCGGAAGTTAAATTAAATAAATGTCGTTGATGTAGAGCAGGAGAAGGAAGGACCAAGAATCACTACCTTATGTGACCACTGAATTTGACACAAACAGCAAGTTTTTCACTGAAGGCCATAACCTAGAATACCATAAGAGAATGATTTTTTGATGAAAATGTGATTGAAAGTATCAAAAACCTTAGCTAGAACAAAATGGAAACCAGTTGTGCATTGTGTACTGTCTAAATTTTGAAATACTAAAGTACAATGCATTTTTCCTTATAGAAATCGAATTGATACTTTCTAAATAAACTACCATGATCCATGAACAAAATTGAAAGCTTTTTCATAAATCTTCGAGATTATAATGACAATAGGAATTGGTCTGCAATTAAATATTCTTTGCAATGACAAATGCTCAGAAATGGAATAACTTGTAGGATCCACAGTAGTATCAGCAAACCATTAAAGTAAAAATAAACCGAGAGGCGGTAAAAATTCACCCCCTGATGAGAAATTCAGAAAGGTTATTGACCGATGCACGCTTTTCGGTCATAGTGCAAACTCCAATTATATTTATTTAGAAATTTTGTGACAATATTTTGCACATCTTTGTTATGCGAAATAGTTGAGAGTGATTGAAATCCTTGTACCAAAAACCATGCAATTCGCAGTAGATCAAATAAGAAAAATGTGAAACTCCGTGTTTTAAAATTGAAAAGAATAAATGTTTCAGCTGTAACACCCTTGTGAAAAAAATGGTATGCAGCCCTCGCTGGCACAAATGTGACAAATTATATAATAAGAGAGATCCCTTCTAATGGTTTAACATTTATGCAAGATTTCACCAAAATTTCTTACCCTTGTGCCAACGAGGGATGCATTCCAGTTTTTCACAAAAATGTTCTATGACTGAAACTTCCTTGGCATGCAATTTGGAATCACGATATTTCACAGTTTTTTGCACAAGTACTTTACGTTAGCATGCAAAATATAATTAAAATTTGCACTAATGACCTTTATTATCTTTCTTATCAAGGGCTAACTTTTCAACCTTCAAAAAGGCATGCGGTATAAAATCCAAAAATCCCATCTGTCTTCATCTCTTGGTCTAAAAGCATAGAACTTCATCACACCAGTAGAATGTATCTTCGATGAATGTTTATAGTATTGAAAACTTGATTTTGGCTTATTGCCTACAAAAAAAACTGATGCTTTGGTATTTTTTTATGTCTTATGGGTTCTTTTATGGCTGATTTCAGAACCTTGTGTAGAATTAATTCGATTCAAATGATTCATTTTCTTGGTAACGATATCAATTTTTTTATTTTTTGTGTCATATCTGGCCAATCGAATCAATTAAATGTATTGAAACCTAGTTTATTGGTTAATTCTCTGACACTATAACCCAGATTGATTTCACTCCCGGTCGTGAAAATGGGAGTAAGTCACTATTATCGATCTATAAAGTATAATGATCGGCGATGGAAGTATGCGATCAATAATGCAGTTGCAGTACATGTTTGGAAGAGGTGGCAGCCAATTTCCGAACATTACAGCATAAGTATCGAAGAATTAATTTTTAATTATTGATTGCCAGTGGATTTTGTTAAGAATTGAGTAGGCAACTCGTCTCCTCACTGGAGTTCTACATTGCCGTCAACTCGATGATTGTTTTATACTCTTTCGTCATGGCGCTGAATAACAGTACAAAATCTGTACCAGAAGTGGAAAAATCTCTACTTTCTAATGAGGTTTTTGCCCGTGTATTGTCGCACTAATAATCTACCACCTCTTCTGAAAGTTTCATCCTTGCAGAGTTCAATATTTCCAATGTCTCAAATTGCTCTTTTAAACTTTTCTGGAAAACTAAAAATATACCAATTTGTGATGTCAATTACGATGTGTAAGACTGCAATAATTATTATTCCAATTTCGTATTTTACATATAATATTGTAAATCGATTAAATTCCTTATTCGAATATTTTTTCAGAATTGACAGGGAACAGCAAATAATCTTTGAAAAAAGTCCACACACATAAGCCTATAGTACAAGAAAAGTTTCCCTATCGAGTACAACGTATGCTGTTCATGTATGTTTAATATACATTCCATCTCTCTTGCATGCGTCATTTTCGTAGCATTCTCTCTGTCCATCTCACAAACTCGTTGTCAACACTTGAGCGCTAGTCTCACCGTCTTGGGATGAAGATTAAACAAGTTTGGTTCACGTAAACTTTGCTTACAAGATGTTAAAACTCTTAAAAAATTGATGGAATGCCTTAAAATGCGTTGCATGCCGAAACGAAGAATTTCTCTGTTGACGTGTACATATTTCATCCAAGTTGGTGCGATGCGTGGGAAATTCGTTCTTGAACTTTTCAGCTACAGCGCGAGATAAAGTTTTGAATACGGATGCTTTTGTTTAGGTCTGGATGGTGTTCAACTGTTTCATTTTGGTTTAAAACGGTAATTAATGATTAGTGAGCTTTGTACTTTTACTCTTGTGGTTTTTGTTTGTGTACTGTGGCAGCTATGATAAATAATTAAAGACCCTCATTCCTAATTATTCAGTTGGGTTATTAATAGGAAAATGACTAAATCAGAAATTATTCCAATGATTTCATATAAATATAGCTTAGATATTTGATAAGATAATAATGACTGGAACTTGGAAAAAAATAACGACTGATTTTTAAAGGGCCGGTTCACATTCTTGTGTTTAGAACCGAATTTTTCTGTTCGTGGTAGTGAACTTTTTTTTCTATATTTGTCATAATTTGACTTTAACAAGAAATTTATATCCCACAAAGATCCACCTAAATTAATTTTCCTGCTATTTTCACATCATCAGGTAGCTGTAAAATATTATTCTGGTTGAGAATTTCATTATATTTGCCAACTTTATTCTTTATTCTCTAGGGATCTAATTAACCTGAACTTTCGATGAAACAGATGAATGGAAGTTCGAAATTTCCAAGCTAAATTCAAGCAACAAATATCCAGCTTATATTTGCTTGAGCCGTAAAGCGCTATCATGCACATTGAAAAAAATTCTTGTGTGTCGTTACACTCGATTGAATGAACAAATGAACGAGAACATTGATGTTGCGATTACATAATGCTTGCCGCCGGTAGATGAATCTTCATTTGTAGAAAGTTCGACAAAAAAGATCTCTAATGGACTCACATCTACATAATAGCACTTAATTATCAATATATATATATGATGATGTCTATGTAAAAAAGATATATTGGAGTCGATTATTTCACTCATGTCAATTATACTGACAAATTTTGCATAGTTACAATGACAATTATAATAATAAATTCCTTGCCAACGGGAATTTATCTCTGAAAATTACCGTTACCTCGATAAATTCCCGTTGGCAAGCGATTTATTGCCTTTGTCATGGAGAAACAATACTCAGTTCTGATATAAACAAACAATCAGTTCTCGGAAATGTCAAAATTTAATCTTATTGGAAATGCATTTTTCGTCGAAAATAATGAAATTGAAAACAAAAAGTTAAAAAATACAAGAGTATATGGAGGCAATTTAGTGCATTTTTTAATAAAAAAGGTTAGTAGTTGCAACTAACATTATTTAATAGATACTTATAGTAGCAATTTCATTCGAGAAATATTCTCCACAAATACCACTCGCGACTTTAATTTTATCATAAATTTTTCTTTCAAACATTGATTACCTTTAAGCAGCATCCTTCGAGTCATCTGCTCAGATGAAATCCCTCGAGCTACGCTCTCGTGATTTAATCGGACAGATGACTCTCACGATGTTGCTAGGTAATCAATGTTTTCAAGAAAAATTTATTGATAAAATTACAGTCCTTTTTGTGATATTATATACGATAATACCACAACTTCTGATGGTATGCGCTTACGGGATTCACGCTCCCCCTTTTTTCAACGTTCTTTCTCTCCAATATCATTCAACGTTTTGCACTTCATGTCAGGTTCAGAGTTGCACAAGGAATATTCACTCTAAAAATGTATTCATTATGTATGTAGTCAGTAGTGGATTTAAGAGGGTCATGAAGTTACGGACTGAAATCTAGAATAAGACTCATTGAAAAATCGAAAGAATATTGCTATTGATGTTATTACTCTTATAACGTTATGAGCAATTGTAAATTTGAGCTTTTCGCAATATCAGTTGATACAACATAGTGCACTTTGCAGCTCAGCGACAGAAAGAAGGGTTTTTCGTTTACGAATCTTTTAAATAAATCTACTTCCTATTAGAATATGTTTTATTCCATTATAAAATATATCAATCAAGCCTTCCACCTATTACGCCTATTTCTGGGTATGGCAAACACAGATCAAGCAGCGTAATGTGAAAGTACGGTTACTAGCTACCAAGTATAGATAACTTTGGATGTAGATTATACATGACGGGAGGTTTTCAAATAATTGAAACTTGACTTTTAACATCATCTATTATGTCCGATAGATGTTGAATGCTTTATCGCTTTCCACTATCTCATTCAAGAAGTTCTATCGTGAATAAGATCGTAGAGCTATAAAAGAACTACAAATAACGTATTCAAAGTGCTCAAACCACAGGGAAATTTTGCGCAACCTTTGGTCACACTATTTTCTTCATTGTTTACCTTACTCTTCAATAAGCAATTTTCAGTTTGCTGGACGAGAAGTTCAGGCTCGACATGCAATCGTACTGAAACACTCACTTGTCGCTATTGCCTTGTGCGAGCTTCGTAGTTATTCGGTTTTTGGATGCAAAAGATATCAAATCAATTGAAATTCATCGTGACTTACTTGTACATCATTGGATAGATATATATATATATATATATATATATATATATATATATATATATATATATATATATATATATATATATATATATATATATATATGATTTTGTGTTTGATTATATATATCATTGGATATATATAATCAAACACAAAATCTCATCGTTCCACAGTTAACCGTTTTGGATTTATCCAAGAGATTCTGAAAATCTGTCAAATAAAATGCGCTTTCAACCAAGTCGGTTGCTATGGAAACAGTAGGCCATTATTCTCATACTACAACATTCCTAAATACTGATTTCCAAAATTCTACGACTACCAACAGATCTGAATTTATGCGCAAAATTAAGAAATAAATTCCTACTGAAGAGCACTTCCGGTTCAGTCTATTGCTATGAAAATAGTAGGCAATCATTCAGATGCTACAGCAGACTGAAATACCAATATCAATATTCTACACCTGATCGTTTCGAATTTATGCGAAAAATTCCAAAAGACTGTCAAGTAAAGTGCCCTTCCGGCTCGGTGGATCTCAATAAAAATAGGATATGAGCATCCAGACGGTATAATCGTCCTAAATACTGAATTCTAACAATCTACGTTCAATCGTTTTGAATTTATGCGGAAAATTCAAAAAATGTTTCGAATAAAGTGCTCTTCCGGTTTGATCGATAGCAATCATAACGCAGGGTGTACAACTAGATATTATAAAAGTGCCTAATACGGAATTTAAATATTCTACGACTGATTGTTCGGAATTTTTGCGGAAAATTCAAAAAATCTGTCATATAAAGTGCACTTCCGGAAGATGACCTTTGAGATGCTACAGCAATTTCAAACGCTAAATTCCAGTATCTAACGGCCGATCGTTCTGGATTTATGCGGAAAATTCAAAAAAAGTGTCAAGTAAAGTGCACTTCTGGCCTGGCCGATTCTCACAAAAATAGCATATAACCATTCTGATACAACATCAAGCTTAAATACTGAATTTCAACATTCTACGGTTGGTCATTCTGGATTTATTACAGGAATTCGAAAAAAGTTTCAAGTAAAGTGCACATTCGGTACAGACGATTGGAACCATAATGCGAGGTGCACAACTAGATCCTATACCAGTCCCAAATACAAGATTTTAACATTATGCTTTCAACCAGTTTTGAGATTTGCGAGTAACGCATGCACGTACGAACGCACGCACGCACGAACATACGTACCGACATCAAGCCAAAAATAGTCAAAATGGATTCAGGGAAGCTCCAAACGGATATTTCCATCAAAATCTCGATAGGTGAATTTTGTCGGTTACTTTGTACAAGTAAGTAGAACGAAGAGAGAAACCGGCAATACTCAATGAGACAATGGAGAAAGTAGAAAAATTTATGCTTGAAGATCGATTATTTTTGGATTTTGATTCCTGCAATTTTTCGAAGCACTGTTGTCGAGACTTTGAAAAGTGACGACAAGTTGGTATGACATTAATATACAAAAATTATAGTTACGGAGTTGGTGGCAGAGATTTTAATATGATTTTATTGTGTGAATAAAATTAAAAAGTATGAAGACCCCACGATAAAAAGCCAGGAAAACTATTTCAGTCAATATGGCGTTGCTGAGTTTGTAATTGGCAGTCAGTCAAAAATGCACTTGAAAAAGATGCTTCTATATAACTTAGAAAAAATGATTTTTCTCTACCATACAAACAATGGGCCTATTTTTATTCGTTTGTTGATAATTTATTCTATATCATTTCATCTTGACCTCTGTTTATTTTATATGACAAAAATTAATTCATTGTCTCATTATATATTCTCATGAGTTACATCATTATATTCAGCTCCTTTTTATTTTTCACCCTTTATTATTATTTTTCCTCACACGTTTTTTGGACGAAAACTCAAATATCAGCAACACAATTAATGATAAGAGTTATATTTATTATGTGAAACAAGAGTGTTTTTTTTTTCCAATAATCAAACTAATTGTTTTGGCTGATTGCAATATGATAATTCATTTTTCCCACTTTGAAATTTTTTGGGGTTAACTGAGAATATCTCAAAAAATTAGCAATGTATTTCTCTACTTCTGGATATTAGAACTAAAAAATCGAAATCAATGCAAAGTATGATAAAATAACTCAATATCACATTTTTCTGCGAATTATCAATTAATTTTATTCAAAAATAAGAGATATGGGCCTCAGCCAATTATTTCTTAGTTTTGATGAACAAGTATTTCTGTGCCAATGACTGAAGCACTCAATTCATATGAAAGCATTTTTTTTTTCTTGAAAATTTGAAATTCATGGATTCAAGAACTCAAGACTAAATATCGTCTGTACCAGAATTGCACTCTACTTGAAACTTTTTTTGAATTTTTTGCATAAATCCAGGATGATTAACCGCAGGATACTGGAATTAAGTATTTAAGATTGCTGTAGCATCTAAATGGTTATCTTCCATTTCTGAACCAATCGGCTGAGACGGAAGTGCACTTTATACAACAGTTTTCAAATTTCTCGTATAAATTCAAAAGAAACAGTCATATTGAAATTTGGTATTAAGTACTTTTATAATATCTAGTTGTGTACTTCGCATTATGATTGCAATCGTCTGTCCCGGAAATACACTTCACTCGATATTTTTTTCAATTTGCCGCATAAATCTGAAACGATTGAACATGGAATGTTAGAATTCAGTATTTTATTTCAACGAGATCGGCTTGGCATTTTACTTGACAGTTTTTCGGAATTTTTCGCATAAATTCGAAACGATCGGCTGTAGAGTATCGAAATTAGGTATTTCAGTCTGCTGTAGCATCCGAATGATTTTCAATTATTCTCATAACAATAGACTAAGCCGGAAGTGCACCTCAGTTGGAATTTTTTTTCAATTTTGCGTATAAATTCATAACATTTAGTCGTAGAATCCTGGAAATCAGTAAGTATGTAGAAGTGTTGTAGCATGAGAATACTGTTTGCATAGCAACCGACTAGACTAAAAGCGCACTTCACTTGGCAGATTTTCAGAATTTTTAAAATGAATAAATATACCCAATGATAAACAAGTAAGTCACGTTATGATGACCAGGTCAGATTTTTTTCTCTCAAATAAATGTGATTCCTGCGGAATATCTGTATTTCGACAAAAATCATATTTACTCCACTACCTTTGGGGAATGCTTGTGTTCTTCTAGGCAAGCTCGTAGAAAATCTTTGATAGTTTTTGTGGAATACTATTCCATTCTTAAGAAGCAGCAATTATCAACTTTGCAATTAAGTAAGGAGCTAAAGTGTGTGGTCGTTTATTTTGTTTTGGGATGTCCTATGAATGTTCTATGGAATTAGTGTCAGGATTTATTGACGGGCACTTAGTGTTCCAATTCCAGCATTCTCAAGATAATGAATCATTGTTCTCCCGGCTTGTGCATGGGCTTTATTGGGTACAATAACTGCATGCATGATAATGTTTGTGCAATGCCGCAAGAACAAATATCCAGTGTTCTGAAGCTGTTGTGATTTAGACATTAGAATAAGCATCAATTAGGCCAGATAATAATTCCATAGAACAAATACAGGATATCCTAATGCAAAATATACGAACATGAAGTCCAGCTCCTGCTGATTTGCTGCTCAGGAAAAATAGAATACGATTCCAGAGAAAACCATAGGAGATCTTCTGCGAAACATGTCTAGAAAGAAGCAGGGTAGTGAACAATTAGTACTAAATTGCAATAATTTTTCAACTATTGTCGTTATTATTGCCCTTTCTAATTGACAGTTGTAAGCAAAATGAGGCTACTTCATGAACTTCTGTTGCAGTAATAAAATGAAGCATGAAAAGATTTGTCTACAAGTGTACATCTAAAATGAATCATCAGATACATTTAAACGCAGCACATATAAAATCTTGTGAAAAATTGGATTCACATGCTCTGTTGTACATTAAAAGAGGCATGAAAAACAGAAAGAGGAAAATAATTGGAATCGAAGTGATGTTGGATGAAACACGTACGCACCGAAAGTGAACATCGCATCGGCGTAACGTTCCCATCGACGAAGCGTTCACATTCTCATTGAATGGCAGCAGACGACAGCCGCCTGGTGTTTTATTCGCGTTCGCTGTTGTTCGGCCGGCAATAAACAGAAAACAGATGCAAACGAAAGCAATTTGGATTCCGGCACTCCTGCCGTGTTTATGCCACATAAGAGCGTATGTTTGTATCACTGGATATTATCCATATCATATCATACACGTACCATCCTGTTATATTGCTTTGTGATGAAAATATAAACTTTGAAATTTCATGCTAGAATTTTATTAGAGCTCGTATGGCTTATTTACAAATTGAAAATTCCATTTGATCTCATGTTTACATTTTCATTTTATGATTTAAGAGCATTTCTCTGATTAGAATTCTGTGCGAGGTCTCATCAATAAGTATGAGTGAATTTGAGCAACAACAATAAGTAGCCGAATTAAGCACCAAAGTAACTCATGCAGATAGTGTAGCTTAGTTAATGATTACATATACAGTTTAGGTTTCGTCCGAATTATTTCAAATTAACAACACACGACTGGGCTAATTTGGGGAACTACCGCCGTAGTGAGCTGTGGCTATTTCCCAACGGATTACAACCCTTCAGTTTCTGGACAACATCTTCATTCTCCCAGCAGATGCTGCAGGAATATTTGTTGCCCTATCATGGCTGTAATGCTAACAAACGTTAGAACTTTATACTTTACGAGTGAAATCTGTTCAGTACTTCAAGTAACTAGGATAATAAATTTGTTTCCCATTATCTAAAGCCTGCAGATAGTTTTTGATCCTGGATACATTTTTTGGAATTGTTTTTTGGGGATAACTCTGATTTGTTGGGAAAGTATATATATATTAGAGACATATTCATGTTGGGATCTTATTGGAATCTGTTCCCTGTCTGGAGTTGAGATACATTTTTGTTATTCATTCTTTTTGTATTATATGAGTTGAGTATCTGAATTTCTTGAACTATTATCAATTTTACTGATCCTTGTCCCCTTCAAAGTGCTTCCCTCTCCTATTTACATACTTTTAGTAGCGGTACTTCCATTTTCCGAAGCAGTCCTTCATAGTTTACTTTGAAATGGCTTTTGAGGTCTGTGACAAATTTGCTTTGATGTCAACAATAGTCTGAAAACGACGTCCTATCAGCAATGATTTTAATTTTGGAAACAAAGTACAATCACTGAGAGCCAGGTTTGGCGAATAAATGTGTGATTACATTAAATGCGGGTGCGTGCGATTTTCAAGACGTACGCGCACTTACGACGTCGCCGGTAGAATCAAGTCCCTCGAAATAAACACGTATGGTTATAGTGCAAACGATTTTGACTGACGTGCTCGTATGCTATCGCACGACTGTCGGATCTAAACAAACTGGTTTGATTCTTCTTGCGTTGTCGTGCGATCGTATCTGGACAATTTGAAACAAAAAATAGTTATTAAAAGCTAATTTGTTGTATTGAGTCAAAGAATCCATTATAGGATCAAAGCTCTGAAGAATACCACAAGAGGATTATAGTTGAAAAATTATGTGTTAGGTGATATAGTTAGTTTCTCCCTAAGTTCAATACATTTTCGGCAAGTTGAGTATGTTTTCACTTCAGTATAGATTTTGTATAATATATATAAATATTCAAAGAGTTTCTTAATTTGTTTCTCCAAATTTTTTGAAACTTTTGTATACTCTTCATTTTCACTTACTTGTACAAAGTACAAGGAAGTATTGTTAGACCGACAAAATTCACATATCGAGATTTTGATGGATATATCCGTTTTGGGCATCCCTGAATCCATTTTGACTATTTTTGGCTTGATGTCGGTTTGTATGTTCGTGCGTGCGTGCGTGCGTAACTCGCAAATTTCAAAACTGGTTGAATGTATAATGTTCAAATTTTGTATTTAAGACTGATATAGGGTCTAGTTGTGCACCTCGCATTATGGTTCCAATTGTCTTTACCGGAAGTGCACTTTACTTGGAACTTTTTTCGAATTTTTCTGATAAATCCAGAATGATCAACCGTAGAATGTTGAAATTCAGCATTTGAAATTGTTGTAGCATCCAAATGGTCATCTCCTATTCTCGTATCAAACGAATCAGCCGGAAGTGCACTTTATATGACAGGATTTTCGAATTTTCTCCATAAATTCAAAACAATCGGTCGTAGAATATTGCAATTTTATATTATGCATTTCTATAATATCTAGTTGTACATATTGCATTATGATTGCGATCGGCTGAACCGGAAGTGCAGTTTACTCGAAACATTTTTTGAATTTTCCGCATAAATTCAGAACGATCATCTGTAGAATATTGAAATTAAGTATTTCAGTCTGCATCTGAATGATCGCCTATTATTTTTATAATAATAATAATAACCGGAAGTGCTCTTCAGTTGAAATTTATTTTTCAATTTTGCGTATAAATTCAGAACAGTGAGCCGTAGAATTTTGAAAATCAGTATTCAGGAATGTTGTAGCATGAGAATGATGACCTACTTTTCTTATAGCAATCGACCAGGCTCAAAGCGCATTTTACTTGACAGATTTTTAGAATTTTATGAATAAATCAAAAACAATTAGCCGTGGAATGATGAGATTTTCTGTTTGATTATATATATCCAATGATGTACAAGTAAGTCACGTGATGTCCACGTCAGGTTCTGCCCTCTATTTATATACGGCGAATTCAATTACCCGATATTTTTTTTTTTTTGGTTTGCAATCGTTGATCTCGAAGCACTATTATTTTCGACTATGGAAAAAATAATTTATAACTGCTCGTTCGGTTCTTGCCAGTCGGACGGAGACAATGTAACCACCAATAAGTCAGACACGATATCGTATGTATACGGACGTTCTGAAATCGCACGCGCTTGCATTCAATGTAACCATACACTAAGGAGAGTAAGACAGGATACTCATCTGATTTCTGGCACAAAATTGACGAATTGACAAAACTAAGTGTGTGGTCATATTGTCATGGTTTAAGAACCATGAGATGGCTCACCACAAGTCCAATCTCTTTTCGCGAATTTTTCTGCGTAATCGTTGTAAAACAGCTTGATAATGCACGGTTTACTGTTTCATTTTGTGTTCTGAATGTACAATTTCATTGGAATCTAATAAAACAGTGAGTATCACTTTGAAATTGGATCAAGACTGACGTGCTGTTTTGGGATGTGGAGGTCTTTTGCCAATCCACTGTGATGATTGAGCTTTTGTCTCAATGTCCTGAAACGTTTTTGTGAATTTTTCCCTTGTTTCACGTAAAATTTGGCATTGCATCGTTGCTCCATAAAACAAAACATCTATCTTAGGAATCGCTACTAACGCTTGAACACGCCACATTCAATTATCAATATCACGGAAATTAAACCTGATGTCAACAATCTAAGAACATGTAATTACAGCTGCGGCTATAAGTGATGCAATGTTGTCAAACACATATCATGAAATTGGCACGTAATTCATTATGTTCGGACCTCATATGGGCCATATAAGATACCAGAAACGAGCAATTCTCTTCGAACAAGAAAGTGAGAATGAAATTGTAAGTGATTGGAAATCATCAGTTGTAAACAAATGGTGGATTTAATGTCACAAAAATTGATAGTGAATTTTGAATGTTCCTCCAATATTCCAGCTCGAAATTTGAAATATAATCAGCAAAATAATCCAGATCAATGATCTATATATTTTTTCATTTAGAATTGAAAATTTATTGGAAGATTTTTTTCTTCTGATGAAGAACCTTGGATAAAGGTTCAAAACGTCAAAAATAAATAAAATATTCAGAATTTAAACTGAAAAAATCTCTCAATCAATCCAGATCAGTCGCCATGCTGCCTTGTAGGTAGCACTTTTACATCTCTAGTCTATTTAGAGCTCATATATATTTTTTAGGCGATCATAACAAAAAGATAATTCAATGACCCTTCTTGCGGTCGTGAAGTTTTTTTTTTCTTGTATTTTAGGGACTGATCTGTCAAAAAGTACCTAATGAAAAAATTCTGCTGACCATTATGGGCAGTTTCGTGGACTCTTTAAGGAACAATTGTTTTCGAGGTACAACATTCTTAGTTCTTCCGAATCTAGAAATTGATACGCATCACTTCCAAATGTTAACTTGAGAGATGACAATCAAATAGAACAATTCCAATACCAAAACTAAGCAAGATTTATAATTATTTACTAGGGGCATGCCACCTTCAGAAAATGTACCTGTATTCTGTACCCAATTGATATTTTCTTCAAATTATAAATAACAAATAGCATGAATTTGTTCTAATGAAAATTCCCCTCCCTCAAATTAATTTCAATTCGAACTTGAATAAAAAGAAAGAAGCACTTTACTCCAACAAATTAGGCATTGCATCAGTCTCCACGCACAATGCCACTATTAAAAGCAAATTTCCCTTTTCGTAATTCGAGAATAATTTTGAAATATTGCAGAGGGATCCGGAGTAAAACGAAGTGGGCAACAATAAAAATACTAATGCAATCCATTCATTAAATTTAATTGAAATAATGTAGATGTAATTATCCCGGTTGTAAATTTTATTACATTATTTCGTGTTCAATTAAACTAACGATAAAACGAAGTGCACCATAAAAAGTACCGGTAAAAATACGATATTTCATAATAAAATGTCCGACGAAATTTGCAAATTAGTTATTTTATTTGTCGAATCGAAGTACAGCTCTGGTTTGTGTGCGTTGTTGTTGTCGTAAAGTTGTAATTTATTCTAAGGATCCAACATAAACGGATTATCTGATTTACAACCCTACCGTTTTGTTTGGTAATGTAATTATAAATTTTTCGATATTCTCATGAAAATTTATTACCAGTACTATTTGCATTTTTACGCTTTAACAGAGAATTCTTGTTTTACATGAGAGATATAATTTTTTCATCCCTTTATTATACCTTCGCGAAGCTATGTTAATTTGGAATTCTGGTTTTCGGATTGAATCTTGAATATTCCTTGAGTTATAATTTCAAATATATCTTTTCTTAGTGTTGTAGGATAGAGATTTATTTTTATGATAATTGTATCAATCATTGTTACTCCGATAATAAGGCTATACACAGGATAAACCAAAGATTATACAACTGAGTTTGAAAGTAGCTCAAAAAAGATATCTGTCGATATAGGGGAAGAAACTCAGCAAATAATTAACGGTTTTCCGTTCAACAATATGAGGAATATGTTTTCGTTTCCTTGGGCACCATTTAAAAATATAAAACGTTATGCGATATTTCATGCATAATGTGGGGAGCAATTTTCGGAAACAATAAATCACAGTTATTCTTGCATTATAAAAATAAGTGTCCTGTTCCCAGAAGAAATTCGATACAGATCTCTTCCATCACTGTTACTAAATCTTAACTTCTCTTTTCATAGAACAAAACTAAGTTTGGCAACCGTGCAGACGATAAGACAAGCGAAAATTTTACGGGCACATTTGGCGTGGCTGAAAAAGTTTAATAAAATTTCTGTCCGTCGGCTTTGTGCGCGTATATTTTTACTACATTACCAAGAGTTGCGAACTGTGTTTATGTACATTTTTAGTTCTGTTTTGCGTCGCACAGCGCACGTGTTTCAAGCTTTTCTTGAACTTTATGTCTGCATACATTTCAAAAAGCAAAAGCCTGAATTCAAAATTCAAGAAAAATTGAATGTAGAATATAGGAATAGAACAAACTTCAGGATGGTATAGTTTATAGATAAGAATCGGTTGCTTACAAAATAAACTGTCAAGAATCATTATAAACCATATAAACCACTTCTGATGGCTTTTGGATTAATCTCAGAATAATTATCAACAATTCATTACTATTTCATGTGCGAGGACATCCTGCTCCACTCTTTTTGATTCAAATTATTAACCAAAATACTGGATTGTAGCCAATATCAAAATGAATGTATTATGAACTGATGTCATATTTTGATGAAATAACTATCTTCCAAAGCTCATAGAAGCCTGGTGACAGACAAGAAAAAAAAGCACTAGTCTGGAATCCTGCCCAAACTTTGTTTGAGAGGAGGCTTACAAAAAAAATTGTGAATAGAAGTTATAAATGAAGGCTGTAAATAAAGCTTAGCTTATAAATAAGAAAGCATTTTTTTGGCTGTAATTTTATTGTATGGCTTGTTTTTTAATAGAAAGCTAAACTAGGAATTGCTTGATTATTAAAGATATACAAGAGTTACGCGATCATCATTCATATGCTTGTCCAGAATTCTATCTCAAAAATGCTCAAAGTATTTCATTTCAATAATGATACACTTATCCAACCTTCTCTTCTATTTCTTAGATATCCCACCTACTTCTCTTCCAGAATATTTTCAAAATAATGATGAATCGGCGTCATCAATCTCATCCTCCGACAAAACATTTCGATCCAGTAGTCCGAAATATACGCTCAAGTCTCAGATTGATGATTTAGAAGAGTATGGCAATTGTTGTTTTATTTTTCTCCTATTTTTTGTTTAAAACTGGAATGTTGCGACAACCGTATGTCAAGCGGCCAAGCGGCCCAGCCCCATTACTGTGATGTAACATAATCTCTCTCTGGAACTTTGCTGAGCACTTTGGGCGAATATTTCTCAGTGCAGCATTTAACAGTAGCTGTCTTTTTGTTTATCTATACCAATTCGATAGTGTCGCAATTGGTTCTCCGATTTCTCCTTTTATTGCTAATTTTTACATGGAGAATTTGGAACAAAAAGCTTTAAGCACAGCTATGAAGAAACTCACTGTTTGGCTACGTTATGTTGATGATGTTTTTGCTGTCTGGCCTAATGGTAGAGATGAACTGACTGTATTTTTGAATCATCTTAACATGCAACAAAGAAACATTAAATTCAGTATTGAGGTTGAAGAAAATAACTGTCCTCCTTTTCTGGACGTTCACCTGGAGAAACAAGATAATGGTAACATCATCCATTCAGTATATAGGAAGCCGACTCATACTAATCAATATTCACATGACTCCTCAAATCACCATCCTGCTTAAAACTTTATATCAGAGAGCCTTTTCTTCATGTCATCCAAGTAAACTGTCTGATGGAATCAAATTTTTAGTTGATGTTTTCTTGAAGAATGGTTATAATGAAACACAGATCAAGAGAGCACTCAGACAGAAGAATTCTATGCCTCCTTTTCAAGATCCAAATAATAAAAAAATATTTGTCATGTTGCCTTACGTAGCTAATATAACAGATAAAATTGGAAGACTTTCACACAGATATGACATCAAAACCTCTCACACTTCCAATTTGAAAATTCGAAATCTTATTGGTAATGCTAAAGACAGATTTCCTCTACAGTATCCAGGTATATGCAAGATTTCCTGCCAATATGGCAAAGTATATATTGGACAAACCAAGAGAACTGTGGAAACCAGATTGAAAGAACATTCTCGTCATATAAGATTGAACCACCCTGAAAAGTATGCAGTGGCTGAGCAGGCTATTCAAGAATAACATGCCATTGACTTCAAGAATACAAAGCTTCTATCTAAAGAGAATAATTGGTTCAAGAGGCTAATAGGAGAAGCAATAGAAATAAAAAAATCACCTAATCATTTGAATCAGAATACTGGTTATGAACTCAATCTATCGTGGTTACCAGTCATTTGCTCATAATTTCAAGTTATTTTTATCTATGAATCTACTTGCAAGAGTTACTTCAACACCATCTCCTGAAGATCTGTGAATAATTTAGTTATATCCCAAACCAAAAAGAGTAGAACCAGATTGACCTAGAACCACAAGGAGTTGACAATTTCCCTATTCAGACCTTCATTTTGATCTCCTAAAGACCTGTGGACATTGTATTATAGCTAAATCACAGGCAGAGCTCTACGATCCTAGGAGTTAATATTTTATACTTATCTAGTCACCTTTTATATTTTTGTTGTCTTGACAATTTTTGTTCATTTATTCATTATACATTTATACACTTGAAAAAGGCAGCACATTGCTGTTGAAACGTTGTGTTTCCAATTATTTTAAACAGAACTTTACCCAAATATAACATATTCATTAAAAAATTAGTTCTGAAAAGTTTTTTCCTCTAATTATTTTATTTTTATCCGTTGAAGTTTCGAAATGAAAGTTGATACAAAATCTAGAACTAAAACAAATTCAGTACTATTGAAGACTTCAGAGGAATACCAATATGGCCATAATAATGATACGAATTCATGAGAAAAATATTTCTATATTGAAAAAAATACTTCACAGTTGTTAGTTCCAAGAAGTTCAGAATGTGAAACTAAAAATGCAAACACAATAATAAAAGTATGAACGCTTTTTAAAAATTTGCTAGATATTAGGTTTTGCTTTTTTCGCGGCAGAACTGTTACATTTTCAGAGATAAAATGACTGAACTACTCCATTCGAACAATTAGATATAAAAATATCATTTGGAATATACTTGCTTTCTTGTTTCATTTGTTGCAATTGCAAATCATGAAGAACTTGATTAGATCATTGCTTCATAATAAATTGGAGGACATGTTCAGCAAATGTTTAGATTTAGCTCGTTTAACATTTAATTCTATATTTCTGGTCACCATCCTCCTTTTCTGCTTGAAAAAAGCTAGATTAAACATATGACACACTTTTCATGTCATATATGTAATCAAATAATGAAATATGAATATAATAGCAGTATTGTTAAGAGTATTATTATTTGTTCTATAATATATGGCAACATAATAATAATATTGTCATTAATTTTAATAATGTGTTGTATCCACACTGAACAAAATAAATGCTTTTGTTCGAAACAAACAAATAATTTAGTTCTTAATGCTCATATACAATATGTCGAATTGATGTTATATGAATAATATACATGTTTATGTACGTGAGTCAATATTATTATTTTAATTTCAATGATATGCTACCGAATGATGGAGTCATTACCCTAGAAGTTTTTCACAATGCGCCTAATTTGAAATTTAAGATAAAATGGAACATCTTTGGTGAAATAAATCATTGTGTGAATCGTTGAAGAAAATTCACCATCAACAGCAGCAAAGTAAAATATCGAAGCCTAATATTCTGAAGAAAAAAAGTATAATTATAATAATATTCGAATATTTTAGAATCACAACATTGGAAACGAAGAATATCCCGTCACAGGCCCGGCAGCAGGTCTTCAGCGTGATAGCCCGCGAGCGTATTTATTGCTCCATGAAACCAATAAATTTCATGACAGAAAGGAATTTCAGTAGATAATTATTGTTTACAAAAATTAAATTTTCCAGCAAATGGCAACACAAATCAATAGGGTCCTTTTTTGACAACAAATTATTATTTATTATACCATAAGTAGTTAACGTGTTATCGATTATTTTTGTGGTGCTATCACGAATGTTTATTGTGCTTGCGTTTGAATACCACGAGTGTGCAGCACGAGTAGTATTGATAAGCACAATAAACATGAGTGTTTGCACCACAAAAATAGTCTATAATACTTTAACTACAAATGGTATACGGAGGACTATTCCAGGAGTCAAACCATTCATTCAAATTAGTTTTCTATGAATCTAGTAACGAGTCACGTAATTTTCATAGGAACGAGTAAACTAACTTGTCAGATTGAAAAATTAGAATTTCTTGCATTTTTTTTACGAATAATAGAGAAATAAATTGCGTTCTGATATGAAAACTAGTTCAGGAAGGTTTGGTGATAAATAAGAAGATGAAATTGATGAAGATATTCCGAAAAATATTTCATTAAATACGAAGAAAGCACGAGATTACAAATTGAGGTATCCACATCTTTGAGTAAAATACTCACTCTGATCACTAGTGTAATACCCGATGGTATTTCTACACGTCCAAATACCCACTGATATGCATCATTTCTACGGCGATTTAGCATTGTTCACCTTGTTATAAATATTACGAATGGAATATTCAAAATTAGTGAATAATTGCGATCCGATCTGCAGCGTGCCTTCAAGCGATCAGAATTGAGGACGTTGATGAGTGTTATTTTTTGATAAAAAATATGTGAGACCACCTCTTGATGAGAAGTTGAATACTGCGGCATTATTTAGATTATTATAAATTCAGTCGTTAAAATTCGAGACTGGAGCGCGTTGATTGTAGGGTATAGAATACACCGCGTCGCTGAGTGTACAAAAAAACCTCATCATTGAGCCATAATACCACTTATCAATTTTCATGCGGACTGAACTGTCAAAATAAACATAGGAACTGGAAACTGATCTCCCTGAAAATTAGTACACAATTAACTTATATATTAGCATACCTTGAAATGAAACGGTCATTTATGATAAAAAATAACTCAAATTATGTTAACATTGGATGTAATGTTCTAGCGATGAGAAATCTTTCGTCTGGAGTATCATTCAAAATTGTCTTATAAGATTCAGACAAAATCACTGAATGACAGAAAACAAATTCAAAATGATAGATAAAGATACGATATGTCGGCGACATTCTATGTTCCCATGAAAAAGATGAAATTTATAACTTCCCCAGAAGAAGAATGAGGTAACAAAATAATTTACAGGGATATTTTCAATTGTTTTCTATTTATTATTATTATTGTTATTTGATTGCGGGATTTAAACCTGTCGGTTATATCCCTAGGTTGACTATTCACACACACAGCTACTTTTCACTTAAACTTGCCACTTAAACTTGCCAAACTTCCTGCCATATGTATTGCCAGTCAATCAGTGGAGACCCATGTTACAACAATTAGCCGGTGCCAGATAGCTTCATTGAGACCAAGTTACATAATTTGATTCTCAACTTGAAAAGGTAACGAGAGCGAATACCGATCCGGAAAAGCCGTGAAGAATTTCACGACCTAACTGAGATTCGAACTCACGATCTCTGCGTCCATAGGCTAGCACTCTACCACTGTGCTATCTCGCCGTTTTGTTTTCTATTGTAATCGGTCACTCTAATTTTATTATAATGTTAATGACTAGTTTATTATTGTTATCATAATATAACTGATTTCAGGATAATTACGTAACAAATAATACCCGAGGGTATTATTTTGAAAAATAACAAACAAGTTTCCTAGTTACAGCAAGTAACTGAAGTAATTTCTCTGACAGAAATCACAATCACAGGACATACATTGCTAAAAATTCGGACATTAAACATTGAAGACACCACTGGAGTTGAACAGACAATAATGCCTACGGTCAACGTACACACCTCGGACCAGAGGCCCTCGGAAAGTACACTATTGACCTCAAGCTTTATTGTCCTTTCAACATCCTTGGTACCTCAATTACTATAACAGTATGGATTTTATATAACAAATAAAATATAAGAATCGCAATTGCTCTGAAAGTAGGCATTTTCGAATGGTAATATAAACTTTTCCAATTATTCTAAGATGCTTCAGCCACCCCTAAAACCATAATCTCTAATCTTGAAACTCCCTGTAAATGAATATCAAAAAGTTGTTGAATTCCAATTTGGCTCGAAACCGTGGTCCTGATGTCCTGGAATTGGAAATTATTCATATTTTATTTCAAACTACATTCCTTTGCAATGTGGAGCAAGAAATGAAATCGCTGGCAAAGTTCATCATTCTCGTAAATCTCTACATGAAATTTTCTCATGTTTTCTCACATATCTGAGCTATGATTTAGAAATTCCTGGTTACTTTAATCATTCTTTGTTGCTAACAATGAGCTTCATTCCATAAATTCCTTCGCATCTCCGTCATTGTACCCAACCCTCTCTTGTCTTCATGCACCATTCCCAACATAAAGCTGGGACAATAGATGGTGCAAAGTTGGAAATGCGTAGACTGCGTTCAAGTTTTGCACAAATATCATTGAAATGAGTATTGTAACATCAAAATTAAATTTTATATTTTTTTAAATTAGTTCAAATTCCACCCACTTTTTAGAGACACAGTATCTTCCTCCCATTATTTTTTCGTATCTCCGATCGTTGACCGAATATATTTAGCAGAGAGAGTAGATGAAGCTATCGTACCGTTATGCTGGGGCATTATCTAGATTGCTATGAAATTCAAGAGGCCGGTAAAGTTTTTATGCTCAGTGTGAAGACGGTTTTTGTTCTTTGCTTTTGTAAAAGGGAACATTGATGGCCAATTTTTTTTCTGGGGCTCAACTGTCGTAACAGAGCTATCTTGATTCATATTTTTATTTTCGAAAATATACCTCCATGTTATAAGGATGAAGATAATGGCTGAAATAGATAAGAATGCTGTATTTTTTCTGTAAGTTCTCTTCCTTTTATCAATGTACATTTATAGATATAGTGTGTCAATAATTCAGATCCATTAAGTCATTTGAATGCTACGAGGGAGTAGAGACTCCCTTTGCTGTCGCACACTCGAATGAAAAAAGTTATCAATAATTTGTGTCAGAATAAAATAACATCTGTACTTCATATTTTACAACATGTATTATCATTTAAAATCGATTTAGACATATCTTTTTCAAATTGTATATTTTTGTTTCAGGTAAGTCCAACTTCGTATCATCAAACAGAATGCTGAGAATTGGTGAGTCCTGAATAATTCTGAATCATTTATTCTTCACTTGGTGTTTTCCATTTGCATTAAAAAATCCTCTTGTGCTAAGAGTCATTCTTCTCGACTCATCTGCGTCGCTGTTGCCATTACGCCTAACGCGCTCATTGTCGCTGGAACGCGGCTCTGTAGCCCTGGGACGTAGCAGCGTTAGTGTCATCTTTGTCGCATTATGTCTTCTTGTTAGCATCGCCAGTACCGCCACCGACACAGCGGCCTCAAATTTAATTAAACTCGAATAGTTGACAGTGGCTGCATAATCAACGTTTTATACTGGAGCGATTTGAAGTGATGTGGGTTTTCTACTCTGTTGTGGCTTTTGGATGATTTTAAACAGAATTTTAGTATTTTATGAAACAACTGACAGTTATTATTTATGCTTAACAAAAGATTTTATCTCATTCAATTTGAAATACATTATTGTTACCAAAATTAATAGCAATGAAATACAATTTGTATCAAATTGATTTGTTTCAGTTTTGCAACAAAATTGTAGTTATATCTATTTTAAAATTAAATTGAATCATATCTGAAAATGTTCGACTACGGTAACATATATTCTCAATATTCCCAATTTATGCTTTATTAGATTAGATCTTATTGCGTTGGTGAGTTGTATTTTGCTGGCAAACAGATGTATTGAAAGTAGGTATGTGATGGATGTTTTACGCTGAAGGACCAACGGTTGGTCAAATTCAGGTGACTGTTTTATCGATTTTGTATCTTGCGAATTGCAGAAGCTAACAATAAAATTGAATTCTTGGCCCAACATAAAATCAATAATGAATACTGAGTACTTAGTGTACTTCTCATTTATTTAGAAGTCTAACGGATTGCGGCCTACCGCAGTGTAGTGCATTTGACCTAAACAGTCTAGTGTTTCGTCATTATCGACTAATTCTTTATTGTTAATGATCAAAATGAACTGCATATTACGCTGTTGTAACGCTACCACTTTGTTTTACGGGATATCAACTTCGATGATTCAGGGAAATGCAGCCTCGTATTCCATAAGAAAACAAAATTGGAAGTCAAATTATTCTCTTCCTCTTTTTGTTCCTGAAATATTTTCTTTTTCCATTGGGCTGCTTTGTTCGTAGTTCTTTTTTCTTCCTCTACAATTTAATCCTATCATCTATTGGTTGATCCAAGAGAACCTATTCTCTACTCAGATTAAAGTTCTATTCGTATCCCTGAAGACAGCTTTCTGACGTTATTACTTCCTCGGCCTATATATACTAGGGAAAAAATATTGCGATTGTGATTTTTTGACAGTTCGAGATTTTGATGGATCTCCACGATTTGGGCGCTACTAAACCCAAAAAAAAAATTAAAGAAAGTCAATCTGTCGGTTTTCTGAAGGCACTAAGCTTGAGAACAAGTACGAACTTTTGACATGCATTTTATATTCTAGCTTTTTATTAAAGAGCTAGTTTCATATTCATGAATGAGCCTTCTTCAATGATCCGTACCCAAACATTATTGATTGAACTTTTTATAAACAATAGTATTTACCTATCATGAAATATGGAATAACTGAAATTGATCCTTGAATAATTGCTATCATGGGAAATTACTCACACACACAAAGACTAGCTTACCGATTCCACCGCTAAAATTGTTTTGATCATCTCGGGACAGATTTATCCATCGTTTCTAGGAAAAAATCGGCATCGGTATACTCTCAGATAGACAATATTCAGACAGGTAATTCGTCTCAAATACTCCTTGCTCTTCTCGAATTATAGGTGATCGAAATGATTCATTCATCTCAGTAATAGCTACTTGCATTATGTCAATTTTTTTTTACCAGCAAGAAGTGAAGTACTCAACCCTACAGTGCACACGTGAACTAAAATCACACCATTGCACACCTTGGACCTCACAGGCCCCGAGCTCTAAATCTGAGATTATGCAGAATGTAGATATATTTCTGCAGATAATAACCAATTTTGGAATGCTGAATACTTTATTTTCATCGAAAAAGCAGAACTCACAACATTAAATACATCTATCAACTTATATCTCTCAAAAACCATGAGTCATTCTTATCGTTCTTTTTCTCCTTATTTTCGGAACAAACTGGACAAATATGTAGGCAATGTTGTAGAAACGTACAATTGTTGCAGTTTTCCCAGAAATAACGACTTTTCTTTATTCTAGGGTAGAGAGTACAGGCCCATATGCGACTTATGCATGAGAAAGAAAATACTAAACCCAAAGAACACGTGGAGCCTGTCAGATCCAAGGCCCATTTATTAGAAATATTGCCAACTTCCTCAAATATTCTGTGCATGTGTCGATGTATTTTCAAATTATTGGAAGGTACCTAGAATTCGAAAAATTGAATCAATCGGTGCCTTGTTAAATAGATAAAAGTTAGTTCATTGGGGCCTGTCAGGCCCAACGTGTGCACTGCAGGGTTAATATACTTATCAATTACTTGCGGTTTTTCAATTCCAATGACTTCTTGTAGAGTTGAACTGCAAATCGTTGTACGGGATCTAAAACAGCATAAGGTCGATTGTCTCTTCCACTTAAGTATCTATTTGTTCGTTTGCACCAAACGAAAATAGCCCTTTCTCGAATTATTCTGCTGGTTAGATTCGGAACAATCTACTTATCTTCAGAATATTTCACACAAATTTTGTACTTATCTCGAATCTCAAGTTCCTCCTTGTATGAAAAATAGTCTTCGAAGCAACAAGATTTCTTAGGCTTGATCCACACCATAGGTTTACGTTCGATATGCTTTCGGTTCACTTTTGATTCAATAAAATATTCTTACAGAATAAACAATGAACCTATTTACACTGTCGTCATCGGTCAGGTCTCGGTCCCATAGTACTCCGATACCGAAACATCTCGAAGAATATTTTGTTGAAGCGAGATCAGCGCATGATCAGACATGGACTGATAATGTAAATACGTTTTCGATCGTCCCTCACTGCGGTATTGCTCTGTCATACTTGGACTCGGTTCGATAAAATCTCCTTGTGTCCATATTTTCGGTCGCGGTTCATTCTGTTCTCATCAACACCACAGGTTAGACGCATGTGAAAATTGCATATAATAGTAATGAAAATTACTAATGATGGCATTCAACTTTTCAATTGAAGAACTAGCTTTTTTCTTAAACTGATTTATTACCATATAATAAACATTCTAAATTGTGTATTACTGGCTTACTTTCAACTCATTCAATAGGCATATATAAATTAGTAAAGAAAATATGGAGAACAGTATAATACAAAAATACGTAATTATCTTTTTCAATCGCTCACAATTTTTGCTCGTCATGATAGAATTGATGTTCACTTTTTGATGGTCCAAGTACGACAGAGTAATACCGCAGTGAGTGGCGATCGCAAACGTATTCACATTATTATCAGGTTATGTCCGATCATGCTCCGATAAAATATTCTTTGAGATGTATCTCGAAGTGTTATGGAACCGAGGCCTGACCGATGACGACAGTGTGAATGGGTTCATTGTTTATCGTGTAAAAATATTCTATCGACCTTGTAGTGTACCGAGAGCGAATCGAAGGTGAACCTATAGTGTGGGTCAAGTCTTATAATTCATGTAAAAAATAATGTTTATATTCATCCAGACTCTCAACATGAATAATTTGTACATAGTTTAAATTTCCAGAACTGTATCCAATAATATTGCCAATCACATATACCTCTTCAGTCTTGCTCAAAATCTAAAATTATTTTCAATTTTTGCACATCTGACATATTTTCATGATGAGCATTAGTTACCTACCTGGTTACCGATAAGATTCCAGAAAAATATTTTACCGCGCAGATGTTATTGAAACTTAGCACATACAACTAGTAATTGAAATTTTCGACCAAGCCGCGTAGATATCGCAAAACTATTTAATTTGATTCATAAGAGTGAACACTACCGGTTCTTCCTGTATGTAGAGCTCACAAAGAAGTGCTTGAATAGTCAGGCAACATAGAATCAGAATATGAAGAGAGCTTACTTCACGTATTATTGCAACTCTTTTAGAAGAGCAGAACTCACAAGCTTCTGCGCAGTGGCACCTCTACATAACAAGAGTGACAACTATGAAATTGACAGATATAAAACTATTAACTATAATTCTTTCAAAACATTTGGTTATGGAACTAATAGTTATTTCTATACTGAATTAACACTCAGTTATACGTGTATCATGTAAGTTAATTCATACTTTTCACACTAATTGTTTAAGCTCATTATAGTTTGCAGGTTATAAATGATGCTGAACCACATAAAATGTCTCCTAGAATCATAATAACTGTTTGTGTCTATGGAAACCGCACTTTTAGGGACGAAGGGAGAATATAGCTACGCCACTTGATATGCTAGAAGTTTATCACTTGTGAAATTATTCGTGTTATAATTGATTTTATCGTTTAAACTTGAAGCTAACGTCCCAATTATCATGAAGAATTTGCCCTCTGTATCTCCTTCTCTTCGTTCCAAAATAGGAGTTATCTGAGCCACTTACTTTCTAGATCGATTAAACTCTAAAATAAATCATTACCACACCAGTTTCATATTGGTACCACTTCCATCATCATTTTGTATATCTAAATTTGAATTCTGTCTGCATTCGTCATATATTATTGTCAAGGTAATGAGAATATGTAAATTATTTCAATAATTGAATAGCGTAATTAGCAGTTAGTGATTGGAATGACTATAAACCGAATAGAATGCCGCATTATGGGTGTGGGTTTATGGAGAAACTTTTTATTCCAAGGGTTATTAATAGTTGAAATCAATATTAATTTATAATAAACGACAAAAGTTTAATAGCAAATCTGTTTTATATCCAAAGCTAGTTAATATTATCTTGATGGATTGCATGTTGAGCGGAAGTAAACCATGAAAAAGCAATCCTGCATTTTTGAATTTTGATGAAACATCAACTTGAAACATAATTACGGAATAGTTCACGCCTTTCTTCCAGCTAATATTTGCATGTGAAATTATAGTTCCCCATATAGAATATCCCAGAATAACAATCAAAATTTATTCGATATAAATGATAACCTTTCTAGGTCTGCGTGTTTTTTTATGTATTTGATTATTAAGTGATTCTTGTTTTATTCTAGATCAGCAGCTTGAGGCACAAATTGAGAGTTTTTTTTATTGGATCAATATTTTTATTTGACAGTGGTACTACCAAGTACCACCTATCACAATAATTAATGTAGTACAAATAAAAACTCCAACCACGCAATAATCCTATGACATTTTTTATTTATAATTCAAGATATCATCCCTTAATCTTGCATGCATTTAGGCTGGTAGATATTGACAGACCATCATAAATTATCATCAACTGTCTGCATGTGAAATGGTCAATGGAAATCAGTATTCATGTTTAAATCAATCACAATTGAGCAACTTTCAAGTTAAGCATGCATGCAGAATTGGTGAGAAAATTATTATTTACTGTCTGTACTTAATACTAAAACAAGTTTGGCCCATGAAAAAGAGTAGGGTGCAATTGCAGATGTTTACGTTGTGCACATCACCATATCGTTCGCACGTCAAGCTACTGTTTTTTTTCTCAAATGAAATGGTGATGTGCACTTCGGAAAGTCTGCTACTTGCTTATAATTTCTTCCATGAACCAAACTCATTATCTATATTGTTAGCAACGAGAAATAATAATTTCTATCATCAATTTTGCACTACGTCTTGTGCATGCATGCGAATCTTAAAAAAGCTCAAGTTGAATTATTTCATACATAAATATCAAATCATCCTACAAAGACGGTAAACTATCAGTTATAATAATATTCTGTCAGTATCTACTAACCCAATATTGGAATGCAGTTCTTTTTCAATCTAACAATATCATATTCCATGAATTGTGCTGTGGTATCAAAGAGATAGAATAAATGATGAATGATTCCAAACAAATACTCCAACAAAGCACATGAAAATGTACTGTGAACAAATCCCGTATATAAATATTATTCCATAATTCTCTCACAATATCTGACGTAGAGTAATTCCACATTTATGCTATTCTGGCGAATCACATTTGATTTGTTGACGAAACGAGTTTCAGGCTGACGTCAGGATTAATGGCGTCACGGTTTGTTTAAAACCTGGAGCGAGTTTGCATCGCAGTCACCGGCACGTTATAATATTTTAAACTAGATTATAACTCCTCGTTGCTTGGGTTTAATGATATGGCTTTGTTTTACGTAGCAGAGATGTCCGTAGCGTCTTTCATAAGATGTTTGCTCTCGTGAGATGTGCATGTGTGTTTGTATGTATCTTCGTTTGTTTCATGTGCTTTGTTTGTCATTTATTTTTGGTACACGATGCTGCAATTATTTCTATGTTTCATTGTGGAATTAATGTCTCTGTTTCAATCTTAGTTTGTGTTGAACATAGCTTCAGATGCTCAACTTCTATATTTTAATGACGTTATATCATAACTGCAATCATGAATTAGTGCAAAAGATTCAAAAAGTTGAAACCAGTGTTAGAGACCTGAATGTAATCACATCTACTTGTTGATTATTCAAGTTCTACTGGCTGTAAATTAAATTATTCCATATTTTCTCAAGACCACATTCATTTGTTTGTTCTACTTTGTGAATCATGAGCCTATGTCTTGTAAAAGTCCACAAATTGAGAACCTCATAGTAATAAAGTATATTCGAAAGTACTCATACTGAAAATTATGAATCCGTCAGTCGCTGCCAACTTGTATGTTACCAACTACTGTAATCAATGAATAATAATTGAAACTAGAACACCTGATGATATTTTTCACATAAATACAGGTATACGCTCAGCCAGGTTGTACCGATGGATCTCATAAAAACAACACACACAATCTACAGTTGCTGCCTGTTCTGAGATGATGGTGGAAGAACTGATTCTCATATTTGTGTTCGAATTTCAATTTTATATTAAAATGCTTCACGGATTATTCAAAATTGTAGATTTTTGTGACGAATGCTTCAATTATTCGTCGATGATTTGATGGTTCTATGTGTAAGTTTTACTTCAGCATACCATTTATCAATATATGGCAGAATATCTCAGGCTTCTAAGCATAGATGGGCATTAACGCGTAAAAAATGCTTTTCACGTTTATAGCGTGAAAATTTTTTTAATTCCAATTTCTTTTTTGTGGCGTGTTCTCCACAAAAATCTTGACGACTAGTGACCGTTCTCCACGGCTTAGAAAATATCAATCTACCATGTGCATTGAATAGTTATTTGAGTATTAAGGTCAGTAAGTACAGTTTACCGATTGAGAATAATAGTTTGGAGGTCGAGCCTTGGCGAGGTTTCCAAATATTATACGAAATCGGTACTGTACTTATGGACCGTTTTAGTGCATTTTTGAATAAAAAAGGTTAGTAGTTGCAACTAACATTATTTAATAGATACTTATAGTAGCAATTTCATTCGAGAAATATTCTTCACAAATACCACTTGCGACTTTAATTTCATCATAAATTTTTCTTTCAAACATTGATTACCTTTGAGCAACATCCTTCGAGTCATCTGCTCAGATGAAATCCCTCGAGCTACGCTCTCGTGATTTAATCGGACAGATGACTCTCACGATGTTGCTAGGTAATCAATGTTTCAAGAAAATTTATTGATAAAATTACATTCCCTTGTGATATTATATACGAAAATTGATAATCAACACTTCCCATCGGCGGTAATTTCTGCTGGACGCTTTATAGCTTGCAAAAAATAACGTAATCTTACTTATAGTCTGAGCTCTAATTTTTATATATGACACAATTTCAATACTTCTTGTAAGGAACCAGACCAATCGTAGGAGCCAAACATTCCTCAGACACAATTGAAATGTCGTTATGAGTATGAGCGCGAAGTTATCATTTATACGCTTGACACTAAGCGAAATATCTATTACCTTCCAACTCTCCCTTGATCTAGCTGTTTACAAAGAGTGTCAGAATTGTTTTCCGAGTATCATATATGAAAATCTAACGTGGACATCACGTGACTTACTTGTACATCAATAAATATATATAATAAACAGAAAATCCAATCATTCCACGGCTAATTGTTTTTGATTTATCCAAAAAATTCTAAAAATCTTTCAAGTAAAATGCGCTTTTAGTCTATTCGGTTGCTATTCGGTTGCTATGGAAATTTATGCGGAAAATTCAAGGAATGTTTCGAGTAAATTGCACCTCTGGTTCAGCCGATCGCAATCATGATGCAAGATATACAACTAGCTGTTATAGAAGTGCTTAATACAAAATTTCAATATTCCACGAGATTTGTGAATTACGCACGCACACACGTACGAACGAACATACGTACCAACAACTAGCCAAAAATAGTCAAAATGGATTCAGGAATGTTCAAAACGGGTATTTCCATCAAAATCACGATATGTGAATTTGGTCGGTTTCACAAACTTCCTTGTATTTTGTACAAGTAAGTAAAAATAAGGACTCAGGCTTAAGTGAGATTATGTTATTTTTTTGCGAGCTTCAAAGCGTCTGGCAGAAATTACCACCGATGGGAAGTGCCTTGCCGTATTGATTATCAATCTTCAACAATATTGTTCAAAACACACAAAAAATCAGCACATAAAATCTGTGAATTGGCCGTCGGCCCAAGCTAGCAAGTGTGCGTATTATCAAAGTACATAGTAACACTACTCTATTCTACACATTTTGTTTCTCAGAAAATAAGTAACATCTGGCGGGTCTGGGATATTGGACAATAGCAGATACATGTCACGCAACCGGCATTAACTCTTAAAATATATCAACATGCAACATGGAAGAACATGAAAGTGATAAATCATAGGTGAAACTGAATATTTATGCATCATTGCCTACTTGTTCTGGAGCTCATAATCTTATATAACGTGGAGAATTGAAAAACAAATTATATTTTCTGAATACCTCACTCAACCGCCGTGCAAATGGATGAACAAATAATTTTTATTGACTCCCTGCTTGAACTTTTTTTTTGTACCGGAGAATTTTCAGTATGCTATTATAGATTTTGTCAATCTGATACACCAGACTATTTGCTGAAGAAGAGGGCATTTCTAATTATTTTACTTTTCCCAATTGTTTTATGGAATAGTCATCAGCTTTGTCTGAATACTGATAATATTCAATAGATCTCCAAAAATCAGATCAGCTCAGATGGATGTAATAAATCCCATGGTAACGCTCATGATTCAAGAGATGGTTGCATATTATGCAATTAATTTCTTGAAGCAGTTTCTTCTTGTTATCAACTCAACCATCAGCATCCAAGCGGAGTCCGTCAATTATAAATAAAGACCATTCCTTCATCACCATGTGGACCTGCCGCAAATCAATTTTTTAATTCAATAATTTCATTTAATTAATTGTCGATGTCTTCCTTCAATATTTAATAACTCTCAATTTTATTCAATTATTGGTAGCTTCTATCCAATTATTGAATCATTATTGAAATCTATCAAATATCACATTATCTAAATGTTGATGAATGAAAGTGAAAGATTCTGGTTAATGTTAAGTGATGGTATTTGTCCGACAGTGTAAGTGATGAATGTCGAATGTAATGCGAGAGATGGAATGAATGTGTGCAGAGAGTGGTTATTTTTAAGGTTGTTGAGAAGGAAATCAAAGTATATGAGAATTTATTTTAATTTTTACAGTATATTATTTGTTTGGTGGAAAATATTCTGGCAAAGTTTGAACTCAATCTTGTTTCTAATTATCGAGATAAAAAATATCAAAGTTGCTGTTCGGTGACATATTATTACATTGCGTTAAAGCACGCGACGTGTTTCACATTGATTCATACGTCAATATGTCGACTACCTGAAATGACAATATTACAAAAAATTGTCAAAATATCTACGAAAGTCTTATGGACATGTGTACCAAATTTCAAAAAAGTCTTGTTCATAGTTTCAGAGAAAATTGAATTATTATTCAAAAAAATTGTACAAAGGCTACTAAAATTTAGCAAGTTATCATACGCTTGGCAACGTCGCCGCATGAGATGAAATGGGAAGAGTGTGTGTGATTAGAATGAACAAGATTTTTTTATCACTTCCCTGACTTGACGGTACACTGATTGAGTAACCCATTTATTCTTCCATCGATATTACTTTTTTGATGTAGATTTATCATCAATAAGTTTGTTTGGTTATAAAACGCAGTACCACTACTAAACGTCAAATGTCAAAAATATTTCCGAAAGTCTACAGCGTTGCATACTATACTCATTATATTGTAGCTTCATTAAAATATGAAAAAAAAAATTTCAACCGATGAAAGCTCTTTAAAAGAATTGAATAAGGAGCCAAATTATTCAAAATCATGTATTTACAACCGAAAACAAACATTTCCATTAGTTTTAATCATTGGAATTTTGTTTATTTGAAGTTGGCAATGGATGTTTATCCTATGTATTTAGCATAGAGCAGGGTTCCCAGCACGGCTTGACCCCACTCCTCTTCCTAACAACCTTAAAAGTCTGTTTTTTTTTTTAAATAAATCAATCATCAAGAATTTCGGGGTTTGATAATTAGAGAAAATATCAAAATGTTTATTATCACAAGTAAAAATATATTGCTATATTTTGATCCAAATAAAAGATACACGCTCTCCATTTTGATGGTCTCTGTTCAATATCCTTAATTTATGAGGGAGCAACAATACGTTCGTATAATCTCTCCATTTCGAAGGGTTCAGCCTGCGCCATTTATCTGGCAGTATCACAATTATTTCATCCACGAAGCATGGTATATCGTTCGCTGCGATGATAATGTGTACACACCTATACCAAATCTCATGTACATATTGAGTAAAGAGAAACAAAGCGACTCACACATACACACCCTAAGCACATTTGTAAAATTTGTGTAGTATAGGCAAAGCTAGTGCGTGCTAGATCACGGTGGCGTTATAAGCCAAGTTAAATGTCGGTAACAAATTTCAGAGTTGACAGTTCGATTGTAATAACTTGGAACGTTGGGTGGAATTATGACGACATTGGACGCATAAACCTTGTGCTGTTGCTGTACTTGCGTGTGTATGTAATTTAAATTTGTAGTGGTGTGAACCTTTCATACGCCACCTATATTCACCAGTAATGTTACTTATCCTTTACCTTTCACCAAAATATATGAACAAAGAGACAAAAGCAAATTAGTGAGATAAATAACCATATGAATTTATTACGGTTGATTCATGAATACAGTTGGTATCAATAATTATTAGTTCAAGTCAATTTTATAAAAGTATTAGGTAAACTATTGATAATTTCCATTTTGTCTGATATGATGGGAATCAATCCAAATCATAATAAAAAATTAAATCTAACCAATAATTATGAGCTCTTGAAATATTGTTTTTATGTAAAATAATCCTCACGATTCATATACAAGGGCGTTGATGGTATATTCCCCTGGCAACACTCTGCGTGTTCCTGTGTCACTGTGCCGAAATCCAAGTAACATTTGAATATTTCATACGATTCAGACACGGAAAATTAATATTGATGGAATCGCAGGAACACACGATACGTCCGTTGAAAATTTGTGCTCGTCATTTATGCACAATTGTTAATCACTCACTGTCAAATTCATGATTCTGTTTCACCATCAAAAAGATGTTTGCATGAAATTATCTCGAGGTGATTTCGTACATTGATTGTATTCGTTTGCGAAATTTGAATTCAATGAAATATGTTAACATATATTTATTCTTCATCTTGTTGAAAATAGATTTAATGATAATGATCTGCTATTTAGAAATTCAAGTTATCATAAAGTTTCCAGCTTAACTCCAGTTCATTTAGTTTTCTATTGGATTAGGAATAATTTGGAAAAAATTGATTGATATTATATTCTATGCCATGGTTTCTCTTATAAAATATAAAAGAATCACAAATAAAATGTTTGTTTTTATTTACGCCTTATCATGCCATTCAACCATTCTTCGCCGGATACTCTAATCAAAACACACCTCTTTTCTTACATTCGTAATCCTATCATTATTCATAAATTTGTCCAGTTTCTACTGAATCATTTCATGCAGTACTCATTATAGCTCCGAGATCCGCATTGTTTCCGCGCATGGCGAGTTTAAGATTGTGGTTATCTCAGGATGACGTCTTGTGAAATTTGTGATCTAGATCTTTCTAGAATAAAATATTATGTATTAATGACTGCATATTGTATTCTGTCATTTTATGTTGTTTTTTTTTTTTGTTATTTTATAGTTTGAAGACATCGACAACTCGGTTTAATATCATTACCTAGAACCGTATTGTTCAAATAATGCACAATAGATTTATGCACTGTAGTTGAATATATTTATAGACTACTCATATATTATACCATAAGTAGTTGAAGTATTATCGATTATTTTTGTGGTGCTATCACGAATGTTTATTGTGCTTGCGTTTGAATATCACGAGTGTGCAGCACGAGTGGTATTCACAAGCACAATAAACATGAGTGATCGCACCACAAAAATAATCTATAATACTTTAACTACAAATGGTATATGGAGGACTATTCCAGGAGTCAAACTATTTTTTCGAATTAATTTTCTATGAATCTAGTAACACGTCACGCAATTTTCATAGGAACGAGTAAACAAACTTCTGTCAAACTGAAAAATTAGAATTTCTTGCATTTTCTTTGACGAATAATAGAGAAATGAATTATGTTTTGATATGAAAACTAGTTCAAAAAGGTTTGGTGATAAATCAGAAGATGAAATTGATGAAGATATTCAGATAAATATTCCATTAAATATTCAAGAGAGCACAAATTGGAGGTATCCACATCTTTGAGTAAAATACTCACTCTGACCACTGGTGTAATACCCGATGGTATTTCTACACGTCCAAATACCCACTGATATGCACCGTTTCTATGGCGATTTAGCATTGTTAACCTTGTTATAAATACTACGAATGGAATAGTCAAAATAATTGAAGAGTCAAGTTTTCTTCCGTCTGCTAGATTTGAACGTATTGCCCTACAATCTTGAGCATCTAGTTGATTATTATTATGACTGTCAATTATGTAGAGTGTTAACAAGTAAAGGTTCTGTGTTTCAATATTCAAACTCTCAATAAAGCTTAAACCTCATCTGAAATATATACCATTGCTTGAAAACTTGACCCTTTAACTATTTTGAGTCAGATCCTGAAGCTATCTATTTTGTTGTCATGATATTGAGTTGTAATTGTTGTGTCAGGAATTGTATCAAAATAAGCGCCATGCATGTGTCACACACCTTAGGTCCTATTCAGTGTATCAGATATTTGTAGAATATGTTTGAGTGTCCTACCTGTAGTCTTGTAATTTTTATCTGGTGTGTTCGGTTTTTCAAGTTAATCCATTTCTTTGTGGAAGAATGTGGATCCCGGGACGTCTCGTGTCTCGAAGTCTCGGGACTTTTTATAAATTCGGTTGTCTCAGACTCCGAGACTTTCTGATCGAGACTCAAGACACGGTTGTTGAAATTGTACTGCAATAATTCTATTTTCAAAAGGCCATTATGAACTTGATTATTGTGTCAATGAAAGCGCCATCCATTAACTTAACCAATAATTACTTGATACTCTACTATTCTCACGTTAGTACACAAACAATACGTTCGCCGTCATATTGTTGTTCCGAAGTCAAATGAAACGGGCACTCAAAAAAATCGAAAAAAATGCAAAAAAATCAAGGGCAACAATAACATTGAAAAAACCTACATTCGTCTAAAAGTTTGAAATTACTTTACAATCACAATAAAATAGAAATGTGTTGAAAACGAGAGAGTATTCTTCTTGTCTGGTGATATAATCACAAACATCAGAAACAGATTGTCAGACAAAGCTGTTGACGCTTTATTTTTTTAGGCATATTCTAATCAGCAAAAAAATCCAATTGCTACGTTTTTCATATGACTGATGAAAATCTGTTCTATATCCAGAAGATCTTATTACCAAACAAATGAATCGTGATTCTGGTTATGAGAATGATCAATAACTAGATACTAAATAATGATTATCACTAATTGTCAGTATGATTTCTAAGCTTGTTTCAAGATTTCACCGTCCAATATTGAGTCCTAATTTTAAAAATTGAAAATACCAATTTTTTAGACTATAATCTACGTTATTAACCTTAGGATTTGATTTTTTGTACAATAAATGTTGAGTTTCACTGAAATTTTTTTTTCCATAGATAATTCTCGCCTAAAGTGAACTCCATTCCAATTTTATTTTGAGAAGTCTCGAAGTCTTGGGACATCCCGAGACTATGATTGCAGGTTGTCTCGTGTCCCGGGACTTTCAAATTGTCGAGACTTTCCAAACCCTAATGGATTGCTATTTCTTTATTCATTTCCAATGATATTCGAGTATATTCCGTCCCATTCTTCTATTGTTTTAATATTCAAATTATTTATTAGATCTCACTAATGTAAGGATGTGCGATACCTTTCCTTGAAGAATTTTTTCTGCTGCTTGATCCACTTTGTATGTATTCCTCTGGCCGAGTTGTACAATCTAAGTTCATCTACAGCTCAGTTGAACCAAACTTATTTACTTTGATTACAATTGTCAACAGCAACATATTATTTATAAGCCGTTTGACAATCTGTTCAATCATAGAATTCGTTCCACCAAGCTTTTTTGAATTTCGAAGCACATTATATCTCTTTTCAATTGAACACACTCTTTATCAAATTGCTATGTTTGATAAAGTGGATATTTTTTTGTTAAAATATGCATATCATATTTTGCTTTATGTTGCTTGATTTTTTTAATGAAGCGTTAGTGGTAAGCAATAGTTTTGAGTATAAGAGAGAATAATATATCATAATTTGATCAAATTTTCAATGGATGTCTCATTTCGCTTGAAATGATGGAAGATAAGAATTTTATTCGAATATAATTGTATTTCCACAATTTGCAACAATTTTTATGAATAAAATAGATTTATTTGGTCTTCAAATTGCTTTTTCAAAATAAATTCGAATTTTGTTAAAATATTCTCGGTTTATTCCTAAATAAAACTATGAAAATGTAGCTATTAGCCCAGAAAGAAATCATCCAATTGTTCTTATGGTGAAGCTACCAATTCATCTTGTTGATAATAATTTTTACAGCGTATAAAAAATCCATTTGAATATGCTTTTTGATAAAATTATAGTTGATAGAAACACCCATCAAGACTTTTCAGTATACATCTTCTTTGAGTAAAGGAATTGCAAATCTAATTCCAAGAGTAAAGGAATAATAAAAAATTTATTTTAAGCTTCAGAAGAAGTAGTACGAAGCACAAATTTTAAAAGCTTGAATCATAAAATAGATTATACATGATTATTTAATACTGCATACATACTTTTACGTCCCTTATTTGAAAATTCAAACTATTTCAAATGACCATGACAGAACTACTTTGAAAATGGTGTAGCGTGTGAAATGAAATAAAATCCATGCATCAAATGAATGGAACATGATTGAAAAAATTTCAGCATTTTTGTTAATTAACAGCAGTGTTAAACTGACAAATAGTTTTTATGGAATTTAGAGAAAACAGTTTGAAAATTTAGCAAAGAAGTATTCTGATATTTTTTTCCAATTTGTTTGATTTTTAAAGCTGCTGTTGAATCTCGATAGATGAAAATTTGATCAATTTACCAGTAAGACTAGAGCAGCCAGAACTTATGAAGACATAGGATTGAAGTTCGTAGTCCTAGAACCATCTCACACTAGAATTTGAGTCTATCATAGTGTTTCATCAAGACAAGATTTCTTGTCTTGATGACCATTTCTTATCTTGTCTTGATTTTCAAGACAAGAAAATAAAAATTTCTTGTCTTGCCCATTTCTTGACGATGCATTTCTTGTCTTGTTTCAAGAATTCTTGATATTTCTTGATCTTGACTTTTAGGGGGAATCCCGTTTTTCTTCATTGTTTTATCCAATCTGAACACTCAGTTTAGCGTTAGTGTCTACGTTTTATCCTCCCTGTTAGTTATGTTATGAATCGATTCTAGCAAGTTTTTCCAAGATTGTCACCAATAGAAATAAATGAAAAGTCTGTCATTTTCATGTTTTAATCAGTATTTGCAATTATTATTTTTATATGAAGAATCAACAACTTTCTTAGAGTATTGAGGATTTCACCAATATAGTCCAGTCAAAATAGACATTCACCCTTGCATAAATTCCCAAGAAGCTGAAAATTGACATGAATATTAGGGATACCATCATAATGAAGTTGTAAAAAGTCCCCAACGATCCCGTGTGTGCAAAAAATTTTATGCAAGGTCAAAGTTCGCAAAAATAGGTTTTTTGAATTTTTTAGCGGAACGATCAGTTTTATGATATAAATAGCTCTGGTACAAATTGTAGATCTTTAAATTCTCTACAAAAATAGTCCCTACCTCTTTATCCCTAAGATCCACTGTTTCTAAGAAAAAGCCATTCAAAAGTTATATTCTCCATTTATGCACATGTTGCCACGCCACCTATGATGTAGTGTACTTGGCACGTATTTTTCAATGTGGTTTGCCCGGTAGGCCTACTCAATGGTCTTCTTATTGAAGTTTAATATAATATTAGGTCTTCTTATTCAACTTCTTCATCTTCATCTTCCTGAGTTGACGTAAATTGCTCAAATAGCAATACAACAGTTGTTTCACCGTCGATATAAGGATTATCTTCTGCTGAAGATTTAGTATTTGAACACTACCAACTTTGATAGCTGGTGCAGTGGTGCATGCTTGTGAACAAAGTCATCTTACTCTCTTGCAGCCGCATTCCGAATTACACTCTTTTCTGTAGCTATAAAGAAAAGTATTAAGGAGCTTTTCTAGTGCAGGTGGAAGTAGAGTGTGGATTGATTATATACATTATTAATTAGCTTCCAACACCATTCTTCTGGGTCCAGTTGAACCTGCTAATATACTTGATAAAAATGTTGATGAGCAGAATCCGAGGTTGGCAGAAGACAAGCTAATTGAACACGTTTTTTATTAGGTGTATGTTTTGCAAAAGATACGAAACGTAACTTATCTATGCAAGTAATTTAAAGTAAGTGAATGACAGACACTGCTACGTAGACAAATGAACTGCAGACAGATTTTGCTCAAGGCCGTATGGTCACATAAAATGAGGGACAGGGTTTCTTTTCATTTCATATTCTCAGAATTATCATTCAATATTAATGTAGGAGTACTAGTTACACAGACTAATAGTTGTACCTATATTATACGTCCATAATATACATAGGCAGCGAGTCATGCATATTATCGAGAAAATAATTCTAGAATGGCTTTCTCTCAGAAATGGTGAGTCTTAGGGAAAAAAGGTTAGGAACAATTTTTGTAGAGAATTGAAGGATCTACAACTTTTGTCTGAACTATTTTGATCATTTAATCAGCCGTTCCGCATAAAAACTCAGAAAACCTATTTTTGCGAACTTTGACCTCGTATAAAATTTTTTGCACACATGGGATCGATAGGGACTTTCGACAACTTCATTATAATGGTATCCCTAACGTTCATGTAAATTTTCAGCTTCTTGGGAATTTATGCAAGGGTACCCCTATTTTTGAGGCTAACTTGACTGGACTAATACATTTCTCTTCTACATAAACGATTCAATCACCGGAAACTGACGACTTATGCTTTCGATATGTATCAAATATTTGTTTTGTAAATCATAGTTTCCGATACTTTTTACTCCGTCGAATGGATTTAAATCTGTAAATGAGCTTTTTCAACTAGAAAATTCAGAAAAAGACTCTTCATTTTCAAAAATACTTATATTTCAAGCCGCCATATGTCACCATAATAATAACAGCTGTCATTTAGACAATTACAGCCGTCACTTCGACAATGACAGCTGTCACTTTGAATATGACAACTGTCACTTTTACAATAACACTGTCACTTTGAACTGTCAGTTTGACAATGACAAATATCACTTTGAAAGTTGGTATGATACTCCTAAATTCATGAAACAGTAATGAAACTGGCCATGAAATTTATTGTTGGGAAATAACTGTGATGACCAGAGCAGACTTCAATATTTCAATAATAGAATAATAAATATGCAGATTTGAATAGTTAATTATCAAGATATCAAGATTTCTTGACAAGAAGTCTTGATTCTTGATAGTACGTTCTTGTTTTGTCTTGGAAAATGAAAAACACTTCTTGTCTTCGTCTTGTCTTGATTTCAAGACAAGATCAAGACAAAATCAAGACTATTTCTTGATTCTTGTGAAACACTAGTCTATCATTATCGAGAATGCGCTTTTCCGTTCCGCTGGAATCATTGAAATTCACAGTTGGTCTGTACTCATCAACACTTTGCAGATAGACAGCAACTTTATAGGAGACTAGATCCATACACCGTCCACCAACTATGAGATAATACTCTTGGCACTCTAGTCACGAATATGTAGGCACTGGCTAGACTGTACTGATAAGTCTCAATGAAAGCAAAACGTGTCCCTAGTTCTAACGGAGAATTGATTCTTACATTCGAGTTTTGGAAGCACATTACCAAGTGTTCAAGTTTCAATTTTGTTGAATAATTTATTGTTCTACTTTATTATTTAGTATTAAAGGAATTCTAAAATGTGTTAAGATCTTCCTATATAAACATATCCTTTTTTCACTGAATAAAAATATAGATCTCTCAGATAATAGAAATTCAAAGTAACGGTCAGTGAAAAAAAAACGTATCTTGTTGGGCTTTATTCATCCTCACCACAAGGTTGAAATTTTCTTCTTTCGCTATCTTGCTGGCGGCAAATGAAAAACAAATGTGTCCATTTATTTGAGGGCGATAAGTGTCATGTGATTCGCTTGTCGTGCCGTTTTCCAGCCGTAATAAATGCCCTGGAGTGTAGAAAGCGCGACAGTGCTGCTCTCTTGAATATAACCCTTTCCAGAAGTGACTATATGGCTGCGACTGAAAACTCAATATGTCTGATATTGCTTGTTAAATGCTATGTTTTCAGATATTCTTCCGCAGAGTGGTTCAGGATTAATGGTTCTTAATTGATAGAAATACTAAATGGAACAAAGAGGCGTTTCTTTAACGTTTGAGCTTTGGATTCAAAGTTTTTTGGATGCTTTTCACATTCTTTGTTGACAAATTTATACCATTGACAAAATCAATATTTGTAGGAAACAGATTGGATTTGAAAAAACGACAAATTGAATAAGTTGTATTTATCCTTCTTGAATGATCCTGTTCTAATGGCTACTCACTTCGCTAATCGCAGAGACGATGCACTATCCAGTGTACGCTGGCTGGTTATTTATGTCCAACAATGTAATAAATCAGTCGTCGTGGCGGCCACTATCTAGTGTCCAGTGTCCAACGTGCATTCCATTGCCACTGCCTCAGCCGCCAAAACCACAATTCAACTTCCCTGCATCCTACTCATTGTTCTCGTTGTGTATGTTGTATGCTATTTGCTGGATGGAAAGTGGAGTCCTGTAATGGAACAGTGATACTCCTTTAGATATGTTTAGACTGGTAAATGATGAAATAGCTATTTTGAAAAGATGTGAATGTTAGAACTGTTTCCTCTTGAACGCGTTATGTTAATTCATTCTTGTTCTCACCTTTCTACCTTTTTCTTCCAAATCCTGTAAGATAATCACCCTATATCATTCTGAATAGACATTTCTAATTTCAAGGAACTTCCGTCTCATATTTTTATCAGTTTTTCCTGTTCAGTCTGGGCGTTTCCCTTCCTTTAGTGGGTGAGATCGAGAATCATGCACTACATTATTCTTAAATGGACCTTTGGGATTTAATGAGCGGATATTCTGCTTTTATTCCAGTTTCACACACTTTACTACCATGTCTACGTTTTTTGCACCGTATTAGAGTTTGGTAATAATGGACCTTCTTTGCTGATGTTATTTGTTTCTATTTGTTTGTACTCTGTTATTTTTGGGAGGAATTCGGTTATAGGAATGGAGCTTATACAATTCTAAATTATTAAAGAAGTGACAAGCATTCCAATTAAAATTGAGAAGATAGAAAAAACTATTGGTTCGTTTTTTTTCGCTTGGAAGAATATCTACTCAAAATGTCTGGTAATCCTGTATAATTGAAAACTATTCAATAGTTTTAATATGTACGACTCTGAGAACTACACACAAACGCCTTCTTAAAATCAAATTTAGTTAGCTGTTACACGAGCTTTTGGGATAATATTTGCAATGTCATTTATAAGAAGATTAACTGATATGACAGAGAACAACAACAACAAGACTACCAATAGTGAACAATTTTAGAGGACTGGAAGACAGGACAATTGATGACTCAAATAAAAAACCAACTAGCTCATTTGAAAGAAATTGGAATAAATTAGAATGGAGTACAAAAAGTCATTGCTAAGTCCGGTCTAGGATAGAAGACAGAGAATATCCTTTATAAAACAAAAACAGTAAATGTTCACTACTGACAGTTTTTGTTGCTGTTGTTGATTAAAAACTCGGATAACATTGACATAATCGTATATAGGATATTTGCACGTGAATGTTTGAAATTTCACCCCGGATATTCTCATTAAAAACCTTTGGCCCGTATGTCACAGAATAATTACGTTTGATAATTTGTTCAATCTAGTTGAGTCTTTATGATGAATTCGAGATATTCCGTCTTCAATCTTTCGCTACCACAAAAATGACATAAATTCTACTTCATCATTACCAATGGCCGCTACAAATCCCGTGGTCAATAGGAGGAGAATCAATTCTTATGGAACTGGTATTCTCACATAGCCATTGTTCAATCCGTATTGATTTAATATGTAATGAAAATTGACTATTTCAACAGCTTCGTATTCATTTTCAATTGATTCACTATTTATTTATCGCTCTTCTTATTTATTTCCACTGGTTCACTTCGTCTAGTTCACTTTTGCGCGTTCCGTAACCAATCAATCAACCATTATTATTTCTGCGCGCTCTGACTTCTCTAATTTGTCCTCCTGCTTTCTTACTCACTGTCTTGCTTACTGTCTCCTATTCGACTCGGTCTCTCAGTTTATATACCTGCGGCTACATTTCCTCGAATCTTTCCAATTTGTTTTCGGTCTGACGCCATCCGTACATATCGATCAGTTGCGCCGGTTTAAACAATAACTAATAATAAATAAATGAATAATTGAGATCAGAAGAAGTGTGAAGAAGAGAACTACCAGATTTACAGAGTATTTAGAGATAAAGCCAAAATAGTAGACTTGGAGGCGAAATAAAAAACATGGGAAGAATTTGGCAGGAAATTAGAAATAAATGCCACGGAGAATGAAAAAATGTTCTACAGAGTAATAAGAAATTTCAAAAAAAAGCCAGAATATGAATTACAACAAATTAAAACAAATGAGGGAAACATAATAATGGAAGATGAGGAAATTATTAAACGAGGGAAAAAATACTTTGAAGAATTACTATGTGAAAGTAACAATATTGACGATAATAAAGATAACGCAAGTAACAACTAATCCGAAAGATATTATTACCGAGGATTTCAGACCGATAAATGAACTAGAAGATGCAATTATGAAAATCAAAATAGCAAAAGCGCCTGGTTCAGACGAAATAAGTCCCGAACTAATAAAATACATGGGAGAAACAGGGAAAATAGAGCTGCTAAAAATACTTAACGAATGTGATAAACAGAAGGACATACCCAAAGAGTGGAAAATAGGAACGATTGTGCCAATATATAGAAGTGGAGACACGAAAGATTGCTCGAACTATCGAGTTATTACTCTTTTATGTGTAGCTTTCAAAATCCATGACAGCATTTTGAAAAAAAAGATACGAATCCAAGTTGAAGAGCGCCTGTCAAGTATTCAAAGCGGATTCTGGTCTCACCATAGTGTACAGGATCATTCATGCACAGTACAGCAAATAGTAAAAAAAAAAAACTCATTAAAAACAAAGATGTGTATGTTTGCTTCATAGACATGAAGAAAGCATTTGACATGGTAGACAGGAATAAAATATGAGAAAACCTAAGAGTGCTGCTAGTCGAGAAAAAATTATTATAGGCTGTACAACATATTTACAAACAAACAAATAATAATATCAGAACGTGTAACAGAATGTCCGAAAATTTTACCACAACATCAGGGGTACGACAAGGAAGCGCTCTGAGCCCACTACTATTTCTATGTGTGATGGATAATGTCATTAAAATCTGCCACAAAACAATGGATGAATTTATCATTGGGTACAAAAATCTCCAGCCAGTATCCACAGAAGCATGCGCGTTTGCAGACGACGTAATACTGTTCGCCAACTCAGAGGAAGATCTACAGAAAAACCTTAACGTGTACATAGAAGTACTAACACAACAAAATCTGCTGCTTAAATCTAAAACTGTGGTAATGAGTAATAGCGAAAAAAACGTAAGTCTCAAAGCAAATAACACGGCTGTAGAACAAGTCAATACATACAAATATTTGGGCAGTATAATTAACAATAAAGAAAATGTGGAGGACGAGCTAAATAAAAGAATACATGCCGCAAACAAACTATACTAAGCTCGTCAACGGAAATTTCTAGATCACAAAGAAATATCAAAAAATGTTGAACTAACGGTATATAAGACATAGATCTACGGGGGAGAGAACTGGGTACTAATACAAACGCAAAAGAATCGAATACAAGCGGCTGAAATGATATTTCTAAGAAGAATACACGGAGTTTCAAGAATGGATAAAATAAGAAATTCAGAAATAAGAGTTAGGGGTTAGCTCAGCAGAAACAACCCTAGAAAATCGGAAACTAATGTGGTTCGGACATATGATAAGAATGACTGAAGAAAAACAAGTTAAAAGAGTTTGGGAAACCAGAGCGTATGAGAAAAATAGAGTGGGCAGACCAAGAAAAATGTGGGATGACAGCACAGGGCAAATTTTGGAAAATGCGGGAATGACAAGAAACTCAGCCAAACAGTTAAGCAGGGACAGAAAAAAATTGAAAGCCTTCATACAAGACCGTAGGCCCAAAAAAAAGGCTGAACCTCGACACCTCACGGTACAAGAGAACCGGATTATGTATGTATGTATGTAAATAGATAAATAAATAAATGAATAACACGTATGTATATCATTTGTCTAACCGGCGCGTTACAATAGAAGTCTACTATGTAGGAGCCCTGTTCATTTCAAATACATTAGGTTATCTTCACCTATATCATTCTTTCACCCGTGCGGTTCTGGAGCCGAGTTTTTAAATCTTACATATGCCCATTGAACTCTGCATACAATTCTCTGGTAGTAGTAACTAGTACCAAAAATCTCATTTTTAAAGCTCATGTAACATAATCAATTCATGCTGGAAGCTCAAACGTAATTGAGAAAAAAAAGAAAAAATAGAAGAAATTTTGTTTGAATTGACTTGGTTTGATCCAGCTGGTATGAAGGTATCAGACTCATTTTGATTCGCATTGATCCAGAATCATGCAAAGTAGCACTCAGTTTATATCATTAATATCATCTTGTCACGCAATCACATCAAAATCAGCCTCATTTTAAGTTATGAGTTACATTAGTTTATATTGAGTATTTGTTTTATAATGCGCAAGCAAACATTGCATATGTTTAATTTTTTCATGTTTGCATTTTCTTTCAGCTTGTTATATTGGTTATCCGGTTGTTGCGAACAAATTTGAATATATTCATGCAAAATATATTATCATTCATTTTGATGAAACGAAGCGTTAAAAATTAATTATTATTTTGAGCTCTCATATTTGAATTTTAAATTCAAATTATCCGGCATAATTCACGTGAAAAATTGTTCTATTTAATTTTTCAGTACAACATAATTTGTGCGAATAATTTACTATTCATCCATACTTGTGATAAAATAAAAATACGTTAATAAATTGCTATCGGAGTAAATATCAATAAGAGCACTGGAATTCTAAAATGTCAAGAAACGAAGTAATATTGTATCTTCCAATTCAAATACATCTCCAACTTATTTTCAATTTAAATGGAAACAGTGCTCTAGCAAAAACCTTGGCAATTTGAGGGTACTGGAATGAATTGAATGCCACAACGTCGCTGCAAGAGAAGCGGTTAGGACCATAGTGAAGTGAGGCAGTGTTGGTTAGTGTATGCATTGCACAACGAACGAATAAACAACAACGGATAACAGACATTTTGATGTTGGAAGCTTGCTCTCCTTTTCTCTATTCTTATTTCTGTGAAATGTCATTGAAATTGGACTATCGGAGAAATGCAGTGCCCAATCCAATATACTATTAATTGAAGTTTTATTTATTGTCTGTTTCTTCGTAACTAGGTCACTGTTGTCATATTTCACATATTACTTCTATTTGGTTTAGAGCTTGAATTGGAAGTTATTCGAAGCAATATTTTTCATCTGTCTTTATGCTGCATTAAACAGAATTTCCCAAAATTAATCTCTCGATAAGCACAATTTTTTTTGGATGCAATAATTTATTCACATACTTAGTCCTGGAGGAGCGGACGATTCTAGAATTGCATATATATTTATCTACTTCAGATAGTAGAATAGTATGTTCATTCTACCTATCTAAAACTCAAAATGAATTAAATAAGTGGCTGCAAATTTTCTGAAGAATTCTCTTCACATCTAAATCATTCAAACCGACTCTAATTTAATATTTCCGTAGTCTGGTATTTCCTTCTCTCGCAGCTCTCATAATTTGCCAGTTCTCTTCCTGTTCCAAGATCCAAGACAGTATAAACAAATAAGAATGGAGAGGAAACAGAACTAAGGGTTAATAACAACGCGCAGCTAAATGCTACTCAGCAAACTTACTGAGGAAAAGTTTTCGTTGGAAGTCGCATTGTTTACAACCAGACTGCCTAACGACATGAACTCGATGATTACGATTTTAATCACATCAGAAACTAGCTCTAAACTTTTGTGAGATAAATTTCTTTCGATGCTCTGTAGGCTCCAACAGGGATCAAATAACTCAAATTACGTATATAAATCTCACTCAGAGTTAAAAGTTGTATTGAGATTGAATCATGATGATTAATTTTTGATTCTTTGTAGAATAGAAGTATGTGGAAAATTTCATATTCTCAAAAAATAATTACGTACTTTTGATTTGAATTGCTCTATTGAATCATTATAATTTCCAGAAATGATTATTGCTAGCAATAATACCACTATTTATCAATTTTTAACGATTATTCATTCCATCTACGGTGATCCACACAGAAAATGTCGCGAGTACTGACTAGTCTCAAAGCTTAAAAGCTCAGTGTTTTACTAAAAACCTCAAAAATGGTTCTTAAAGAATTGAATTTTTACTCAAATATATCAAATAATCACTTGATTGGAATCTTTATTTTGTTCTGCGATAAACATATCATGAAATTAATGGAATATATAAGAAAAAATTTCACATTTAAATCAATGATTCTTTTGAAAAACTCACACTGATTCAAATCATAATAATTCAAATCAGGCCAACCCTGATCATAAGTAACATTCGTCGAAAATTCTTCAATTTACAATTTTGTCGTCTGCAATATATTGCTGATACCAAATTCAAATTTTTTTTTGTGCGCTCGATTGTTAACGAATCATTTAATTTTCCACAAGCTTTTGTGCTTGCTCATATTCTCCATTGCAATTGATAATAAACTTTTTCCAGATTTCGATGCATGAACAATGTCTTCAAAAAAGAGAAAGTCAATAATTGGAGCGATTAAATTTAAAAGCAAAATATGTTGATAGCGGAGTAACCGCAGGCGAACCCCGCGGTTTGCCCAGGTGCTGCGATCAATTATTCTCTTATTTAGAGAACGTTATTTATTGTAAATTCACGTTTGAATTCTTTTTTCTGTTGGATATAGCGACTGAGAACTCGTACAAAACATCTATATTTTGTATTTCTGTCACGTGGTATGTAATCGAAGGGCTCTTCAATACTTCATATTGCATAAAATATATTGAAATACAAGTCACTTAAAGTTGAATTGATTTAACTTTCTACTTTATGAGAGATGAATATTTCTAGTGAGATAATAATATCGATTTTCTGATATCCGGGTACATACATAAATACAAACCCATTTCCAAATGAATCTATATTCTCCACAACTCTTGAACTCTTCCTAATCTTGTCTATCACATCGTAAATTAGTGGGTGGAAATATGCTTATTCTAAGACTTCCTCTTCCCTTCCAAAGCAGAGCACTGCTAATTTATTCTTTGCGAAAGTTTGGTGAGAAGTCAGAAGTCAATGCGTGCAGAACCCAAGGATTATTTGCTAAATTTACCCCGAAAAATAAGAGCGTTTGTTGCGGCTTGACTGTTGGCATCTTGGAGATCCCAACCGTAGGCCACCACATTGAAGATCTAACGTTTTATAAGGTTGATATTTGCATATATTAAGTGTGAATTTAATTAAAAGTGGTAAAAGTTCTTACGGGTTATTTAATATGTAAGTTGAAGACTAGCTCAAACACTAACTGCTGGAATAATGAAATGAAGAACTTCATAAGTTTTCTGTGAACGAAGTTTAATTTTTTGTGGTTTTTATTAAAAGTATTTTCATCACAGCTACTTCATTATGGAGTATTGTCATTCAGTTTTTTTTTGCACCAGTATTTGCCTTCTTTTGCGTGTGTATTCGACAAGAATTATTCGGACAATCTGGAATATATACCGTTTTTTTATAATCGTATAATCTCGAAAATTGTTTGAAGTAGACACTTGTTTAACAAGTACTTTTTTGGAACATATATTTGGAAAATATCATGAATTTTTCTTTATACATTTTAATCACATAATAAATGTCGACGAAACAAATTTAGGTATGCTCTCATATCAGATTAGTGGAATAGCCATCAGCCGATAATGACTTCGGTTGTAAATATGGTAATTGTTTTAATTTAGAGCGCTTGAAACTTTAATTAAAAACGCAAAGATGATATCATGTGCTAATTACAATGTGGAGACTTGATTATGATTTATTATATGATAATTCGTAACATTCTGTTATTGATATGAAAAAATTATATCTATCACCTCCATTTTATTATTTCTTGTACTAAGTAAAACTAGCAACGGAAATAAAGCCGAGGAGTTATCTTTCTGGTAACATCAACATTTATAACATTTTTAAAAGCATACCTATATTTTGCATGAATCCATTACGGCCCTTAATGGTCTCAAATTGGCTCCGTATTTTTATGCAACTGAGCCAAATTAACCGCGTTCATGAACTCAAATACAGAACCAACATTCTCTATGTATTGAAGTCCAAAGTGATCATCATCAGCAGTAATACATGGTTCCATTATTGGAAAAGCTCACTGCGGTAATAAAATTTGAGACATTTATTGAAAAAGTACACCTACTTCTCACAACTTTGGGATGAAAATTGAATGGAAGTTGCAAATTCAACAATTAAATAGCATTTCACATAGAATTAACACATACAAACATGAGATAGTTGTATGTGAGAAAAATATGACTCAAAAAATCGTGTATTTTGTGGAAGAAATAATTAAGAACTCATTTGATTTAATAGATGATGTCTCTAGCCTTCAAATCCTTCTAAATTATACTGTCTGTTCACTTGACCTCCTGTTCTCGACAATACCATAGAACCTTGTCCTTGGTTGTATTAGGTACTGTGAAATATGAAACTTTATGCTGAATTCGCAGTAATTTCTATCCAAGATGATTATTATCATCAAATTAATCATGAAAATTGTGACAAAAGATTCAAGGACCAGTTTTAGTTATTTCATATTTTATGATAAGTACTAGTGTTTATAAAATAAACGCAGAAAGCTAAAAAGTTCCATCAATAAAGTTTTGGTGTCACTGGTTGAAAAAGCTCATCTACAAAATTGAACCTAGACTCTCGATGAAAAACTTGAATATCAAATTTCAATCGAAAATCTTATGCGTTCTTAAGTGATCGTGCTTTCAGACAGACCGAAAGACGAATAGATCAACGTTTTTTGAAGTTATGTTTTTCGGGTTCAGTAAGGTCCAAGACGTGAAGATTCATCAAAATCTCTAACCGTCAAAAAATCACCAATATAATACTTCCCCTATTATATTGTAGGTCAGGGAAGTGATTATAAAAGATGTGTTGATGACTGTTTGATTATATTCGTGTATACAAGCATATTTAGATTCAGAAACGCATTAACCTCTTTTTATGCTTCATTTGTGTGGGGATGAAAAAATCATAGATGTGCTGTTTTTCAATATGCGACATACTGTATTTAGCGACTACAACAGCTCTTTCAAGACATAGTTCGACTTGCTATCCCACTATTCAGATACAATTTGAAGGAGCGCATAATTTTAGGAAAGTAAATTTTCTAGCAGATAACTATTGTTCGGGGCAGTATACAAATGTCACAGTAATGCAAGTTTTATTGTTTGTCAGATAACTCTGCTCCAACAATATCACGTGAAAATATCTCTACGGCTTTTGTAACTCTGCCTGCAATACAAGAACAACAATGCTCCACCGTTTGACAACCCTCGCTTAATAAAAGCAACGGAAGTCACGATCCCGTTGCATAGCGCCACCTGGTGAACTCCGATGTAATTTAATTACTTGGACACCATTGAATACGCAGGAAGCATTGCGCATTCTGAAATTTAATGCATTAGCTGTCATCATACAGCCACGAGACGTAACTAAATTGATATTTTAGGAAGCGGGTAGTTACCTTTACCACTTAATTTATTCTTTCAAACAAATAAAGTTGACTGATGTACATACTTATTCATAAACGCAAGTTTCTCTCTTTTATTCTGGTTATATAGCTTTATTTTCAAACTGTATGATTAAGTATCTATAGCACTCAACTTCGTTTATTCCTCATATTCCCATCCTCACTTTATTATTGTTGTGATAACGATCATTCCAGTGCTTGATACTCACAAAACGCTGGTCGATTAACTAAACCATATGAATTAATAAACGGCTATAAACGGTCCATTTGGCTTGGTTCTATAAAAATACAGGGTCAATTTGGAACCATTAACGGTCGTAAAGGACGCGTATTATCAAAAAATGTGCTGTTATTTATGTGAGTGATACTCAGATGAATGTTCAGTTTTGTCTCGTTTGAAAGCTCATTTTTTTCAAAAGAATGATGAGCATGGAGTCTTTAAATGTTGTTACTTCCATCTGAAAACAAATTACATTTCAGTCAACTTTGGAATGATTAGTAGATCGATTGGTTTTTTGAATTCATATTTTGATTTTTATAATTATCAAACTGTTATCGGCATGTTATCATTAAAAAATCAGCTTCATACAAAGAATTGTATGTCACCAACATCTTATAATCAATCCGCATCGTAATTTATACGGATTCATCAATTACGATGACACTAACCATACATTTCACAAGATTCGACTGTAACCAACTCAAAGATTGAATAATTTCTAGGTTCAGATCGCGTCGAATCTATTGGCCCCAAAATCCTTGAAATTGCCATTATCGATTGAGATCTTGGGTCCTTTACTTCTTCTCTCCCAGGAATTCTTGAACTCCATACTATCACAATCATAAAAGTAGATAATATTTCCACTGCTTTTACATAATATAGTCGAGGAGCCCACCGCACCTCGTGCTCCCTGATCGGACTTACGGCCAAATTGTATATGAATCGATCGGATATTTCGTGGATATGGTTAATTGGATGCCGGACATTATATCTGCAGGATTCTGTCCTAACTGTCGAAAAGAAGGCCAATTCTAGTCAAGTTTTTTGACGCGATTTTCCTAAGGGAACTTACGATTGGAACTAGTACTTATCGATAGCAAAGGTCAAGTACTTTAAGGCTAGACCAGGAAGTCAACCTTTGTTCTGTCCAGGAGGGCGGCAGCCACCCCTAAGTTCAACCCATTATCGTGATAAACTTCCTTGATCAAACTTACGACAATTATTTTTCTCAAATTGAAGCTCGATTTTTTCTGACCAAGAGGGAATCAAGGTACCACTTCTCTAGCTATTTGAGAAGGCGGCAACCACACTTGAAATTATCCGATTTTCAGGTCCCAATTTCGAACGCAGCTGTATTTCCCTCATCAAATGTATGATTCATATTTTTTTCTAATTGTAGTTTGAGCTTTCCTGAACACGAGAATACTCGGGGAGGGCGACTGCCGCTCTTGAAATCTATCCGATTTTTAAGCTTCAATTTCGAACTTTGCTGTACTTCTCTCGTCGAATGTACGATTATTCTCTATAAACTGTAGCTCGGGCCTCCCTGAACACGGAAAAACCGAATTGCTGCCTCTCGCCCTGTCTGTGAGGACGGCAATCACCCGCGTGTGTAATGCATTTTCGTACTCGACCTCCCTCATTAAACTCACGATTTTTTTTCAATTTGAAACTTGAATCTTCCTAAGCATTGAAAAACTGGGTTACATTCGATAAGAGAAGTACAGCTGCGTTCTAAATTTGGACCTTTAACCTTTACTGAATCAGCTGACAATCTTTTTCCTGATGAACAGTCAGCTGACGTTTTTATTTAGTCGAAGTATTACTTGAACAATCGTCCGACAGAAATTCGAGTGAGAGAAAATGACTCAAATTATTATTATTATTATTTTCAAGTTCTTGTGACCAGCTGATGTATACACCACTACCTCACAGCCAGCTGAAATTTTTTTTCTTGATGAATTTTCTATTGGGAGGAAATTATTTGAAATATTTCTCTTTTGCACATGTGTAGAAGGCTACAATCAGTTGACGTTAACCCACCAATGGTGCCGCAGCTGACGGTCATCATGCTGTATGAAACGTCTCTCAGAAACATCTCACAAGTTATCAGCCGGGAGGAAATACCGGACTAAATCTGTTCCTGGCTCCTGGTCTATTTGATCGTTCACCATAGCATACATTCCATTTAATTTCCGAAATTCTCTGTATGTCTTTCAACATGTATAATTACAAATAAATATGTTTTATTGGGTATAAGTTCTGCAATTAAGTAGAAACACAACGTTTCAACAGCAAAGTGCTGCCTTTTTCAAGTGAAAAGAAATATAAATATAAATAAACAAAATTGTCAAGACAACAAAAATAAAAATAAAAGTACAAATCATAACTAGATTAGTTTAAAATATATTAACTCCTAGGATCGTAGAGCTCTGCCTGTAATTGATGATTCAATATTCACAGGTCTTCAGGAGATAATAATGAAGGTCCAAATAGGGAAATTGTCAACTCCTTGTGGTTCTAGGTCAATCTGGCTCTACTCTTTTTGGTTTGGCGCATAACTAAACCATCCACAGATCTTCAGGAGGTGGTGATGAAGTAACTCTTGCAAGTAGATTCGTAGATACAAATAATTTGAAATTATGAGCAAATGATTGGTAGCCATGATCGATTAAGTTCATAACCAGTATTCAAATTCAAATTATTCGGTGATTTTTTAATTTCAATTGCTTCTCTTATAAGCCTCTTGAACCAATTGTTCTCTTTAGCCAGAAGCTTCGTATTATTGAAGTCAATGCCATGTAATTCTTGAATAGCTTGCTCAGCCACAGCAGATTTTTCTGGATGGTTCAATCTTATATGACGAGAATGCTCTTTCAATCTTGTTTCTACAGTCCTTGTCAATGTGCAAAGTATATATTGGACAAACCAAGAGGACTGTAGAAACAAGATTGAAAGAGCATTCTCGTCATATAAGATTGAACCATCCAGAAAAATCTGCTGTGGCTGAGCAAGCTATTCAAGAATTACATGGCATTGACTTCAATAATACGAAGCTTCTGGCTAAAGAGAACAATTGGTTCAAGAGGCTTATAAGAGAAGCAATTGAAATTAAAAAATCACCGAATAATTTGAATTTGAATACTGGTTATGAACTTAATCGATCATGGCTACCAATCATTTGCTCATAATTTCAAATTATTTGTATCTACGAATCTACTTGCAAGAGTTACTTCATCACCACCTCCTGAAGATCTGTGGATGGTTCAGTTATGCGCCAAACCAAAAAGAGTAGAGCCAGATTGACCTAGAACCACAAGGAGTTGACAATTTCCCTATTTGGACCTTCATTATTATCTCCTGAAGACCTGTGAATATTGAATCATCAATTACAGGCAGAGCTCTACGATCCTAGGAGTTAATATATTTTAAACTAATCTAGTTATGATTTGTACTTTTATTTTTATTTTTGTTGTCTTGACAATTTTGTTTATTTATATTTATATTTCTTTTCACTTGAAAAACGCAGCACTTTGCTGTTGAAACGTTGTGTTTCTGATAAATTACAGAACTTATACCCAATAAAACATATTTATTTATAAATGAGTTCTGAAAAGTTTTTTCCTTCATGTATAATTACATTTTCTGAATTATGATTTTAATCGCTTCATTGCTCTAAGTCTAATTCATAATGCTTCATTAAAAAGCTGGCATCACTACATCTGTATACATATGCTCTTATACATCAACTTATCATTTATGAATATCTTTAAATTTGATAGAGATGTACACGGATGAAGAATGAAATTAGGAAGATCTTATGTGCGCCTCCTTCAGTATTTGAGAATATATGATATTGGTGAAGGTATGATAAAATAAAAATACGTTGCTCCTAAGGAATTGTATAAATTTCAGAATAAGTTCATCAATAGATATTATTGGATCAAGAATCTATAGGGATTGAGGTCTTATCAAGTGTCTACATATTTAGGAACAACAAAGATGCTCTTGATAAACAACACCAATCACGTAGAATTGAATATAGGTTACGAATTCTATCTTCAAACAAAAATACATAATTTGAAATGATCGGCAAACCAATAAATCGATCAATAATTCTAATTATAATGTGCTATCCATTAATTTTCATGTTATATGGCATATTCAAAACACATTTAAAATTCAATGACGTTATCAAATATTCATGTATTCAAGTATACCCACAATACACACATTGTGCTGTTATTGATATCATATCATCATATCAAATACCTCATTCTGATTAAATTTAATGAGATTCCAGGGAGGAATGATCAACCCTAAAATAAGCACCGATACTCACTCTCAATTGAAAATTTCAATTAATATCCAAGTATGTCAGTGGAAAATATGGTTTTTTACTAAAAATTCCTTCTCCTCCAGTCTGGATTTTATCTGAAATACATTTAGGAATTCACTGAAAATATTTGTTCCAATATACCTCTATTCAAATGAAATAATTGAAATTGGACTGGATAATAAGTACTATAGCTCATTTTTTAACTAAGAGGAGTGAACTGAAGTTGCTGCGCCGAGCCATATATACACTGTGTAAAGCTAAAGTTACATAGCTTATGTCCCGTCATGTCTGTGTTATGTTTGTATGTCATGTTATGTCAACAGACACAAAGACTTGAAGCCATCATGTGTAAGATTTTAGAACTACATATTTTCAATAACAAGAAAATTTATAATTTTATAAACGCTCTTATGTTTTTTCTTTCTCACAACATGTTTATAATTCTTATGATTGTTACAATAATGAATAGGATTCAGGATTACTTTCTACTGATGTAATTAATGAATTTTTAATAAATAATGTATTACATAACGATAACAAAGATATTTTATCGCATTTTATTTGTTAAATAATAATGTGAATTGAAAAGACTAACAAATTTATGTTCAGTGTAAAAAGCAAATCAAAAACGTCTAGTTACATGACGTCTACTTCAGTTTTCTCTTCCTAGTTTAAAAATAGAGTATAGGAGACATTACTGAAACGATATTTAAACTTATTCCTGTGAATTCATTGTTTCTGAATGGATTTCTATATTCACCAAGTTGAAGTGCAAATAGGGTTGCACACAAAATTGTTGAAGCTGACAAAACCCCGACTGAATAGCCTGAAATTTGTGTTCAAAAACATTTGAATTAGGTTTTTTTTTGTTATTACGACATTCTTGATGCTGTAGAATTTTCAATATTCTGTATGATCCAATACATTCAATAAATAAATGAATGGACTAAATGTCTACTCTACATTATAATTTCATGCTTTGTTTGTGGTGTCAGTTACAAGGGAATTTATCAATAATCACAGAGAAAGAGGACAATTGTAGTAAACACTTAGGTATCGTCTTCTTTTGATGAACTGGAAAGCAGGTCAGACGATGAAAATTTATGTACTTTGAACAAAACTAATTCATATATAAAAACGCATCAAGTTTTTCATGAAAATTCAATAAAATAAAAAAATCTGAATCAAGAGACTGAATCTCATCGATAAAACGAAGTCAGTAACTTTAAGAATACACGGTTAGAAATGCACTTAATAGCTTGAATAAAAAATCTTTAACATGATTAGGAGTCAGAGGTGCAGGTATATAGAAATTATATATTTTAAGCACTGAACGATGCTGGCCATCCTAATTATCTAGCTTATTATGAAATAAAAATGATGACAATTGTTTGGTCTTGAAGACTTGCGCATTGTGACGTTTACAGATGAAATTTTTTATCGGTTGTTCAATTGAACATACAATTATTTGATTGAAAATGAGCAAAATTAAATAATGACTCCAAATCTATTGATATGCAGATGATGGCACTGTATGTGCAGAATGCACCAAACTATTGATAGTTGAATCCTGGTGTAAACAATTTTGGTAGGGAGTGGAATCAATACAAGATGATCCACAGACACTGTCAACTTTTTGAGTCCCAAAATATCGCAAATATCTAAAACGTTAGGGAATTTATGTTTTTAGATCGTAGATAAGAGGCTCTTTCTTATTGCTTCAGACCTTGTATCAGGTGGACCAAAAGTTTCGGAAATTTTCTACGACGTTTTGGTCATGAGAAAGATTTTTCAAATTGGATTTCCAGATTATTTAAGCCGAACAGAAACTGTACTTTCACAGGCAAACTGTAACGCTCTGCGAATTGACAGCGGTTTTTTTCGAAGATTGAGACTCAACCACTGAAAAAATCTATACAGTGAATATCTCAGGGCTTCTCTCCTTCAAAAAGTTCCTAACAACCATATTTTTGGAATAACGTAGGAATGATTATTAGGTATACACACTACGTAGCTTTGATGGCTTTGTTCTATCGGTTGAATTTCAAATCTGTAGGGTAGCACGTCAAACTTCTCATACGTCAATAAAATCATTGGGAGTAAAAGATATCTTGTGGTTGGATGTCTGAATACATAATAAAATAAATAGCTTCTGATCCCATTTTCGTTAATTTTTTTGTTCAAATATATTAAAGAATGGAAGAATCATCTAGATGATGAAAGCGAATTTTTGACAGCTCATGAATGCTTGTTACTTCAGAGATCTCGCAAATTACCATCTCTCACAATTACTGAGCTTGAAATCAAGCAGTTTGGGCAAACTTACGAAACAGCAGCTTCCATTTAGTACTAGTTTCAAGTTGACTACTTGATAGGTACATAGTTTATTCATGTACAAACTCTAAAATACCTTTTAATCTTCATTGTTTAGTTATTGACTGACAAGAGGTCAAGTGCTGTACCTTAAAATGATAATTTGATCTTTATCAAAGCTATATAAAAAAAATACATCAAAAGTAAACAAATTTTCATCCAATTATAATAATTCATTCTAATAAACTTCAAATTCGCGTCAAACAAGTCATTGAATGAATCCCGGACAGATTTGACAACTGTACATAATAATAGTGACACCCGCGGCAGAAGTTGTAACTAAATTTTTATCTACTTTAATAAATTTCAGTTGCCAAATCCCTAATGTCATGTCTATCTATGGGCATTGTTTCACTTGAAACAAGTAATTGAATAATTTAATCTTCCACAATCACTGAGCTTGAATTAAAGCAATTTGTGCAAACCTACGAAACAGCAGCTTTTATCTAGTACCAGTTTCAAGTCTATAAATAATATAGTTGTTGAGAACTCAGCCTCACGCCAGCCAGCCAGACAGCCAAAGTGAATATAATAGCGCTTTTTTCCAAAAAATGCGCTAAATACTCTCAAGGGGGAAAAAACTTGAATTAATTGAAGATTTGATCTGTTGGCCAAGATTCTCTCCACTTCACGAAAAAATATCTTCCCTCTAAAACCTATTCAATCTGTTTAAAATCAAACGCAATTTCATTTGCTGTTGAAACCCTCCTTCTCCAACCCTTTTTGACTATCCATTGTTATGCTTTTTACTTTTTAATCGACGGACAGATATACGACACAGGGTGCAAATTGAATGATTGATATACAGACTGATTAGTTGCCCTAATATGTTTTCGATACTTAACGGGTGTGCCGCGTGCGTGTTCGTCACATTTCGGGAAAGATCGGGGCTTTTCGGCTTGAAATATGCCCCAGTTATTCTGAAAATGTGAATTTTAGTCACGAAATGTACTATAATCGTGATTGAGCTCCAAGAGGATAAGGAATAAAATCCAAATAATAAGTCACAGTTTAGAATAAACTATCCTAATTTTGTTTTGTTGCTATAATAATGTTTCGATATAACTGCTGAACTTTCATTTCATATGGAAGAAGGTAGGGATATAATATAGAAACATATTCTACGTTCCATAAATGAGAATTAATCTAGTAATTCTGATAGGGATATACGTTATTAACATTAGTTTCCTCTTGTAACAGTTGTTCATTCCGAAAACCTATAAATTGTTGATATTCAATATGAAATTCAGGTTTCGCATCATCGGGTTAGGATAATAAATAATGGGATAATTTTTACAATTATCCTACGTATATTTGAATGATCAAATCACTGTGGAATAATGAACGTTATTTCAGTTTCCATCACAATATCTATAAAGTATGGAACTATAGAAACATAATTCAAATAAATTATAATTTTGGCAGAATTCAGTGTCACACTATACATCAACATTCGAATAGTTATATTTAAACGCAGCATAAATTGAATATAATTTACAATATATCACCAACAGTCCTACCAGCTAAACACATAAATCCTTACTGTACTCTGCCCAATTACCATGAATTACAGTCGATTTACATGGAAACAGAGAATCGAAAAAACTAATTTTCATCTGAGTGCTCCACCCTCATGTTAACACTTTAAATTATTAACGTAATTAGCACGATACTTCCCATAATCCAGTGCACTTTTTCAATAAACCGTGCTAGGGAACAGAACCAATTTCGTCCAAACAAATTCAATAATGGATGAATTATTATTTTAATTAGGCACGAGTTGCAAAAATGGAGCAAAGGAAGTTCTGTATTCTGAACTTTGAACTTGGGTTATTGTCTGAGTTCTAGTGCTGCGCAAATATTAATTAATAAAGATGCTTTCAAATTGGAATATATGAGGAATAGGTGTATCCTAGCTCGTTCATATTTTTCAGGAAACTGCACATTCATACCAAAACTTCTTCTTTCGTTATTATTCTCTGAGCTATGATTATTGGAACACGATTTTCTACAGAGTATGTATTTGAAATCATTTTTCAGTTCCACTAATGTAATTCGGGTAATCTATAATCGGATTAATTGTAAGAAGAAAAAATACATGTCAAATGAACTGTATCTATATATATTTGAAAAGATCATCGGATGATGGATAAAAAAAAGAAAAAAAGTTTGAAATATATAATTTTTACTGGAAGTGACTATTTTCTGAATGTATCTATATAATCCACTAAATATTTGAACAAAGTATTCGTGAATCATACATAATACAGCGGTAGCTTTCTACCCGATTCCTATTCGTCATGCCTCTCTATCCTGGGACTGGTCTTCTTCTAATTCTCGTTCTAGCATTGCATGTCTCATCGCCTCATTCAATGATCTTCGAGGTCTTCCTATTTTTCTTTCGACTCGTGGTTTCCATTGCCAATTTTTTGGCCACCTACCTTCAGTCATTCTCAGAACATGTCCGAACCATTTTAGACCTTTTCTTTTCATTATTCTTGTTACATCTATTTGAGCAACCATGCAATTTCTGATCTCTTCATTTATTATATGCTTGATTCTGGAGTGACTTTCGTGAATGCTTACTCAAAAATAATAAGTTTGAGAAGAAAAATTGTCTGTAACAAATATTTTTGAAAAATTGAAAAATCAACGTGTTCTAATTAGTATGGCAGGATGTAAGCCCTACCAAAAAAATATTGCATTTCTATGGGCCGAATTAATCATTTAACGATTTCTGGAAAGGACAAAAATCTTTGTGTAACAAATAGTTCAACTTGTAATTTAGTCCGATAAGTTCAATCAATTACCCAGCTAGTACACCCCGACGACCAGCACTACGACCAATATTTTTCTTCTATCAATTACCTAATTCGACCCTTGAAGGGTCGCCATACTTTTAACAAATGACTTGGTATTTTCTGTAACTACCTCCCGGTCTATTCTACGCAAGTAGTCCATACACTACACCTCACAACCATAGCACATTACAGATTCAACAAGTACTTTGCCAACTCCCTTTTTTATTGTTAGATATATTCTTATCCTACCACAATGAGTTTAATCCTCCTACTATTTTCCTGCCTTGTTGTATTCTGTTTTTTAATTCTTCTGTACCTAACCCACTCCTTGTTATTACGACACCTAAATATGTGAAGTGATCCGTTTGCTTGATTTGGACATTGTCATTAATTGATATCTCAAAATTGGCTTCTGTATTCACTGCCAAATATTCTGTCCTCTGTAAACTCACTTCTAGACCCAATTTTTCATATTCAGTGTATACATTTTTTAATCATAAACTCTAAATCGTAAGAGTGTAGTAATGGTCTTCGGATAAAATTATTCCAGAATAAATCTGACTGATGTTGGTGAAACCGGCCCTAAGAGTTAATCTTGGTTACCGTTGGAGTTGTTCTATCTAATTGTTATCTTTCATGTTGACATTTGGGAAAAGGCGTATTTATCTTCAGATTTGCAGGAACTGAAGAGTTAGACAGAAAAATATGATATGTGCCTCGGCAGCAATTATTCCTTGAAGAATGTATCAAACAGTTCATATATGGAAGTAAAAAATATTCATATAGCAGTTTTTGACAGATTGATCTTAATTTTTTTTTGAAAAAATGTAAACAAAAAACTTACATTTGACAGATATGTACAAAAAAGTGGATCTTCATGGTCCTAAAACACTTTTTTAGGCGATCATAACAAAAAAGGTGTCTTTATGGCTCTATTTGCGGTCGTGAAGTTTCATTTTTTGGTACACATCTGTCAAATTTTACTTTTTGGGACTGATCTGTCAAACACTTCTATTTTGGGACTGATCTGTCAAAAATTAGTTTATAAACATTTCATACTTACCTGTGTGGGCTGCTTGATGAACTCTTTAAGATACAGTTTTCGCTGAAATACATACTATATTTCTCCGTCAACCTTAATAGTTCGTGCAATTCAAGAAATTGATACGCATTTTTTACAAATGTCATTTTGATAGAAGACAATAAAATAAAACAGTTTCAATGGCAACCAAGATTTATAATTTCAATGTTTTAGAAATAAATAGATGAAATTTTGTGGCTTTGAATTATTTTGTGATGATCGCCTAAAAAACGTTGTGTGCACCTCGGCCTACAGTTCTTTTTTGGTCTTACCTGAATTGCATACCTTCACGGCATTGATACACAAAAAACTATTTTTGTAATGATCGCCTGAAAAAGTGTTTTATTGATATTCTTGTTGAGATTATTCCATATACATCATTTCTGCTGTCTTGTATGCTCACTCGTATTCTTACATATCACTTACAAACAATTTTGTCGAAGCTCAATCTCTGACGAGTCTGTAGAAAACAGAAGAATTTACAGGAAACCTCTTGGTGTCTATCAAGAGTGACGATATATCGAAGTGTAAAAATTATTCTGAATTCTCATTATGTACATAATTTTAATTGAATCATAGAAATTCAATACATCAAAGTTATTTTGCAAAATAATAATGATTCTGAATTATCATTATGTACATATTTTTAATTCAATCATACAAATTCAATGAATCGAAGTTATCTTGCGAGATAATAAAAATTTTGAATTACCGTTATGTACATAATTTCAATTCAATCATTTATTATACCATAAGTAGTTAAAGTATTATCTATTATTTTTGTGGTGCTATCACGAATGTTTATTGTGCTTGCGTTTGAATACCACGAGTGTGCAGCACGAGTGGTATTCACAAGCACACTAAACATGAGTGATTGCAGCACAAAAACAGTCTATAATACTTTAACTACATGTGGTATATGGAGGACTATTCCAGGAGTCGAACAATTTTTTCGAATTAGTCTCCTATGAATAAAGTAACAAGTCGCGTAATTTTCATAGGAACGAGTAAATAAACTTCTGTCAAATTGAAAAATCAGAATTTCTTGCATTCTCTTTGACGAATAATAGAGAAATAAATTGCGTCCTGATATGGAAACTATTTCAAAAAGGTTTGGTGATAAATCAGAAGATGAAATTGATAAAGATATTCAGAAGAATATTCCATTAAATACGAAGAAAGCACGAGATTACAAATTGGGGGTATCCACATCTTTGAGTAAAATACTCATTATGATCATTAATGTAATACCCGATAGTTGGGGCTATTCTGTAACTCAATCGATAAATTTTAATCGATCATTATCTATTTCAGCTAATGAACGTAGGTAGCACTGACAAAAATTTTGAATATTCGCTTGTTACAATTGTTTCTATTTGTCAAAAATCTTATCGATCGATAAAAACTTAATGATTGTGTTTCAGAATACGGCCAACTATTTCTACGCGTCCAAATACCCTAGATTTGCACCGTTTCTATGACGATTTAGCATTGTTAACCTTATTATAAATACTGCGAATGGAATAGTCAGGGGTAATACCATAAGAGATGACAATTTTTTGAAAATTGTTGTCGTTTCCACGGCAACTTATTCATATCAATTTTACGACACAAAACATCTTAAAATTTCCCGAAACGAATACACAATACGTCATAATTATGCAATATTATTGGCTGATGCCATACGTCAAAAAATATTTGTTTATTATACCATAGGTAGTTGAAGTATCATCGATTATTTTTGTGGTGCTATCACGAATGTTTATTGTGCTTGCGTTTGAATACCACGAGTATGCAGCACGAGTGGTATTCACAAGCACAATAAATATGAGTGATTGCTCAACAAAAATAGTCTATAATACTTTAACTACAAATGGTATATGGAGGACTATTCCAGGAGTCAAACCATTTTTTCAAATTAGTTTTCTATGAATCTAGTAACAACTCACGTAATTTTCATAAGAACGAGTAAACAAACTTCTGTCAAACTGAAAAATTAGAATTTCTTGCATTATCTTTGACGAATAATAGAGAAATATATTGCGTCTTGATATCAAATCTAGTTTAGAAAGGTTTGGTGATAGATCAGAATATAAAATTGATGAAGATAATCAGAAAAATTTTCCATTAAATACGAAGAAAGCACAAATTGGAGGTATCCACATCTTTGAGTAAAATACTCACTCTGACCACTAGTGTAATACCCAATGGTATTTCTACATGTCCAAATACCCACTGATATGCACCGGTTCTACGGCGATTTAGCATTGTTAACCTTGTTATAAATACTACGAATGGAATAGTCATATTAATCAAATCTATTAAAATTATGTCGCAAAATAATGAAAAGGTATGGTATAGATTCAACTGTAATAAGTTATTGCTATCAAATAGAAAAATGGCGTGCAATACTTTCCCTAATATCTGTCAAATAATTCAAATCCATACGATTGAAATAGTTTGATTGCCTGAACCATTTGATTCTTGGAATGAAAATAATGAAGTATACGATCATGAGTAAGATAAATGTGATAATAGAACTGAACAGACCTCAGCGATTTTCATTTTCAGTTGAAAGTTTCATAGTGCATGCACGCTTCCTAGTATTATTTCAGAACAGAACTATTTTGTAAAGGTGTGCTTATGCGTTACTAACATGCTTTCCTTGTATAGCTTATTTTTAGCTCGTGGATTGTATACAGCAATCAATCAGTTGTCAATTAACGAATCGATCACGGTTGAGTCTCTTTCTATTCATAGTATACATACATACAAGAAGATATGTACATACAAATACCATCAGCAGCTATACGTACTAAAATGTAAATTGTTCCTCACGTTTCAGTATTGTGTTCATGTGCAAATTACATGCATCGACTAATAATACCACCCTGTTATTATCAAGAGCGAAGGATTCCTGGTAGCGTTGGAAAGGGTGGGGGAGGAATGAAAGGGTACTCAAATGTCAAATGTTTCAGAATAATATCAGATATATTTGTATAACCTGGTAGAAAGAAATTTAATAGATACTGTCGAAAACTGGTCACAGTTTGTACCAAATAATAGTTAATTGAAAAATAATTAGAAAATAGATTACAGAAAAGAATCGATTCGGACACCGACTTAGAAGGTCGAAAAGTGAGTAGGCGAACGAATTGTTTTTCACGACTATAACAGACTCATTCGAATCCTCAAAACATTCCTTTCATAAATTAAATAGTTACAACTTGCGGTATTAAGTGTGAGGTTACAAGTGCATTATATTCATATTCATATTTCCATTTTGAATACATACGTATTCTGTATTTAAGTTCATAAAATAGTTACGCTATTCATGAATTATTTTAGGCAGATATTAAAATTCATTGAGATATTTTCACATTGGCAAGCTATGAATGCGATATAATCGTGCTTGGTATCTCTATTATTAAAACTTCCATTTTGAAAAAGAAAATGGTACCATATTTAGAATGTCAGTTATGTAGTTCTCATAATACTCACACTAGTAGTCATATAATTTGCGCCTTTGAGATATAAGAATTAAAAAAAAATTCAAAAAACTATCGAATCTTGATTAGTTCAATAGACTCCAAAATTTCGTCTTGAAAACAAACTTTTTAGAAGAAAAAATAGTAAAGACCGCACCACACTCTTCCTTGCCTCATCGAGTAGTAATCATATGCATATGTATGCACTTAACCCTTGCATATCAACCTAATAAAAATTCATCCCTCTGGCGGTAGACATGAACAATGTTCGGGTGCACGTTAAATTCAAGGGGTAATATATGGATATAATTGGTAATTAATTCTTGTTTTGAATTCAGGGCAGAGTTCAGAGGTTAGAACTGTTTGGCTTGGGATTGGAGTTTTGAAGGATATTCAGTTACGTTTTCAATATCTATGTTTGTTAGCTTGGCATGTTTTGAAATAGAACTACATGGAGTTATATTCACTATTACACATTTTGAATTATTTTCAGATATGAACCAATGTGAGACATATTGAAAATCAATGTCGTAGGGTGCGATTGTACGGGAATATCAAATGAAAAACAATGCACTCGTATTGTATGATGATGGTGAATACGAAATTTTTGTTGTTCGTGAATTATTCACAAACTGTTTCAGTAGACATGATATATGAGAGACATAATGAGTTTTTCGGTGAAATTGAAAATTTTTTGGTTGCTTCTTTTTATTAATGCAGAACAAAATGGCTTGATATCTAGGTACAATTATTTGAAATGTCTGGTTATGTTACTTGATTAATATTGTAGTTGTTTTGTTCGTTGCTTGCTTGACAGTGATAATAAATGTTGAGGTAAATGTGCCACCTTTTTTCACTCCAATTCCAATATCCTATCAACATTTAACTGTTATTAATATGTATGTCTGAACAAATGTTGGCAAATGAGAGTGAAAGGTTCTGAATGAAGAGTCATTTGTGAGTATTTTGTTACTTTTGATGGTTTTGATATAAACAGCTTCATAGAAACAAAACCAAATATGTCAGAAGTATATATGAGACTACTCACCTGGTGAAATGATACGATTTCTTGTAGTAAATTATTTGCGGGAGAATCCATGATGTGATCTTCTCAAATGTCAAGTAAACATAACAGCTTCTACAATGTAAATAAGTAGGTTGTAGGATAATGACTGTTAATGCTAGACATACATGTCTACATCAGGTACGTACACATACATACACGTAGACATGTGTATGTAGCCTTTGGGCAAACCGCCCTTGTCTCAGCTCAGCTTCTGTTGTCGTGTTATCTCTGCTGTGCCTCTTCTGCTCAACGAGTTCTCGTAGCCTCCTTTGATTAGCCACAACTAGATTGAATTTCTAATCCCAAACACAAACAACTGATAGTCTGTAGAACAATATTGTTAGTACATCGCAAGTTTTATGTTACTATTTGTATGTAGAAACTTGAATTATTCTGATAGAACGGTTGGAATAAAACTCTAATTGCAATATAAATTATATTCATACGAAATTGAAGACATTGTTCTTGAAGTGCAAAAGAAGTTTTAGTGGATGTAGATTATCCTATCGATCACAAAATGCTAAGAGAAATCACAAAGTAAAAGAAGCGAGTACGGAGGAAATAAGAGCGATCTTCGAATGCAACAATTTGTCTAAAGTCCGTGAGACAGCGCATCATTTTTTTGCTGATTACCGCTTACTTGAAACTTTGTGAGTGGCTTCATTGTGATGAGTCCGACAACTTTCTCATTTGGCAAAATTTTAGGTTTGGGGCCGTTTTTTAGCGAGGGCTAATTAATTTTAAAAAATATACCGTCTTATTGATTTTTACACTAATCGAAAGATTTTTTGATTATAAAATGAAAAAAAAATATTGTCCGACATGAATATTGGGGCTAGCGGTGAGTCCGATAAGCTGCACTTGTCATAAGTATATTGATACTTATGGTAAGTGTATTGGTACTATTGACAAGTGCGGCTTGTCGGACTCACCGCTAGCCCCGATATTCATGTCGGAAAATATTTTTTTTCTCATTTTATAATCAAAAAATCTTTTGATTAGTGTAAAAATCAATAAGACGGTAATTTTTTTCCAATTAATCAGCCTTTGCCTCATCACAATGAAGCCACTCACAGAGTTTCAAGTGAGCGGTAATCAACAAAAAATTTATGCGCTATCTCACGGACTACTAGTAGTTTACAGCACTCTTGTAAATTTTTCATTATCACTTTATTACCTAATAGATGTCAAGCTTAGAACTACATCCTTTCTTATGTATCATAAGAGTGGTATGAAGAATGCAATGATAATAATACAAAAAAATTGCATTTGGGGAAGAATGTAGGATAGGTAAATGTAGAGAACGCTAAAAATGCATCTCTCGATAAAGTTCAAGTTCATCCCTGGATTTAAACTCACAATCACGTCGCACAAGCAAATGATTGCCATTTCGGTTATTCCATTGTGCATCCAAATGGCGCAACATAAATTGCATTTTACATGATCGATTCCAGGAGGCAGATGCGGCAGTAATGGTCCCTTCCGGACGTGCCTCCAATGTTATTACCCCCTGGATTAAGAAGAAAACGACGGGCGCAAATCGCGAAAAGAAATAGTAGAAACATTTCGCACACAAATACAGCCACACATGCGGACGGAATCTTTTCTGCATCAAAATCCTGACTCCGTACTCAAAAGTTTTTGTCTTTCTTTTTAGACGTGATTCGCGGATAAAGCGCGTGATCAGCACTGTTTCTCGCAAGTTCTCCTCTTACGCGCTTGATTTTTAAATTATTGTAAATAAAAGGAAAAAATAGACAGGAAATTGAATACCATTTCTTTAATGGTATTGGTGATAATATATTTCGAATTGATTAATGAAGCTATTTATTTGCTACTGAATATTTAAACAGAATTTATGTTTGGCCCTGAGGATTTATATGATGAAGATGTGAAAATATTTTTTATTCGAACTGAATATATCTCACGCTTTATATTTTATTATGTGAATCTTCACGATTATTCAGAGAAAACCTCTTGTAATATTTACCGGAGATTGATGGAACTAAATACAGATTTATATTAAAAATTTATCTCACGTTCCAATATCGGGTCCAAGCATTCAATAATTACACTCCAAAACTACTTTGGACAACTGAAATCAATTATTAAAATAGAACCCTAAAATCATGTAGAAATATCGCCATTACAAGTCTAGATCACGTTTTAGTACTAGTGGAAACAACGGAGCTTTGTATCTATGTAGGTCCGTTGCAACCGATGTGCTTCACATTGCGCTTTGCTCTGGACTTTGACCGGCCTGTCCATGTTTAATTATACCATTGTAATTTATAAATATTGCCCTATTAGCATTTAGAGCACGAAATTCTGTGTAATATTTCGTTCCGCCCAGCACATTTATGTCAACCCGCCCTCAAATGTGCGATAAAGAGAGAGATGGAAAGGATTGGAATATTTAAAGTGGACACAATATAGGAGAAGTTCATCTGCTTGGTCCTGATTTTGGTTACATTGAGATACTGTCATACCAACGCATTCGTCTTGAATTTTAAGAGGACATTTATGTTGACACTGTATCAGATTTTGAATATAGATAAAAGCTTTTCTTCTTACAAGAATATTTGTGGTAATTGTATATTGTATATAATATCTTATTACATCCAAACGTCGACGTTTCGTACACATATCAGTGTGAAGGTGTGAACATAAATTTTTCGAACAAATGGAACCATGAACACGAAGAGTCTTCTTCGTATCTTTATTTGGTACTATAACACTGAGAAATTAATTTTCATGCTCATTTCACATAAGAACCCAATTTAATGTTCCGTTACTCTCGTATTCATCAAAAGAAAATACAATTACATCACTCATAAAGCAAAGAAAATAAAAATAAAACAACTGCGGAATTGCGAAAATAAAATCCCACGAACACTGCGCGCTTTCCTACGCTTTCATTCTGTAACTTTCCTCGATACTTTCTCCAGCGAGTTCTCCAAGAAAGATTGGAAAATGAGCTACACTGAGAGTGCAATATTTTTAGGAATCCTCGTGCACCACTGCGGACAAATAGCTCTATTATGGACCTCGTTTCGTTGACAATCCTCGTAAGTAACATGGATGATTCTGTTTTGTGTATCGTTCAATGAGCAGGAATACTAGTCTGGGTAACAAACTTCGTCCTAAACCTGGCTCTGTTCATAGAATATCTCTGAGATATAGACAGACAGCTCAGTGTGTTTCTTTCTTTTTCTGTATGAAATAAGGCCAAACTATCTGGAACTCTGAATAGCTTCTTTTTGCTGTTTATTTTGAAGATTTTATCATTGGAATATTGATTCCTTTTCCACTCTCAAGATTTTTCGTTGAAATAAAGTTTGATCACGAGTTAGTTATGAGTTATACCCTGGTTAATATTCTCTATCTATATAATTCTGGAAATAGAAAGATTTGATAGATATGTGTGGAGGATTCAACGTACAAAGTGCCATATCATGAGCCATAACAGTCATCTGCAAGGAACAATTGGGAGAATTTTCGCTGGATCATCTTATTACCTATACATTGGATCATTACTCTCTTAGTCTAGGAGCCGACCGCACCTTTTGTGTACTGATCGGACTTACTGCCAAATTGTATATGAATCGATCGAGTATTTATTGGTCAATAGGATGCCAGATTTCAAAAAGGCCGAGTCCTGTTCTGAGTGTCACAAAAAAGGCCCATTCTGGTTAAGTACTACTAGTACCAATAGAGTGCGAATGTCAAACATTTTAAGAACAAACCAGGATCCCACCTCCTGTTCTGTCCAGGAGAGCGGCAGCCAATCTTAAGTGTAACCCATTTTCGTTTCAAATTTCCCTGATCGAGCTTACGATAGTTATTTTTGCCAAATTGAACCTTTCTGATCACGAAAAAACCAAGATATCTACCTGTCCGGGATGGCGACAGCCACACATAAAATCATTCGATTTCCTAGTCCCAATTTTAAGCGCAGCTGTATTTCTCTCATCGAATCTACGATCATATTTTCTAATTGTAGCTTGAGTCTTTCTGAACACGAGAATATCAAAGTTCCGCCTCTCACCCTGTTTTGGAGGGCGACATTCATCCCTAATGACCAGTTGCATCACCGTCACTTAACTTTAAATTGAGTTTGATATCTATGACAACTATTATATGCAAATTTGTTACCACGATTATTATTCTTCCCTTAAAGTTAAGTGACGGTGGTGCAACTGGCCATAAGTGTTACGCATTTTCGTACTAGATTTTCCTCATTGAAATCACGATTATTTTTAATTTGAAGCTCAAACCTTCCTGAACACGGAAAAAACGAGTTACATTCGATGAGAGAAGTACAGCTACATTCAAAATTGGGACCTAAAAATCGGATGAACCCAAAGAGTGACTGTTGTCCCTCCGGACAGGGTGGGAGGCAGCACTTCGGTATTCTCGTGTACAGGAAGGCTCAAGCTGTAATTGAAAAAAATTATCGTATATTCGATGAGAGAAGTACTGCTGCGCTCGGAATTGTGACTTGCAAATCGAATAATTATATATGTCTTCCAGACAGGTAGAGAGGCAGTACTTCGGTTTTTGGTGGTAAAGAAGCTCCCAATTTCAATTAAAAAAACTATTGTAAGCACGATTAGGGAAGTTCAATACGAAAAGAGGTTACACTTAGGGGCGGCTGCCACCCTTTTGGGCAGGACAAGGAGTGGCTCTGGCTTTTTTTGAAGTACCTGACGTTTGAAATCATAATTTCTATCAGCCAAGTTGCGCCGAAAAACTTGACCACAATTTAAATTTTTTCGATACTTTATATTTATGAAGTCTGACATCCTATTGACCACTGAATACCTGATTGATTTATATATGATTGGGTCGTAAATCTGATCAGGGAACATAAAGTGCGGCCGGTTTCCCGACTATCTATACTGCATTATCAATAAATAACATGTATTCCACAAGAACAGAATTTTAGGTTTACAAAAATCCCATAAATTTTTTTAACAAAAATTGTAGGACCTCTAAAGACTTCTGATCTGTATCATGCTTCACTGGACTTCAATAAAAGAATTCTCCTCAAAGAGTTGCATCACTTCCAATGATCTTTCTATTTTCACCGTAAATATTTTTGGCAGTATTGCTTCATAGCTACCTGTATTAGGTTTTATACCTCAATTTTCTAATTTCCGTTGCTCTCAAATCTTCTTCTTCATTTATGAGAGATCTTGCTCTTCTATTCATCCATTTACTTTTACTATTGTGGTGTTGATTCAATTGGAACTTGCTTATACATCTCCGAGTCATTTTATTTCTTGATATCCAATTATTTTTTCTATGTTCTCTATGTTGAATCATTCCCATCTTGTGGTTCATTCTTATTGTATTGTCTATATCTGGCCCTAAAATTTTTCTAAGTTTTTCGCTCTATGATTCTAATTGTTCTTTGTCCTTATTTGTCATTGACATTGTTCTAGCTGCGTATATTCTTATTGATCTTGTCATGGTTTTACATATTCTGTTCCTAGATACGACTCTAACTTCTAGTAATTTTGCGTAGAGGCTTTGTCTGTTGCAGTGTTATTCTCAAATTCACTTCTATTTATCCATCTAAAACTGCAATATTTCAATAACAACCATGCCATGGTTGCCTTGTAATTTTTTCTCAATAATGGCATTTGGATGTTTTGTTTCAAGAGGCACTTTGGATAAGACGTTGTATTGCACTGGTAGAATGTGGTTCGTCACTCAATAAAATGTAGCCACTCACCTTCCAGGCGCTGTAACCAAACTTTTTCTTTCGTATAGTACTAGTAAAATTATTTTTTTATCTTCAAACGTTAGTAAATGATAAATTTGTTGTATCAATCTATGACATCAAAGTTTGACTTTTTAGTGTAACTAGAACAAATATTGCGTTATCTTTAGCAGCGCCACCTTTAGCAGCGTCCCCGAACAATTCCACTGCCGCAACGAGCCAAAAGCGACTGTAAAAAAATCTAAACAATACGTATAAATCAGAAACATTACATTTGTTACATATGAGGTTGAAAGTATAAGTAGAAATGGTTGAACTTCGAAAATTAAAGCCCGCATCGGTCAATACAGAGCCAATATTGGCATTTATGTTGGTTATTGATACTATTTATATGAGTTTCACATTTTCGCAATGAAAAATGTGATTCTGAATCTGCAACACTTCTAGAAATAGAATCTTTCGAATATCACGAGAATGATACTCATAAAATCATCTCCATTGACAATCTCAAACCAATGCTTACAATTTTGACACTGTTTTATTCCGCAATACTTAATGTTAACGAAGGCAATGCTTGTGATAGATAACCTACTGTAATTTTGTGATTAGAAAGTTATGAGTATCAAAATATGATCATTTCAATCCAGCTTAGATGTTTTAAAAAAATATGGCATATTTTCTATGGGGCTGAAATGTATCTTCATGGCTCCTCTGTAACTTATAAATGCGCCATGAAAAGTATTACTTTAGCTCGAAATAAAATAATATAAATATTGAAGAAAAACACTTGATGATTATTTCACAATTATGTTTCTATTAAACGACTAGTTTCGGCAATGCCATCATGTGATGATGATATTGTCGAAATTCATTCATAATGTTCTACAAAGTGCTGACAGTGTGTTCTATTAATCTTATACATAGTATATCATGTTACAAGGACCGAACGACTGTAATTTTTGTCCAGGAAGGATTTGGCTGCACTCGCTAAAGACGAGAGCGAAGCACGAGGTGAAGGCGAGGGCGAAGCATGAGGCGAAGACAAGGGTGAAGCCCAAGGCCTAAGCTTCGTGCGGCCAAATTCGCCCGTGACAAGAATGACAGTCGTTCAGTGTTCGTGTTGCATACGATACTTTTTGTAACAAGTGCACTGAAGTACCCCCATTACTAAGCTTTTTGAATAGATTTCTCACAATTGCGATCACATTACAATAAATACAATGAAACATTACTTACATAATTTAAAAATAAGCTCTGAAAAGTTTTTTCCTACATTACATGATTCACTTTATTGATTGATATTTTTCACATATTCACAATCAATGCACACACTATAACAAACACATTTTAAAATACAAAATTTCTTTGTAATATCAATTTGACATATTCCAATTAATTTCAAAAACCCAATGGCATCCATGATCTACAATTTTCATTTTCACCCAGCGGACATTAATGTTCAATAATTCCCTGTCAGTTGAGAATTGATGAATATTGTTATCATCGTTTGGAATTGAGAACTTTCGAAGCAGAATTCAGCTAAGTGATAGGATACTTCAGTGCACGCGTGTTACAAAAAAATAATATGCTATTATTTGTGATATGGAAATGTTCTGAAGTATAATCTGTTCCACTGTGCTCAATATATGTAGATAATAATTTCTATTATATATGTTATAGGATGTACAATTTTCCTATAACTTGAATCTTGGTATCCTGTCGAATTGATTGGCCGATGAATAAAAAAATAGATGGATAAGTATTTCAATTTCAATCCCATGATTCGGCATGTCTCAATCTTCAGATATTTAGGCCAAGTTATACATCAGTCATTGGTTAATCCTTAGCCTAGCTTAATTATCTTGTAATTGAGCTAGGCTTAGGATAAACCAGAGACTGTGCAACTGAGTTTGAGACATATATGATACTGCCAAATATTCGCCTAATGAACAAGAAAAGTGACAGTATTATTGAGTTTTAAAGCATTAGAAATTGATGACAGGAAGATATTCTCGGAATTACTAATCTCTGAAATTGAGATATAAGTTCCGCTTCCGCATCATTCTGAATCTTCAACGATTCCTTTGAAATGGTAATATTAAGATTGTACCCAAATGCATCAAAAGTGCCTATACATTCTCAATTGCTATGAGCAGTTATACTTTAATTTTTAAGCTGAAAACAGTTGAAGTATCTGGATAGAATATAACTTCAGCCTGTTTGGCTTGATGAATTCTGAGACAAGTTTGAATTCGGATATTTAGGAATCCATTTTACACATGATAGGTACAAAGTCTCCTAATAATGATACTTCGATGTCTATATTATGTTAAAGTCGATTTTTTAGACAATATTTGAGCTATCGACATTGTCTCATCATTGGAAACTAATGTGAATCTGTCAACATCTCAAGTTCTGTACCGTTTTGCTATTGTTATACATCATGCTTCCCTACCGAAGCTAACAAATTATTGAAAATATGTTTCTCAAAATCTTGGAGGGTATTAAAGTTTATTTGGAAAGATATACGTTTGTGTATTTGGGACAATTTTATTTTTTATTTATCTGCTCTGTGGTTCAAGAAACAATTTTAGAACAGCTTATTCCGAAATCCTTAATCTAAAAAAATCAATCAGAAATTGATGAAAAAACTCTGAACTATTGTAATTTGTGAATTTTTTTTTCACATCACCGATGCTTCAAATTGATTTTTACCGTCCCAGTCTGATGAGTCTATGGTTTTGTAATTATTGAAGGTTGTGGAAGAATCGGTATGGCTATGAGGTTATACCATCTCGTCTAGTTCCACTCATGTTGCGTTTTAATTGCGGCTCTATTGGATAACGTGATGTGAATATGACATTCTCACGTGCTGATTGCGCTATGTCACAATCGCTCATTATCTGATTACGCCTAATTGAGCGGTGACTCGGTCACACATGCCTCTTTATAATCCGTGCGCCCTCTGCACTCGCCAATTCTATAACCATATACATGTTATGCTGCCATGGTTTGTTAAATACATATACGTGATCAACAACTGCTGAGTTATCATGGTGCTAAATGTATCAAATTCACTATTACACTATAAATTCAATTGTTCTGTTGACAACATCTGATATTTGACATATTACTGGAGGAATTAATATCGACTTAGATATAAAACTATGAGAATAGCCATTTATTATGCAATAAAGTTTAAAAATAACTGTGAGATAAGTGAATGATATACATTATTTGCAATAAAATACCTCAAACGTATAGGATACTATCATTATTCATTTATGAGGAATTTGAAAATTACTGCTATTTGTTTCCTAAATACCAACTCGAATATTTCAGATTAATGGGGAATATTTGTGATAGATGTGTTAGCTATTTCAATTCAAACAATACGATTGTATTTGGAGGTTATTTTCGGCAATTGTTGATTCGAGTGGTTGTAAGTTCCGTTGTTATTTCATTTCCGATTAAATCACAATACGTACACGTGTATCTCAATGTTCTATTTTGTATCGGTTCGTCCAAGCGGAGTTTCCTGTAGCTGTAGGCCTGCCGGGATATTACCAATTCTCTGGATACATTTGCGATATTACATCCAGACATATAATAAAATGCAAACATAAAATACATAATATATATCTGTTCGGATATTATATTTAATAATGATAAAACATCTCTTGGCACCTATAAAGGTTGATCTATTAGGTCTATGACAATGTGACAATGTTTTTTTACCATCAACACAAGCTTGTCGCTGACTAGTTGCGTCTATATTGTTTTATGCTTTGTATTATTGTTAGACTGAATTTCAGGCCAGGTTATTGTCCTCCAAGACCTGACAACAAATGGTGATGAGGGACCAGTGGGTAAAAGCAATGATAGGGGAAAAGAATTACAACCAAGGGACAAATTCCAGAGGAACCCTGTGGCTTTCACCTAATTTTGTCATTCAATATATCACATAATACTCGGAACTCCACGTAGCAGGTGAATCTATTTATCATCGGAATATATTATCGCTCAATAATATCATTTGAACAATTATAATTTCAGTTATTAGCTTGTAAGAGTAATTGGTAGGAAATTTCTATATAATTAGACGGTCTCTGTTTCTCATTCTATACCATTCCATAATTGTACTATAAGGAAAAAAAATGACTATGTAATATTGAGTATCTAATGTTTACTTCATATTTAGAAGGTACTGAAATATTAAATCATTCCTCTCTCTTCACAGGTCTTCTATAAATCAAACAAAGCCTCACCGTGCAATAAAGCAAATATAACTTAATCCCACGTAGTCGTCACTCACATAAACAGGTACTTCCCGCTCGGATGGTACATAGAAATTACACTGTTCCTATGCACCTATCTCGCTGACACCCCAGTTGAGTATACAGCGCGATGGCGCACCAAATTTATGTACGTTCGTTTTCGAGTAAGTTTAAATGAAATTTATGCACGGTAGACGGGTGAAATATTGAGCCATCCCGGAAATGTGCTCTCGATCCATAAAGAGCTAGGGAGGACTCTATAGAAACAGAGTTGGACTTTAGTGGAGGTAAAAAAGTATCTTGATTAATCCACATTTTAATCAATCAAGGTAGGATTACAGTTTCCAGGAACAAAGAAACTTCTCGGCTGAAAATTGTTACTAACCAGGTAACATATTCATATATGGAAAACTCATTAAAAATTTTTCAGCCTCTAAGGGAACTTGTTAAACTTTTGGCACTAAATGTGAGGAACAAGTTTTTCTATTTATTTTGCTCAAACTGTCAACATGTGAAGCAAAATATAACAGTGAAATAATAAAATTTCATATGAGCTTTGAACGAAAAATAGATAGAACAAAATGTCACCCTGAGCGAATGCTACAAGCTCACTTTCAGTTCATTATAAATAGCATGAATAATTAACGGCTGCAAAAAGGAACATCAAGCCAAATAATATCTTATACCTCCTGGAGTTGCTGAAGTTTGTTGCTGTACCTGTAAGAGAACAGCGAGGTAAAGGAATAAATATCAAGTATCGAAGTGTAAATTGCTGTGTCCATTGTGTATAATGTTGTACAGTTTGGTGTTGCTTGCTGTTGTTGTGATGGTAATCGAGGAGAAATGGATATTGGATTACAGCAGTAGATAAAGTAACAAACACGGAGGTAGAATCTAAATTGTTACAGTTTAGAATTGCATTCCAACCATCTAATGTATCTTTTCTGCAGTTATATGGATAATAGATGTTATTCCATGTATGCATTGTGCAGATATTCATATCCCACAATTATGAATCCTTGCATGAATTTGTAGTAGATTAATTAAGGAAGTAGAATACATTCCCACCACTTATGTTCACATAGTCAAAAATAGGAGATAGAAACAACGTACGCAAGACTCAAAAATAATTCTTTAATTGTTAAATTGAGCATTATTCGATTTTTTGATCCTACATCACAAAAATTAGGCTTTTCTCAGTAGGTGTGTGGGAATGTACGATATCCTTGAAATTCGGAGATCTTATATTTTCCTAATCGGTGACAAATTGAAAGTATATATATATATGGAAATTTTGTCACACAAGCTCATTCATTAATATCAACATTCTGAGCGTTGAGAGAACATCGCGCTTTTGGTGATTGAAAACACATACCAGTGGTTCACAGATTTTCAGTCGCGTGATATCTTAATCTGGGATTGCTAAATGGATTTTTAGCAAACGCACGCTCCAGAATACAGCATGGATGTATTCATATACGAATATTTGAAAATTCGTTCTGTAATGTGGAAAGGTGGTTCCAATTTCAGTGCTTGACACGATCTATGTGTACATTCAACTTGACGTACATAGTATGAGGATGTAAGATATTTCTCAAGTGATACATCTCTTCAAACGAAACCATCTAACATTCAAAGCATATATTCTCTTCATATTTCCCACTTAGAAACATTCTTACACATATCCACAATCGTAACTGACATAATATGACAATCTACATTGGGCGCCAAAACACAAGAGCAATTATCAAGAAGTACTTTCAAAACTATTCATGACAAATTCTGAAAGCACTCGCTCAATCAGAAGAAGTTGAACTCCAAAACGACTTGATTCGATGTGGTATGCTTTTTAATAGTAAGAATTGATAATGTATATATTCAAATATATATATATATATATATATATATATATATATATATATATATATATATATATATATATATATATATATATATATATATATATATGTATTTTTTTCACTTTCTGTTGAGTGAATATGCTAATCTTATTCATTCACTGCTCGTGGGGAGCTGAATTTAATAATAACCCCATGAAACTTGAAGAACTTATAACACTGAGCTTTATTCATCCAATTATTGCGAGGATTTGAGGTTGACACTTGAATTGACCTAATCCAAGTCTAGTTGACTCGAATCTAATTTGGGAAAATTTTTGTCTCACAAAAAAAAAAACTCATAATTCCAAACCTAGATAGATAGCAGGAAGATAGATACAGAAGAAAAGAAGTTGAACAGCATACAAAACAAGAGTTTATTCTAGATGAACTATCATAGATGCAATCATGCATGATTGCATCTATGATAGTTCATCTAGAATAAACTCTTGTTAGAGTGCACCGATTTTGGCAAATCCAGTCCTGGATAGAATGTTTTGATTTCTACTTTATCCTTCTGCGAAAGCAATCCACTAATCTAGGTCCAAAGGATAAACTCAGCTATTTAAAAACACTATCTCCATACATGTCACATCCTCGTGCCCAGCTATGGCCCTATTTAATCCCTAATCAGGGCTGCACGAATGTAGTTTGCCAGTTTATTTATAGGTTGCTTATATGTTAAGCCCTGTGGGGATTCTCTAAAAATTTATTGCGACGAAAATGAGATTAATTGTGAACATTTCAAACGCTTGTGTGTCGGATTTAACCGATCACTGATCCTGTGATCAGGAAAAATGCTGGCGTTTTTACGGTTCACTGCTATTTGACTTTCCTTTTTTTATTTGCGGGTTTGTTGATTATTTCACCCTGTGGATATAGATAGGGTTTAATAGATGAACGCTAACTTGTCATGGCAATCAGACTACGAGTTCATTCTGAGTTCTCTAAATTATTGTAATTTATACAACGGAATCCTCCAGTTTGGATATATTCCCATTTCACCGTTCGAACGACTTTGCGATCTTCTAATTATAGTGATTTTCTGATAGAAGGAACTAGTTTTGAATCACAGAATCATAACATTTTCTGAATTTACGATGACTTTCTGTTTATGAACATTTAGAAGATAGAAGGATAATTTGAATTGTACGCTTGTGTACTACCTACTGTATCATTTGATTATTACTGAGAGAAGTCTACCAAATGGAATATTGTCTATAACTAAATTTTTTTTGTATGCATTGTCCAGTATTATTCCGGAACGCTGAAGCCATTCACAATACGAAATAAATAATTAGTGTTAATAGTTATGGTTAGTGGCTGGTGTTTTATACTTTGAGCTCTGAAAACAGGTTCTCAATGTTCCAAATTAACACCTTATGATTATAGTTTCTTTCGTTGATAAAATGTACTTTGATTACAATGTAGGGCTTCTTAGAATATTCTCCATATATTTTCAGTTCCAAGAATTAGAATAAAACGTTTGGGACAAGAAAATAATAAACTAACCTTTACTTTATTATCAATCTAGTTTCTAATTCCTTCAAAAATCAACATTTTTTTTAATTTGATGTTGATCCTTTCTGTACAGATCTCATAGCAAAAATAAATGAAAGTCAAATGACAAATAAATTGAAAAGAAAATGTTATATTCATCCTTTTTTCTCTCTTCTGATTGGTCGAGCCACTAACTATGAACTGAAAAAATTTCGTGTCATGAACAGTGTTCAAAACAGTAGTTTCTGTTTCCAATCAGCGGTGCTTCGCCCGCTCTGACCACGCTCGACGTGGAATCTTAAGTCCGAGACAATGATGGCAGATCAAATACAACATGAGGTGCTTAGTGCACCCTTCGTCATTGTCTCAGATCCAAGACTCGACGTCGAGCTTGGTCAGAGCAGGCAAAACCCGTTCGTAAAATAGATGCGAAGCACCACCGGTTGAAATAAAAAACCACTGTTTCAACTGTTTTAGTACCACTGACAAAATTTAATTCTACTAGTGAGTCGCTATTATCACAATTTTACACACACACACACACTGGGCAATGTATACATTCTACAATTATATTCTGAAATACTGCACATATATTGATGATTTTTCAGCTTATACTAGGAACTTCAGGGAATTTTTTGTTTAGATTTCAACTCTTTGAACAATTTTACTGGTATATTGAAGTTTTTGCATTTTTTTGGCTGAAAAATGAATAATCTATTCTTTAAATTGTTTTCAAGAATCAGCATAATCTAACAGCGTCTTACGAATTCGTTATGTCCGTCGATATTGTCAATTGAAAATAAATTCAGTATTTGATTACTTATTTGTACTAAGTACAAGGAAGTATAGTGAAACCGATAAAATTCACCTATCGAGATTTTGATGGAAATATCCGTTTTGAGCATCCCTGAATCCATTTTAACCATTTTCGGCTTGACGTCGGTACGTATGTGCGTGCGTTCGTAACTCGCAAATCTCAGAACTGGTTGAACGTATAATATTGTAATTTTGTATTTGAGACTGGTATAGAGTCTTGTTGTGCACCTCGCATTATGGTTCCAATCGTCTGTACCGGATTCTGATAAATCTAGAATGATCAATCGTAGGATGTTGAAATTCAGTATTTGAACTTGATGTTGTATCAGAATGGTCATCTGCTATTTTTGTATGAATCGGCCAAGCCAGAAGTGCACTTTACTTGTAACTTTTTTTCAATCCTTTCCATAAATCTAGAACTATCAGCCATAGCATATTGAAATTTAGTGTTTGAACTTGTTGTAGCATCGAAATAGTTATCTACTATTTTTGTATCAATCGGCCAAGCCGGAAGTGCAGTTTATGAGTATAACAGACATTCAGAATTTGCCGTACAAAACAATCAGTTTAACTGAAATTATGAGGTAGACAATGATAATCTGTTGTCAATTTTTTAATTTTGTTTGACATTTTACATGTCAAAATATTTTTTCCCTGAATTTCATTTTGTAAGCATGACAAAAGCGACAAAATTGGATCAGTACATGCTTTTTCATACAAATTTAAAATTAATTTTCACTATGTTGGCCACACGATCCAGCTTTAATTTTAGCATTATTGAACTCCAAATATACATCAAACCTCTTGGACGCATGAAAAACAAAATAGGGCACTGAAATCCACGACTATCTGACGATCTAAAAGTACAAGGAAATAATGTGAAACCGACAAGATTCACATATCGAGATTTTGATGGATATATCTGTTTTGAGCATCCCTGAATCCATTTTGACTATTTTTGGCTTGATGTCGTTAAACGTATAATGCTGAAATTTTGTATTAAAGACTGGTATAGGATCTAGGGTCTTGATGTGCACCTCGCATTATGGTTGCAATCGTCTGTACTGGAAGTGCACTTAACCTGATACTTTTTTTGAATTCTCTGCATTAATCTAGAATGATTAGCCGTAGGATACTGGAATTCAGTATTCAAAATTGCTGTAGCATCAAAATGATCATCTCGTATTTCCGTCCCAATCGACTAAGCCGGAAGTGCACTTCATATTACAGACTTCTCGAATTTTTCTCATAAATTTAAAATAAAATCAGTCGCAGAATATTGCGATTTCGTATTGAGCACTTTTATATCATCTCATTGTACACCTTGCATTATAAATCCAAAACAATTGAACGTAGAATATTAGAATACAGTATTCAAGATGATAGTACTGTCTAGATGTTCATATCCTATTTTCATTGAGATCGACTGAGTCTAATGTGCACTATACATGACGATCTTGTATTCAGAACTGTTAGCTGTAGAATCCTGAAAATTAGTATTTAGGAATGTTGTGACATAAGAATGATGACATATTGTTTCCATAGCAACCGACTTGCCGTGGAACGATGAGATGTTGTGTTTGATTATATATATCCAATGATGTACAAGTAAGTCACGTGATGTCCAGACTTTTTTTCCTCTAGTTCTGAATGAAATTATGAACAAATAGATGAAGGAGATATTTACTTTGCCTCAACCCTTTTAAATTATGCCAAAGCACAAAAAAACTATTTGTGGCTGACTTTGATTTGACTTATTGATCTTTAATTCGAAAATAACCGTGTACTAACCGATTGATTAAAAAAATTGTGTTATCGATTCATCATTATCAATTTAATGATCAAGTGACTCTCCGATTTGAGTTATTGATATTATTATTTATTCAAGAATGATAGCGTATGCATGATAGATTAATTTTCATGTACTTTATACTATCATTATTAATTTTTTCATGACTTAGGCTCAGTTGTGCAATCCAAGCATACATCAACAGTTCAATTGAACTGAGCTTATTTATTATGGTGACAATTGCTGAAATAATTGCAATTAGAGAGGATAAACATCGTTTAACTTGACTGTAGTTGAGCTTATATTGTGTGACCAGACCTAATCGACTTACAGAATACCAGTTTGGAATTTTATCGATAATCATTGTTTTATCGATTGATAGTAAATAATGATCATCTTACTAAATAGGATTGGTTCTCTATGTTTGCTCAACATGAAAGCCGAAATAGAGCATATCCTGAAACAACCTGTGTTGCCTATCACAACTTTCTACCTGTTTTGTCGTCATTGAGTCTCGCAAAAAAATAAGAATCGAGAAACGAGAACCAAACTTCTGCGGTTGAAATTTGGAAATTGACGGCAACTTGTGTCTTCGCCCGCTGTTGGACTTAAAATGGCGCATGGTGGGTATATGTTCATATGTTACCTCTTCCCATCTATCATTGAACATACGAATGTATTAAACTAGATATTCTTGAAAGAAGCGACATGTAATCTTTAAAATAATACTTCATAATAATAATATTATTATGTTCAAAAAAGCCTGATTAATTGTTTCAGGTAAGAGCCTCATTTTCATCAAAATAGTTCTTCTCTCCAAACTGTAAGTAAATCCTTTAGAATTGTTTGTCATTTCTGCTATAAAAGAGCTTCGAATTGCATTCAAAAATCAACGAGAATCCTAATCTTGTCTGCGTCTTCGTCGTATTTGGCAATAAATTTTAATTGGTATCGAAGCCAGCTATACTACAGTTTATAACACTTGATCGTATAAATGCATTATTCGTATACAGAATTATCTAAATTAAATCTAAATTAAAACGTCCAGATTGTAATGAAAGACTGGAAAAGAATGAGCTTCTGTATTTCCACTGGTTAATTCCGCAATTTTCGCATCTCCACCAACCGTAAAAAGTCCCTACGCGGATAATTATACTGCGAACTGCATAGCCATCTACGTTTCTATTGTCCAGCAACTTTACCATTATCTACAGTGCCGACTTTTAATAACATTCAGTTTTATAAATATACATTATCGCTAGAATTCCTATTGCGGAGAATGAAATCAGATTACCTATTGTATAAGGAAATTGTTAACTTCAAAACAACATTAGTACATGAAACAAATGAAAATCGTATAACGTATAAGGTTGAAGAAAATTTAGACTTCTTGTGCAACTAGGAACGCGTTAAACGCAAAGTGCAAAGCATTTAACAGTTCTGTAATGAGAAAACACGAAAAAGAGAAAAAGCGTGAGTTACACGCATGTGTGTTCAATGTAACGTAAATTTCACAAATATATGTGGATAACTTAGTGTTAATGTGACGACTTCAATTAATCATCTAATAGTGACGAGGCTTTTGTCGTCGTAAAATAAGCTCTATTTCTCATGTTTTCCTTCGTCATTCAATTGATTCGTATATACAATTCTGAAATTAAAATTAAGAGCAAAAAAATCTTCAATTAACCAAGTTTAATATTTGAAATATGCAACAAATTGCTTCTCTCCCTCTTTTAGAATCAATCAGGAATCAATAGAAACAATTTATCGTGAACTGAGGAAGGCGAAAGAAACAAAAGTATCGAAATTTCAGCCTCATTCAAACACAACACTTGAACACATTTTGAAGTTGCGAAAGGGTGTGTCAATCAACTCTTAACCGCTTTTAGCCCCGACTCCAAACGTTGCTGTTTGAAGCAATTCGAATATTTTTTCACTTGGCTTAAAAATTCTCGACCTGGAACAAATTCATGAAGTAGGACAAGGGCTACTGCGGATAAGAGGAGAGAAATGTTTTAAGGTTGAATGGAAGCGTGATTTACATGGTCGTGTGGTTCAACAACCATTGATTCTTCACGCCTTCTTCAGGCAATAGGTTTAAATATGCCAGCAATAAGATTTTAAAGACTTATTTCTATCTAACTTATTTGACTTATACTGCTACATCATAATTATAAAGTTTATACATATAACTCCTATTTCTTATGAATGTTGTTCACAGTTTGGAATACTTTTAACATGATCTTGAAACTCAGCGAAGCTTAATTATTTCAGTAACAATTGCTCTGATAATTATTACTATTGGAATAAAACTGTACTTACTAGAATAACGGACCTTGAATAAAGCTGATAGGTACGCAATGAGTAAATTTGCTTCTTATCATTATTCGCTTTTACGATCCATAGGAGGATAATAAATTGAGCACTTCAACACGGTAAGAATTTGAGTTTGAGGATGGCTGAAAGGAATATAATAAAATTCAACACAAACAAATTGAATATCCTGCAAAACGTGATCCGTGCGATGTAGCACGCGATAGTATGAAATTTAATTTCTCATCAAGTGCTACGGTGTTAGTGCTGCCAACTATGTTGTATGTGATAAAAAATCGCATTATTCTGATAGCATCTGCGCTGAAAAGTTTGTGAAAAACTGCACTTCTGCTGCGTGATCAAAGTAATTTGCATTTTCCTTACTAGGATGATAACAACAATGCTCTATGCATCGCATGAGGACATTGTCATGTGAATGGAAGTAATTGTGGAATAACTAGGATTATCGTAAGTGGTAAATGTCAGGTGTGAAAGATTGCCATCAACAATGGATTCTGAAAAGAGAAAAAAAGTGATAGAAAAAAAAACAGCATTTGTTGGGAAAACTAGAAACAATTAATTTTCGTATATAATATCACAAGGGACTGTAATTTTATTAATTAATTTTTCTTGGAAACATTGATTACATAGCAACATCGTGAGAGTCATCTGTCCGATTAAATCACGTGAGCGTAGCTCGAGGGATTTCATCTGAGCAGATGACTTGAAGGATGTTGCTTGAAGGTAATCAATGTTTGAGAGAAAAAATTTTGATAAAATTGAAGTCGCGAGTGGTATTTGTGGAGAATATTTCTCGAATGAAATTGCTACTATAAGTACCTATTAAATAATGTTAGTTGCAACTACTAACCTTTTTAATTGAAAAATGCCCTAAATTGCCTCGATATACTCTTGTATTTTTAGACTTTTTGTTTTCAATTTCATTACTTTCGGCGAAAAATGCATTCCCAAAACGATTAAATTTTGACATTCCCGAGAATTGATTGTTTGTTCATATTAGAACTGTGTATTGTTTCCCCATGACAAAGGCAATTTATCGCAATAAATCGCTTGCCAACGGGAATTTACCTAGGTAAATTCCCGTTGGCAAGGAATTTATTATTATAATTGTCATTGTAACTATACAAAATTTATCAGTATAATTGACATGAGTGAAATAATCTTCGAAAATCGCTAATTTTGGGAATAAAAATGAACCTTTAAAAGATGACTACTTGTAGGCTGCTGGATTTACCCTTCATTCTAGAGCGAATGTTATCAAATTAGTCTTTCAAGAATGAACCACGAGAAAAAAATTTCTTAAGAAATAGAGACCAAATTTTCTACAAATAATGTTCTCTTTTGATAAATACCATAGTTTTTGCGGCAGAGTTCCACATCACCCATAGAATAGGGTACGTAGTGTTTCATCTACAATGCATCGTAGGTGCATGATCATCAAACTAGGCCATCTTTTTATACGAGTGAGGTTGATATTAGAAATCTTATGTGGTTCCAATCAGGATTACTTCATGTAGATCAGAACTACCTCATGTGCATGATTATAATTCTCGAAATTTATTTGCTGAGCAGTTGGAAAAATTTGATTCTAAGAGAAATCGTGAATTTGAGAACCACCTCAGTTGGTCCTGAAAAGGATTACCATATAACAACAAATACTTTTTCATTAGGTTATAATGTCATTTGGTCCTCATAGTGCAATCAGATGAGAAACACAATTTTTCATGAGATCTACCTGAGACTAACTTCAGTTGGTATTGAACAAAATGATGAATTCAAACGAATAATCGTTCCATGTAGTTACATTGAGGAGAACCCTAGTTGGTCTTGAGTAGACAATCATATAAGAACCAATAACTTTTCCATAAGGTCTCCCTGAGGAAAACTTCAGTTTAAGATGATGAGGATAGCCAGAATAAAATCAAAAGATATCTATCCTAATAGTCGGAGAGCTGGTGACAAAAATCTTCAAGAGTTTTGTGATGGCTCATATTTCAATATGATATAGTATTAAGGGTATACATGAGTCAGCACCCACTCGCAAGATCAGGAAGTGGGACACCTGGCGGGCGGCGCCCTCTGAAGTATGCTAAATTTTCACATGCACTACAAGTGTTTTGTAAAAGTTGAAAATAAGCGCCATGCTTGTCTGTAGCCTATAAAACCTAAGACAGCGGTCAGACGCCATAGTAGGGAGATGCAGCGAGTCAGCACGTCGCTTGAATTGACGATAATAATGTTAGTGCTTACAAGAGATTTATAATCTCTGAAAATTTGTTTCCTAAATATTTATAACATATGATTGAAGAAAAAAACAGTCAGATCTCAATTTATTTAATAAATTTTTCTGCTTTGGTGGAAAGAATGTATATTACTAATAACTCAATACACAAATAATCAACTATTATTATTACTTCATCAAAGTTTATAACAAGAATTAGATTGATATCAGTTTTATATAAAACAAAGTCGTGTTACTCACACCATTCACCATCTTTGATTTTTTGGATTTGTCTCTGTCCAGAATAGCAGAATAAGTATTAAAAAATCGGAAAGAGAAATGTCATTATCTCATACATTTTGTATAAAACAGATTTTTTGATGATATCATGAGAACTAATTTATCGTATTCAGCTTATAAGATTTGCCCCAGGGTGGAACAGACAAAAGTAGCCGATAGGACCTAAAAATTAATTTGAAAATTTCAGGTCGTATCGGCTAACGGTAAACCACCGTACAAGCAAATCGAGGTCGGTCAACAGTAGATCGCTGTGCGAACAAAACAAGCTCGGATAACGGTAAGCTGCCGTGTGAGCGAAGCGAGCTCGGTCATTGTCAAGTTGCTGTGCGGGCGAAAAGAACTTAGTTAACGGCAAGCTGCCGTGCGAGTAAAACAAGCTCGGTTGACTATAAGCTACCATGCGAGCGAAGTGAGCTTGGTCAATTGTAGAACGTCGTGCGAGCGGAACGAGATTGGTCAACGGTAAGATGCCGTGCGAGCGAAGCGTGCTTGGTCAACGTTAAGACGCGAGCGTTGCAAACTCAGTTAAAGGCAAGCAGCCGTGCGAACGAAGAGACGTCGCTCAACAATAAACCGCTATATGAACGAAGCGAGTTTGGTAAACTTGGATTATGTCCAGCACATGCATATTCATTTCATTGTTACATTTTGGTTAGATTCTTATTCCAATAGGCAATTCATGTCCAATATCTTAATTACTTCTGTATAACCATTTGAATAAGCATGTCATGTGAGGTTCATGTATTTAATGTATAATCTTCAATAAATCAACAACAAAGAAAGTAATATAAACTCAAAAGATATTCAGTGAATCTGCAAAGTCTTGGCCAGATACAAAAATCTCCTACTTCGATTGATCTCCTACAAAAGAAGATCTTTTCACACTTCCGGGTTATAAGGTCCTGATATAAAAGGTAGGCTCAAGTACCTTGCAATCTGAATTTATCAATTCTGTTGCGTTACGAAGTACGGCGGGTCAGCTAGTTCATTATAAACAAAAATACGGATCTTTTCTCATTATAACATTGGTATAAAATGATACTGTCAGCAACTTCCACGCAAGCGCCAGCAATATCTATAGAAATTCCTAATTCAGTCGGTTGAACAATGCTCAAACGGGCAGGTAACGTTAATGGTACTAATCGGATCAACGATGCGTGAACGAACAAATACGGCTCGTACGCCACGTTGATGATACCACAATAAGAACTCTCACGAAAGTGCCAACAACAACTATAAGTTCCAACCCAATCGAATTAATGTTGCACGAACAAGCAAATATGGCTCTTGCGCCATTTATTGTATGTTGATGATACTATATTCCTAACACCTCTTACTTTTGGAAAAAAGGAGCTGCTCTCAGTTTATTATTATCACTCAGACCATCAAAAGAGATATAACTGACAATTTGCAGGCAGCTTAAATATTTCTTGTACCGTAATGTGAGCTTTCCTACTTATGTGACATGAAAACGTGCTTTTTTCCACTTGATGTTTTCTTTTAAAGGTAGAAGGAAACTATATATTAAATGTACTAATAAAACTGAACAAAGGCATTCAATGACAGATATATTGTATGCATATGCGTGATGATGAAAATATATACAATGATAAAGATGAAAATATTATTTGGGAAAATTATGAAAATCAATCAAATCATAACATCTTGAAGATAAAATAGAGAATAAGAACCAAATACTATAACGAAACCAAATATAATTGAATATGACTACATTTTGATTATATCAACACTGCAACAGATCTCGAAACTAATATTCTTCAAATAACCGAACTATATTTGTTAAATTCCTGATCTAATCTTCTTGATTTATCGCCAAAGGACAAAGCTGCTAATTCGTGACAATGTATTTTTTGTATGAAAAATTAGTTACTATGACGACAATCGTATCAACATTAGTTTTAGAATAAAATAATCTCTTTACAAACTATAGATAGAATTAACTGAGAGTAAAATACTTGGCTTGTGTGACAAAATCATTATTTTATTGCGGACGGACGTCAGAAGAATGAAAGTGCTATTACTACACTATTACCGAATTGGTGTGCTGTCCTTCTTAAATCCATCCTTATCCTGATGGCGTTTTTCTATCTATTTCAACTATTCCAATTTTTATGAAGGAAAAACATGCCAAAATGCTGTCTGCAGAATGTAAATAGGGGAGGTATTCCGTTTCTACATCTTACAGATAAAAAAATTCTATCCGACACCATTAAATAATACCTCAGTCGAAATTAATGATATCCTTCATAAGTCACTAAGTGAGAGAAAATGTCTTGTCAGTGTCAAAGAATGAACCATGAAAATGATTCAAGACGCTCTAAGAGAGGTGCTGGATAAAACTTTGTTTTGGACTTATGTGAACTGATTTATTTCCCAAGAGAAATAACCACACGACCTTCAGGCATCGCTTCATAGATAAACTTTCTTTGTGACGTATTTCATTCGACATTAGTAAAATAGATTACTATTATTGTAATAGTTTCGTCTCTACACTGCTAGTTTCATAAATGAGTAGTGTTTTTTGATCTGTAATATGTCATAAAAAATTCAAATCTCAAATTCGTTTCTTCTAGTATCCATGCTAGGTAATTTGAACTACCACAGTAAACTTCAAAAAATATATCCACTAGGAATAAAACTTATTGATATGTATTGAATATCACATCCCGACTAAAAGTTGGCACCCACGTAAAGTATAGAAATTGCCCTGCTGCATAACTGTACAGCGCTGAATGTAAAATATATACCGTAAACGTGCCTTCAGGTTACGAACTTAAATTTTTCCGCTGGAGCTCCACTTGCATCCGAGAAATAATGGTCAAAAACTGAATTTTTAAATTGCATATAAATTCTTGAGAACTGACTTTTATTGTGGGTATCAGTTTGTAGATATTTTTAACTCGAGCTGAGATTTAATGTCCTAGCAATTGTTGGTGTTATTTCGCGTACAAATTCAAGTCATTATCTTTTGTTTGTTGATAATCTCTGTGCATTTTCACATTATATTGACATCTTGAGTTCAATAAGAACGCTTAATAAATTTTATTCACAATCATTATAGTAATATGGCAATTCCTAACCTTTTGGAGGTAGGGAAATATGTAATTTCAAAGTGCAATGACTAGCTCACGGGTCGGAAACGATTATTGCATCTCTTGGGTGGGCAATGTTTATGCAGGGCTGCCTAGCATCAGTCATAAATCTTTGTTGGAGTAAAATAATTCGTGCCTCTTGAAAATACCGATTATATAATCAAATGATCCAAATAAAACAATTAATATTGGAAAGAAGCGGATTTATGTTGCAATTCTGTGTAAATCTATGTCTTATAAATTCATAAATTTGTAAATTATGAACAAAATCGCTATGAACTTACATCCGTAGCACTTTCGTTCGATTCGGGGCAAGTATATAGCTCCATTTCACTGTTATAACTTATTGATATCTGCACTTATTACAATTTCAATGGATACACATATGAATAACTTGATTCATAAATCATAAATCCTGCAAACGTCAAATTCAAATTTTCAAAACATTTTTGTTTCCATAGACTACTACATCAATTCACTTTGTTGAAAAAAGAACGAAATTGGATCAATTATTCCTCGGAGAATTAGGGATGATTGTGAATAAAATAGTATACATACTTCGGTGAGGATTTCATATCAGCCTTGAGCTATATCTGATCCTCGAGGCTCCGCCTCTCGGTCATATAATAAGCTCTCGGCTGTAATGAAATACTTTCCACCTCAGATGTAATATACTATTACTAACCTACTCTGCGGTAGCTAATTTAGTGAAGTACATACACTGCCCAAATCATTTTGTTATTTGAAATCTTTGACTGAGCTTGAATGTACATTATAGAAATAGAGGTTCACAGCACATTTCAAAGTCTGAACATGATTTTTGATTGATAACTCTTCCAAAATTGTTGAAGGTGAAACGCCAAATTCGGAATATATTATTCCGGAGTCTGAATTGATTCTCTATTTCTCGACACGACAAATATTTCAAACTAGGAACATTTATAAATTCGCTTATTACAAATTCTTTATCAATGCCTCAAAAATGCTGAAAGGGATCGTGAAAATAAAATCTTTAGTTGGGGAAAAATGTAGTCAACATTCTTTACAATCATATTTCAAGCTAGATTTTCATATTGCAGCGCAGTGGCGCTCTTTAGTTAGGAGTATAACTATGACCGTCAGATGCAGATGTCTGCATCTAGCTGTAAAAAAAAATGCGAGCAGGCACATAAAAGTTGCTGCGTATATCGTTACTCACGCGAGAATAAAGTTCAAATCGTGCAGATTATCTTAATCGCATCGTGTCGGTTGAATCTTATAAAAACATAGCTTATATTGGCTCTATATTAATACAATACAAACAGGCAAATTCGTAAACGTTCTCTTAATCTGAGGTTCATTGAAAATGTTAAATTAACAGCTTAAAGTGAAATTTTTCAAACAAGAAGTAAAAGAACATTTTGAATCATCTACATTAAAAAATTACGCGAGAGTATAAGTTGGAAAGCATTAGCTTGAATTATCCCTTAGGCCTAGCTTGGCCTTGGTTCATCCTAAGCATAGCTTAATTACCTAGGTAAAGATTGTTGAAACAATTGTTGCTAAGATAATTGAGCATATACCTATTGGTGATCTGCTCAGACCAAAATTTTATAGCTAGGCTCTCTTGAACACGGCTATTTCCAAAACTGATGCATCCAAGCCCGTGGCTATTAGAAGATATTTTTGACCCGATCTAATTTTGAAAGTGAAGAACTGAGGTCCGGTATAATCTAGCTAGAAGAATTCCAAAGTCCGATTAAACCTGGTTCGGAAAATTTTGAGACTCAGTAATATCCAGTTCAATGCTGCTACAAGTCTTTATACTTCAAATTGTTGCGTTAGGCTTCTTGTCTATTGGGAATGAAAATCTGAAAACTATGGAATGACGGATTCGAGCGAGAGTCATTCGTACGAAATCGTGCGAATACCAAAATGGTGTTGGCATTTGGAAACAATCTATGTATTGATTCAAATAAAGGATTATTAGCATTTGAATTATTACCTTTGATACATGGACCATATTTTGTTACATCCTCAAGAAAAAAATCTCAACTCAAAAATTCAGCAATTCTTTAGGGACGATTCCACCAGATTACCGACTGATTAATTACAGAAAATATGATCGAAAAATCACTATGCCTCTTCTTGATTTGGTTTTACACTGTATGAGTTGCAACGAATACTGTCAAATGATTCGGACTCAGCGGTCGCGGCTTCCCTATAAAACCACAAGAATATTTCGTGCGAATTCAGATGAGGCCAAATTCACAACTTTCCGTAGCTTTTTATTTCCAATAGACAAGAAGCCTTGAACAAGTACTTGTACATATTCAGCTTTTTGATTCGATATTCGATTTCAGTGCTGGAACTACAACGACTTGACATTGACATTGACTTGATAATTTTTGTCAATTTACCATGCAAGTTGGACATGTTTCCGATTGGTATTTATTATAGGGACATTATATGGACTGGATCACGTTACCCTTCTGTAAAAATAAGATCTAAATAATGATGACAAGGATTGGGAGTTCAAGACAAATGGCAATAAGTCAATGTCGATTCGATGTGGTACCAGGGCAGATTTGTTCGTGAATTTCTCTTTCTTATCTTTTTGGCATAGTACGACTACAATTTGCTTGTCCATCTGAGCCTATGAGCATATATAATCACGCCCATCTGATATCCGTCTTCAAGTCCGTTACCAACCGGAATATCAGCCTTTTTGGTTTCTGATAGAGTGAAATATTTTGTGAGCCCATTTGAACTTTAGGGCGTACGCTTCCAAATTTTTGGACGCACACTCCTTAATTTTAAATTAATAGCATTTTAATGCAAGAAGTTCGCAGATATGGCATTGCCATCGGATTAAAGTAAAACAGTGTAATTTTTAAATAATTTTTTTGTGAATAAATGTTACTGTTATTATTTTGGGAAACATTCTTGACAGGTTGCTTACCTCGTCCAGCATGAGCTTTGCGAGGCCATTTTTTTTTGTGGATCACTGTTCAAATTGTTAGATACTTCAAAAAAACTCATTCTCCTTCTGATAAAGCCTACGTCACACGACGCTTTTTTCGCTGCTGGATTTCTTGCTTGGTTACGCTGATGGGTTCCTAGCTGGTTGCGCCGCTGGACATTGTGATAGGTGCTATGCGATATTAGCTTCACACGATGCTAGGTTGAATTAGCAGATCTTTTTAATACGCGTACAGCGCCAGAAATTATCGTTATTATTCACAATGAAATGTGGCTGCCAAATTTCAAATAAAACCAATAGGTGTCAATTCACCAGAAATTTGATGTATCTATGATCTCTTTTCTTGAAAATTGATGAAGAGTAAATGTGACGTCTTTTTGAAATTGAATGTCAACGTCACATTTTATACTCACGTGACTAGCTAGCTTTCTATTGGTCACCGTTTGAATCCATTAGACAAACAAGCATGACAAATAGCACACGTTCTATCACGGAAACCATGTACAAAAACCAGCAGTGACTGCCATTTTCTATCGTAGAAACAAGCGTCGTGTGAGGCGGGCTTAATTTTACGATTCATTGGATGGATCTTATGCCCGTACTTATAGTCCATACTTTGCTCGATCTCAGACTTGAGAATTGCTCAAGTATGCGAATATTACCAATAGTCGTTACTTGTCTACGGAGTAACACTTCGCGTTTGCTTGACTCCGGCTTTACTTGAGTCTACTACAAGGCTACCTTGAGTCGTGCTTAAGTATTCATGTCAGTTATTTTTGACATTTGTATTTCCAACATGGATATATGCCATAGAGGTATACATACTAACTGAAATTTACCTTTCCTATCAAATTGTTCAAAGATAGATTAAATTCAGTGGTCAAATAGTAATATTTCGCAAAAACTGTCATGAACGTCAAATATATCAATCAAATATATGTCAAAAACAAGAAATCTCAAGCTTCACGAAGTATCGACTATAGGATAGATTTTCAAGTAAGTATCTATGGTGACTTCGCCTCGACTTGGCCAAGTAATACTCAAGAACGAGATTGAGTTTCGACTATAGGCTATGTGCAAGGGGGCGGAGTTTGAACAAAAATCGATGCGAGCGCTCTTGGTGAGCACCATTGTAACCATTGAACTCCATTTCTCAGAATACGTCAATGAGCTGTCATTGAGCATTATAGTTTAAAAGTGAAAATAATTGCATATAAAACATGGGAAAACGTTTGTTCTGTTCCAGGCTGTTGTGTTAAGGATGATTCAAATGAAATATAGTTTCATAGATTTCATGTACCCAGTTATAACATAAAAAAACGAGTGAAGTGAATCAAAGCGGTAAATAGAGTATTGTCTGTCTTTCATTATTAATCTATATAACAAATATGTTTGTAATTCAATTGTGAAATTAGAAATATTCATCATCGATTTGGGATTCATGAATTTACCTCTATCTCTAATTTGTAAGATGTTTCAGTGATAGAAATTTGTCAGATGCACTTCGCAATAATTTTGTTGTTAATATTGTCATCAACATATTCTTTAACATGTTTAATATGGTAAAACTAATTTCACGCTTTTTTTCAATGCTTCCTCGGTAAAAGGGATACGGATCTGCAAGATCACGGCGTCATAATTTGATGTTATCCTGTCAATTTGGACGGATTAAGACGTTTTCTCTATAATAGGTACGTTATGATTGAAGAAAAAAATACTCGAAATAAATAATTTCAACGTACCTTTTATGCTATGCAAGTTATATTATACGCACACAGCTGAATTAAATAATATTGGTACATTTAAAAAAATTATAGGTATGAAACAATGATAAAATAGAGTTCAATCGTTCTCCGTTGCCCGCTAGAGGCGCTAGTAGACTTCATGCACGTAGCCTATAAGTACGGGCATTAGAAACTTATTTTCAACTTCTTAGAAAGGAAGAAGTACGTGTAATTTTTTCACTCGAAACCGATGGGAAGCTATAAATTCACTACCCATTACATCTTAATTATCTTTATCTTTATTCTAAATGTGACCGGTAGACGGGTGGGTTGCGTTCAATCTCGCTACCGTAACAGCATTTCAAAATTACCACCAGTAATTATGAATAAGACAAAAGAACACACAATTTATAAAAGAGATAAACAGCAAGATAAAGTAGGTGGACGAGAACGGAGCATAAATGAATGCAACCATTTGTTTGTAGCGCAAATGTCGCATGCGCGACTATTCCAGAGAGCGGAGCATAGGAACTGGCTCTGTCCACTCCATTTGAATTTACTACGTTCTTTTGTATATTTAAACATTTTTATGGAGTATATTCTGTTTTCTTTTTTGTTTTATTTATCGCGCTTGATTTTTTTGGTAGCATAGTTCACACGAATGAGAATGCGAGAGATATTTAGCTCAGTCGTGCGAAACCAACTGGAATTAAAAATAGAATATCTTTGTGTATTTTGTGTGAAAATCTGAATTGATGGAAATTCCAGTTTACTGTATGTAAGTCAGACTCGTGCGTCAAGATTTTTTTTACTGCATCAAACCCAATTGATGAGTTTGATGTCTATAGCTTTGACAAGCCAGCTTTGTTGATGAATATGATTGATGATGCAGTCCAGAACGATGAATTTAGGCTTTGGATGATAGAGGCAATGATATATTTTTCCCTCTTTTCTACGATACAACTTTGGCCACACCTAGGCCATCTTCAGGAGCTTGAAAAATTCATGGTCTGTAATCCTACCTCTTGAAATCACACTACTTCCCGAAAAATCATGCACTTTCATTCACCATCTTATGTTTTATCATATAGAGCTATCTTTTTTTATTAAAATTTTTGCTAAAGTAGCGCACTTTTAAGGGGTGAAAATACGGTCCGTATGAATTCAAATTTGAACAACATATGTTCTATTCAAGGGCTAAAATTTTTTTATCATTTGCAACAACCGAGAATTATGTAGAATACTGACGGAGTCTTGTTTGAACTCAAATTCACTGATTATTTTCGCTCCTCAAGATGGTCAAAGTATGGTTGAAACTGTAGAGTAGGAAAGAAAGCAAAATAGAATATCATTGACTTCATTCTGTTAGTGATTCAACACCTATAGCACTGTTAATATTATGTGATGATGATAAATGTCCAAGAAAAAACAAGCTAACGCATGATCTAAGTTCAGTACATTATTTGATGATTGATTATATATCATTGATGTCGTAGACATGTAGACAAAACATGCTGCTCGTCTGATCATCTATATTTTGTATTGAATGGTTGACCTTCGAAATCAAAAACTCAGCATATCTACCAACATTCATCCACGTTTATAATACCATTAGGTATGTTCCGCAATATAATGTGTTTATTAAGTACAAATATATAAACTATGACATGGGGACAGTTGGAATTTTCCGATTTAATACCGCATGCCTTTTTGAGGGTTAAAAAATTTACCCCTTGATAAGAGAGATTTTTTTACAATTTCATGCAATCTTTTGAGTATTTTGGGCTGTTGCAAACTGCATACCTGTCAGTATTAGGAAGTGGAAGAGGGTTTTTAATAAAAGATCATAAAATTCTTGATCACACTGTTCTCTAGATTCAATTCATTACCGGTTTCGATCACTGAGTGATCATCCTCAGACTACCGGAGAGACTACAAAGAGAGAAAAATAACTAATTCAAACATACATACAAGCAGGTATACAAATTGTTTAACAAGAACAAAAAATATATAAAATGGCAACTTACACAATAAAATTACAGGACCTTCACAAAAGAAAACAGCGTCAAGTAGCCCGCTAGAGTCATAATCGGTAAAGAAAAATATTTTTTTTTTGAGTTATCCAAATCACTTTAAGCTATTCTACTTCACAAAGGCATGCAAAATGTATTCACGAAAAAATAGTTTTTTCTCAAAAAAGTCTGCACTATGACTGGGAGGCGTGTAACAATCAATAAGTTTCCAATTTGTTTTTCAAGTGGTAAATTATCAACACTCAGAAAGGCATGCGATATAAAATCGAAGAATCCATCCTGACACCATAGTCCAGGAGCCGTCCGCACCTTATGTTCTCTGATCGGACTTGCGGCCAAATTGTACATGAATCGATCAAGTATTTATTAATAAATAGGATGCCAAACTTTATGAATACTGGCTAAGTTTTTCGACGCAACTTCCCTGATAGAACTTACGATTGAAACTAGTACCAATCGATAGCAAAGGTTAAGTACTTCAAGTAAAAATCAGAGTATCATTTCCTATCCTGTCCACGAAAATCAACTGTATATACGATCAGCAGGATATAAATTTATAAAAATAAATGTGTGAAGTACTACATAAGAATGTTGAATAAGAACTTATACTTCTGGCAAATGTGCAAGCTTTGAAATTCTGAACAAAGTTGGATATTCATGCTAAGCGGTGTTTTTGAAGCTAATTTGTATTTTGGACCAGAAAACAGAATGCAGTTGTAAATATTCGATATTTCTTACCCGAAAATTCTATATCTATAGTGCCATTATATTCCTCTCAACATTATTTATCTATTTTTTCTCAAGTTCACGTTTAACTGTTGCATATTAAGAAGCTCATTGTGATCTGTGAACAGTGCACGATGCATTAGAAAAGCTCATGAGCTTTATTATTCAATTGGATAGCGATCTACTTTCTGTCAATTCAAATTCCATAAATAATTAGCTATTTCATTATAAGATTATTATTTCCGCTCGTAATTGAATTTCGGTATATCAGTGATCATTACATCGCACATAATTCACCCTCACTACGGTATTCAATAGCACGAATTACTGCAAGAGCTATTGACGGTTTTACAACTTGCAGTGCCAGCGCACCAGTGGATGGGTAGAATAAGTGGACATACTAGAACACATTCCCGTATCAGATTGAGATTAAAATGATTAAGTATCGCTTTACAGATGGTTCAGTTAACAGTTGTGTTTCCGAACCGTTGACTAATACAAACACACAATTTATCTTGTAACCGCACGCGCACGGAATAAATGGCAGTGCGAAAAATGAATAGACTTGTTTCAGTATAACTGACAGCTTGTGCGTGCTGCTAAAGTGAGGGAATGACAAGAAAACTAGGGGCTGGGTTGCATTATTATTCCATGTTCTGTGAAGTATTTTTGGTAACTTGGTACAAAATAAATAATTTCGATTGTCAAAGTCTACATGAATATTTTAATTTCATGTTTCTATTCATATGGTTTGAGAATCTCGTTTTGTTGAGGATTTGTTTATAAACTTGAATGAAGATAGTGCTAATATCTCTATACTTCAAAATCTTTGAATTCTCACATTAATGTATTTATTTTATTAATTTCAATTGCATGCCCATATATTGTCTACATAGAATAAAGTTATACGACGCAAAAATTGAAGTTGAGTGTGAATTTTCATCAATTTGTACCAGACTATTCTCATTGTTCTTATCTTTACACACATCATCCATAAAATTTCAGTTGAATATACCTCAAAACTAGAATTGGATACGTACTTATGCAGATAATCATTTGTCACTTGATTGCTCCATTATTTTATACGTATGAATAATTTTGCAACTTCCACTGAATACTGTATAAAACTAGATGCTAAGCCATCAATTTATTGGCATATCTTTTAACGCTATTTCTAGCAGTACACGAAAATTGTTGTATTTTGTTGATAGGGCATGAATTTTTTGACTTAATAACGCGCTAGTCATTTTTCATATTAAAAAATTACATCTGCTAGAGGCATGGCTATCAGCATCTTCTAGAACTTTCACGGATATCTGGTTTTCATATTTATGATCAACAAAAAACATAGAAATACTTCATTTGATCTGTACTGAATCTTTAAATAACATTATAAACAAATTCAATTGCACTTTATCCATCTGGAACGCAAAAATAGTCGTGATTATTGCCTGACTTTGATGCAAGTTATCGATCATTAACTTAGAAATGATATTGTACTCCCGATTAATGATTATAGACTATCAATATCGAATTTCAATGATCAAGAGACTTACAGACCATCATTTTGGAACGCTGTCAATCAAACAATGATCTGATCTATATTTTAGAATGGTGAAAGATGGTCACGAAGCTCATGCACCACAAAAAAACCTTTACTCAAGTAGATGATACACTCATGTCAATTATTCTGACAAATTCTGCTTAATTACAACGACATTTATAGTAACAAATTGCTTGCCAACGGGAATTTACCGCGATAAAATCCCGTTGGCAAGCGATTTATCGCGATAAAATACAATACAGTTTCAATATAAGCAAACAATCGGTTTTCGAAAATGTCAAAATTTAATCGTTTTGGAAATGCATTTTTTAGGAAATTTGTAATGAAATTGGAAACAAAAAGTCTGTGAATACAAAAAAAAAAATGCTCAAAATATTATATGAGGACAGTTTAGTGCATTTTGCAACGAAAAATGTTAGTAGTTGCAGACAACATCATTCAATAAGTTCTTATAATAACAATTTCATTCGAGAAATATTCTCCATAAATACCACTCGCAACTTTAATTTTATCATACATTTTTCTTTCAAACATTTTTCACCTTTAAGCAACATCCTTCGAGTCATCACGAGAGCGTGGCTCGAGGGTTTAATCTGACAGATGACTGTCACGATGTTGCTATGTGAAAAATGTTTTCAAGAAGAATTTATTGATAAAATCACAATCTCTTGTGATATTACATAAGAAAATATCCGCAGTGAATTAAAAACTAACTAACATTGTGGAATGAGAGATGACTGTCATAATAATAATGATAATAATAAAATAAACTTGCGATTACAGTTAACCAAATAGAAAAGTTTGGAAAAAGCTATGAATATAACAAACACAACCATCTCTTCGCTTAAAATACAAAGATCTTCGATCAAACATTGAAGGAGAATGAAGAAAACAATAGAGATAACTCACCAAGAGAAGAAAAGGGTGAAAGATTTCCAGTGCAATATATGGTCGAGCGACGTAACACAAACACCAAAGCCAAATTGATACAAAAGATAAAGTATGCTCTGCGAAAAGTCACTGTCATGCTATTACATGAAGTTATCCTGGAAAAATAACAGCTGCTATAAGAAAAATTTGAAACTGGGAAACATCAGGAATTGACAATATACAGAATTTGTGGTTGAAAAGTTCTAATCCACACGTTTAACTGAACCGTCTAACATACCTATTTATTACACTTTGCGAGCTACTTTACTTGCCATACCAGGGATCCTATTCGAATTCGTAGAGACAGGTTCTAGTATCTATGTTATGACATAATTTCATTAATTAGAGCTTATATAAATTGTATGCCAGTGCAAACAATATGATTCATAAAATGTTGGTAACAAGTACGGGCGCTGTTTAAGTCAAATTCAATTCATGATCAAGAATTTTTCTAGTTCAATATTAGTCAAAGTAGTTAAATGTTGTTCCTCAATGACAAACTGATATCAAGAAGTAACATCAAGGAATTGTTTTAATCTTGCCTCTTACTTCTGGAAGACTGTCTTCTACGATGACAGTATTGAATTACTTCTCCAACAGTTCGCTAAGTAAAACATGTTCAAAGAGTCTTTTGAATGACGTCAAGAATAGTATATTCTACAATAAGTATTGGAATGGCCTGTATTCTGAACGAGCGAAAAGTTTGTAATCCGAGCCGAAGGCGAGGATTACGGTTCGCGAGTGTGGAATACGCCATTCCAAACATGTTGTAGACTATACTTTCTCTAACAAGGTTTTGGAAACTCACCAATATTTCAGAGAAAACCTAAAAAAATTATCAAATGTCAAACGTCAAATCCAGATATGAATACTTGAATTGTTAGGAAGTAACTATGGTAGTAGCCAAACTAACAGCTTTTGATTCGTCGAAATGATTCTAAATGCTTACAGAATCATTCTAAACGGCATACGGAATCATTCTAAACGATTTTTTGGAATGTCATTCGTTCCAACATAATTTTTGGTTATGGAATATGCAAATTCCAAAACAGTGGTGGAGAAACTGTATTTACGAATTAAAATTTGATACCAGCCCATCAAACCAGGAACCAGCAAAATACCGCCCAATCACATGTCTACCAACAATGTACAAAAGTACACACTAAAAGCTCTGTTACTCGTATATGGTTCCATATGACAAGCCAGAAGGAGGCTGAAGAATTAAAGATCTACGATAACAACATCGTAGCCAAAAACAAATCTCAGATATTTTTTTCATGAGAAAGCATTACATTCGCCCATCCACAAAGCTATTGCTGAACCTACATCAATAGAAAGATCCACAATCCAAGGAAATACTAGAATATTCTGCCCGCCTGAGTGAGAAATATATAGAAAACAGTTTCCTGTAGTTTTTCATGTTCTCGCCGGTATCACCTTAATGATCGGTAATTAAATAAAATAACGAGAGCAGTATGAACAGAAGACTTTTTGGAATTTCTCATTTCTAAAAACCATCACCTTCTCACATAGATAGAAGGAGCTCACACGATGGGCCAAAATCTGCATATCTATTAAAAAGAACCGAAGAGCTTCTCGTAGCAATATAGGATCAAGTAGTGCCAACAATAAACTACTGTGAATATGTGATCGGCAACCGAACTATTCAACGCGATTCATGTATAAAGTGTTTGAAGAAACCAGAGAATAAAGATAACATCATGAGCGCGTGTGGAACACTAGCCTCAAAGCAATACACTAGAAGACATGATTACATAGCCGAAATGCTTTTTCAAGAAATTAGCATGCATGAAAAACTCTTGGATACTCTTAACAGCGTGCTACAAATATAGACCTGAATCAGTATTTAAAAATGACGAAGCTCATATATATTGGAACCAATTATAACAGATTACTATACGCTTAGCAATCGTTCTGACATCATGTTTAATAAAAAAGATTGAATCAATCACCTTATAGATAAGATAGTTCCAATAGTCAAGAACATAAGGGAGACTTATGTACATAATACTGAGCAGTGTATGGACCTGGCCCTCGAAGTAAAAAAGATTTGTAATCAAAATCAAATTGTAGGAGCGCCTTGTAGAGTTCTCTGCAAAATATTTGGACGACTGAAAACACTGAAAACTGTTACTATACATCTTGACACGTGCTTAACCGGTCTGGAACTGAAGCTTCAACTATAGAATCAGATGAAGACGATGATCAAGATATCCCAGAACAGCTGAACAATCCAGAAGCATTTTTGTTGATTGATCAACATATTGACGGCGCTCCATGAAAATCAATTCTTGATCTCTAAACACAACTAATTATATAACCTAACTCCAAAACGCTGCTCATATGATGAGTTCATCGCCTTTATTGAAGATAAAAAATGAGCTAATAATCTCATAATTTTAATAGATAAAATATAATAATATGAGAGTAAATTACGACTAATAGCTCAAGCCTTATAAAATTGATGTAACTTTTTCATGAAATCAAATATCAAGATTTGAATACAGGTCGATATTATAATCTCTCATTCGAGTGTTACCCAAACAAAAAATGAATGAAGGTAGCGCTATAACGTGAACAATCAAATGGAAAAAGATAATGCATTGAATTTGGGGGAAGAAATTTTTCCAAGATGTGAGGTGTGGTTTCAATCAGGAAGTTGTATTTGCTAATTCATCATAGCTAATATCGTAGCTGTTTTCCTTGGCAAGTCGAGATAAACCTCGTGGATATCCAATCCGTTTCATATTAGAAAGGCCGATGGCAAAATAGTTGTATTTACTCGAATTCCATTTCGATCCAATCACCAATACAATTCATGATCACTGGCTTCAATGATCTCATGAAATCTAAATATTCCAGCATCCGGATTCCAATAGACCAAGAAACAGAAATACTCAGAGAAAATCGAATTTTGCGAGGGCTATCCAGAAACGTGGGAAAGATAATTCGAGTTGCTGGAGTCTTTGTTTCCCAGCACTTGGAACTAAATAGACCTATAGAGAGATTGTTGACGTTAAATTGATTTGGTCTCAAGAGATCTTGGGATGGAGGAAACAATAATTTATGAGTGAATGAAGTAAGTCTACCTCCATTTTATTTTTTCTTCATAAAATAATCATAGATATTATTATATTATTTGTCGTGATCTGGAAGAAACTAAATTTTGCGAATAGTATCTGGGACCAGGCAGTACAGCCTACTCTGTGCCTTGGGGATGCTGCGTAGCGTCCGGGCTACATTATTGATCGAGTCAGAGGTCCTCACTCGTCCAGGCCCGGATTAAGGGGTACGCACCGGGATCAAGCCGAATTGAAAGCAGTTTTATTTTTTATTTCTTCACTCGATTCCGCTTCTTTTTACAGCTACTAAAATGAAATGTTACTCCCGATGAGGTCCCAACACCAGATTTTTATTTGCTTTAGTGACCGATAATTTTTTTGGGAGTTTTATTCGGTTGTTAAATTTGCTTCCGAAGGTTCCTACCTCTCTTGCTGTTTGATAGAACGTGCTTTAATAAAAATTTGACTTTTATTTCTATTTCAAGAGCACTTTGAAAATGATGGATTCGTGTGAATCAAGAACTGAAATTGATTCTGTGTTACTCACTTTAAGCAATACAATAATTACAGTGTGAGTTGAAGAGTAGAACAGTTGTATACTTTTTGCTTCATATATTCACTGACGTGTAGTGATATCACATCGAATCGACATTGACATAATCTCATTTCGTCTTGAACCTCCATTTCTTGTCATCCTGATCTGGATCTTATTTTTATAGAAGAATAACCCGACTTGGTCCCTGTCAAGTTCCTCTGATAAATTCCAATCAAAAAAATGTCCAGCTTCCATGGTGAATTGACAATAATTATCAAGTCAATATCAATGTCAATTCGTTGTGGTCCCACCACAGAGCTCATTGCTCATATCATTATGTTCTGCTTTACATAATTAAAAACAAAAAAAGATAGCTTGCTAAATCTGTCAATGCATCTATATTTTTTTACATTTAAATTTTCATTTGAAGTCTCAGTCAGCTCTTTACATGATATCACCATATTAACATTGAACTTCGTCCTGCTGGAAAAAAAGTCCTTACTTTTCCAATATTTTTTCTACAAATTTTTATAATTTCAAATTGCTATAACTTTCAATATTTATATTGTATTTTGTAGCTTTTATATTATTAACAATTGGTTATTGCATTATCAACCGTTCTAGTTGGATAAATATTGACCAATCGCACTAATTGAATCAATATTTAAATATGAAACACGAGGCATCCACGATTTTCATAAGCGCAAAACTAGAGTGGTCAATGCAAAAATTGACACTTGTAGAATACAAATAATCCAGCTACTGGATTTGTGGTAGGTGTTTTGCACAGTGCTACCAGCATGAATTCACAGACGCATTATTTGCGTTGTTTCGAGAGGTGACTGTAGGAAAATATTGTGGGAATTAAGCAGTTTTCAATCGTGGTGTGATTGTTTCCAAATAGTTATGAGAATTTCAACAATAGGTCCTTCTCTGACAGTCCATAATATCGATAAATATCGATATTTGTCATGATCAGAATGTACATTGGACTGATGAGATACTTTTGTTTCTTTGTGCTTGAATAAATCATATTATACAGTATTTATCAGTCCCAGAACAAAATAAAGTAAGCACCAAAAGTATAGTATGCATCTAATTTCAAAGATTTTATTCTTATTTCTGTCTAAATTTGGTCTTGTTGTGCAGGTTTTATATTGCCGCGCACAATTTCCACTAAAATCGATTCTTATTCAGCATTCTGTTTGTAGAAGCTTGTTTGTTATATTGTAGGTACACGGGGTGTGAGAAAATTCGCAAGGTAAACTTTAAGCTACTGGAATAAGTCATTAAAGAGTTTACTTATGTATATTATTCGTTTAATACCTTTTTATATTTGGCATAAAGACTTATAAAAGATGAATGAATAATAGGGCAAAAGCTATCACGCGATTGTTCATGTCTGCAAGGTATTTAATATTCTGTGATTTTACTTCATGTCACAGAAAACGTGATCTGAGATTGAAATTTCCGTCCGTTTCCCATCAATACTTGCATCTAGACCATTTGTCATTTACTGTTTTCACTGTAATTTATTTTGAATTTTTATTTAATTTCTTCTTTTTAAATCCACGATTAGCTCAAAGATGAATTATTCAGTAGCAACTACTATATTAAGAATGTTCTTATCGTAAGAGTAATCTCTTAACGTGAACCATTATCTGATAATACTCAAAATTTCAAGGGCTTCGTACTCGGAGAGTCCACTATGAGAATAATGGATTTCAAGGATATTCAATCAATTTAGAATTTATTGGGAATATCACATTTTTCTATTCACAAGAAGAGCTTCATTTTGAGTGACGAAAAAAGAAAAACTCCAGGCATTTTCTAATATGTCCAAAGTACAGAAAGACGAGGATTGAAGAGGCAATAACTATTTACTGCCTTGATTCGTTCCAACGTAGTGTCCGTTGATGATTATATATTTAGAGTTAGATTGGTCCTAATTTTTGAATACGAGTATGTAATTCCGGAACGTTCTTTGCAGGTTCTTCCTTATGATGTGCTATAAAATTTGATCCGAGAGACCTGGACTACTAGACGTCCATTTTTTAAAGTGGCATATTGTCTTCCAATATCCAATCTCTCAGGATACATTTGATATTATTAAAACGCTTCTGTTCAATTCGGATTTTTATATCTTAGAGCTTCTCGAAGTCTCTAGCAAGTTGTAGTGGTTCCCAGAAATTCAACCAGACGTCACTACGTCCTTAGCGCATGACTCATCTGCGCTTACCACCCGTTAATCCGGCGTGTTGAAATAAAAGTTCTTCCTGTAGAGATTCTGTTTGCTACAGTATTTTTTCATGCTTATAATATCTTTTACAATGTGTAATAATCTATCTTCTCCAGTTGACGGATCCTAAACCATCACAAACTTTGTAATCAAAGTTCTTCTGAACGCACTCTGCGTCATTCCTTTCTAGAAAGTGAAGGCACTGGATTTAAATTTTGCGTGAGTGATAGTCAAGGTCGAATCATTAAGACTAACAGTAATTTATTATTGTATCTTGGAAAGATCATTTTGCCCGTCCTGCTTGATAATTAGAGATCCATGTCAACAAGAGCAGGCCGATAAATCATACTAGTAGACATCATGGACGCAAATAGATGTTCTTTAGAAATCTTCAAAACCAAAAATTGAATATATGCGTATGAATAATATCAAATGTATTCTCCAAAAAGTTAATGCCCCTTGTCTTAGGGCTGGGATCGTCCAAGATAGGATGTAGGAAAACAATATCTTACTTCCAAAATTGACATCTGGTGATCGAAATCTCTTGTTGAAAATTCAGAATGAAATGTCAAAGTTGACAGTTGGAAGAAAATAAATAATCATCAGTAGTAACTCAATTTGAGGAAGAAAATTGAGATCAATTTTTTGGATAGATCTTCTAGTCGTGCAAAAAAATTTGTAAGCATCACGGTCAATAAGTGCAGTACTGATTTCGTATAATATTTGGAAACCTCGCCAAGGCTTGGCCTCCAAACTATCATTCTCAATCGGTAAACTGTACTTACTCAGCGAATTTAAGTTGATCAATAATAATAATAATCATAATAAATTTATTCGTTCAAAAATAAAACTCTATACAAATAGAATAACAACATGAACAAGATTATCCGGATATTTATCAAGTTACAATATTTATAAGATTTTGTAATATAATCAGAATACATTTTGTACATTTAATATGAATTCAAGTTGATTATTGAAATGACTAATTTTGATTTGAACGAGAGCTGTGGCATAAAATTCAATTTACTATACAATTACAGATGAAATTTGCTAGTTCATATTCTATAGAATGATTATTTCATTTTCAACGGTCTGTTGATATCAATGTAATTGCATCCAACTTCCCACAATTGTTACGAACGAAAACATCCACCTGAGAAATTCATGATTGGGGGCCACCCACGCCTATAATATTACTAACCCTTTTGCTCCAGTGTGCTTTGGGAACAATATTTATACTGTATTTTCACATAAATTATTCAATACTTGAATTATGAATTAATTAATTTTTCTTTTGTTACAGGTGAGTTTATCGCTTCCTTTCTTTTGTTGTTCACACAACTGTATTCTCATTATAATCAACTGTAAGTACATAATTCAATTATTCTATTTCGATACTAGAATAACATATTGCGATATACTGATTGATGTTGTAGTAAGTCTTTTATCTAACAACTTATGGCATTTGTTAACAAGAAGTTGTAATAAACTGTTGATAAAAAAAAAATAAAAATAGAATCAAAAAAGCAAAATCTGGTTTGTTCGTCCATTCACTACGCACTTTATATCAGAATATCTCTTAGCTCGATTTGTAATTTATATACCAATGTGAATTATCTTTGAATACGCCTGTTATTCAACAGTCTGAGTGAATGTATGAAATAGTGAATAGATGTAGTGCAACTATTGGTTGGATTTCATCGGTTTCATAATTTGTAGCTCCTCAGATAATCAGCATTAAATAAAATGCACCAAAATACAATCGAAAACATGCAATAGTCAGTATATGAATGACCGTATCAAAAGTTTACAGTGCTAATAGGGAAATAGCATGCATGCGCTAAACACGTGATTATTTCAAACAAATTCTCGTTAACAAAACGCCAAAACAAAGAATAAGAACAATGCTATATTATTTTTCACAAGAGAACTCTGTAATTTTGTGAATTTTGGGGTTAGGATCATGCGTATGCGGAAAAGATGAAGCCGCACATATGATAGACGATCGATTTCTGTGCAAATTTCATTATAATCAATAGTATGTTGTGGTTGATGAGTAGAAATAGCTACAGGATGGATCGTCTGCTCTGTTAATGATGTATTAAAATAATTCGTGTAATTAATTTTTTAAATGATATTTAATTTAGTTAGATATTCTCAATAGGGAATTCGGTCTTTGATTAGTTAACTTTGATCCTTTATTATCGAATATAATAAACCCAAAAACATGTTTATTTCTCCATGTTTGAAACATTTTGTCTAAAAAAAAGAAAAACGTTGAGAGAAAGTGTAGTCATGTAGTATAGCAGATTGTTACATTGAAATCTAATTCAGTAATTATGGGAAAATCATGATATTAATGGTAGATATCTGAGCAAATCTATAGATTTATTGAAAATTATTGAGAATGTACAGACATTTGTTGAATGATATGATTATAAACAGTAGCAGATTCATTACAATTTTGTTAATGGTTTTGAGATGATCTCTAAGATTTATGTATTTGTTATGAATTCCACCATAAGTAGTATGTTTTTCCACAATCGTAACTGAAATGGCATTCGACAAACTGGCAATATCATTCTACAAATTTATTGACATATCCGTGTTTCCGATCATATTAGGTAGAACCTGAAGTTGGTACCTGAATGGCAAAGGCCTACCAAGAGCGGGTAAAAGATAGCTTTAATCATTTTACGAACTAGATTTTTGATATCCCCAGAATGTTTTTTCAAATTGATTTGTGTTGTCTAGATTTGCGTTAGTAAAGGAAGTATGGTATGTAACTTGTTGTATGACACGCGTTATTCCTAACTATCATGATTGAAAAACTCGGGACCAGAGAAACGTTCATGTAGAACATATGGTATATAATATACAATTTAAAACATATAATAGAACAAAAAATCTCTAATATAACTATTATTGACTCTTGTTTCATGGAGAATATCCTTTGGATTCAAAATTATCAAATGTTCTAAGCAATTTTTATGAGCTAGTTGACATCCACTTCAACATTTTTGGGTAGTACATTTTATTAAGGTGTATGTGAACATAAAACTTCAGAGGTTGAATGCAAATTAAATTTTGAGTAAAAAAATATTTTATGTATTCTTGGCCGTTACTTGAAGATGTCAAAGTTTTTGCTGAGTTTTTATTGAACTTAATAATTAATAATGTCATCAATTAAGAACAATGTTTGAAGTCATCCTGCAGGAAGGAAGCACTATAATTCGTTTTTTATGACAATAAAGAAGTAAAGGTATGCTATATACTACTTGTAATGTTCATTCAGCAGATCTTATTAACATTCTTGTTTCATTCCAAATCGCACTCCCTACAACAATAGTTTTGATTCAAGTTTAAATTTAAGGAAGAGCCAAGCTAACACAGCCGGTTAAAGTTCGATTATTCAATCTGATAAAGAATTCAACTGCGTAAACATACAGTTATAAGCAGTTCGTGGCTCTGGTAGTCTGGTAGTCCATTGTTTGGGTTTTCTATATCAACGAAATACCCATTTGAAATTTTATTCTGCAAATATGAGGAATGTGTCAGTAGGATCAAAAGTTCCAGTTTTCTAGTTGAAATTGGACAAACTTTTGATATCAAATATGGTTCACACTCCTATGTAAGTATGGACTACACAAATCAAGAATGGAATGACATCTGATGAATACCATTTCTGAATGGTACAGTGCCCACTCATCGAGGCTCAGATCAATCAAAAACAGCTATTTAAGCAAAAAAAACTGGATCAAAAAATCCTCTAGCAATTAAGTAGGACTAAGAAAGCAATATATAGTCTCAGATTATCTATTAGGCACATCAGGTTATGTACCTAGAGACCTTCTGTTTCTGGGTCTTCATTCGGCACTTTTGCTTATTGAGGAAGGATACAGATATATAATATACTGAATATAAAATGATGTTCTAGTTTCCTTTTCAGAATATAGTAATTAAATCCAAATTCACAATGGTATCAATATCAATTACATCTGTTCCCTAAGTATATATCATCAATTTTTGACCAAACCAACGACTCGAAACTGAGAGTGATGATGGGAGGAGGACTAAGAATCATAATCCTAAAGACAGAATTATGTCCTTTTTTTTTCACCAATTATAGAGTTCAAATCTCAAAAATCAAGACACAATAACTTCAATAATTTTATCTGTTCCTTTTACTTACATAATCAACTCTTAACGGAATCTATTATTATATACTGATGACAGGTTGAGGTCTTTATTTTCTCAATACAATTAGAGTGTTCAAAACTCAGTCTCACACGAAATAAAATTACTCTGTCTGTCCTGTTTGAATAGTTCATTATTTTCTGAATAAACCAGTAATACCAAAATTTAGACTGTGGATGTTATTAGATTCCACACTATTTATTAGGCGCACCAGGTATGTACTTAGACCTACGACTTCAGGAACTTCTTCCTTCTGACGTTTCCTTAAACATTTCCTATACTCTCACCAGCTCAGGTATCTTATTAAATTCTTTTCCTAGCGGCTCAAAGTGTCTCAATCAGGCATTGGCAATAATTTGTTTTTTATAAATTATTTAATTTATATTGTACGTAACGAATTGTACAAAAGTTGAATACTGACTTTCATTAATTCAAGGCAAAAATTCATTTGAACTGGAAATAAACAAAAATTTAAGACGTAGGTATGAACTGTATTCACCACTTCGTATTAAAATCAAATATACAATCAGAAGAGTGAATTGTGGAAGGATTTAGGAGATAAAAAAAATGTGGTCAAGTAGCATCCTTACATCTGTAGGTACTAATGTCTGTTAAATCCTACATGAGATATTAATTGCTCCAGACAAACAGTCAATTGAATAAATGTTTTATTACAATATTTTCAAAATTCTCTGTACACAGTTATTTGACAACAAGATATTATATATTGTTTTTTTTCATGCTATCTCTATTCTTTTTATATTAAATTCAAAACAAAAATACATTTCATGTTAGCCAAGGGTGGCTACATCATTCCCCCTCCACTTGGAATTTTTCGAATATTATTCAGAAAAATTATTGAGTTACGAATCTTGTTTATTTGATTGAATTATATATTGTGGAAAGTGAATGGATGTTCACAATTATTAACACTTAATGGTTACTTTTTTTGTCATTTTGAGTTTTTACTGTTTCATCGTTAGCAATGAGTTCAAAATGAAAAATATCATAACATTTATCAGATGAAATAAGGTAAGCTGGTTTCAATCTATCTATAGAAATATTTATGTCTTTATTTTTAATTTTTATTTTGAAGAATTTATTTGCTCTTTCAACAATAAGAAATGGTCCATCATATGCGGGTTCTAAAGATTTTTTTACTCTATCATTTCTAACAAAGACATGGGTACAAGAGTTTAGATCATTATGTACAAATATTTTTTCTTTATTTCTGAATCTATTCTCTACAGGTCTCAGCATTTCCATATGCCTTTGCAGATTATTTAAAAACGTACAAGGATCTGTTTGAATCTCGGATTTGTCAAAAAATTCACCTGGTAGTTTAATTGTTTTCCCATAAATCATTTGGGCAATTGAATGATTCGTATCTTCCCTAAGAACTGTACGCATTCCCAATAAAACAGTTGGTAAGGTATCTATCCATTGTATATTATTATGTGCTTTGATAGCTGTTTTCAAGATGCGATGCATACGTTCTACTTTTCCATTAGCTTGAGGATGATATGCTGTTGTATGCTGAATTTTTGCGCCACAAATTGTTGCTAATGATTTAAATAATTCTGAACGAAACTGTTTTCCTTGATCAGATATTATTGTATGCGGAACTCCAAATCTGGATACCCAATTATTATAAAAAGCTTTTGCTACAACCAACGCTGTGCTGTTTGGAATAGGAATAACTTCCATCCAATTTGAAAATCTATCCACACATGTTAAACAATAAGTGTTACCATCAGACGGTGGTAGTGGACCTATTAAATCAATATGTACAGTATGAAATCTCTCATCTGGTTCAAGAAAGTTTGAAATTTTCGATTTTGTGTGTCTTGTAATTTTATTTTTTTGACAATTTAGACAAGTTTTAGTCCAATCACGAATATCTGTTCTAATATTGGTCCAAATGAATTTAGAAGTTATTTGTTTAGTTGTAGATTTGATACCTGGATGTGACAAATTATGAATTTTTAAAAATATTTTCTTTCGAAATGCTAATGGTATGTATGGTCTGATATTATTGGTTGATATATCACACCATAGCACTTGACCTGATGTCAACGGAAAAGATTTGAAGTGAAGAGATTGGTCTGATTTTTTCAGTTGTTCCAATTCTTCATCAGATTTTTGTGCTAAAGCAATTTCATCATAATTTATAAAATTAATTTCTTCAATTCGTGATAATGTATCAGCAACTATATTTTCTTTACCACTAATATATTCAATATCTGTTGTAAATTGAGAAATGTATTGTAAATGTCTGAGTTGTCTAGGTGAAGCTTTTTCATTCTTTTGTTTAAATGCATAAATTAATGGTTTATGATCTGTGAATATTTTGAAATCACGACCTTCCAAATGATGTCTGAATTGTTTAATTGATAAATATATGCTAAGTAATTCTCTGTCATAAACGCTATATGTTTTCTGTGCGTCATTTAATTTTTTTGAAAAAAATGCTATCGGTTTCCATCCTTCTTTTTGAAACTGCTGTAATACTGAACCAACTGATTTATCAGATGCATCTGTGAATAAAGCTAACGGGTAAACTGGATTTGGAAATGTTAATAAAGTTACATTTGCCAAATCATTTTTACATTTATTAAACATTTCTGTAGCTTCTTCTGTCCAAATAATTTTAGTTTTGTCACGTTTCTCTGAACCTTTCAAATAATCATGCAAAACTGCTTGCGTTTCAGCTGCATTCTTTAAATAACAGCGATAAAAATTGACTAATCCTAGAGATGTTCGTAAATCGTGTACAGTTTCTGGTAATTTGTAATCTAATATAGTTTTAACTTTTTCCGGAAGGGGTTTAACACCTTCTGGTGTGATAAGATATCCCAGAAATTCTACATTTTTTACGCCAAATATTGATTTAGAAATATTTATTCGTAAACCGAATTTGTTTAATCGTTCAAATACTGATTTAAGATGTTTTTCATGCTCATTCTCATCTACAGAAGCTATAATCACATCATCTAAATAAGCAAATAGGAAATCTAGACCTGAGAAGACAAGATTTATGAATCTTTGAAAAGAAGCTGGGGCATTTTTAAGTCCAAAACTCATTACATTAAACTCAAAGAGACCAAAAGGCGTAATAATAGCAGTTTTAGGCTTATCTTCCTCTGCTATTGGAACTTGGTAGTAGGCTTTGAATAGATCAATTTTAGAAAATATATTTTTCCCGGGTAGAATATGTAAAAAGCTATCTATTCTTGGAATGGGATACCTGTCAGGAACTGTTTTATCATTTAGTCTTCGATAGTCTCCGCATGGTCTAAGTGATCCATCTTTCTTGTTAACTATATGAAGAGGACTGGCCCATTCTGACTGCGATGGTCGTATGATTCCATTGTCCAGCATAAATTGAAATTCTTGTTTGGCAATCTTCAACTTTCTTGCATCAAGCTGCCTCGGCCTGCAGTATATTGGATCTCCATTCGTAACAATTTGATGCTTGATGTCATGCTTTAGGTATGTAGGAAGCAAATTGGGTTTAGTAAGTTCAGGATAATTAACTAGTAAATTTGCGAAATAATTAGACTTTTTCAAAGTTGTTATTACATCGTTTTCGTTAATTTCTGAAATATTACCTTGAACACTTAATTTTGTTACTTTATCGATAAGGCTCTTGTTATGAAGATCTATCAAAAGGTTGAAATGTTTCATGAAATCAGCACCCAATATGCCTTTGTCTAATTTAGCTACGATAAAAGGCCACTGAAATTGTCTACGTAGACCGATATCAACTGTCAATACTCTAATACCGCATGTTGGAATTTCAGTGTTGTTAGCAGCATAAAGTTTATAAGTACTGTCTAGTTTTTCATGCTTCCCTGCAGGAATAATTGAAACATCAGCTCCACTATCAACTAGTAGTCGTAATCCCGTTTTCTTTTCTGTGATAAATAGGCGAGATGTACGGCATTTGCAAAATGCAGCAGAATTCGCCGCTAATTCGGCTGCTGGTTCAAGTTTCCCTGCACCCATTGACAAGGTGCTTGACATTTTTCAGCTTTTTTACCAAACCTGAAATGGTAGAAACAATATTTCCCTTTAGGGTTGAACTTCCTGCTTCGGCTGGAGTCTCGACTGTGACTACAGTCACGACTGCGACTAAGGGATCGGGGCCTGCCTCTCTGATGAACTTGAGTTGATATTTTCGCTACCCTTTTTTCTAGTTCTGCTATTTTTGCCAGTAACTGTTGATTAACATCACTGCAGCTGCCGTTCAATTTTGATGATTCAGCAGTGAAAATTTCTGTACGCGAATTAATATCCATTATTTTGTCTGCCATAATTCCCAATTTTTCAATAGATTCTTCGCCACTGACGACTAATACACTTTTGATTGAATCAGGTAATTTGTCAAGCCATATAGTTTTCAAAGCACTGTTTGAAATATCAGCACCAGCCAACGATTGCATTTTACGTAATAAAATACTAGGCTTAGTATCACCAAGCTCTATTCCTGTTAACAGTGTTTTTATCCGTTTATTTTCACTTTCTTTGAAAATTGTCATCAGCCGCTGTTTACTACTTGAATATTTGTTGGTACTTGCATCTGTTATTATATCCCATAAATTTTCTACAAATTTTGGCTCCAATTGTGAAATTAAGTAATTAAATTTGGTCTCTTCGCTTCTAATCTTGTTGATAGCAAATTGTGCTTCTACTTGAAAAAACCATATTTCGGGTTTCTCAGGCCAAAATGGTGGAATTTTAATATTGATTTTATTTGCTTGACCTGATTGTATCCCAGGTAAATCGGCTTCCGAATTTTCCATTTTTAATAGTCAGGGGTCACCAAATTGTAGGTACTAATGTCTGTTAAATCCTACATGAGATATTAATTGCTCCAGACAAACAGTCAATTGAATAAATGTTTTATTACAATATTTTCAAAATTCTCTGTACACAGTTATTTGACAACAAGATATTATATATTGTTTTTTTTTCATGCTATCTCTATTCTTTTTATATTAAATTCAAAACAAAAATACATTTCATGTTAGCCAAGGGTGGCTACACATCCTCCGATTCCCGCTAAAGAATGCAAATAGCCTGTGTCAAAGTATTGTGATTCCTTTTTTGTATCACGTGCACCGAAAGTACCCTATTTATGAACTGAATTCTGCTTCGAAAGTCCTCAGTTCCAAATTATTGAAATAATTACCTGTTGATACCAAAATAATGAATATTAATTACCTTTGCAAAAGGAAAAAATTTGAATTGTGGATCAAGGATGCCGTTGGTACTCTTTTATCCCATTTTTATATGTCAAGTTGACATTTGAAAAAGGATGTGTTCGTTAGTATTTGCAATTACTCTGTACCTAAAAGGGATAGCAAACTTTGAAAAATAGCAATCAATAAAATAAATCATGCAAGTTATTTTTCGTTGTATTAGTTTACTGTAGATGTGATCACAATTGCAAAAATAGAAAATAAGAATAATAATACTAAAAAAAAAAATTGTTTGTATAATCGATGAGATAGTTTCCCTATTTAAAAATTAATTTGGAAAGTTTAGACATGTGTGACTTCAGTGCACTTGTTACAAAAAGTATCGTATGCAATACGGACACTGAACGACCGTCATTATTGTAACGGATGAAGCTAGCTGCACAAAGCTTCGTCTTGGGTGTTGTCCTCGCCTTGATCGAGTACAGCCAATTTCATCCTGGACAATAATGACGATCATTCGGTTCTTCTAGCATGCATAATATAATATTTGCATTAATCAACTGTTCTCCTACTATATTCGCCCAGAACTCAAAAAAAAGTCTTTCATCAGAAAGAATAAAGAATCAGGTTTTTATCGAATCATCTGATCTCTGGAAGAATTACAATGTTTAATTTAATACAATACAATACGAATTAATTTGTTCTTATTGTTGTTCCAGGAAATATCCTGTTGTTCCCCCGTAAAAATTAATATTTACATGTATAAAATTTTCAGAATCACGCGTTTTGTATCTTCTGTAATCAAAAATAGTGCATTAATATATCTCACTATTCTAATTCAAAAATCACGTTTCGTGGCTATTTGCATAATACTGAAAGATAACTTTTCAACATGCAATTGTACTTTGCGGAGAACATTCCAATTTTTTTACAGTTTCCTATGGACTCTCTGACTGCAATAATAGCAGCAAAAGGGTTAACAGTATTACGTCTGTGAATTCTGTTCACGAATCTCCCGCTAAAGTATTTTCATTCGTTACGACTGTTGGAAGTTTTGATGTAATTATTTAACATTTAATATGATTTATTATTTCGTGCGGGCTACAATATACATCGCTAGAAACTTTTAAACTATCACGTATAGACGCTGTAAATGAAAAGTTGAGTTGTCGGCTTAGCTGCTGAACGTGGTTTGCAGTTTTATCGTAATTTACTGGGCGGGCACGAGCAGATTTTTTATTTTTGTTCAACTTGGTTGATTGCGTGTTTGAGTTACCGCGCACGCCAGGTGAAAAATTAGGCTATACATGGATGTTTTGGAATTTTTATTAGAGAGGTATTATTAAAGGCTTTGATTCCCATATGATAAGCTATGTAATTAATCGCAATAATCTGTTTGATTTCAGATAAGACTTTTGATACGTAATACTGTTATTAAATACTCTTTATGTAACTGACGCGCGAATATTAATTAATGCTGTTGAAAACCAGGTAATTCTAAATAAAGCCTCAAAAACCCGTCATTTAACCTAATGAATAGACCGAGGCGAATCGGATCAAGGAAAGTTTTACATCAGAAAGTATATACACACATTATTTCGAATACTCAAATTATTATATTATATGCAATTTTGTTTTTCTTTTCTTCATTTCTTCGTTTTTTTTTAGCTTCTTAAATAAAGTATGTACAATACTGATGATATGAAATTTCACTTCCGAGTTTATTTCTTTTTTTTGTACGATATTTTCGCTGTTTACTATTTCCACAATGTATTGAATTATGGCAAACAAGCCATCAAACATTCCAATAACTCTCGTACAAGATAACATCAATTTAACAACACAAACACTAATAAACAGTTGGTTGCGGCGGTGTATCCTGACTTATGACGACATCTCGGACAAACAAGCCGATCTAAGCATCCAGCATCGCGAGCTTCGTATTAATAACGCCTATAAATTCTTCTTGCACTGACAGCAAACATTGGCGTCCCTAAAACTTTATAGGAACTTCGACGCGTCTCTTTCAATAATATTTTTCATATTCCAAAAGAGATCGAACATAGGGAAGTATTTCAAATAGATTGTTTCTCAAAATTAATTGATTTTCTTCATCATCTTATAATTCTCTCAATAATATGATTGCACCTGAACCTGAATTTGTAATTTTCGTACTTATAACTCTATATTGTATGAAAGAGCCTGTATTTATAATAATTATTTATTGTTATCATAGAGATATACGAATGGATTCGACATTCAATTTGAATCGCTCGATTTGACCATAAAAATGGCACACTATATTTCGCTTGGCACTTGTACAGAAACTTAACTGTCTTGTACATATTTTTAATTGAATTGAAATGAAATTGGTTCTTATTTATTAGTTAACAGGTCTAAATCATTGCTTGCTGTCTTAAGATTGTGATGAATCGAATACACAGTTCTAATCTCCTTTAGGTGTCTTCTATTGTCTACCAACATTTCTCAATATTTTGCTTTAATATAACAGAACTATTCGGGATGGAGCTATCACTGCAATCGGACAGAAAATAGAATACTGTATATATTTCCATGAAAAATGAAGCTAAATATCCATGCATACATTTTGCCTCTATCAAGTCCTGGGAATCAGAAATATAAATGTGAGTTCATCTGTCATTTCCAACATTGAAACATCAACCAACCATTCCAAAGATTCGCGCATGCAAACATATTCAAATCTAGCGCTTTGTCATTGGCTCGCCTCGCAAGTAACTGGGTAAAAGAATGAAAAATCACCTCCGTTAAATCACTGTAACACAGTATCAATCAACCGGTCAGAGCGTTGCATTCGCAAACTCAGAACTATATCTCTACATTTTTACTTGCTTTTTATTATTCCATGGTTAATCCTACTTCAATATGAAGTAAGTCAAATACAATAATGCTTTTCGAAATATTGTTTGTATTGCAAAATGATGTGTCTAGAAAAAGATATCAAGGAGAATATAACAAAATGTGTTCCTGTGAATACAGAAAATAATAAATTATATATTTGGGAACAATTCATGAAATTTTGTTGAATTCGAAATAATAATTTAGAATAACTGTACGTCAAATTGCAAATAAAGAAACCATTCCTTTGGTTGAAATAGTGTACAATGTTTCTCGTTTCAGTAGTTGTTCGTTTGGAGAAAAATCTGTTGTTGAATTAAAAGTCGTTAAATTTTCTCGCCGAATTGCACTCGGGTGATTTATCTTTTTCCGACAAATTTCAGTTTAATAATTTATCCTTGTAATCAGACAGCAGTTTAATTTATTTTAAAAACTGTTGGAGAATGAAATCACTCAATCTGCGGTATCGGATGTTTTTTATTATTTTGGTTAAATTGCTAGGTTCCATGACAAGCAAATTTATTAAGCTCTTATGTGATTACAGTTGGAAAAATCTGACGTGGACATCACATAACTTAATTATACATCATCAGATTTTTTTTCCATATGATAATCAAACACAAGATCTCATCGTTCCACGGCTAATAGTTTTTGATTTATACGAAAGATTCTAAAAAACTGTTAAAGTAAGATGCGCTTTTAGCCTATTTGGTTGCTACGGAAACAGTAGGTCATCATTTTCATTCCTAAATACTGATTTCCAAGACTCTACTGCTAATAGTTCTGGATTTATGTGCAAAATTAAGACAGTATATTCTGCAATAAATGTGCCGAATTCACGAGTGCTGCATATCCATTCCAAACATGTTTCAGACTATACTTTCTCTACCAACCATAAATTCGGCAATATACAGAGAAACAAAAAATTACAAACTCTGAAATAGAGAAACAAAAAAAGTCCTGAAGTTAGAATTTAATTTAAGTTGATTTGATATTCCAACTATTTGCTATAATAAATGGATAGATAGATGGAGTTCGATAAAATACTAAATATAAAATACAATATAAGTCAACAATGGCATATAACCTCAATATTATTTGAATCTGTATTACCGACGTGTCACTGTGACCAATGCTTATTTTTATTCAAAAACGCTCCTTCAGCAAAAATTTTGATAGAAAAAGATAACGCTATGAGATAGAACATGAGATAGTAAGAGAAAGTGCATAATTTTTCAGGAAGTAGTACGATTTTGAAAGATGGGAATATGGACCTATATTTTAGGTATTTTTGATATAATTTTCAATATTTCAAACAAAATTATAGCATAGCAACTATATCAGTTTTAGAATGAATTAATAAAATAGCATTTTCTTGTACTCTATCAACACAATAAATGTGTAACAGATATCGCTAGTTGTGCTCATTCCGTCACTTGTGTTGGAATGAATATTCTAACACAGTATGATAGAATTGAATTATTTCGTACTAAAAATTGATATTAGAATGGTAATGTTCTATAATGGTCGTAGAAAAAAAAAATTCTAACTGAAGTGCACTTCCGGTTTAGTCTATTGTTATGAAAATAGTAGACAATCATTTAGATGCTACAGCAGACTGAAATACCAAATTTCAATACTTTGCAGTCGATCATTTCGAATTTGTGCGAGAAACTCCAGAAGACGGTCAAGAATAGTGCACTTCCAGCTCAGTCAATTTCAATGAAAAAAGGATATGAGCATCTGGATGGTCCAATCGTCTTATATACTGAATTCCACCTTTCTACATTTAGCCATCCTGGATTTATGCGGAAAATTTAAAAAAAAAATTGTGTAGAGTGCACTTCCGGTACATACGATTGCAATCATAATGCGAGGTGCATAGCTTGATGTTACAGAAGTTCTTAATACGGAATTTCAATATTCTTTGAATTTATGCGGAAAATTCGAAAAGTCGATAAATATAAAAATAGAAGATAACCATTGAGATGCCACAGTAATCTCAAATACTGAATTTCAGTATCCTACTGCTGATCAGTCTGGATTCATGCGGAGAATTCAAAAAAAGTTTCAAGAGAAGTGCACTTTCGGTACAGGCGATTGCAACCCGAATGCAAGGTGCACAATTAGACCCCAGACCAGTCCTAAACTCAAAATTTCAACATTCGACGGGTTTTGAGAATTTGCTAGTTACGAACGCACATACGTACCGACATCAAGCCGAAAATAGTCAAAATGGATTCAGAGATGCTCAAAACGGGTATCTACATCGAAATCTCGACATGTGAATTTTGTCGGTTCCACAATACTAATTTTTACTCTGTAAAAGTAAATGAAATCGATTAATAGTAATTGCAAATAAGAAATAAAAATAATTATCCGTAGACACAACATGCAGCCTTACGGCTGTTTTATGAGGAATATGGACTTCATTCAGGAATTTACATTGAGAGACTTGGATTCAGAGATATTGAATAATAGAATACGCATAGCTTATATGCTGGTTTATGATGGATTCAATTTACGAATTTATATCTGAAATATTGATTTTCAAATTCAAATCCTGAATGCATACATTCACTTATAAGAATCGATTATAACGGCAATATTGTCAAACTGTTATCTGTCAGATATAATGATTTAATCATTAGGCATAATAATATTCAATGCACTCATAAAAAAAAATTATCTGCACTATTTTCATTCGTGATTTGAAGTATATTTCATTTCAAATATTCCAGGTGTAGAAATATTCTATAATTGGCTACATTCAGAAAATTCAAATTTATCATAAACCAAAACGAGATCTACGAATTATAAATCTACATTTCTAAATATAAATTTCTGAAATCAATCCGTCATAAACCAGCCTACAGAAAAGAAAACAAAAATTATAATAAAATGAGTTACTGCGAATTATACCTATTCCTTGGTTTAAAATAACAGTGAAAAATTATTACATTTGGAATAAAACAACTGCGTAACAGAATAAAATTTGAAATATCCCAACTTTACATTATTCTTTTTGAAAACGCCGATCCACCAGATAGAGTCATGTCACATCAACATTGCAGGGGTGAAACAGGGTGCAAATAAAACAGCCTCACATACAAACGTATCGCATGTGTGTTTGTAGGTAACGAAGCGGTCACAGTGATATATGCCCAGCCATAAATAATTCGAAAAAGATTTGACAGTGACGCTTGGCGTTTTGAAATTGCAAGCACGGCGTTATGGCGCTACCGCTATCGGCTGCTGATTTTTCAAATCAGATTCGATTGAAACGATCGTTGATCACCGGCCAGTTTTAGCACGGTTTGTATTGATGATCTGCTTTTGGGTTAATTGATTCAGTAGGTCGAGAACTGAGTTGATGATGTGAGCTTGATACGTGGATGACTGATTAAAAGTAATTTGTAAATACATTGGACTAAATATAGACAATAATGTAATCGTGTGGTAAGTTGCTTATTGATGTCAGCGTGTGAGTTTTGGTTTTATCCAAACAGTAGTAAAACATGAATGAATAGTTTCAAGTAGAAACTCGTAGATTTCATTAGTTTTCTTGCAAATCCATTTTTTCTGCTGATTATATAGTATTGAACAGAATCCAGAATGGTGTAACTCGAACTGTGAAATTAAAACTCTGAATGGATCCGAACTCTTGTATGATTCTAATTATCTAACACAGTAATTAAATTTTGCTATATGGATGATGAACGTAAATTTTAACTCGAAACGCAGTACAATACCCCATTCTATATGTTTTACTCCTTGGGTAAATAGACCTCACAAACAAAATAAAAGCTATAAAACACAGTTCTCATTTGTTTATTCCCTTGGTTGTCATTCATTTAAACTTTTCAAATAAAATAAAACTTTCTTTCTCAGCATTTTTCACAATAGCAAAAAGCGCAGTTAATTTAATAAAGCACGGCCCTTGCGCTAATACGTATTATGATTCCATTTCTGAACTAGTAATATCCTGAGTGAAGAGCGAAGGGGATGAAGTTCGTTAGCTCGTCATGCAATAACGCCGCCACTCACTTTGTTATGTTTGAGTTTGTTTTGTTCTGGTTTATTCTATTGTTGGAAAAACTCGTTTTAATTAATTATATTTGGATAATTTGATGAGAATACGCTGAGCTTATGAAAATTATGCTCCATCATAGAAAGTGCTGATCTCATCAATTTGCCAAGGAAATACATTTCTTTTGATCAACTTTTTTCAAATTAGATATTATTGTCATTGAATAATACCCTATATACAATTCAGAGCTAATCTTATCAGAGAAGCTTTTTATAATAATGGTACTATTCCACTTCACTCCTCATATTAAGTTTTATTCAAGTTCTCGTTAGCTTAATGAAGTTAATTCTGATACCCATGCCGGTATTCATTGCCGTTTCGGCGTTTGCTGAGCGAAATATTAATTATTACAAATAACCCATGTTCCTGGCCAATCACTATTCGATGTCCGTTGAAAATAGTTCACTATGGACTTGTGTAAAACAAGAATAGGATGGCAAACACCATCAATATTGTGTTCCCGGCTAATGATGAATTGAATTTTCCAACAGAATGCTTGAAAAAATTGATAATAACAAACATGTGAGCTGCTTCCAATTCAGTTAATATATATTATTTTTCAATAGAACATTAACTTGATATCGTGGAATTGAGGAAAACTTATAAACAATATAGCCAAGGCCTTAACTGCTTTAGATAGATCAAAAGGACTAGCAGCAACATAAAATGGGTTGGAAATAATAACTATTTATGTAATTAGTATATAATCTAGAACTTTATTGGACGAGCCGCTAGTTATGGACGAGCGAGCAGCGCGAGCGAGTCTAATAAGGAAGGCGAGTCTATAAAGTTTGTTTATGTACGAATTACATACAAAGCTTTATGTTCGACTGCTCTAACGACGCAGGATATCTTCTGAAAGTATTTCTTGATTGCCCTATTCAAAAATTCGGTGAGTATAACTTGGTGTGCTTTGCTAGTGTTGCTATTGTTACAATTGTTTTTACTGTTTGTTTGCAGATGTCAAAAATATTAAATACAATTTAATAGCAAAAATTATTACTTTAGGAAGTGTAGAAGAAATTAAATACGATAGAAAAGAATAAATGGATAATTCAGAAAGCGTAGAACTATTGGCAGCAAGTGTCAAAGAATTACAAATATTGGGAGATGCACTCACAGAGCTTCCAAAAACACTCACTTTGCTCGTATTTTTTTTCAAACCGCTCGTGCATTACAATATGACTTTTTTCACTTGTATCTCAAATATCTTTTGGAAAACACAAGAATTTGATAATAACTACAGGCTATGTGGATTTCTATTATATGTATATAAGAATGGAAGCTTCCAGAATTGTAGCAATATTTTCAGTCGAATTCACTAAATTCATTATTCTAAAAGTTTTACTCATTGAATATTTCACTATTGAATGATTTTGTCTTGATGCTTGAGAGTAACAGTTGGTTTATTCAACGCTCATGGCAGCACAGACTTCGACTGTCATCTCAGCTATTATCTGTTCTTGTAGTCATTTTATTTTGTGAGAAGTATAATAACTATCTACAAAAATACGTGATATCCCTAAGTTGAAATCAATTTTCTTGATAGTGGAATATATATATTACCAATAGATCAAATGGTCAACCTCAGAAATGTTATTCGGTAAATTTGATCTACCTTCCAAATTATGCAAGAAAAAGAATAAAGAAGGTGAGCTGAGATATCAACGTATTAGGGAATGTTATTTTTGACAGATTTGTTCTAAATAACTCCAATATGTTTCATCAATTGTCTTCTACAAAAAATTTTCAGGTACCTACACGAAATTCCCGATTTCTTATCCATTTATATATAGGTAGTGAATGGGAGAAACATCCGTGCGCTTTAAGGATTTTGTCCTTTTGTACAAGAGGTAATTCACTTTTCTCTCACATATAGCTAGTGAGGATTTGTAGTCAGAGGCAGAAATAATTGCAGGAACGTTTCCTCCTTAGTAAATTCTCCTTGTCCTGTGCACAGTCATCTTTCATCCACCGCCACTGACAACCAATAGTCATAAATCAGGCATAACACCAAAACGTCAAATATCGAACGCAGGCGTTTGAATCGTGAGTTGTGCGAAAGGCAGAGGAACAACTGAACTGACTAGCCTCATGAATACTGTATGTTACATTGCTGCATTATTTATTCGCGGAATGCGAGATGCGACGCCGTTGAGGCGACAGCATACTATTCTGATCACGTAATTACTATAATATCAATAAAATAAATACTTGCAAGACAAAGAAATTGGAAGATGGAAAAATAGGAGTAATAGATACAATGAAGGAGCATGAATCAAATAATTCTACTAGTTGCATTACCAACGTGATCATTCATTCTTCAATTTGAAACGGGCAACCGACGTATTCACGACTATATTAGTGTTGCCACAGAACAAATTATCAATAATTGATTTCTTTTATCGAAATGGGATAACAATCAGAAAGTAATGGAACATAAACAAATAATAATTAAACAAAGGTAGAAGAATTGAATTACTCTAAATACTTATGAATAATGGGAATACCAAATGCATCAACTCTCAAATATACTACTAGTTCAATTGATAGCAAAGTGATAATCTCTTCAAAATATTTATTGCCTATGCAACCATTGCTTCTATTCAAAGCGTTTCTCTTTGATCCAAATCGCTCCATCCTAAGCGTTACAGTTTGATTAAGTTGCTTTTATCCTAAGTATTACAATAATTAGATTGATTAGGTCGCTTTTATCCTTAGCGTTGCAATTGAATATTATTATATCCATCTAGGCTAATTTGATTCTTGGTAGATCTGTTAGTAATCATCGTCCTGGTGAAGCTGATGATTATTCCATATCAAATTAAACTCAACTGAATGTGAGGGAATACTATTTCATCTGGTGTATTAATACTGCCAATAAATAATTGATATTGTAAATAAATAAGATAAATTCTAAAAGATATTATCCTAAGAACATAACTAACGAAAGCTTCAAGACTTGAATTGAATAATACTTGACGTTATAAACTCTTACATTTGATTAGATCATTTCTGGATGAATATTTCATTTCAGTCTTCTACGAACATTGAATAAATAAGAGTCACGTAACCGTAGCACAAAGTAAATACAAGCTTTGTATAATTATCTTTGTTGTATAATTTTACCTTTATACAATCAAGCCAAAAAGGGATCAAGTAACAATCAACTTTTGTTTATCAATTCACACCTGTTTAAAATAAGTATCCAACAGGCAGTGCGTGAATATAATTATTATGAATCATAATGCATTTTGTCGTTATAAAATGGCGCTCGAGTAAGGACTCGCTCAGTGGGTATTTTATGAATTACTATAGATTTCCCCCGTTATAGTATAACTTACTTAAATAACTTTGAATACATAATCCATATTCATTCGACTATATATTTCAAATTGATGAGATGCTTATTCTTGTTCTTTTGAGCAATTGAGTATAGTAGTCCTGCATTGATTATCATATAATATTGCCACAAATTTCATTACTAATTATTATAAAGTATGAATCTTCACTTTACAAACTCGTATGTTCACAATCTTGCTCACAGTTACTCGTACTGAAACACTGAATCACTGAATGACTGAATGAATTCTTCTCCTAGCTCACACTCTTATACAGAGTGTAACAGAAATAAGTAAATTTATTCTAACCAGTGATAGTTCTCGTCAAGCCTAACAATTTTTCTTAGTAACTTTTTCCCGAATTCTCATCTTTTTTTAGCATTTTTTATCCCCTATAATTTAACGAGTCGTTCAGGTGCATAGTTATCGGATCCAGTAGCAGTTGCAATAGAACAATAATTGATTTTGACATATGTGAGCTATCAATTCCTTCAAATAAATTCTGGAATAAAACAGATTATAAATTATTAATTCTGTGTACGATTTCATGGGCAGTTTAGGATTAGTTTAGCGAATTTATTTGGAACGATCTCCGAATTGTCATTTTTCACTAAAAATTGAATTAATGTGGTCATGCTAATGAGTTTAATGTCAAAATATTATGCACTTATAGAATACCATGGGATATTTAGAACCTAACGTTTATCTGGAACGTAAAACAGCAGATGAGCTGAATGAAATACGTTAATTTATAAATGAAGCGCCAGTGTATTAGTTTTTCTTATATTACCTATTACAAACTTCACACTTTACACTCAGGTCTTCTCAATAAAGTATGACCTGTGAATTGATCTGCTGAATAAGCAAAATATTGTATCATATATTTCAGAAAATATTTAAAATCAATTACCTAACTCAGTTTGATACATTTATAGGTTATATTTTCTGTTCTTCAAGAAAAGAATCTTCAAAATTCCATGTAGCAATATTTCTATTGAATTATTCAGTGAATTTATTAATTTAGAATTACATTCCATTCAGTATTTTACCGTTTTCTTTAAATAAATCGTTGAATGATTTTCTCTTTATGTTTCTGATGAAGTAGGTTAGGAACAGCAACTACTTTTCGAACTGCTTGTAGATGGCAGCACAGTCCAACTCTCCTGACACAGTGACACAGTTTCAGACAATTCAAATCAGCTGATTCAAGTGCAATGAACTTGTGCAGACAATCTTATGTTCAAGAAATGTACTATCCGAAAATATACGTGAAACCCCTAAATAAAAATAAAACTTCTAAAAAATGACATATAAATACGACTAAAAGACCAAATTATTGATTACAGAGACAAATTTAGTCTTTCTTTCAACGTATACAAAAATAGAATAATCGAGGTGAGCGAATATCAATGTATTGCCAAAATACTAATATTTTCTCAGTTTCAAATGAATGATTGACAAGACTACGATGGCTCAAAGTTGCAAAATACTCCTTTCAATTGACAGCTGTCATTCTTCCAACAAATGAGGAACATTCAGTTTGAACCATAGGCGCACTATGAAATTTTTGACAAAACTTTGATGAATTTTTACTCTGTATCCAGATGATTCACGGAAAAAAGTTATTAGGAAAAATTGTTATGCTTGACAAATTGCATCACAGGTTAAAATTAATGTACTTATTTCTGTGACACCCTGTATACCTAAGCCGATAATGGATCAACATTCAACTGTCCAACAGTTGTTGCCTGGCAACCACCGAACATCTAGTGACCATAGCCTGTCAATCATGTCCGACAATTGAACATCGACCCTGGCAATACTAACAAGGATTATAGTTACAAAGCATCCAAATAAATAATTACTACAAATATTTCATATTTGTGACAATATAATAGAGTTATTTTTTGAAAATAGAGTATGAAATTCTCCTAAAAACGGAAAAATACTCACAAATTTGGAATACGCTATTGTGAAAGATTATATTATAATAATTTGTTTTGGAAAGATTTGGCAATCCTTTACTACTGAAGTAATATATAGATATATCTCATATTGAGCCCTAAAAGAACAGTTAAAATCTACGTGATAGCTACATAAATACGATATTATTCGATTAGTACTAGTTTCCAAAGATTCGACCATTTTCACAGTACATAGCACATATTTATAAAATATATCAATGAGATTTGACAAACAAACATATAAAGTTGATAAATATTAGTTCATTTCGCACGAACTGAGTTTTATTGATGACAAGTAATAAATTACTAAAATATGGGAATAGCTTTCAACACTCATATTTGACAATAATAAAATACATAAACAGTACTGGCCTCAGCGGCAATGCCAATTTATATTTAAAGGGCGTTCCGAGCGCTTTGGTATTTTTCCATGAGAAATCATAGGTCGTTGATATAATAATTTTGATAGTTTTCGAAAGTAAGTTGCTTGGATACATCTCAATATCTTAATGATTGAGGGATATTTGTATATAATATCACAAAGGACTGTAATTTCATCAATCAAAACATTTTCTACCTAGCAACATTGTTAGAGTCATCAGTCCGATTAGAAAAGAAGAGCGTAGTTCGAGGGATTTCATTTGAGCAGATGACTCGAAGAATGTTGCTTGAAGGTAATCAATGTTTGAAAGAAAAGTTTATGATAGACTAAAAGTCACGAGTGGTATTTGTAGAGAATATTTCTCAGATGAAATTGTTATTTTATGAGTACCTGTTAAATTGAATGATGTAGACTACAACTACTAAGCTTTTTTATTGCAAAATACACCAAATAGTCGTCCCCATATACTCTTTTGAATGTTTTTTTGTATTTTCAGACTTCTAGTTTCTTATTTCATCACAAATTCCCGCGAAAAATGCATTTCCAAAACGATTAAATTTTGCGTTTCCAAAAACTGATTATAATAAAGTTGTGTATTGTTTCTCTACAGCAAGGGCAATTTATCGCGATAAAATGGTCTTGTGAACTTACACGGATTCACATAAGTAAATTCCCGTTGGCAATCGATTTGTTGCTATAATTGTCACTGTAACTATGCAAAATTTGTCAGTATAATTGACATGAGTGAAATAATAGACAACATTTTTTTTTGTATTTTCTTCCAATACTATACACATTGTTCATTTTTGATCGAGAACTAAGCGAGATGGTCAAAAATATTTCAAATAAAAATGGCTAGATTTTGAAAAGAACAAATGATGGTGCGCCTGAACTTGACCTGAGAACTAAATTTTAAGGACAAATGAAGGTTAAAATGCGTAACTTGTGTAAGAAACATTTTTTTCTCTGTTTTGAAATTTACATATCCCATAAACAAAAATTAGGTTGGAACCAATGACATTCCAAAAAATCGCTTAGAATGATTCCGTATGCCGCTTAGAATCATTTCGATAAATCAGAAGCTGTTAGTTTGGTTACTACCATGGTTACTTCCTAACAATTCAAATATTCATATCTGGTTTTACGTTTGACATTTAATAATTCTTTAAGTTTCCTCTGAAATATTGGTGGGTCTCCAAAACCTTGTTAGAGAAAGTATAGTCTACAACATGTTTGGAATGGCGTATTCCACACTCGCGAACCGTAATCCTGGCCTTTGGCTCGGATTACAAATTTTTCGCTCGTTCAGAATATAGGCCATTCCAATACTTATTGTAAAATATACTATTCTAGAAATCCCATTATGGTGTTTCAAAATATTCAAAAACGTTCTATATCATCCAATATAATGTTCTTCAAGCGTAAATTAACTACTTTCCTCACTATTAGAGAAAGTATTTTCCCAACTAGATCGAAAAAGAGTCATTCAATTTTATTTTACCTCTAATATATTGAAAATAGTATATTATATGATCTAAGTGCTTGATTCAATACTGAGAGTGGAATTTATAGCACGAGACGAAGTCGAGGGCAATACTCACCTAAGGGATTTGAGGCGCTCAAGTCATGTTCTATATACGCTATTTTTCGCACTCTCGTATCATATTGAATTACAATAGTCTAAAAGCAGATTAATTAATCTTACAATTTTGACAACAAACTTGATACAAAAATGTTGAGTTGTTAAATGAATAAGCTTGCTGTCAAAAAGATGAATGAGAAATTTGATATTGATAAGGCTACGGAAGTGGTAATTGTAAAATTATTTCCCTAAATATCTAGAAAATTTACGAACAACAATACGATGCATTTGTAAAATTGTGTCAATTTTGATGATGCTAATACAAATCATCAATAATGTATGATTGAGTTCTAATAAAAAAATTCAATTTGACAGTTAGGTAGGTACTTCTATAATTCAGTTGTAATAGAAAAATTTGTTCATTTCACTTCAGTCCTTTAGGATTTTTCATCATTTTAGATCCCTAGGTACTAAACTTAAACTTAAGTCCCTAAAATGAGGGATTAAATTCGTCTTTCACTCACTGGAATGCGAAAAGATATTTTTCTGCTACTGTATAAATAAGTGAGCTTTGTAGCCCTGGCAACTCGAACGATAACGAAAGCAAACCTCTGTGTTACCTCGTTGCTATGCGTTGCTAGCTACGAAAATAATACTTTCGGAGCCAGGACAAAAAAGTAAAAGTTTGAAAAAATACAAATATATCGAAAATTTCATTATTTATTCAAATAAATAAGTAGTTTATAACAATGATATGATTTTATCCAATCTATTTAATTTAATTTTATCTATTTATTGGTTTTAAGTAATTATGCAATTTGAACAATTGGAAAAAGTCATGGTAGGAGTATCATTCGAATTATTAACTTCTTCACTTTATATTGGAAGATTTTTATCATTTTGAATTACGTCAAAATTCATATTTTCCACTGTTTCTTTATTTGAGGAAATATTAATGTGAATTTCATGAAACACCTTTTTAGAAATATCAATTTCATTACTTTACGAAGAAGACTTCCATCCGCTCTTTAAATCCAAAATATCGGCACCCGAAGCATTACATTTTCGTTAATTCGAGTAAAGTTTTTATCAGCAAGCCATTTAGAAAACATACTGTATGTTCGATTGTACTTTTCTTTGGATTTATCCGCAAGAAGTGAGGCACATGCATTGTTAGCTGCCTTTTGAATACCATTTTCATTTTCTGTTAACATTTTAAATCGGTCAAATGCAATGTTTCACTAAATTATTGAAATTCAAAATCTGTGACAGGCACTGATGACAGATAACATTGTAAATAAACCGTTGCTATGGATAATTTTAGACAGGTAAAACAGTTTCCATAACATTATTTCAAATGTAATAATCATTATTAAATATTAATATCAATATAGAACAGTAGCAGAAAAAATTTGATACATCACACGATGCGAATGCCCTTCCAGGTGTTCGGAGATTTTGAACGGCCTCGGCTTCACCTCGGCCATTCAAATACCACCTCACACAAAAAAGTATACTTTCGCATCTTGTAATGTAAATAACTATTTCATCACGCAGATCATCCTTATACATTATTGTATGACTGGAATTTCGATTGACTTATCTTTCATTAACATTGCTCCAAGCATCTCGAGATGTCAGTAAGCAGTTGTTGTCTTCTGTGTTTGACATATGTGAATGTCTCTCAGGAGATGCACCAAAAGACATGACATGCACGAAATATTCATGTACGGTGTCGATTGAATTCAGAGACAGCGTACCGCAGCTGGTAGCACGCCAGCACAGATAGTGAAAGTGTACCCACAAATTTATTCAAATAAACAAAAGTAATGGAATCTATCCACTTCTTTCTTAATTTATCTGGAGTAGAATTGCTGTTTATTCTTAGGAGACGAGCATTCAACTCTGGAATATTTCCTGCGGGTTATGATCGTGGATTCTTGTGTTATATTACAAAATTTTGGTAGGCAATATATCTGGACTACTAGATGTCCATTTTAAGAGTTGAATATTGTTTTCCAACATTCAATTTCATGATCCTAGCATAACAAGTGACATAATCTTTACATCCGATATTATTAAAATGCATAAGAAGCTTCCTAAGGGCATATTTACGGCCCATATATCACTTTCATCTGATCCACAAACTTATGCTTGATTTCATACTTCTAGTTTGCCAAGCCGAAATATTTGAAACGAAAATTTGAAGATATTGTAGTCGTTCATTCAATTTTGAAAATAATCATATGTTGGACGTTCCGGATGGTAAGCCATGAACTACAATAATCTCAAATTTTCTGCCAACATATCTTCTGAGTTCTTAAAATTTAACTAGAAGCCGAAATATCGATTATATAATTTTGCACTGACAACAGAAAACGTAACTTAATAAAAGTGTCATAAAAAAGATTCTAAATGATATTCATTTTTCCCCCTTTTCAACAATCAGCGTAAAGTGAAACCTGTAAGAATGATTCAATTTTGGACCAAATCTATTAAATGTCCTTCAAAAGAATTAATGGCGAATGTCATCAAGATGTAAATGATGGTAAAAATCTGCGTCATGGAAAGAAATCGCTGTATCCTGTTCGTCCTTTCCCGAACGCAAATCACGATGAAAACCTCTGACAACACGAGTTGATAAATTACTTCTTCGTGCAACGTTGGCTGGATTCCTTCCATAATTAATACAGACACTCTTGGATGAAAATAATCGTTTCGCATGACCTGCGGTGCCACCACCACGATCCACGATTCACAATCATGAAACAAGCTATTCTGAAATCGTGACGTCTATGTTGGCCATGTTGTTACTAACGTGATACCTTGTTTATTTCCGTGGCTTATTCTGATTTATTCCAGATTTTATTAAAAGCATTTCGTTTAGGAGAAACTCTGTACTAAGAAATTTCATGTTATAATGGATTCAGGTATAATTGTGTACAGATTTTATCATTCTATCCAAATATTTTGATATTGGAGGAATTATTTTTATCATTATGATTTTAAATCTCTTAATATTAGCAATGGCGATATTCTCATAGGAAGTTCGACATAAATAATAAAATAGTGGCAAGCAACAAAAAGTTTTATTTTTTAATTTCGCTCTACGTGGACCCATAAATCAGTCGTTCGTATCCTCACAGGCAGCTTATAACTTTTTGCTACGAAGATATTCTCGGGAGGAATTAAAAATTCGTCACTGACAACCTAACAATATTATATAGAACCCATGTTGTCAATTCTAATAAATAGAAACTTTTTAGATACAAACATGAAACGTAACGACCGTTCACATTTCTCTAGATTCTGAAGGATAAAATTCAATTCATTTACTGAAAACTGTATCCATAAGAGTATGCTCTCGAACTACCTTTCTTCAGCAGTTTTTGTTTTTGAAGCGTCTTTTAAGGCACAAGAAAATTAGGTGGATCAAAAATGCTTCATGAATATTTCACTAAAGTATTAGAGAATATTTGAGTTTAATGGGAATATATGTGAGGTCTTCCCGGAAAGTATCCGACCTCAAGTTGTAGATACTTGCAGCAGCAATTACTAATAACTTATTTGTCGCAATTTTTCTTATCTTCTGAGCCTTCAAAAATTTTCACTTCCAAAATATTTATTAGATTCAGGGAATAGCCAAATATCGTACAGTCTTATGGTAGCTTACATATTTTAAAGATCTTGTACTCCACCAGAAATGAATGAGCTGATGCGCTGTCGTGCTTGAATCATTAATAATTCACTGCCCCACATAATCATTTTAGAGCCTCATAATGACACTATTTGTTCACTGTTTAATCTTCTGGCGGATTTTTGCGATATAAATAAATCCGGGCTTGAAAAAACATTGAGCACGAGTAGTGCCCTAATGTTTCTCTGTCCCTAGTGCGCTTCTCCGGCTCGTTTTTTCTTAGAGTGTTTCCCTTTGAGGGTCTGAGCTCTTGTATTAGTATCATATACAAATTTCCAAGCAACTTTTTATGAAAAAATTTGAAGTAGATTCTTTGTTTGATGTATTCACTTATTGTGAAATAAGGCATACGCAATGTTCGACGTTTACACTACAGCTGCTCATATACGTAATACTATACAAAGTGGGATGCTTTCTGGATAAAGTTTAATTCTGTTAGGCTGTCGTCATAACCCCTAAATTACGTACAAATATCTGTAAGAAAAATTGTATATTTTTGGCATCCTAAACTCTTGAGAACTTACTTCCAGTTCCGTTTAATTCTTTGGCGTACAAACATTCAATGATGCCTAATATTTTGAATAGGTTATTTGTAGTTTCACTTGAATCTGATATTCATTCTAAAGTAATTGATCCACTGAATCTTTGTGGCTTCTGTTTTTTTGAATTTTACTTGTCTGTACCTATGAAAAAACCTGCTATCAGAAAAATTGATCATTCGGAAGCTCCGAGAAAAATGTGAAAACTCCATGTTCATTCATTTATTCGAGTAACTTTCCAACAGGAAAATTCCAATCACAGGATAGTGAAAATCATGGCTCAAGAACAAATCATCATGCTTACAAAAAAGATGAAAAACAGTCAAAAGTATTCAGCCGAGCATCAATCATTAAAATAAATCTTTTGTAGCTATCGAAATCTAGAAGAAAAATGTCAATGTGCGAAAATTTCAAATCGAAGGGAATACATTTTGTGAAGAGGAAACAAAAACAGAAGATTTGTGCGAGAGGTGGTAAGGTAGAAAGTGGAAATAGATCATGTCATTATGGTAGGAGTATGAAAATTGAGAAGGGACAAACAGGATGGTTCATCAAGTATTTTGGCTAGATGCATTATTACATTGTTCTCGCAGCGTTCGATTAGGTTTTTCAAATCAAATAAAGAGAGAAAGGAAACAGAACGGTCTGGATCAATTTTGTAGACTCTAGAATAGATAAATCTGAAAATCCATTTTAAACAGCTTCTATCGAGTCCTGAAGGATCTCGTAGTTGGAATTCCAGATGATATTACAGTATTCGAGTCAAGATCGAATAAATGAGTGAAATTGGCAAAAATAGCTGAAGTTCTGAAAAGTACGAGTACTCCTTGTTACGAAGTCCAACATGCAGATTGTTGCATTGATAGCATTTGACTAGCTTCGTTTTGATTTTTTTGAGCTTGATAATATAACAGATAACAATCGAATATATGACGGAATCAATTATCAATAACGTCAAAAAAATCAGTAAAATCAATTGCGGTGAGCGATCACAAATATTAAGTGGAAATCGCACGGGCGGTACATATTGTAAGACGCGCAGTCTAAGAATATATAGTTTAACCATCGAATGAAAATTGACTCCCAAATTATTTTATAGATGTGGTTTTCTTTCAAAAAATTCAGTTATTACCCGAACTGTGAATGAAACTGACCTTTACAAGTACCCACTAAAATACTGAACTAGGAATCCCCAGAAATATATCAACATGAATGTTCTTAATACCACTGGATTACTGGAGACATTGAAAATGATCTTGGCAACAGGGTTTCAGGGATGTATTACGACTCATTTGTATTATTACCAAAGTATCAGGCAGATAGATAACTTAGATGACAATTTTTAAAATGGGGTAACCGTGGGTCTCTGGTGATTACAATAGGAATGAATCTTCTTTTAAATTATTTCTACAAGATATATACAACATATTTTGTTATGGTCCAACATCCCAGACCCGCCAGGCCTTACTTATTTTCTGAGAAACAAAATTTGTGGATTAGAATAGTATTAGTCGGTACTTTGATCATACACATATTTACTAGTTTGTGCCAATTTATAGATACGAGGTGTTATAGGTACATCAAGACAATACTCACTTTTCTTAAAGCCTGAGTGCTGATTTTTATGTATGTTCCAGAGAATATTGTTGAAAATTGATAATCAACACTGCCAGACACTTCTCATCGGCAGTAATTCCTGCTAACGCTACAAAGCTCGCAAAAAAATATCGTTATCTTACTTATGGTCTGAGTCCTAATTTTCATATATAATACTCAGTGAGCAATTTCAAGACTTTTTATAAATAGTCAGACCAAGGAAGAGTTGGATGCCCATAGCTACACCACTTACTATCAAGCCTTCAAATAGTGACCTCGCGCTTTTACTCACAGCGATATTTTAGATGTGTCTGGCGGATAATTAGCCCTACGATTAACCTAGCTGTAACTAAAAAGTATTGAAATTGTACCCTGAGTGTCATATATAAAAATTAGCACTCAAACAATAAGCAAGATCACATTATTCTTTGTGAGCTTTAAAGATTCTAGCAGAAATTACCACCGATGGAAAGTGTCTGGCAGTGTTGATTATCAATTTTTAGCAATATTCTCCAAAACATACTTCAAAATCAGCACTCAGGACCTTAAGGGTGTCGTTTACCTAAAATTTATTTCTGTTCAGCTCGAACAAGGGGTTTTCAGTGCATGCAACCCAAATATTTTGCTCAATCGCTTGGTAGTCTATATTTGAATTTATTCAACAGCAGGTAGTTCCCCTAATAGAAAGATTTATGACTTAGGTCTTAGGTTCATTATTTGCCGACTTAAATGGTACCTGAACATAATCTTTAATTTAGTAAATAAAATGTTAGCTGCAGATATTTGAAAATATTTATCCTTGAACACCATTTCCAACTTGGGTATTAGATATTTTGTGAATATAACCATCAATTGAATATCCAGTCAACGCTAATATATAATATAAATTATCAACTGAATTTTCTAAGAAAATGATAATCATGCAAAGTAATTTTTACCAAATCTATGAGGATATAAATAATTTATTATAATGACTTCGATCAAACTTGATTCTATTAGAACATTGAATTATTCGTAATTAATAATAATTGCCAAGTCCAGATCGTAATGTGAGTAATAACCTAATCTAATAACTAATTTTATGACGGTAACGGAAAATAACCTCGGAAAAGAAGCCCCGAAAAAAAAACTCCCGAAAAAAAGCTCCCAGGAAAAAAAAACCCGGAAAAAAAGCCCCCTGTGATATGTATATGAGGGTGTTTTCATTATGTTTGATAATGAAACTTAGAGTTATAAACAACAATTCTAAATAACGTAATACAGACATAAATACAATGTCTTCTGTTTCATTCATCTATTAGCGTTAATAACTATATAGTGGAGTAAAACATTCACATACATTTATTATTTTCAATTGTTTTATATTATTTGAAAATATAAAGGCTATGTAAGTTGAGGAATTATATATAATTCAATATAAAATACAGCAATTGTAAAATTTCTCATGTTGTACCAACACAAAGAGAATAAATCTCATATCATTAAAATCATTAAAAAATATGTAGTTTTTTGCTGTTATTTTTATGTAGTAGTTCTATTTGAAAAATTATAACTTTGTGTCGTATTTTAAAAATATGCCTTACAATAACAATATTCACGTATGCCACTGACCGAATAATAATAATATTCAACTTTTTCACTCAAAACCTTTTTCCTCATTTGCGACACTTCAGGATTTATTTACAGAAAAAACCATCGACCAAAATCAGTTTCCCATCATTATCTAGTGACCTCTGAAAACTTTTCAAAAATCAAAAATCTTCAACCTGCACAAAAATCAAATGTACCTATGTAAATGTTTTACTCTACTATATTATTATTGACGCTGATAGATACATAAAACTTATACACGTTATATAGAATTATTGTTTATAACTCTTGGTTTTATTATCAAACATAATGGAAACATCCTTATATACCTAATTTATAATATTCGTTATATAAACTCTCGTTGGTTTTTATCGCAGGGGGCTTTTTTCCGGAGGTTTTTTTTCCTGGGGGTAGTTTTCCGTGAGTTTTTTTTCCGGGGCTTTCTTCCGGGGTTTTATTTCCCGGGGGTTTTTTCTCCCAGATTCTTTTATGACATATCCAAAAAAAAATACAGTTTCTTGTTGTTTTCCTCGTTCACGAAATTAGATACTTTCACAAGTGTAGGAAGATTGGAGAAATCTCATTTTGATTTTTTGCTATCTGAAATAATTGATCCTAGGAAAAGAAGGAACATGAAATTACGGAATTAATTAATTTTATGTGCTACTGCCGGTGCCCTTAAATATTTTTAGATCTATTTTCTCATTTGATTGGTACTATCATGTTATAATAAAGATTCTGATGCTATTTATTTTGAGCTCTGCTCCAATTTTTATATTTTTATCAAAATGAATCAAATTATAACTCATATTATGTAATTATGTATGTAAAATGCAATGTTGTAATTTGAAGACAATATCCATGCGGATGTTTAATGATTTAATATATTCCATACATCTACACTGTGTTCCAATAACAATATGATTGTGCATTATTTATATTGATTTAAATGTTTTTCGAAATGTTTTATCATTCTCTATTTGTTAATTTCATTATTTCTTAATTTTGTTGCAATAAAAATATGGTAACATTTCATTATTTTTTAAATCCATGTGTTTTTTTTTTCAGTATAAGATTATTATATGTAGCATATGTATGAATACAAACTTATTGTTAATTGAATGAGCAAGTTCATTGATTAAAAATATTATTTTAAACATATTTCAAAAAATATCAATCGTGGAAAGTGGCGAATAAAAAATGTGACCTTTTATAAGCTAATTGTTCAATAATTAATGCCTTTGCATCATCATAATTATAGATAAACGTAGTTCACTTGATTGTGATAAAAATTCATTTTGATATAAATATGTGTAAGTCACAGATAATATTGACAGCTTCAAAGAAAATGTCAGGCTGGTTGCAGGGGCTGAGTATAACAGGCGAAATATTTTAAGAAATATATTCTGTCTTTTGGCAACAAATTTTAGCGTTTATCTGAAATTACAGTAGAATGATTGAAAATTGGAGTAGTACGTTCTATAGACTATTCTTAGAGGTAGGCATATGTAAATTTTTGCATCTTAAAATATGATAGAATGTCGAAAAATATCATTTGTTTATTTCAGTTAATGTGCTTATTTTTCGAAAAATATAGACAATTTCAAGATTCCGCTCACATGATTCCATAGATATAGTGATTTACAATATACTGAGAAAAAAATTTTTGAAACGGTAGTCTCATAAAAGCAGAAATTTAATATCCGTGTGCAGCTCAATTTTGCAGTTTTTTGTTCTTATATTTATAAATAAATAAAATTTGAATAATGCATACTCATTTTCATATACTATTAACGTATATACAATATATTATCGAAAAAAATCCAATGAAATAATCATTATATGCAACTTACAGCAAAATGATTGAATTTATATGAGAAATATATGCGTAAAAATTGCAAAATGTATGACTCTTTTTACAACAAATGGATGAAAATTTTATAAATCGGGGAAGCAGGTTCCATGCTTTGAAGATTTATCTATCAAAAGCACTATTTGATCATTAAAAATAACCTACGTGACGAGAAATAATTAGATTTGCGTAAACCATGTTTTCATGTTTTAGGTAAACGACACCCTTAAGAATAGTCACAAACTAGCTACTATGCGTATGATTAAAGTACATACTAACACTACTCTATTCCACACATTTTGTTTCTCAGAAATAAAGTAAAGTCTGGCGGGCCTGGGATCTTGCTCTATTAGAGTCAAGATAAATAATAAAAAATACGTTCAATGCACTCCTGTCTAGTTCTCCACTATCCTGTGAATATCAGTCATCCATCTTTTTCATGCAAGTTATATTAATGTATTTATGGGAATTCCTAATCCAATATTTGAATGGGTGCTTGTAAAAATTCTCGGGGCCTGAATTCTAATCTTTGCTAACCATTCCGTCATGAAGTTTAGTTTTTTTTGAGATTCGAATAATAGCTAAATGTTCTTAAAGAAAACCACATCTATAAAATAATTTAAGAGTCAACTTTTATTCGATGGTTGAACTATGCAACTAGATAGGATGCTGTCACGATAATTTTGTCGATCATTAATTATGCGTGTGTAATCGTATGTATACCAAAAAGAGTCTATATATCTAAGATTTGGCTAACAAAGGATTGAGATTCAATCATTCAGAAAATTTGGAAATTGAAAAAATACACTCCTCAAGAGATTCTGAACCGTAAAGATCACATATCTTCTTATTATGAAACTATAATGTCTAATGTTGTCTGAAAAGTAAATGATGAAACGATCGTCTCGTTCCAATATGAAATTAAAGGATAATTGAGTATTGCTCCTTCATCTTATATTCCACCAAGTACTGACTACACTTACTCTTCCTATTATTGAAAAATCGGTCATACTTTACTCCAGTACTTCTTTGACAGTATCCATGGTCGTGATATGACATTAGTTTTCTTCAAAGTATCTTTTTAGGAAAGTTCAACCCATAAACATGGAGAAAAATCCATATTTATGTGTCAACGAGCACTTACATACCAAATTTCAATTTAATATTATCAATGTTATAGAGGTTATATAGAAAATAAAAAATCAGCCTACAGGTGAACCGATTTCAACCATAATCTGATATAATCGAATTCAGTTCCTGTCACTAATTACTAGATGGTAATCTTTTTTTTTTCGTTTAGTAATCCTATAATACATTTTTCTTCATCTATGATATTCAGAGGAAACTTCAGCTAAAATAAAAAACTGAATTCAGTCCAATGGCATTATGCTTCTTAACTTATTGAATTTGATTGCTTGATTGGTTGATCGCTACGACTTCTATCACAAATAATTACTCACACTTGGATCAACAGATCGATTTCACTTCGGAAATCGACTAATTCGTCTAAGGGGTGCTCAAAAATGATAATGGTATCCGTCGTTTTAGATAGATAATTTCAGCATAGTCGACGGTAACTATGCTTCTTCCTTCAGGCGGTTCGAAAAAGTGAAAATCAATAATTAAAGCTAGAAATTGTTCAGAATAGTACGCAATTTTCGGAATATTCTTCATTCACAATTTCGATGATAAGATAAGAAAATTTCATGCGTTCCTAACAATAGCAAAATTTATTCAATAAGACGTCATTCGAAAAAATTGATAAAAATATTGGAGATAATGTAATTCTGCTAATTGTTAATCTCCCTTACAATAATGTGTCTGAAAATTATCGGTCTATTTATTTCCTCTTCAAGCGTAGGTTGATGTTAAGATAAAATAGTATCTGAAGAAATTTCTATTTTTCTTACCATCTCTGGGAAAATTTAAAAGCACTATCAGAATGTACAAATAAATTTTGCGTTGGCTATAGTGGCAGTTGCCTGTTTAAAATATGGGAGTCCATATCAGTTTCCTTTCATTGTACAAACATACGGTCGAAGCCAAAATTTATGATGTTAAGAATGACTGTTCAGTTTAACAGTGAATAGCATATATGTGATTTAGTGCTATTTGCACTGGATGAATACTCATCCATTTGAACCAAACAAAAACATCATGAAATTATTTTCCAATGTACTATTCACCACCATAAGAGGATAATATCCGATAAGCTTTTTGTATTAAAATCCGCATCGGTGTAATAAATTTCAACAAATGTAACATCCGGTTTGTAATGGAATTTTATTTTTACAGCCCATTTAAAATCACACCATCGATTAAATTCGCAGGATCTCGATGCGTTTTTACAGTGAAAACAATTTGTGAAGTGCTTCTATATGCTACCCTTTCAGGAAACTGCATATTATTAATTCAATCGCCTGAAATAATACTGCTAGGCTAATGGGATTTGTATACTATTTCAATAATACCTTTTTTTTCAATAGAACACTTTAAATATCATCACCGCCATATCTTCACAATTTCTATTCATAGTAAGTTCCATCTTTTTCTATCTTCAACTACAATAACGTAAAAAGCTGGTGATGGAAGAATGAACCTCTCGAAACGTTCTAAACATAATTAAATAGCAATATTTCAGATTACTCAGCCTATATCTATCAGAATAATTTCTTGAGTCCTCCCATCAACAAAGACTTAAATGCAGCAGAAGCTTGTGTAAAATCGAGTAATCTTGATTAAAATTCTTTCGAGCACATTCATCAATCCCCAGGTACTCTATCTCCCCAATTCGCATTTCTTCTCACATTTCTCGTCTTGTTATAATCATCCTTTTGGTGCCCGGGGTGAGAGTCACACTGAAGCAAGTTCTGCATAACTGCACCCGCGGGTCATATCAGATGCCTCCTCAACCCGGATTCTTAATCCTGCCACCGCTATCAGATCGCGGTCATCAGCAGAACGTACCGACACCACTTACCAACCCATGTCACGGAGATGACGTCATAGATACGATTTGAATAGGGATGAATTATCTTAGGTAATGTTAGAGATTGCGGAAAGTGTCAAATAGTTGGAAGAAGGAAAATAAATAGATGGAAACGGTTTTGTTGGATGAGCGACACTCTCAAGATAAGGGATGGATGGATGTGTTATAGTCTGATTCCTAATAGTTGCAGATTCTAGCACTGAATTCTCGATATGCATTGCATATCGATAACAAGTGTATCACTAAATTATCTTGATTTTTAAGTTATTTTGAGCAAGTAGACCATAAATCACAGAAATTTGGGCTCAAATTATTTAACTAATAAAATAATACTCCTATTATCATACTAGTAGTATAATGATTTCGTTCTACCTGTAAATATTATTTACGCTTGGAGGAAACGATTGAAGTTTTGAGATTTTGCTCATATGGAATTAAACGAATTGCGAAAATAGGTAATGTTATCGTCTCGTGATATATGGAATTTGATGTGAACCAGTTAGCTAGAATAAATTATGACAGTGAACAGAGAGAGTATGTAAAGTGCTTTCGACAATTTTTTTCCTTTCATACGCTTCATTGTATTTTCATTTGTTTTTGCTGCATCGTTTCTCTCTCCTTTAAGACGATATATGTACTACTTCAGGAAATAACATCTCCCATTGCAGACTAGCTTTCATCCTCTAACAAAACTAGCAATTTCAGAACTTTACTGCTTCACCTCAGTACTCATTTTCCTGTCAGTATCCATGAATAAATGGCATGAATTTTTTTTCCAATTGTCTCCTTTGGGAATGATCTGTTTGGTAGACTAGATTAAAAAACGACAAACTCGGCCTGCCAGCATCAAAAATACCTTAACTCAAAATGTTTCCAGGAATTGAAGCATCTCTACCTCTAGAAAATGTGGCTCGATGATACTGTTGAAACTACCTTTGAATAATCTCATGTGGATATCATAGATCATATGGAAGTTCAGAGAATCAGTGTGGTATCTGATATAGTCGAGTTACATTGAAATAATGCCTTTATACCGTCAACTTGATTGATCAAACGTTTCAGCTATATACGATCATATCGACTCTTCATAACGGATACAAGAAAATCGTCACGATAACAATACTCCCTGTTTCAGTCTCCCAGCTCTCAACACCAATGACAGTGAAGGTATTGTAATTGTGCTTACTTTTTTTAAAAACTCATAAGAATATCTGTTTTGAGGTCCCCAGGGGCAATTCAAATTACTTTCAGTTTAAAGTCGGTCTGATAGTCTGCAATGTTCCACAATAGCAGCTGCAGCGTTCGATTCAAATCAGAGATCAGCAATAGCAAGATCAAAAACAAGATGATTATAGTCCTGGTCTCGGTTTCAGTCTTGCATATACTATTTTGATCCTAAATCAGAAGAAGTCCTTGTCTTTCAATTCTTAGTCTTGCTTCCCAGACAGTTCCATTTTTGTATTTGTTTCCCAATTATTTTGGCGGATTTATCTTATGTCTTTCTGAAGATTGATCGTTGTGCAATCAATTTTGTTGAAATCGGCTATCAATCCTATCGGTAAAAATCCTAAAGTCGACGAAAAGATTCTGGCACCTTAAGATCCAATGATCTACACGCTAACCCCTGCGTCATTTTGCTGGGCGTCATTCAAGGAAGAAATAATTTAATAGATAAAGCAGTGTGACAAATAGATATAGAAAATAGGCTCCTGCAGTTTGACTCACCACAGTGTACTCTTATAAAAACCTGACCGTACTGTTCAAGTGAATGTATATTATGTAAGGTGCAGTGGGGTAAGTTTGTAAACGGGGCAAGTGCATAAACGGGCTATTTTTATTACAATATGAGTGAAATCTCTTCAACCAGTGTTTGGTAATGTACTTTCTCCAACATTGTTTTGGAATTTGCATATTCCATAACCAAAAATTAAGTTGGAACGAATGACATTCCAAAAAGCCGTTTAGAATGATTCCGTATGCCGTTCAGAATGATTCCGTAAGCCTTTTGAATCATTTCGACGAATCAGAAGCTGTTAGTTTGGCTACTACCATGGTTATGTCCTAACAATTCAAGTATTCATATCTGGATTTGACGTTTGACATTTAAAAGTTTTTTAAGTTTCCTCTGAAATATTGGTGGGTCTCCAAAACCTTGTTAGAGAAAGTATAGTCTACAACATGTTTGGAATGGCGTATTCCACACTCGCGAACCGTAATCCTCGCCTTCGGCTCGGCTTACAAACTTTTCGCTCGTTCAGAATAAAGGCCATTCCAATACTTATTGTAGAATGTACTATTAAGTTAATATGAGCTATTCGACATAGATTTCGCGCAAGAATGAATTTGTCTCCTCCACTTATATCAGTCAATGCTGAACAATCACGTGTTAAGTATACATATGTTGCATGTATGTTGATGTCACTATAAACATGCAATAGTTCTTAAGTAAATCTATATCCTATGATTTTACTTTAGGTGGGTATAAATAATATAGATGTGAATTTACAATAATAAAATAGTTTCTTTAGTTTTTTGTCTCAATTTATTGAAAAAAACACTAGTCTGATATTGCTCCGTGAATTTTATTAGATGAGGCAAGTGCAGACCATCACAAAAAAGGTTCTTGAGAACAAATGTCTCTGATCTTCCTGTCAATTTAATATACGATGGTCAATTTTTCAATAATTAAATGTTATGTTTATACTTCAAACATTGTTCTATTTTTCTCTACCTTCTCCTATTACTCAGCAAATAGACTATTTTGTTTGAAAATGGATAACAATAGAGTTAAACAATATATTCTAATGCGGTAAAAAGCATAAATTATTATAGATTTTTCAATTATTCTGCTCTTGCCTCATTGCATGTGGAACAAGGTTTCAAAGCATTTTTAAATATCGGTTACGCTCTTGCCTCCATTTCGGGGAAAGTGCAGAGTAGATGACATTTCAAACAATTTTCTATCAAAATGGAAATTCTTAAGCAAAATTAGGGTCTTAGTTATAATTAATCAAATAGAAATAGCTGAGCAAAGCGTTTGATATCGACAGTGTTAAGAATTCACATAGAAAACTTAAAATACACTGGTTTATTTCTAACTTCACAAAAACCAGTCTGCACTTACCGCACTTCACCTTATATTAATGAGAAGGGCATAATTAAACATCCAACATCGAAAAACAGTTGATTCTTAAGTCTGGTTTATCAGAAATTCAATTCACAAATTCAAATTTTCTCAATTATATATCCAGCAAATCGTAGGGTAGACATGTCAGAACCCCAAATCGACAACTGTCACAGAAAAGATATTCAAATCATGAATATGGTGAAACTGCATCTATTTTCATATAATTAAAGTACCTAATCAAACCGAAATTTGATCATTTTTGCAAATAAAACAATTTAGGCGATGTAAAATGGCTATTCAAACAGTATTTTTAGAGTTATTTTTCAGAAAATGAACGAGAATGAGGATCTAAAACTATGAATTTAAATTTCTAAATGTAAATTCCTCAATTAAATCCATCATAAATCAGCCATTACGATGGATTTTTTTTATACAAATTTCAGTTTTCTCATGTCAATCGTAGAAATTGGCTGACATTCCAAAATTTTTAAATAAATCAATAACTTGTGCAAATAAAAGAGTTCTGACTATGTAAAATGGTTACTCAAAGGGTCAATCTTAAGTTATATTCCAGAAAATGAACAAGAACGAGCATCTGGATCTAAAAATCTAAAATTTTAAACGTAAATTCCTAAATTGAGTCTGTCATATACGAGCCCTTATTATAATTCATATTTGATAGTTAATGATGAGATCATTATTTGAAAAAAAATTTTGGTCAGCAAAAATCTTGCACTCAGAAGCTGTTTTCATCGATTCGTTATTCGTCGTTCAGACTGCAAAACTGAAGGCAATTCAGGAATTTACAATTAGAAACTCAGACTCATAGTTTTAGATCCTCATTCTTGTTCTTTTCATGAAATGTAGCCTAAAATTGACTTTTTGAGTAGCCATGTTACATCACCAAAATTGTTTTATTTACACAAATGATTAAGATTCGGTTTGATTTATAACTTTTTCATTTAAATATCAGTGACAGTTGTCAATTTGGAATTTCTGACATGCCAACCAATGTCTATGATTGGCTGGATTTATAATTAAGAAAATTGAAATTTGTAAATGGAATCTATTACAAACCAGCCTTTAATAAAAGCAAAATTTTATCATATTTTGACTGCATGAAATTGTGGCTGGAATTTGTTCACTGGAAGGCCCTCAGGTGATACTTCAACTTAATTTATAACTTCCATAATATTGAAAATATTGTTTTAAAATTTGATATACAATAGTATATTGTGTGGCTAGGGACGAAACAAGACGATTTCAGCTGAAATTGTGTTTTGTCCCGTGCCCCACACTGTATTTTTCATAATACCTGCATTGAAACTTTCCATATTACAATTTGTCATGACAAAATAAATATTTTTCTTTTGATTTTGCAGGTAACAAGTCGGGAGTAACTGCTTGTGCTTTATCAATATGATATTTTGATGTACTTGAAATTATCGTATTATTACTTTCTTTCTTGGAACTATTGTCTTTTCAATTCAATTTACAGTTACGAATACAACAACTGTCAAATCGACTGAGGTTATATGATTCTCATTTAGAGATTGACAATGAACAAATGCGACTCTGCCAGAGATAAAACGATTTAAAAAACAAATTCAGCGGGCAGAAACAAGCTTGTTCCCCTAGGGCAGAAATAGGATTATTTCTGCCCGACTACACTTGCATTTGTCTGAAATTGTCTTGTTTCGACTGACAGAACAGGCGTTTAAACGTGTTGTTCCAATGCAGGTATTATGAAAAGGCAATTCCGATGATTTTTTTAATCCAAGCTTTCTGGAGTTCAAGATGTTGCGGTTTCTTGAGACTTCTAGAGCCACTGTACCTTTTTCATGCTTCTAGGCGTCTTTTCTGTTCTTATTCCCAATTCTTTTAGTAGGTTTTGCCTGAGGAAACGCTCTTACAAGAAACTCATGTCATACAAAAATATATACTGTCGGAGAAATAGTAGGAAGAAGCATTATTGATTTCTCTTTTTTTTTAATACAGAAATGCGCAACCTAAATTATCATGAGCTCATCATTATTAATGAAGGAAAAAACTTTTCAGAACTCATTTTTAAATAAATATGTTTTTTTCTTTTCACTTGAAAAAGGCAGCACTTTGCTGTTGAAACGTTGTGTATCTAATAAATTACAGAACTTAAACCCAATAAAACATATTCATCATTATTATTTTACTGTATAACAGTCATTTTTGTATAATATAAATTGTTTTCCATTTGGCGGATTCTATTAGTAATACATCACGCAAAACAAAGTAGAATTTAGTTAAAGCTGACGAAATACGTCCAGCAAATAATCCTATTGGTCTTGCATCCCTAAAGCGAGTCAAACAGATAAACAAAACAACCAAAAGCCGAAACATTGTTCATCGAACAGGAAACAAACGAACAAAAAATAAAAAGCACATCTCACATGTTTTGCCACAAGCTCGTTCTAAATTTTACATAAACACATTCATTCTAATTGCCGACCAAACTCGGCGACGAGTAAATAAAATAAAATAAAATGGAACTCCACGACTCGCTAATTCGTCGCGTAGCCGCTAGACGTCAGTGGCGCTGCATGCGAACGCCTAGGGGTGTGAGTGTGCCTATTGGGAATTGAGTGTTTGGAGATAAAACGAATAAATCAAAACAAAATGGCTGCACATTATTTCACGTGCACAATCACAATGCAATTATATTCGTGATTGTAGTGGTCGTTATGAACGTATGAATGTGACACTGCGTTTGTTTACCACCTTTTGTTTCGGTTTACGAGATCCAATCGAAAAGTCATTCAATGATTTTTATAAATTCAGTTGAATCAATAATCTATGAACTACTCAAAAGCAAATTAAGATGAGATGTTGAAACTAAGAGATCTATATTCATAACAATGTCAAGAGCTCCCCTAACAAAATCTACTTAAATAGAAAAAAATATATATTTTGAATACTTTTACTTAATGTGAACTGATTTCTTCATTTGGCTAATGAGAAATATTGTTCGTATCACGTCAAATATTCTATCAGATCCTTCCTCTCACATTCGTCAACATTTATTCAACCGAACGCAGGACGCCACCAAATAGCGATTATTCATACCAAGATAGTGGAAGTTTTACAGTAATTGATTTTTAGAAACGTCGCTACATGCTTCAGGTTATCTCCCATCTGCTAATAGAAATTTCACTTCGGTTAAAATATTTGAATTCAACTCCCGGAAGTATTAATCCTAGTGGGAAATCAACGAATGTAGTTTTATTGATCTTAAATCCTAAAAGGGTGCAATAGGCTCATTCAAATCTCCACATTCCATTCAACTCTGACAGATACTTGAGTTAAGATGTTTTCTAACCATATTCTGTTCAATTTGTTTGTTATTTGTAATCATGAATTATTTATTAATGCAAAACAGTAACGGAAAAGTTTGTTTGCTCGAAATAATTAATTAGAATGATTAGATTCACGGAAATAGGTTTATATTTACAATTACAATTTCGTTCTTTGCACATACTCCATTTGCCTTGTAAATACGATCCTGTTGTATTGCATATTGCATAATGTAAGATCTTATCAGGGTGGAATATTTGCTCATATTTACTATACAATTTTATTTTTTTGGCTTATATTTGAGGTGATTTTCCAAGTGTATATTACTTAATATTGAGGGTTCACGTGAATATTTTATTTTTATCTTCAGGAAAGCTCCACAATTTCCTAAGGTGAAAATACTAACGATGCCTGAGTATTCAAGTGGTGAAGGAAAGAAACGCATTCGTACTTCTTCTAGTAAATTTCTTTAGCTTTCTGTCACCTACAGACGAGGTACGGAATTGCATTCAAATGAAAAATCAGGTTAGTTTTCCAATAAATAAAACTCGTTCCATGGTGTTAAAAAGTTTTTTTGATTTTCGTGATCATATTCTTATCGTAAAAAATAAGAGATATCATCTGATGTCATGTCAGAAAATACTAGGTACTCTAATAGTTATTCATAATATAAATAAAACCGTAACCTCATAAAACAACATACACCAATGCTAAAATAATATTTATGTTGGAAATACATAGAGCAAAATTTATTTAAATGAACTAAAGTTTGACAATGAGTGAGTGTAGCGGCCGATACTGATAAGTAATAACTGAAGACTAGTCATTGTTGTACTCATGCAAATTACACGCAAAACTTCATGTTAGACTATTAAGTAGAACTATTTTTCTCAAAATTTGGACCCTAGTTGCGTGGTGTGGCAAGTTGAGGAATGAATGTGTCCCTAGATAGTCAGTGGTATTTGTATCTTATAATTTTATAGCAAATCATTTAAGAAAAATGTTTGGAGCACATTGATCGGATCTGTCCCGGAGCTGCAGAAAGAATTCTGTCGATCACATTGCATCCGAAAAAATGTAAGCTTTATTTGTCAGATGAATACATGAGCTTTAATTCAGAGCTCGATTTTGGCATCGCCGCTAATTGAAACCACTTCTGAAGTATAGATATCGTCCGATTACTTCCAACTAGTAGCATTGCCAAGATGCTGGCAGCGTGCTTCTTTAAAAGTGAGGAGCACAGTTGCTAGTTCAAAAGTGCATTGCCAATCCGGAAATGACTCATGAATGTAACCGCCAAATTCGAAAATATTACAAAAAATTCATTTGAAACCGACTTCCCGGAGCAATGTTGTCATCTTCTATAGCAACTCAATATGTTCTTCAAATTCTAATTCCGGACATGCTGAATAATCTCTCCGGGAAAATTGAAACATATTCTTCGTAGCGCAGGTATCAAAATGGGTAGGTAATCAGTGTATAAATAAATATCGATGATTATCGATTAATACTGAAGCCCGATATTTGGAGAAAGAGACGATACATACTCTCCTAATTCCACTCATTTCTTCATTCCTGTTTCACGATCATGCAGGATTACAAACGGAAGAATACAAACTGTTAAAGTGAATGTGTTACGGAGTTGAATGAAATTAAAAACTTGCGAATATGATACGAAAATATTTAATAATGTAACACTAACAAAAATTAAACAACAAATGGAATAATACACGTTAATAATAAAAAGTTACAAGTAAAACATATATGAAAATTGATTAATGTATTGAGAGGAGAATGCGATGAAAAAATGAAGTGAATCGTGAGAATTCTGAATATGAACTGTATGTGTTCACAAGAGCAGGGAGATTAGTATGGTGGATGCTCGCATTTCTAAGGAACCCAAAATTTTCTACTTCTCAAGCCATCATGTGTGGACTAAGGGCACTTGAAGTGGCATGCAAGAATCTTCACATAAATAAAAATGTACAGTACAATTATATTATATAATAAGATTTGTACTCCTCCTAAGAGTTAACTGACTTACTCTACTGGATGGAGCCAGACAGTCATTGTTATCAGTAAAATATTTATATTGAAACACATTTTTCATGGTTATTTTGACTATCTATTGTTATGTGAACTTATTTTGAAACTCAAATGAAAAAATAAGTCTTCAGAAACTATTGACTATATACATTTTCTCAGTATGTTTCGCTATTGATGCAAGAATCCCGCAGTCTTCACTTATATGTATACAAAATCTCACTTTGCCCGAAAAAAAAATCTGACAATGCTGACCTATACTCTCTCGTAGGCTGCATATATAAACGTGTTGATACGAGATGCGCACATATAGTTTATTTCATCGAAACTCGAGAGATCGTCATAAAACAATTAAACGCTCTTCATTTCCGTTCGCAAAGAAACCCAAAATATTTCTCGCCTTGAGGTTAAACGCCTACTACCACGAAAGTCATAATAAAAACTATTTCTTTTCTTAACTAAAATCAGAAATGTGGATATGTAAATTGATAACTTAAATTTAGATGTTACTTGAGATAACTTCTGAATGAATTCATCTCATTGTTTATTTACTGAAAACATTAAATAAATGTCTTTTGACTTGTGTATTTTTTCGCAAGAAAAGAGCTGGCAACAGTGCAGCTAACCCAAGCACATGTTTATTGTCATTTAAAGTGTTCTTTTAACTGTCATTCATAAATTGAAGAAATGAATAATAAAACATCTCAATTTAGACATAACGGAAGACTCGCAAAAGAAAGAATTATAACATGGAATAAAAGTACAAGTGATTTGATGAAGAAAGAACATTTAAAATGTAGGAACTCCGATACAAAATCAGAAATAGATAAATTAAACAAAAATGTGCAATAATTATTTCTCAAGTATTGTTTGCTCTTTATTACAGATTTTATATTATTTTTCTACATGCACAAACAGAATATTATTATTGTTACTATTATTTTCATTCTACTTTTCATGACAATATTTAATTTATTGAATGAAAATAGATCTTACGTATTTAATGCATTTGATAGTTTCTCATTACCTACAAAATCATATTTTTGTGTGCATAATAAACTTGAGTGTTTAAGTAAGAAAAACTAAACTTGTCAAAATGAGCAATAACGCTAGGATTTGAATATTCGCACGTTTTTTGTCCAACGTCGCCAAGCTTCCAATTTCAATATGGCTGACAAATATTTTCGTGAATCTCTGATCATTTAGATTGAAATATCTACAAAACTGCACGTCAGAATTTCTTGTTACAGTTCTGAGGTGATCTGCGAGAATTGGCAAATATAAATAACAGTTTTTCATATTTCTCTATCCAAAATTGTGGTTGAATAAGATGAAAAATGTGCGTTTCACAGAGCATAAGACATAAGTTTCCATTGACTGCATGTTAAATACACAGTTTAAAAAAAATTATCACACAAAAACTATACGTCAGATCTTTCTCAAAAAATTAGATCAGATGTATTCGATTCGATTAAAATATACAAAAAAAGAACAGCTTTTCATATCCATCTTGCTCTAATGATCGTACTACCTTAAATAAAAATGAGCACACTAAGACTGATTTCACTAGGTTTGCACAGAGTTTGACTTTTTATATTTTGTATATTAATATTTTTGAAGTGAAAATATATTTTTACATTCTGTCGAAAATGATAGGATGCATTGTCCATAACTATAACTGATGAAGGCGGTATACTTGATAACATTTGATTCTGAAACCATTTTTCAAATAATTCAGAATTGATATCCGGTTAATAATCTGCACTGCAGATGATATATTTTGTGCTGAAAGCAAGAGCAAATTCTAAATGGAACCCTGATCCAACCCGGTATATAATAAGATCATTTTCTTACCACGATAAACAGGTGTTTGTAAATTACCCTTTGCGATAAATTTCTGATTTTGCCTATTCTTAGACTTTCGGCTCTAAAATCCATATTTGTTGTTCAATTGCTTTGAAATTTGATATACTTATAGAACAGAAATCCCTTAATCGGATGCAACACAATAGGATATATCTGATTCTGATATTTCTATATTAATTTCAGTTTCCGCTTCCGACTCCGCTTCTGCTTTACTCTTTAAAATTGTTGAAACTATCAATTCGAAACAAATTTTTCTTAGATTTTTGTAATCTACATATATGAAACTATATAATTCCATGGTAAACTCAAATATTTAGGGTCGAAAATTTTCCAAACTTCTTGCAAAGGTTACCACTTGCAACAAATTTCAAATTTTGCCTTTTCTCAGATTTTCGACTATAAAATCCGTATTCATTGTTCAATTGCTTCGAAATTTGATAGACTCATAGTACATAGATCATCTGCTTGAATGCAGCTATTCGCAGTAGAGAATATCTAATATTTCTATGATAATTTCAGTATCTGTTTCCGGCTCCGCTTCCGCTCTATACTTTAAAGTTCTTGATATATCGGAAACTATTGGTTCGAAACAAATTTTTACCAGAGTTTTGTTATCCACGTGTATTAAACTATATAATTTCATGCCAAACCATGATTCCCTGCCGTCCAAACTAGGCGTCAACTAGAAATAGATGCTTCCACGAACACAAAGATACCCCTCCCAATTTTTTCCACCACCAGAAGTTGAGCCCTGAGCCTTCGAAACCGATGCATATCTTTTGCTCCACCTATTATCTGGCTTCAATGACCTGAATTGTATACCGAATCTGATCTGATTACGTATTGTCTTGAACAAGCTTATCAGCTTAATGAGGACACTCTGGAACCATAGGAGAAATTTTATACAGGATGTTTCGTTCAGCGTGTCCTCATTATCCACATTGAATCCGTAGACTGTATATTCAGTTAGTTTTGAAGCTTGTGTTTGATATTCAATGCAACTAACTCATCCCTAGTCTCCTAAAAACATTACCCTCAATTTTATTCTATTCAAATCTTTTGAAATCACCTCAATTCACATATGTTCGAACGAATTTGAAATCCTGATGCAATGAAATTAACTGTTCTGAAATGGATAGCAGCAATGTAATATAGCTTGAGCTCAGCTATAATATGGAACGTTTTAGCGTGGATTCAAACGCTGTAGAAATTCGAGAGCTCCCAATCGTACAATTCTGGAGGTAAAAAGATTCATAAAGCAGTTTTGGAAAGTCAAGGGCTATGCAAAATAAAGAGCGGACTACAATAGTTCCATGACAAGTACTTGCACCCGCTGCTAACCGAACAATCAACTTTAATGTGAGATAGAATTGCTCCTTTTGATACTTTCCCAAAAAGAAAATGCATTTACTGTTCAAAATTTTGATTGAAGCTTATACTCAAAACATGTGTATGTAGGCAGTTCCATAAAAGATATTCTGCTGACATTTTTGCAGTTTAGTGTTACAAATTAAACTTTTCAAGAAAAATCTTACATTATAATAATAGATAATGGAATAACTAACATCCCGATTATCGTAAGAGCACAAGTTTATCCTAAATTTTGATTCATTGATCTAACTTCTCAACACAGAACCATTCCTTTTTTATCCTCCGACAGATTTTGGTAACATATGAATCATGGATTCAAAAATATTTGAAAGAAATCTTTAGCGGTATTGAATATTTTGTATTGATTTGTACAGCTGAAACTGTTAAACTCTAATATCTCTCCTGAAAATGTATCAACAAAAATATATCAAAGCTTTGAATATGCTTTTGAGTTCTATGAACGATTCAATGCTATTTTCGAGGATTTCATGCGTCAATTTGTCAATTAGTTGCTAGCGATGAAATATGGATCTAACAAAATAATCCCAACACTTTTGAAAATAACAAATGGAAGCTCCAAACAAATTGCTTGATTTGAAAAATTGATTAGACATGGAAATATTGTCAAAAAAAGTTCATATTCATTCATTACCAATGTATTATACTTTAGTTCATATATTGGTAGCATTAGTATATCTCTAATATTTTAATTTCCTATCCAAACCTTCCTTTCTCAACCAATATTCCATCAGCAATCTATCGTATCGAGTTATTTTTATTTACTCTTTCGTGGAAGCCTGAAAACGATAGGAAGATATTGTTTCCTTTTTCTTAGAAATTATTAGTTTGAATAGCGATGTTGACTAGAGGATTCCAATTATCAGCACATATATGAACAACTCGCCGTTGTAACTTCGATTAATGTTAAATTGTAGAACGATATGATAACAGTCGAGAGAATAATTATCGCAGAGCAAATAGATGCTTGGACTATTCCATATGAACCTAAACAGCAGCTTTGGGAGTACTTTTATGAAAAGAAAACAAGCTATATAGCAATAAAATTACAAATAAACAAGTTTACTTCATGAACATCCCAGTATAAATTTCCAAACTCACATTTACAGATGTTTCTGAATTTAATTTAACAATCCGACAAAGTTTACATTAATTATAAACATGAGGGGAAGTTTCTGACTATATATGTAATAAGCATACATGTATGCATAGTGCAATTTTGTTATGTAGGTGGCTGTGGTTGAATTTTGTAAAAGTTTGTTAACCTAATTTATCTGCCAGAGAAGATTTATGACAACATTCCAAATTGTTTTGCTGTTGTTAGATCGGGATCTTCTCAAAATTGGATAAAAAGGTTTTTTTTTTGTAAACTTGAGACTTTTATCATTATTTTACATTCGAATCAATGAACAAAAGTCGTTCTGATTGCTCTATAGCTTTAGGCATCGAATTAGAGAATCTACGTAATTAAATTTCATAGTATAAGCCATTATATTGAAAACAGGAGATGAACCAATTTATTCGTTTATGTCAGAATAACAAATCGTTAAAATTAAATCTTTGATCTCCCGGACTGTGAAATAAACATTACAATAATTGATAATACTCGATAAGTAATAACTTGATTTTTATATACTCAATTTTAGAAAGTATGGTAACAATGCGTGGATAAATCAATGACACTGGCCTTCTACAAGCATCGGGATGACAAATTATATATAAAATACTGGAATTTATATGAGACAATATAATTTGATATTTACTGTGGGAGATATATTGGGAAATAATTTATTGATATTTTTCGTTATCTTCTGACAGTTGTTACTGACTGTCTCAGCAACTAGAAACTCTATAGTTCATTTCAGTTGAGCATGGTTCAAGAGCTCTTATGGGATTATCAATTTTAAGACTTCTGATTGGCGGAAATGCGAACCAATTTTACATTAGCACAAAAATCGCACTTTGCTATCTGCCAGTTGCACCATTTGTCGTCCTTTAATTTTATCATGAATAGATTTATTGCTTTGATTTTCTGAATTCAGCTTGTTTTAAATTCTGCATTTAATGTGAGTGAATCGTGTCCGCATTTTGGCTAGTCAGAAGACTTAAATCATAGTCCCATGGGAGCCCTTGGACCGTTCTCAACTAAAATGAACTATAGATCCACTGACCGTAACCAATATGTTCTCAATCGCTTATTTGTGTAAATGTCTAGTGACATGATAGTTGAAGTTACCATTTGTAACAAAGTTGAAGAAAATCAATGAAAAGATTCGAAGATCACAGATTGTTTCTTAGGATGAATTATGTAGATGAAAAATAACTCTGGAACATAAATTGCTTGGATTTCAATTATTAATGCGCATTTGAAGTTCTAGCACAAATACAGTGTAAACTCTTTATAAACAACGACACTTAAATCTCATTTCCCTTTCCAAGCATATATCAAACCATGTTAGACTCCTTGAACTATACTATTCCAAACATCCAAACAAACAACATAAATACTACACCACCCTGGCTCATTAAAATACCAAACGCTAATCTCAACATGTGCAACTATAATAAAAACGACAAAAGTCCAAATTTTCTTCAAAGTACCTTCAAAGAAATCATCTCTAACTACAAAGAACATGCTTATATACACAGACGCGTCAAAAATGAACAATAATGTAGGAGCAGCAGTAATAACTGAAGAAAAAACTCATAAATACCACCTACCAGACCATACGTCAATATACACAGCAGAAATATTCAGCATCTATGAGAGCATGAAGATAATCTCCAAAAAAGATAGCCACAAATTCTCAAACTACCTAATATGTTCCGATTCCCTCAGTTCCATTCTGTTAATTCAACAATTGTTTCCAAAACACCCATTACTCAAAGCCATTCAGGAAATCCTTTTCCAAATGAACCAAAAAAACATACAAATATCCCTCATCTGGATCCCCTCCCATATCGGAATTACTGGTAATGAGAAAGCTGACATCGCTGCAAAAGAAGCTATCAACAATAGAGAAATCATCGATCTCACTCTAGCAAATGATATAAGAAACGAAATAAAGAGACTCATAAAGGAAAAATGGAATAATAAATGGAAAAAGGCAACAATTAACAAGATGAGAGATGTACAAGATCAAATAATTAAATGGAATCCAGTAACAAAAGAAAGTCAAGAGCAAATAATACTGACCAGATTGAAAATTGGACTCACAAAAATCACCCACAGCCACCTACTAAGAAGAGCCGAACAGACTAAATGCGAGGAGTGCGATGTCACCTTAACTATCAACCACATTATCATAGAATGTCCAAAATATCAACAACAGAGACTATACCATCAAATACTAGAGAACTTGAAAGAAGCTTTGAATCAAGATAGTACGAAGAAAATAAAATACATAGAAGACATAGGTTTAACCGATTGTATTTAAATAGCTGTACTACACAATTAATATTGACATGTGAAAATAAATATGTAATTACAAGACTACAAACATCACTCGTGTTAACACCTAACGGTGAAGCACGTTAATATCAATAAAAAAAAAAAAACTCTTTATAAGGTAACTCAAGGCCCTGAACATTTATATCGTTATAGAGAGGTACCGTTATATGGAGGAAAGAATGAAAAACAACCAAATTCACAATAATTTTCAATATGTAATCGATAAAATAGGTGATTGGATTATTCTTGATGGTTTACGACTGATATTACGATAGGCTGCTAGGTGTTTAGTTCGAGACCATCATTTCCAAGCGAATTAATCGTAATGATGCACGTGTTCAAGGCAATTAACGATAGCAAGAGCAAGAAGGCTGTTTACGACCTCAAAGGTTCAGTCAACCTCCTCTGAAACCTAATAGAACAACATTAATAATCAAACCGATAATAAATATTTACTGTGTCTAAATATGAGAAAAATTCTTTGTAATAGAAAATAACTGTTGGGCTATATAGAGTTGGCGGGTTTTAAGGTTAATCAACCAAACCATGCTCACTTCTACGTTATAGGGAGTTTATCGTCATGAAGAATAACGTTATGAAGAATTTACACGTATGATATAGACGTGTTTACAGTGCCGTTCAATGGTTTACTGAAAACCATGAAAATGTTTATTGAATAATAGAATTTTCATGTAGACATATTCGAAGCTATAATAAATTAAAGAAGAATTGCGAACAAAGAAAATTACTTGCTATGCTTAACGCCTGTTTTACTTTTCGTATTACACCTGTTATAGTGATAGAAGAATATAGGAAATGAGTCCGGTACTGGACGCGTGTCGTGTTATTCGTATGCAAATTCAGTCCCGGGCGGGGCTGAATTGAAAATTATTTGATTTGCTATTTATATTCATATTTCGTGCCGTTCGCGCTCGCCACGTTACAAATCTGTGAGAATTTACGTGTGACTTTGCCATCATATCGATTCTAACGAAAGAACCGATGCTTACTGTTCCGGTGTGGATGAAGCTTGAGCTCGGAGTTCCGCGTCTCGGATTACCTACTGGCTATAACTCATGAAGTTTTGACTGGATATAATTACAAAACTCTGTACGTAGCGAGATAGTGTTACATTTAAACGTATTAAAAAAGGACGGAGAACCCAACAAAATGGCGAGAAATATGGCTGTTGGCTAGATGTTACTGCAGGTTTTATTCTAATTGGGAAATTGCAAGAAAATTCTCAACGTTTTTACTTCAAAGACGCGAATATAGAAAAAGACTCAACAGTTGTAATTATTCTAGCGAAATATGTAATCAAACTATACTTTTCCATGCATAATTATACCACTTCAGTAAGAATAATGTAAAATTGTTGCGTTGTGCATTACAAAGCGGTTTATTCTCGATGTTATTTAACCGTGCTTAATTCATAATAAACTGCTATTAATTTCAGTTTTATTAACAGTGAAAATAAATGGCAAGAATGATATTGAATGCAAATTACAAAGGTTTAGCTTCAAATATATTTTTTCTTCTCTCGCTTGAATAACACCACACTACAGACAAAAGTGGTCCATTTTGGTATTCATATTTGATTCTGTTGAACAAGTACAAAAAATAAATCACGTATCTTCTAACTACTAGTTATTCTAAAGAGTAATGTCAATTTAATGCGTCAGTCATTATAGTGGAGTTTATACTTAGGAATTGTATTCTGAAAACATCGATGAAAAATATTATTTGACTTTTGGTAACACTGAGACTTGACAGATGAGATTTTTGTTTCAATCTAAAATACTCTTGAAAATTTGATTATTTTTTTAAATGTTGTTACTTCTTATGCAGGGGCTACACTTACGTCTAATGTCATAAATCAAGGCGTTATGTGACAATTGATATATTGTCACTCACAATATGTTTTTTGTTGAATAACGCCTCAAATAATGTCATTAGGCGTAGATGTGGCTCCAGCATTGGAAATAAATAAATATGAACCTAAACAATTTGAGACTTTTCTCCAAAATATATTGTATTTTGGCATATCAAAATAAGAGTTAGGTTATTGAGCAACGTAGCTACCAACCTAAAAAAACTATGTTTGAGTTCTATAAAGAAGCACTTTACAACACACAAACGAGTTTCATAAAGTACACTTTATGACTTTCAGATAGAATAATACGATTTTTTGTATCAAATAAATAACTATCCAAGTCTCAATAAACCCATCATTTTATTATATTACCTAAGATACAAAATATATAATAAGGTCAATTAACACGAGGGTGATAAAGGTAGGTACTACGAGCCATGATACTCTTCTGTTAGAATAAAAATATTTTTGTCATCACGCTTACAAAGTGAACTCAAAAATTGGTCATCAACATTATTATAAAATGAAAATCACAAATATGAATTGATCTTGAGGAAGAAACGGATCTAACACAAAGAAATATTTTATTTATTCCAACTATTTGCCCTAATATCATATATATATATATATATATATATATATATATATATATATATATATATATATATATATATATATATATATATATATATATATATATATATATATATATATATATATATATATATATATATATATATATATATATATATATATATATATATATATATATATATATATATATATATATAGCTCAAAGGGCATTATTGGAGAGTTCAGTTGACGTAATTTGGAAATCTTGGGAGCTATCAACGCTTTCTTTGTTTCTATCAATCTGTTCGTCTTTTCCCACATCTAATTAAGGTTTTTCTTCATTTTCTTTATGTACATCTATAGAACTTCCTATTATACGATTTTTATTATAATTCGACTTTTAGAAGCGAAGATTTCTGCAACAAATTCTTCTGGTTTATCAGCGCTTTCGCACTCTTCGTGTATTCAAAAGTACCGCCAGCCTTAATAAAAAGGATTGAGGACTCACTTTGCTGGCAATTACCATTGTACTCTTCCACATTTTTAGATTTGAGATAGTTGACGGAATATTTTCAATGATATTGTTTTATGTCAGCAATACAGGATCCGTTATAGGTGTCGAACTGCACCAATCAAGTAACCCAATGGAATCTATAAAATATGTTACGTAAAGTGATGTTGATGAGTTGCCTTAAAAAATCTGATCAATGCTATGTTCAGTTGAAAATTCAATACACAGGATGTGCAGCAAAATGCGGAAAATAGGATTTTCAAAATGTGTTGATATTGGCTCTACTGTATGTATTAAAGCAAAAGCACAGGAATGAAAACTTGTTTAAAATCAATTTTTACTCATGAAATTACTCAATTAAATGCAGTAGAGTATCTGTATCATAAGATATTCGAGAAATAAAATACGACATTTCCGTCAAAAAACAGATAGCCATGGAAATAAAAAACCGAATGAAACAAACTCCCATCCTGACTGCTTAAATCCGTGTTATAACAACAATTATAAACAAAATGATGAAAAGTTGTTTGGAATCAATTCTCACCTGAGAAAAGTCTTCATTTAATGCAGTAGAATAACTGTAGTATCTAAAAAAAATCAATAATAACACGGAATTAAACTGTCGGAATGCAAGTTTGTTTCATTCGTTTTTTATTCCCAGGGCTATCTCATTTTTGACGAAAATGTCGTATTTTATCTGATGCTACAGATACTCTACTGCATCAAATGAAGACTTTTTATGAGTGAAAATTTATTTTAAACAACTTTTCATTCTTGTACTTTTGCTCTCAAATATACAGGATAGCCAATATTCGCACAATTTCGTTGCCTTGTAATAAAAAAATTTCAACACTAATTGAGAGTATAACGCCTATAGAATTTGCAAACATAGGGTTGCTTACTTTCTTCTGTACCACTACAGATTCACCTATTTAAACCTGCCAACTTCATAGCCTTGAACAGAAAAATGTGAGCAACCCTATGATTACATATCCTATTGGCTTTATACTACCAATTAGTGTTAAATTATTCTATACTACAAGATTGGCGAAGATAGGGAGAAAAATAATTTTTGAATTTTCAATTGAACATAATCTTGAACAGATTTCTTTGGGCAACTCATTGACGCTACTTCGTTAACATATTTTATTCCATAAAAAATTGATTGCATTTGGTTACTTGATCAGTCGACTATAACGGATCTTAGACTGCAAGAAGAATGTTTGGAATTTTCGTCCAGTTGGTCTTAACGCTACGTATTGCCAAACTAGTTTCTAAACAACTCTTTCTTCTAGGTTCACCAGTTTTAGTTAGTCAAACTTTCACAAGTACAAGTACAACACACTCCTTCTCCTGCTTATCGATAGTCATCTTATCCACCCACCTATTTTCGAACCTTCAAAAATCCCCATCTACAGAAATTCTCTTCATAACACATTTACATTAGAATTAGGACAAATTGTAATAAATATGTGCTCCATATTTTATGCGATAGATAATTTCACTGTTTTATCACTCTCCATGATCACCATAATTTTATCTCCTGTCGAAACTTTTGATTTCTGAGGCAGGTATCTTCTCGACCTTCGATCAGGTCGAATCACGTCACTTCTTTTGCATTATCATCATTTTAACGTCCTTGATACAAAAATAACTATTTCGCGTGTGGAAATAATAGTCAAGATAGGTGGCGAAGAACAAACCATTTTCATTTCTGCGCCACTTACCCTGGTTTGTGATAGATGTTATTTGTGTTCATTTATGCTCATAATATGACTTGAAATGTGAAAGCATCATTTTAAATTTATCTTTATACATCATGCTACTATCAGCATACTCTAGATCTGTATCCTGAACTGATGATGAATGACATTGCTTTTTTGGAGCGTTCAAATGCATTATTTATCAAACATCACTGACAGGACATCCAAAAATTTCATCAGGGATCTTTCAAACCATACTCTCAAATACTAATGACTCAATTGAACAGTTATCAGGCTATGATTTTGAGTAAACTCGCACATCTTAACAATGGAATACTTTTCATCTTCCAATCATCCTGAAGGTTATCGGTTGATCGAAACACGCTGAAACCAACATTGTGATGAGTGTGGTGGTGGACTTGATGTTGTGTCGGTTTCAGCTTCGTATAGCTCAGTCCCCATTTTTTTTATAAGTTCAAATAAGGTCTGCAATTGTTTGTGGATATCATTGTGGCTATTCATCCCTGAGATTTGAATATATCTAATTTTGATCGATCGTGTATGTAATAATGGTTTACATCATTGCTTCAGCTTTGGATGTTTTGGATATAAGATTAGCGTCCATCAAAAGCTGAATATTGTTCACATAGTTCTTTTTTTTGTAAAACATTCAGAGCTTCCTAATGTCACATTATAAGCTATTAGTAGTTCTTCCATGAATAAAAATTTGAGAGACCTCTAGCGAACTTTCATAATCTTAGTTCTAAGATTAGTCCAAGAAAACTACGGAAACTATAATATAAGTACACTCCTTCACAAACCAATGAAGGGAAACTTCGACATTCATATCCAATCTCGATCTGTCTTATTCCCGCTGAATGCAATTTGCATCAGATTATATCCGTGTTTTGGTTATTTTAGTACCTGACATCAAAGCATAAATATAAATTTCCGTGCAGAGTTACAATCCATCTTTGTCAGATAGTGAAAATTCTTACGGTATACATCCACAGAAATTCGATATAAATTCCCCCAGCACATAATGATCTAGTGCTCTGGTTTCCAAGAGTGCAAGGTCAGCCTAATTCTCTCCGTTACGATTCTTAATTACAATCTTCCCCGAAACCTATTTCTAATGTTGGAGAGTTCGCTGAATCCGTTTTAGCTCGTTTAGCAGAGTCTTCTCCAGGATAACGCGAGTCGTGAGAGATACAGTCATAAATTACTGATGTCCTGGTCAATGTATTGCTCCGAGATAGCTTATCGCAATGTACGCCACTGGACCCAAGTTGAATTATATATGGGATCGCAGTTGACGGCCCCGTAATTCCAAACCAAGTTTAATAATCCCTTTTCGATGGTTGATATCCTGCCTCTGGATGTGGTTTCCTTATCGCATGATTACAATTCTTTTTCTTAGAGAAATTGTACTTCCGAGGAGTTTTAATTGCTACTAGAAGATGGAATAGTTGTTTTCGAACATCCCCTGCTTTAATTATCTTTCACTTAAATAAGGAAGATAATTGTGACTCATCTTGAGATCCTCAAAGACTATTTGCAAAATATAATTGGTTTGTTTAACATTCAAAAGAAATCTAGTTGTACATAGAAAGTTCTTTTTTTGATATACTGCCTACTTTAAGTCAATATTTCAACATCGCTTATTCCCAGGACCTGTATAAATAATTAGCAATTAAAAAGTGTACGTAGAATAAGTGCAGCACGAGAGAACCAGTGATTTATTAATACAGCAGAATAATGTGTTCGTATTGTGCCATGAACAATAGGTTCGCAATTTTTAATAACTCTTCTTTGACAGTTCATTCTATCTGCTTCGATCCGTTCTAAAAACTTTTGTGCTTAGCATAGCAAATATTGAACAAACGCTTACAAATCTATTAGTAAATATTTGCAGTAGCTTTGCAGAAAAACTCTCACAACTGAAATTAATAAACGTTTGATTTTTGTGTATTGATCTCAGCAAATTGAGGTTGGTAATTTTACGGTAATAAAGACAATATCAATCACATGTTTTACCTAATGCGGGTGTAGCAGATACAATTTCAGTGCATATTGATGGATCAATTAGTATTGCCTAGGCCGTGGGTGCGGGTACCAATCGTCAAGCTTCCGTAAAGAGTACGCCATAGAGCACATTATAATCAGATGAAAATCATGAAAACTTTTCGTTCGAAGCTAAGATCGGCTCTCACGACTTTCGAATCACGGAGCTAGAATATTCCTTCTCGACTATGAATTTTTATTTCTAAAAATAATAGGGGAATATGTCAATACATGGGTGGCTCAGTGAATTGTAGTAGTAATGAAAGGCACAAATTATTTTTAACGTAGTCGCCATCAAACTTCATTCGATGCTGCTTCAGTTGGTGGATCTCATCCGAATAATAGGATTGCTTAAATCCGTTCGATGAAAGTGATTGTTAATACTGAATGGTACTTTGTATGTAGATATTTGAATACGAGAGTTCAGTAGAGAGCTTATTTTTTTTTGCTACTCTACAGTTTCGATCCCACCTGGACCATTTGAGAGTGGAAAGAATCTTTGCGTTTGGTTGAGAGGTCCGCGTTCAGTCACTCGTCGATCTTTGATTATTGTTCCACAAATTTTATCGACCATTCACGAGTATTTTGAGTATTTGAGTTTACTCAATTTAGTAATTTACTAAGGAGTTATATAAGGCTATAAATTTATGATGGTATTAGTGGTGGATTTGTGGTACAACTCAACATCATCTCTGGACACTCGCGGCAACCGCATTCTTATTTACATGTGCAGTTTGTTTTCAGTTTTTGCACCGAACTGCCAGACAATTTACTTTACGCTCTGTAATTTGCAAACGTGGGAGTGGGAAGGCAATGGTAGTTCCTTTGCACAGACAAATGCTTCAGAAAGAATAAGATAAAGAGCACACCAATGTCCTTTACTTCAGAGGAAAAGAGAGATGAATAGTAGTAGAGCGGACGCGGAATTCGAAATGTGAACGTGGTGCGAATCATGAATTCGCGGTTAAATTGCGTTACTTTTGATGGTTACTCGTTTTAACACATTCAGTGTACGAACTTCTACATCAGACGGAGCTTTGTGTGTTTTGTTATATTCTGATGAGGATAAAAATAAATCTTCTACTTCAAATGTAGATGTGTTAATCAAATGAACTCGAGTGACATTTTTTCTTGCACTATTATAAAATCTAAGTCAATTACTTTGTGTACTAATTTTGCTTATGGCTGTTGCATAATATCACACAATAAAAAATGACGGTTTAGTGCAAGGTAGAGCCTTGTTACTAGATATTAAATATGTTTAGGACCAAGAAATATTTTATTTCCATAGATGAACAAGCAATAAAGTCCAGTACACATAATAATTTTGATATCATACTGTAATGCCCTACATCGCGAAATTTGCGATTTGGTACTCTGGCGCCATCTAATGTTATACTTACTGTACTGGATAGCTGATTAAATAAGACAAGGTTTCATTATTCAACAGCATCGCAAAAATTATTAATGAAAACTATAATTGCCTAAAATATATTGATTCACTTGCATCATGATGAAATTGATTAGTCTACATATGAATGCCAGAAAAGTAATCATTTGGCCTTTTCCAACTTAGCACAAAACTTGCAATCAAAAGGATGCTGAATAATGGTGGATTTGGATTATGGAAGTGCTAGTCTAGAACCGTCAAGAAATAACTACTGCTGAACAATTCTAAGTAAATGGCGGCTCGAAATCCATCTTCTAGTATACATGTCATAAGTTTGGATCCAGGAATACTCCATTTCAACATGCCATCATGAGCGGCATGAAAATAATTGCAATGTTGGAAATTAAGTAATGGGAAAATATTTTTGGATGTCTAATATACACCTGAGTGCAACTCTGTATTTATACAGGCTCACAACCTATTTTCCACTCATTCTTAACCTTTCAAATCGCAAAAGCTCCTAGAATTTACACGCTCGCCTTTATTCGCATACATATGAAATCAGGGTTCAGGCCACACTAGATCCAATTCTAAAGCAGGGCAAAACCAGGACGAGCAACGAGCAATTAACGTCAACTGGACTGCGGATTACTTGGGTGTTTTGTTTCTGATATGATCGGGTAAGCGAGCGTGAGGACCGCATGACCTGGGGCTTGCAGTCTGCAATCTTGACTATGAGTAGTTGAGGTTGAGCGCAAAATAGTACTGTAGAAACAAAATATTGAATCAATTGGATATTACTATGAGAATAAACGTGTATCAAATTTGTGTGGAACGTTAATCCAAGATAATGTTGTTGATTTTTCTCTTTTTGTTCCAGGTAAGATTCAAAATTGTCTACTAGATCTTGATTGACGGGTGAGTCTAGTAGTAACTAAAAGTAAGAAAGTTGTTGTTGATCGCGTGGAGAATTTTTAGGTCAAACTGTAGTGCTGAATTTGGGGAATAATGAATTCCGGTAAAAGTTATAGAATACTCAATTCCATAAAATTTTACAAGAGAACCTCTGAACAGAGCATTCTAGAACAACTGTGTAGTGAAATCCCTATAACTGTCCCTCGGCGACTGGGATTAGTGTCACGACCACGGATACCCGTATCTCACGGTTTAACTTATAAGACTCTGTGGTCCACCTTGGTTGAATCCCTCACAGAACACAAGGCATTGCATCTTTGCCTTCAAACAGAACACACCACTTGCCCTTACTTAACACTAACTGCCCTTTTGGGAAAACACCAACACTACTTCAAAATAGGAATATCTACGTAGCGTAGCAAGCCATGAATCTCATCTTACCTTTCACTACAAAGACATAAAAATTCATGAACACCTTGCTGATATTTAATAATTAGGCATTTTTTGTATTTTTTGTTTTAATTCTTACTGTGTTCGGTTAAGTAAATATGCATGAAGTTTCAGAACGCTTTTAGAATAGTCGTTCACATCGTATTTGGTAAGCGGTGATTGCCTTGCTTTGTTTCTTTAATATGTAGCTATTTAAGAGTAGTGAGTTATCAGCTGTTCTTCTCCGAATACTGCGATAGGATTGGCGTCGTCAGGCCAAAGCGCTGGCCACAATGTTTTTGCAAGCTAGAAGGATTCTTTCTTAATCGCTACGTCCTCGTTGATTGTAATTGAGGACACACCGAAAAGGTGAGGTTGGCAGAAACTTGATAGGAAAAAATAGTATTTAAACTTCTCAATGTGAAATCACTTACACCTTAATTTGGAGCTCCTTATGGAGTAATAAGCTTTTAGAAGCAATGTATTGACCTAATAAGGTCCAAACTGTATTGATCCATCTTTTACCATAGCTGGAAAACTTGGATTTGGACCATCTGACTCAATCATGAATGGAACTGTATTTACACCTTGCTTCAAAGCGTTTATGATATCCGACAAAAAATACATCACTGAACAAAGATCACACGTTGAAATTATGCTCTTAAAGTAGATATGAAGAAAATATTTCTCGTGCGACTCTAGGTGCGTATAACACAAAATGCAAAGCGTTAAACAGTGCTGAAGCACACGTAAAAATGAAAGTAAGCTACAGTAATGCATGCTCATGTCGTTGAGAACAACGCAAAGCTACATCTATTCGTTGGTTTTAATTGCAAAGGGTCATTCATCATCGGCACATTCAGTGAAACATTATTGTTATGATAGAAATTCCTCGAACATATAACGTGAAGATTATAAGAAATTTTGCTTTACAAAAAATAATCGTGTTCCAGGATAATTTAGGTGTTGTAATCAATACATGAAACATTCAAGGCAGAAACTTCCAGATAGCTACTGTTCGCAGTTACAAATTAAATCGTATTTAAAGGACCGTGAACAATTACTCTGCACTCACGTATTCTCGCAATCGCTCTGAAACAAATGGAAGAAAATAAAAACGCCTGCTGTTCTACATGTTTAATTTGTGTATCTATCACTTGGATGATATTCATTCGATCGAAATTCTTGATGATGAAATAACCATTCACATAGAGAAATATTTTCATATAAAATATCATAAGTGATATAATTTTGCCGATTATTTCACTCATGTCAATTATATTGACAAGTTTTGCATAGTTACAATGACAATTATAATAATAAATTCCTTGCCAACGGGAATTTACCGCGATAACTTCCCGTTACCTTGGTAAATTCCCGTTGGCAAGCGATTCATCGCGATAAATTGCCTTTGTCATGAAGAAACAATACACAGTTCTAATATAAACAACAATCAGTTCTCGCAAATGTCAGAATTTAATCGTTTAAACTTTCACAACACAGTCGATATAAGAAATTGCCTAGGGTTGCTTATGTACGACTTACTTGAAGCTTGAAAATAGCTGCAATCGGAGGCAATTTTTAGGAATACCAGTAAATGACAAATATTTCACTCTCTCCATCTATTTGACAGTCACCAATGTGTGACAATCTTAGTGATTTTATATGGACAAAATCAGGTTATATATTCACAAAAATTAAATCCTGATTAGGAGTAAGGAATACAAAGAGGATTTTAGGTACTTATCAAGATTATCTTATATGACCCTGATTGAGACTACATAATGTTCATAGTTTTAAAATTTGTCTGACAAGCATAAAAAACTTTAAAAACTTGTTTTCCTGTGATTCTATTTACAGAAGTAAATTCAAGGTTACTTGATAGGATTATCAGATAGAAAATGTCAAGGACTAGTACCGAACTAATTGATATTTTTGATGTTGAACGATTTGAATATACATTTATTTTTCTGATCAACTCGCAAAATAAATGATTTCTAGGCGACAAATGTCGCTTTACAAATGCTATAAGCTAATTTTCATGAAATGGCACGCACTTGGCTTCCGTTTTGTTACTCCATATTCTTTCTTTTAATCTCCTGCTATAAAAATAAAGCAAGTCATTGTCTACTTAACGATTTTTCGTCGCCGTTTTAGCAAGTTTCTCGAATCGATTCGACATAAATTTTCAGAAGTTTACGAACCAAGCTTAATTAATGTAAATGTGTGCCACAAAAATAAGGAAATACTCCACGAGTGGAATTTTTCGTTCTCGAGATCGAAAAACCCGGTTGCGATTTACATTTTAAATTGCGGCCTGTTTTTTACCAGCTGGATTTTATATTCTTGAGGCTTGGTTTGTGCTGTGGTCAACACAAACTGCCTGCACAATTTCATCTACATCATTTTTCTCTTTTCATTATGATAATTACACGACAGTCCTGTATTAGAGCCAACTTTTTTCTAATTTTTTCTTCTATGCAAATTTTAATTACGCCACGGTTTGTGTGAGGCTTTATTATATTAATTAATTAATGAAACTAGATATGCTCACGTGTACTAACACTTTGAATCACTTTACCACCCATATTTGCTCTTTTGTGTTATGTTAAACAGCAGATATAGCTCATATCTATTTGGAACCTTGGATACAGAAATAAGCATTATTTAGGCTTGGTTGATCACAATGCCGCTGCTGATGATGGAACGATTGGTTTGTAAAAATTTATCTATAGCTGTTTGAATGAAACCAGTAGACCTGGATGCAATATCTACATATCCAAACTCGAATATATAAATGTTGTCTCATATTGTTCGATGGCCATATTATATTAGAATGATTATAACACTTATTGTGTTTGACTTGTGCATATAGGAATTACTGTCACATCATCGTCATTTATTTGAGAGGTTACCTCATCTAACTGCCAGATAAGTACTATCAAGAATCAAAAGAGACTGGAGCCGGGTATACAGTTTATTCTATTCGAGTACTTGAAGAGTCCTGATAGTGCAACCGATTCTTGGACTCAAGTATTGGAATCAATACTTAGATTCAGCAGCTAGTAAATATTATACTCAAACTCAAATGGAATAATCAATACTTTTGTGTTAAGAAAACCATCTTAGAATTTGAGGAGTAAAACTGATACTATGATCGAGGTACTGGAATGAGTTTACAGATTAAGATGGCAAGACAAAAAATGTGAACTGTTCTAAACTCTGTATTTTTCACGTCAATATTATTCCAACAGTTTATCTGCTGTTCGAAATCATTACATAACAATTTTCGACGAATCAGAAACGCAGCACAGCAGCTTGGCATTGACCGAGCTCGCTTCGCTCACACGTTAGTTTACAGTTATCAGAGCTCGTTTTGCTCGCACAGCGGTCCACTGTTGACCGAGCTTGATTTGCTCGTACGGTGATTTACCGTTGATCAAGCTTGCTTCGCTGGCACCGCAGCTTACCGTTAACCGAGTTCGCATCTCTAGTAAGGCGTTTTAACGTTGACGTAGCTCGCTCCGCTTGCATGGCGACCTATTTTTGACTCAGCTCGTTTCGCTCGCAAGGCGAAAAAAAGCAGCCGATAGGACCTGAAATTTCCAAATTCATTTTCAGGTCCTATCGGCTGCTTTTGTTTGTTTCACCCTGAAGCAAATCTTATAAGCTGAATACGATAAATAAGTACCCATGATATCATCAAAAAATGTGTTTTATACAAAATGTATGAGAGAATGATATTTCTCCTTCCAATTTTTCATACTTATTCTACTATTCTGGACGGAGGCAAATCTAAAAAATCAAAGATCATAAGAATCGGTCAAGCCTTTCCCGACTTATGAATGGTGTAAGTAACCCGACTTTGTTTTATATAATGCTGATATCAATTTAATTTTCGATATAAACTTTGATGAAGTGAGAATAATAGTTAATTAGTCGTGTATTGAGTCATTAATAATCTAAATTCTTTCCACTGAAGCAGAAAAATTCATTGGAAAAAAAAACACATTCATAAATAGATTTTTGTGCCACGAACCGTCTCGTACGTCCGCAGAACATACAAACATTGATTGTTATTTATATAGATAATTCTTTCCACTTCTGAAGATGGCTGAGGTACAGCCGGAACTGTAAAGAAATTGAATCATGAAAATTGACTGAATTTCCAAGACTTTTCACTCACTCAAATTCACTTATCCAGTCAGCTCCATCAATTTCATCCAATAATTATATATTCAATAACAAATATTGCCATAGCTTATATTCTAAATGAGCAAAAAATTGCAACAATCACCTTCTAGCAAGCATTCTCTATCATTACTTCAGGAAACAATAAACACGAAATGTCAGCGTCATCATATATTAGGATACTTCGAATAGTCCTATAAAGCTGAAATTTGATATGCTAGATGTATTTCGAGTGATTTTCTTCCTTCAATATCTTAAAGTATGAGATTTTGATTAATAAGTAATAAAAGAACTAAAAACTCATCATTAATGATTCTTGTAAAAATAGGAGCAGGTTTTGCGGTTGCATAACTGTTATATCGCGCTGAGAGACATAGACCGCGGTACAGAACCCCTTTCTCCAGATTATTAACACTCCCTTGAAACTTTGTGAGTGGCTTCATTTTGATGAGTCCGACAACTTTTTTATCTGCGAAAATTTTTGAAACTGCTGCGTTTTCGGCCGAACAGCCGAAAAAGACGTCGATTCTATGATTTATTCCTGACCACCAACATCACTTTTTTTCATAGTTTGATTGTAAGATAATAAAAAGAGAAACACAAACAACATTTAGTCCGACAAAAATATTGCGGCGTTCGGCGTAACCCCCATCTTCAACATGTCAAAATTACAAGTTTTGTTTGATAATTAACATCCTATCGAATCTCTCAGTATTAATAAATAAACATTAGTGGAATTGGGTGGAGATATTGTCCGACAAAATTTCTGCTGCATATTTTCAGTCCGACACTCTAGAAATGTCAATTCTACGAGATTGGTCTGCTGATTAACACTTGTCGGACAAAAATCATACATATAGGTAAGTATATTTCCTAACGAAATAATATATTGTCCGACAAAAATAGTGCGCCGTATTGCCAGTCCGAAAATAAAAAGATCAGAAGTAGTGTTTTCTGTGTTTGTATGCACACCATTATGAATCTACATTCAAACCAAATTTTGTACATCGATTTGTGAGATCAAATTATAATACTCAAACTTCTACGTCTTCATTTCTATAAATAAGTTCACAGTGATTTTTTATTCGCTAATTTTTCTTCTCATCTTCATCACAGTAGTGCAACATGTAAAAATAGGAATAAAAAGAATATCTTGATGTGAAACCCAACATACTTTGAAAATATAATTATTGTAGAGAAAGCTTTCAAGGGAAACCGAAAAATTGGTGAAAGATGTCAAACAAGAAACATAAGAATATTTCTTGGACAAAATTGTTTCAACATAAGAATACCCCTAGTAGGAGTGATATTGCTTTTTGAGAGTAATGGGAAAATTTGAGTTTAAATTTATTAATTTACATATATAAAAGAATGCATGATTTGTAAGAACATTTTTTTCAAGGCAAATATTCAATTACTCAATATCATCATCCGTTGATGAGTCTTCACTATTTGCATAAAAGTCATACTCATCGTCAGTACTGCTGCTGTGATCTTCGTCCTCATTATTATCTGAGTCTGTAATACAATTTTTGATATATACTCAAATGGAGTGAAGCATATTTATAAACTAATCACGAGACCACACGAGGTCCGGATCAACTATTCCGATGACACTTGCCAATATGCTTTAAATATGAAAAAGATGGAATGTGCAGATTCACAACAGCTACAACAAGTCAGAAATATCTTTAAGTTCAGGGTGAATTTTTGACTCCATCCATCCATTGCTTGTACTATATTGGTTCAAATAAAACCTTCGTTGCACATGCAGCAGAGAATAGAGACTATTACCAGGTAGAATAAGATTATTCTACCTTTTATGATATTACACTAGAGAATATTACAATATCCATTTTTAGATCTCAGTTTCAACATACCATAAGTGATAATTTGCGAAATACTTTTTTTGAATTTTTCATGGATATGCAGCAGATATTTTGTCGGACAATAATACCGATGTATTCTGTACATCACTCCAAAGAGAAAAATATTCAAAATAAATGAGTGTTATTCAGCAAACCAATCTCGTAGAATTGACATTTCCAGAGTGTCGGACTGAAAATATGCAGCAGAAATTTTGTCGGACAATATCTTCATCCAGCTCTATTAATGTTTATGTATCAATACCGAGAGATTCGATAGGATGTTAATTATCAAACAAAACTTGTAATTTTGACATGTTGAAGATGGGGGTTACGCAGAACGCCGCAATATTTTTGTCGGACTAAATGTTGTTTGTGTTTCTCTTTTTATTATCTTACAATCAAACTATGAAAAAAAGTGATGTTGGTGGTCAGGAATAAATCATAGAATCGACGTCTTTTTCGGCTGTTCGGCCGAAAACGCAGCAGTTTCAAAAATTTTCGCAGATAAAAAAGTTGTCGGACTCATCAAAATGAACCCACTCACAAAGTTTCAAGAGAGTGTTAATAATCTGGACAAAGGGGTTCTGTACCGCGGTCTAACATTCAACGACTCTGATATAACGTTTTTATTTAGAGAAACAACATATATATCACTTTAATATTGACGTACGATTCTTTCCTCCATTTTTCTGCAGTCTACTTCATGATAATGCCTGACTTCCGTCATAACAGTAACACTTGATAAGCTATAATAAAATCAAGTCCAATTGATTGTAACTATCTGTAGCACTTCCTGAAAAGAAAGGTTTTCTATCCGTGCCGATACAAAATCATCGATAAGATCGTCGAGTTACGTAATGTTGGAGCGCGATCTAGGAGAGGACAATACAGATTGATACAATGATATTGTGTGTTTCTTTCTCCACTGCTGGGCATAGACCTTCACAGGTTGTACCCCAGCACCAGGTCCAGAGATTACCACATCGATGCTTTATGAATACTTAAATCTTTCTCTTATTAGTTTTATAAATACATAAATGGTTTGGGCTTGTACTATTGGATCCCATGAGGTTATACTATTATGCATATGGATTTCAGCATGCATATTCTGCAAATCCAATTTTTCAGCCATAATCGAAGTGTGTATCCGCAGAACTTATTTTTAGATCATCCTGGCAGAATGTCCTCGTACTTTATCATTTGTGGTACATCCTGACATGTGAATAAAAAGAGGATGATACGTTTTACTTAGAAAGTCCAGTTTTTTATGTAAAAGATGTGTAAACTTGAGCATTAGGACATGTGGTCGAGTATTTCGAGTAACAAAAATCGCTTTTATATTTAATACTTTATTTCATACTAAATTCTTCATCTTTCCATAATTTAACAATAATAATTAAGAACACAGTAAGGATTTCAAGAACTACGTTTTCACTAAAAGCTGTAAAATATTGAAAACCTTCCCTTGTTGCTCCATATCTTCGGTGTTCAAGATCGCGTGTTCCTTTGAAGAACATAGTACTCACGCATCACTCGCTCTCTTACATACGCGTACTCACACTTACGCATTCATGCACACGTACATCTGTCATAGCACGCACATCACACCCTTCTGTTCATATTTTTATTTCTACTTAACATCACCTCAGACGGTTGCGAAGACAGAATGCATTCACCGAATGTAATATCCTTGTCTTTTGACGCATGTAGATGCGGAAAAAAAATTACAATTGAAGGTGATATTTTGTCTTGAAGGGTGAAAAATTCATCTTCCAGATCAAGGAATGATGTGAACATGCAATAGTGTGTGAAATATCTGTTTTTCTTCATCTTTGCTGTCTTTCACATATGCTGCTAGTTCTCGCTTCATCGTTTACCAGTTATATAGTGCGAAACTAAAGCAAGTGGAATGATTGTGTGTGAGCTTGACAGTCTGTCACTGTATTAATTGGCAATGTTCATTAACGTAATCAGTTGCTCAGCAGCATATCACTCTATCGTTCATGCTGTTCCGACACTTCGGCATCTATAATAGAGATTACATTATTTAACAATTACTAGTTCCAATAATTATGTTATGCCTTTTATAGGTCGATTCTGTTCACACTTTTACGATCTGTAACGCTAATCGTAAGCCCTGTAGTATGCAACGGATAAAATCGCAATTCTGATCACCTCAGTATCTTACAGATTTTTCATAAACTCTTACGGTTCTCGTAAGTTTTTACAGTTGAATAGAGAGTAGCCATAACTGCTATAGATTCTGATAATTCAAAATGAATCAGGGTGCAGTGCTTATGTTCATAGGTCTTTTATTAGAAGAAGATGATAAAAGGTGAGTGACAGAGATTGGGATGTTATTTCTTGGAATATGAACCTGATAATTATTTGACAGATTCATTTAATAGAACAGTTTCTAGGAATTATACGCAATTACTACGAAGAAACCTCAGAGACATTACAAACTCGTTCGAAGTCCCAGAAAATAATTCCAAAAAAATGTTAGACTGAACAAAATTACAGTTTATGAATTAATTCAAACACTTGAACCAGACTTGAACCATTCATACAACAATAACAGAGGTATCAAATCTCAGTACATCTGAAAGTTGGCACATATTTGTCGAAAAATAATTTTTATTCAAATTTTTACCGATATCGAATAAATTAATTTTAGGTTCTACCTACTCTGAATTTTGATAAATCATTTGTACTTGCATTACTTTCTTGAATCATCAATGTTTCGACACTAACAATAAGCAATGATGCTTGAAGAAAAAATCGAGTAATAATTTCTCACGCCATAATATATATTACTGGGTATTTAACTTCCTCCCAATCACACGTATTATACAAGTAAAACAATACTTTTTTTCAATATGAGATTTGACGTTTGAACTTTTAAGTATTAAAACAATTGTTAAATGAATAGAATGAAGTTAGCTCAAGATATGTTTACGAGATAATCTTGATATTTTGAATCTGTAACAACGTTTCCTACAGATGTATGAACAGAATCGCCATATTTGTAAATTTGTAAATTGTTCTCTTACGAACGATCTGTAGCTTATGAATTTACAATTTTACAAATTTATGGGACAGTGAACAGAATCGATCTATTAATCTTGATAATTGAATTGATAATTATAAATGCGGAGGATTTGTGCAGGTTTTTTTTCACGAGGTGGTTCCAAGTCAAAGCGGCATAATAAATCGTGGCTATTTGCGTGTAAAATGCTTTTGATGATGATCTGCAATTGCAATATTAAATAAAGGTCGAAACTATTGCTGGAATATTTCCTATTAAGCAAGGTGCAAAAGGTGTCGAACATTATCCTTCAGGTTACTTTTCACGCCATTTCTCGTAAGATCTAATACACATCTTAAAGAGACTTACCATAATTGTATTTGTCGCTAACTGTGATACCATAAAGTATAAAACTGGCAAAGATAACTTCCTGTCTGCTGGAGAAACTGTAATTAACTTGATAACAGCACCGTCACTAATAGGTGACGCACAGCTTGCACTGAGCTTGCAACTCTGAATGTTCAACTGCTGCCGAAACAATTATAGTTCCGCAGACAGTCTTGATTTACCAATATCTTTTGGTAGCCTATCTTGCTGATAGTACGATTTTGATCTTAACAGCGAGCGAAGCCGCAAGATGTTGCCCAATTTTTACCGCCGACATTGATCACGAGACTGGAAAATGACAAAACAAATAGGAAGTGGTTTAATCATCATATCTTACAGGCTGTTTTGGATATATTATTATTTTTTCTATATAACTTCCTCTTAACTTCTAGCACTATACAAATGCAAGTCAGTCAAATTCTGTACTTCAATTTAAATTTGTCTGTAAATTAGTGTTGAGAGCACTTGTCATCAATTCATGTATTCGCGTATTTATTAGGTCTAGATGTCAATTAGAGTTTTGGGATCCCTTGTTATGTGTTCAATAACTGTCTAAATATGGAAGTTGAAAACCGTAGGAAGTCTTGTGTACAACCTCATGTAAATAAACATTACGACACCCGGACAACTATTTTGATCACTCTATACATTTTTTGAGCAATAAATTATGAATAAGAGTCTTCAAAAGAAAAACAACAATTTCATTCAAAGTTTTCTGAAATTAAAAAAAAAAAACTATTTTCAACTAATTTTATGTCCTAGGAAACCTCATTTCGAGATATTGGAACTTATGTGATGACGATTCTTTCTTCATCGTGTTGTGCAACTAAGCCCTTGCGCTGGTGATAGAAAAAAGATATTTGCATTAAAAAATCTTCACTAGGTATTGATGCGTAGGTATTGATAGATGAATTTTAATTATAAACAAAACATAGCTTCTTCAAGCAACGTTTTACAGTCTACTATTTTTTTAATATGAAGGCAAGCCTGCAAAATCGACCAAAAGCTTTTTTTTTTTATTCCTAGTGAACCAATAAATCTACAAGTTTCTCGAAATACGCTTCACTCATAAATAGATTCACCAATAATTTTTCGGTCGATTTTACATTCTGGCCCTATGTTTGAAAAATAGCAGACTGTAGAAAGTTGTTTGAAGAAGCAATTTTCATTCGTTGACTAAAATTCATTCTTCCATAAGCACGGTGATTTCGGGCGCAATTTGTATGAATTTTAGGATATGAACCTTATCAGTTATGTTGAGCTTTTGACACACAGCTACTTTTTACTTTGCTTGCCACGTTTTTCTCACATTGCTACCATGTTTGTTGCTAGTCAACCGTGCAGGCCCACGGTAAACCAATTACTAGGTGCCAGTTACCTTTAATGTTGCCAAGTTACTTTGATTCCCAACTTGAAAAGTTGACAAGAATGGATACCGATTCAGCCAAGTCATGAATATTCCATGACCTGTGTGAGATTCAAACTCACGACCTCAACGTCTAAGGGCTAATCTACCACTGTGCTATCTCGCCGTTGGAAATTTCAAATGCAAACGTCTTGAGCTTCGGATGTAAGTATCATCCCTGTGAACCTGTCAAAGCGGTCGTTCTGAACATCCAATTTCGACTTCAATGATCGGCCTTAGCTCGAAATTTTCTCGCATAATCCTGCCATTAGAGATTTACTATGCGACTTTTTGCTGTCACAAACATCCATTCAATAAAATTTCGATAATTTTCTATCACGTTTGCACGTTTCTTTCAGAGTGTGTCGACGACCGACAGTTCTTCTCCTTTGTTTCTCACACTCACTTAGCCTATCACGCAATTGATTCAATTATACATTTTTATGCATCCAGTTATACTAATTCAGTTATGTAAAATTTGTCATGGATTCAACAGTTTGTCATTTTTAAAATTTCAATATCCTAGGACATAGGTTGAAATCTTGGAAATAGGGATTTATTACCACTGTGACACTTTGAGCTTTATATAGATACAAAATTTCGTGTCAATTGGTAGAATAACTACTGATCTCTAGGAGTACAGGTCGCGATGTCCAAGTTCACAACGTCGAATCACTATTACCGCGACGACTAAAACCGTACGTCTAAAATGTCCCCCATCAATTCATTCACAGATTCCAGTGACGCCCAATCTTGTCAGTGGCACTAAAACTAACGAGCGGGTTTTGCCTGTTTTGACTAAGCTCGGAGTGGAATCTTGAGTCCAAGACAGTGACGAAAGGTGCGCTGAACACCTCATGCCGAGTTTGATCTGCCGTCATTTACTCTTGCACACATCGAACTTGGTCAAAAATACGCGCACTAATCTTGTAGTGGGAATGATGACGTTTGATAGGCGTGGTTGTACTATGATGTGGTTGAAGTTAGACGTTGTGGACAAATTGGTGAGGACAACTTTTTGTCTTATGAGATAAGTCGTAGAGAACAAGATAATTAGACGTACTGGGTTTTGACGTCGCTTGCTCCGCTTCCATCAAAAACGCATAATAATCTCATTGTACTATTTGTGTCTATTGGAAGATCCTTATTTTGAGTTCATGTGCCAAGAGAAGGTCTAAAATGGTTGTCTTGTATAATTGACATAGCAAGAATATTGTTTCTAATAATGTGCAGAAAACTTATTACGGTATATGTATAATTCACAGATATCTATACAAAATTGAAAATTCTAAATCAAAAATATTGATTTATGATACACGTGAATGTGGGAATGTTTCATAAAACTTGGAAGATCAAACTGACAATACAAGTTGAAATATGTGATTTCAAAAATGAAAATAAAAAGCCTCATAAATTTTTGAGTCCTACGAACGAACAAAATCAAAATCTTGTAATCTGAGTGAAGCTTAATATTTTGCAATCAATTTTCCATGAAACAATAATAATTAATCCTGAAATCAGTTGATCACACACGAGTCGAGTCTATGGTTCCTAAATCTGTTCCCTTGTATCACAAAATTCCTCATGACAAGCAACCATACATCACTTGTAGCCCATACAAACAAACCCTTAACTAAACCTGACCGTGGTTGTAGCGGTTGCCAGTGGGAAACCACTGATACATATCTCACAACATGCATAGCTACCTGACACGCAGTACATATCCTCATGCTCTCTGTCAATTTTTTGAGAGAAACATCCTGATTGCAACAAGTTTAATTTGTTCTCAAATGTTTTTTCGATATAGGAGCCTATCTCTTTTGAAATAAGTCTTCTGTATAATTGTATCTCCTCAATATTTTGTCCTCTTGGTCGCATCAACATTTATATCACCCTCTATTTGTTAAGAGTTAATGATAAAGAAAAAATTTCTCAAACAATTGCATACAGGTATCCTTTGTCAATAAAAAGTAAGTGAATTTGCTCCGTACATTCAATGTTTCTATTTTTAATTCTGGATTTTAGAGCACAGCAAATCAAAATTGCTGTGGTAATAATAGGAAATGTATAACAATTCTCCTGTTACAAAATTAGAAATATAATGTACCGTAATGCTGCCGTAATAGTTTGCCGTTGTGACCCACAAAGCGACATCAAACTAAACTAAAGTACAGAAAAAGCTCAAATCTCATAACTTGGTGAGCAAAGCAAGGAAAATACAAACTACGATTCCACGAATATTATATATTATACAAATTAATTCCACGACACGTGAAATCCATTAGAGGCAGCGACTTGGTTTTCAGCAAATCACGTTGTTAAGTGGTAATTTAGATGGCAGGTCTAAGGGCTTGCAATGGTTATGTAGTGGTCGAATTCACTAGTAGATACATTGGCAGGATAATTTGATAATAATCAAGTCCTTGACGAATAGTCAAAATACATTGCATGGGAAACTATTATGAAAGAGCTTTTCAGTGGCCCTGAAATTTGCCTTCGTCATATCATATTTTAAGTACGTCATTCAATATGATGTTAATGAATTCTTACTCTCAATCCAACGAGTAAAATTTTGTAGTCACCAAGAATGTTGGTCTCGAATTGACATAAACATCAGCTGCAGATATTGCCATTGTGTTATTCAAGTAAAGTACTTGTAGATAACGATTTATAGTTGGATTCGAAAGACTACAACAAATATTCATTCAATCTGACCTATTTGTTTGAATAAAGAGTACAAATATAATTCCTTGTATTAACTGGTCAATTGCCAAAGAAACAGTAGAAAGTTTTTCCTACAAAAATTCAATTAACTGGTTTCCATGCTCTCAATTCACACGACTGTAAAATATTCAGAACACTTAGGCGGTGTATTGTATATTGCCGTGTGTATATAGGTATATAGGTTTGTGTCGGGCCCCGTGGAATATTGACCTATGGCCCGGGACAGGAAGTAGCGTGCCAACGTGTCAGACTCCCTCCCTCCTGACCTCTGACCCCATGAACCACAGCACAGATTTCGGAACGCGACGCGAAAGAACGTTGACGGTATGAGTTTTAATATTATGCGTTGAGGTGGATTTATTTGTATAGTAATTGGAAAAATTGTGTTGTTCAGCAATAGGTTAGTTTGGTGAAATAATGAATGATCTGACAACTGTATATGGAGCATTAGGTCAGAAATTTCACGGAAGGCAAATTCAGTGACGTCAATGATTCATTGATGAAATTATTATGCTCCGGGTAACACAATCAATTTCATCTATTGTAACAGATTCATTCTTTATTTGAATATACAGAGGTCAATCAAAAAGTTCTTGGCCTGACAAACGAAGCATTTAAGTAATTTTTTATATTTTTGTATTTCTACGTCATCACCTGTACTTCATGCAGACTATTGATTTTACAACTGGGTATAATAAGTCTTTAAGCTCATCGAATTGAATCTACGTTCAGACAGTCATTTTTCCAAGTTTGGAAAAAATAAATATTCGCTAGATGCCAATTTCGATGTATTTGACTCATGTGGAAGCATTTCAAAGCGTTGCTCATGAAGCTTTGTAGCAACATGAGATTAATGTGCAGAAGCATTATCGGGTTAGAATACTTTTTTTCTGGACGCATAGCCTGAAAAGCACTCTTTAATGGGTCTAGTTATGCAGCATAATATCTTCATACAATTTTTCCACTGATTTCCAGGTAGTATACGAGTACAATTCCACAAGAATTTCAAAATAGGGTAACCACGACTTTAAGTGCAGATGGAATCGTTTTCGCTTACTTTTAGTGCACTGTCGCCTTCACCTACTCACTGTTCCAACTACTTGTTCGTCTCTGATATGATGTGGTGAATTCAAATTTCATCTTCTGCTAAAATCTGTCAAAGAGACTTAGTAAGCTCACGTATCTTCAGTCGGCGATTATTCGAAATAGCAGCGTGGATCACTTCAACAATTTTGATTATCGTAGAGATTTCTGAACGTCCCGAGCGTTTATTAGCTCGAATGAATATCAGACTGTGTTTGAATTTGGCAGCTTTTCTTAACACCGTTGGAAACAGAGAGAAGAAACTCCAAAAATGGAATCAAACATTTTTATGTCTGATATTATAGTTATTTATTGAACTAGGCCAAAAAAATAGAAGACATACTGACGCGGCTATGAATCTAGGAAGGCAGCAAATCTTTATTTTTTGCCGTGTTGAACACATCATTTTTTTTGCCGATATCTCACAAAAATGTTATCGTCATCAAATTATGTTGCTATGCATTTGTTGATTAATTGCCAAGTTGTTATGCGTTTGTTGGGCGATTACTGTGGAAACGACATTTTTACTGTCTGTGAACTGTCATTAAAGACCTACTTTTAAAGTCAATCGCCAAAAAAGTACTGAAAAGCCTAGGCAGTAAAAGTGTCGTTTCCAAAGCAACCGCCCAACATCATCATCATCATCACTGGCGCAACAGCCCTTGTAAGGGCCTGGGCCTTTCTAATCGGTATAACACCGCCGTACTGCCGATCAGAATTCCGTGCTGCCATTGCTACATATTTTAAGGTTTATAGGTTGGCAACCTGTAGCACCCGAGTGTGTTGAGGCAAGTTGCTGCATTTTTTATTTTTACGACAAATCACACATTGTCGGTGAGTGGATTCGAACCTGCGACCTCTTGGTCGAGTGACGTCAGAGCATGTATAGGTGAACAAACATGCTCGGCCATCCGCACTCATACGCGGCACAACTTGGCAACCGATCAACAAATGCATAACAACATAATTTGATGGCGACGACATTGTTCAAAAATATTGAGATTAGTCATAAAATTGATCGAATTCAAGGCAAAAAAAAATGTGTTCAAAACTCCCTAATATGGAGTACTGAACGGTGGAAAAAGAGGTTTGGCTTGAACAAGGATAGAGTTCTAAAGTTTGTATAGATGCATCAAAAGCTGAACAAACTAGATGAATCGAAGTCTTAGATTCACCTCTGGCTCATGTTATAATCCTCATGTTCCATAAAATACGCTTATTGAATGATATATCCAATGATCAGATCAATTATTCTCATTCTTGTAGACGGAATACTTCCAATTTTACGTATCAGTAAATACCACTGTATATTTAGGTAGGGCTTCTTGTTGGATTTAAAAGACTGATAAAAATAGCTGAATTACATATGGAATACAGGTTACAAATAGAGAGAATTAGATGAAGTAAATGCAATATAATTAACTTTCTAGTTCACAACTTATCTCTGATATATTTATCCTCAAAATTTCACTAACACATAGCACCACATAATTCTCTTCATATCTACGCTCAATAGCAATCATTCAATCATTGTCACCCCTCTTCGTAGCGAAACACACCCTGTGGTCAGTAGAATATCGTGGCTTCGCGTCCTCGTTCCGTGGCATCTAGCGTGACTACCTATAATATCAGACATTCGGACTTCCGAAACTTGATGGACAGCCACAGACATGGACACGAAACAGATCACGCTGGGAAATGATATGAATGGAAACATGGAGAGCTCGAAAATTAACTAGGAGCGCTGTAGAATTGGAATTATTTCCATGGGATTCACAATTTAATGAGATTTGAGCAATCTTATACATTTTTATTCCTAGGATTCTTAATGGAACAATGAAATTCAAAAATGTATTTTTATTCTTCAACTGTATCCACACATTGTCAGCAAAATGTCACCTTTCTATTTTTGTTTATGTTTTGTTAACTCTAACAATGTGAAAACTTTGAAATTCGTGACGGATGCCAGTAACTTCACTCTTAAACTTTAAATTCAATTTCTTAGAAACTGTGATTTTATTAGACAGAATGTCGATATCTTCAGACTTTCTCAAATATTCTACAAAGTTTAAACTATACCGCTAGATTATATTTCCAAACTTATATATAGCATCTCCGCACTATTTTATGCACAACAGTATGCTTCTGAAATTTGATTCTCTTCCTCTAAACTATGTTCCATTTTTGAGAGAAACCATTTATATTTTCCAACGTAGTCTCCAACGCTGCTTCAGTTTGTTAATATCTTTCGAATCGTAGCATTGGTTGAATCTCACACAATAAACATTCGTTTTCACCATCACATCCTCGTTCAAGTAAAATCTCTTTTTCCGTCATTCAGTCTTCCATATTAGGTAGTAGATAGTGATTCGAAAAGAGAAATTTGGAGGGTAAGGGTGGTGGAACGAGTTGAAACCCTAACTTCATCAATATTGAGACCACATAATATGCATCCTCTCCCAAATAATCGGTAGGGATCATTTCTCGCGAATTTTAAAAGACAGTCGTTGGTACCTTCCCGACTAGAGCGCCTTTTTTGGTTACCTATTGATCGGAATATTTTGCGGTCTTAGGCATATGATAAAATATCCATTTTTGTTCAAGGTAGCAAAACAAATGCAAATCAAAGAGGGATCTATTTTCCAAGAAGCTTTATCATCTTTAATAGTTGGTGCACTTGAGATGCTCACAGCACTAGCAACCTTTTCTTTTATGCATCGCCATCATGGATTTTTTCGGGTGATTTCTAAAGTAATCCCACAACAGAACCTTCAGAGCATTCGGTCAACTCGAAAATTCCTGAACCACTTATTAACCAATTTTATCGGTGGTACAAATACAGTACAATGTTTATTAAGCTTCTCTCAAGTGTTCTGAAACAATTTTCCTGCATGAAGTAATATTTTATCAACACATTATATTCTTTTCCGTCCATTCTTTGGAAGACATTCGACTTACAAGTTTCGAACGAATGCCAAACAGTGTTACGAACCATCATTGTATAATCCAAAGAATCCTTTGTGGAACATAATAGGATATAACCATATTGATTAACAATGGAAGTGATGAAAATTGCCGGAAATGCCAATTTCGGTTTATTAGACTGACACACCTCAAAAAATCAAAATGGTGGATTAATCCCTTAAGCAGACCACAGGGTGTGTTTTTATTTGAGGTTTTTTCAATGATTGCGTGTAGAGCATGGCTGGAAATCACGGAACAGTTTTTAAACCAAGAAAGGATTGTAAATCACTTTTGTTTACTTATTCATTATTATTATTTCAATTGGAATTTGTGATTTATTCAAACCATTTGAAATTTCAACATTGTTTATGAATATAATAGAGATTCCCAAATCACCGACAAGGATTTTTTATTCATGTTAGCGTTAGACCATTCCAAATCCAAATGTAGTCTTTAACACTGTGAAGTTTCTGGCCTCATCAAGATTGGTGTACGAATAAAACATACTTATGGGTGAGCATATAAGAATAACAGTTGCTTGAGGATTGTTTCTATTCCAACAAAATAATACATTTTATGTCTGAGACACCATATTTGCCTGAACAGAAGCTTGCAGATTTGTTGAATATAAATAATTCTATATTTGTTGTCAAGGATACTCTAATATATTTTACTGTCTACATGTTTTTGAATCGACCTGTTATATCTCATATCAGAAGATCCAAGAAATGTCTACTACAAAAAGTATAGACAGTCACATATTTCCGAATAATAGCTCTATTATTTCTAGACTCACGTCATATGGAACCTGAAACATCCCTTAGGCCCAATTGTATAATCCAAGCTTATTTACAGTTTAGTTTAATCGTACTTATTCACTATGGTTACAATTGCTGAAATAATTGTAACTTAAGGAGATAAACTTAGGTAAACTGAACTTTAGGTAAGCTTAGACTATACAATCAGGCTTCAATAATATATGTTTCCACGAATATATTTAGTAGACTGAAATTCTTGAAGAAATGAGAAAATATGTAAAGTAAGATATTTGACATTAGTTTTCTGAAATACAGCATTTTGAGAGTTACAAGCTCGTGAACTTTTGGATAAAATTTTTTTTAGATATGATATTTGAATTCTGTATTATATCGATGTCCAAAGCCTCATTTTCCAATACTAATTATTCAATTAATGAAAATATAGGAAATGCACATCATCTCAACGCAGAAGCGTTATATACATTGATAAATTCATCGATGTTACACTATATTAATTTTCAATTTTCAAAAGGCGGTGAATGTATTGGATGTGTGGTGATGGTAATTGATATAGTGCATGCTGATGGATCTATCTGAAATGACACAGTTAGTTTATTGCTAAGCTCCTCCCACCTGCTCTATGAAAGAATCAAATCAGAATAAGAAATATATCAAGAATAATAGAGAGTATTGTATGATTAATGATATTTCACGTCCAGAAAAACTAATCTTCCTCCTTTTCTTCTCTTCTGTAGCTAATTCGTTCAACTCTTATTTCGCGAATAATTTGTCTTTTGTTTGGAGACATTTCAATTCATAAAAAATTCTTCGTGAATTCAGTGAGCTGCGAAGAAAATTCTTGAATATGTTAAATCATTTGTTGTTTCAGTTTTTTATTACGATTTCTTCGGCATGGACGATTGAAGATAGAGGTGTAATTTCTTATTGAACAGAAAATAGCTTGGTGGATAGAAGACTCATCCTTATATTCACCTTTAAGAATTAGTGCCTAGATGTCACCACTACAGGATTCGACTGTGGTAGTTTGCCTTCCAAGAACAAAGAATTCTCTATGAATTCTTATTCAAAGTTGTAAACATAGCTAAATTTGATCTGAATGCAGTTATTATACACCACAATAATCTGGCTTTTGTACCAGAAAATCTATTCCAAACAATTTTATTCATTTTACTTAATATGTTAGCGATTGCTTTGATAAAAGTATGCAAGTTAATGTAGTGTACACAAATTTTATTAGTCTTCAACCGAGTCAATCACTCTCTTTTATTATATAAACTGTTATCACGTGGCATCCACGGTTACGTTGTATTGAATTGTAATGTTTATTGCTCAAAAGGAAATTGCTCATAATTAAGATAAAAAACACTATTTTATAATCGAAAATAAGATAAAAGTTAACAAACACTATATATAATTTATTTATCACTTACTACTATCAAACAAAGCCACCGATATTTATTTTCAACTATTTATTTATACCACTGACCACTCACTATTTCACTGTTCTATTGTTAACAGTTCACTGTTCATGGTTTTACTATTCGTCAGGTCGTTTGCCTTCCCTTATATATAGAAACCCGTCTTTCGGAATGTTCCAGATTCAGTCTAGCACGTTACGAGATTTTTCCAGCGTGCGGGGCGGAGTGATGCGGTGCGGTGCGGTGCGGTGCGATACAACGGAAGGCTTCGCCCAGATAACAGAGATTGATTCAGAACTTATTCTATTTTTGCACGTTACAGAATCTTACTTCACAAACCGTTCTCAAATGGTTTTCTGCATCGGTTTCAAGTCTTATCAGATCGAGATTATCTCTGGAGGTCTCCAAGGTTCACATCTAGGTCCTTTTCAATTTAACATTCATATTGATTTTATTGGCGATTGTTTCAATTATAGTAACTTTAATAAATAGACTTTTTTGGTTTCAATTCTGTATAAAATATACAGAATTGAAACCAAAAAAGTCTATTCATTATGATATAATTCTGAAAGAATGTATAGATCATTATAGTAACTTTCTTCTCTACGCTGACGTAATATTTTTTGTAACAATCAATTCCTTCACTAATTTGAAATGATTAAGTGCGCTAGGACTATTGCAAATTGAACGATCTGTCTTTGAGCACTAAGATAGATAGATTTTCCTATGATATTGATCATGCTAATCTTGAACGTAAATTGACCATCCGAAATCTAAGTATTTGATCCCAAGCTACTTTTTACTGAACCTCTTGACTTAATTGTAAAGAAAGCGTATGGACATTGGGATTCATTTTTCGTACAGCCAAATGTTACAAACAAAAGGACTCTCTTAACCTATCATAAAATGCCTTAGTATGTCCTATTGTTAATTACGTCTCTGTAATTTGGAATCCGCTGTATAATAAATATCTTAGATCAAATTTATCAAGATAAAATTCATTACATTATTGAGGATTAAGGTTTCATACCATAACGTAAGCTACCTTGAATTATAAGAGGAATGTAATCTGAATCCTTTAGAAGTAAGGAGAGCTCATGCTGATTTTTCTGTATAACTTGTCAAACAACTTTATTGATAACTTTATTTTAGAGTACGTCAGTTTTCATACTCCAACTAAACAAACTCGCAACACTCACACGTTCTACTTATCAAAATATAACACAAATAACCCTAATAATTCGCCACTTAACACAGTAATGTCTACATATTTTTCCCCAAGATCTAAATAAATTTAAGGTCACATTCATTTCAACCCTTACATAGTACAATTCATTCCTTTGTATTTTTCTTTCTGTACATTTTTATCCATTTATCTTGACTATTTTTCATCTATACTTTTGTAATTGTCTTCTCTGTATATTAGTAAAAGGCATCAATTTGGAAACTGTTGGCTTGCCAAATAATTCATATAAATAGAATAATAAATAACTGGGATCTTGACAAAAATGGTAGGAATAGATAGTAGAATATCTACAATAGACAGCTGACTATATACAGTATATTTATTCCGAGAGGAAAAGGGGAAAAATATTGGATAGGTACATCAATTGAAATTTGAAAGGAAAGAAAGACCTGTACATCAGCAGAAGACGTATGCTTATACCTCTAACCTTCAAGTGTCTCCACTTCAAAATATCAGTTGTCACTAATTTAATGATACATAGAGATTCTTTTTGAACAAAGTAAGAAACAATAGAAAACAATGCAAAATCAATTTGAAATTGACGAATACATATAACCAACTAATAACTAGGAAGCTGATAGTCGTAACAACTCAAATACAATTAATTTAGTTCATAATTCCATGATTTGTCGATGTAAACCAAGTTTAGATATATTTGACGTTTCTATTATTTCTCACTCTGTTTTAATTTCAAATTTTCTGCTATTTATGAAACTTTCATCTCCAGTATTTTGGTAACCAAAAGACATATGGGACTTAGGTTCATACAATATTTTGTACTGAAAATGATGTCAGGAATTTGCTATTCTTTTTTTACACTGAAATAATATCATATGAAAAACATTTGTTCCAGTGAGAAATGCATATTTTTCTTGAATAGGCTCATCAATCGTTGTAATTGGGAATGAAAAAATACACCCAGTCACAGCATCATTTTAGTCGTATTGAAATGAGATTCAATTTGACGTATCACAAACAAGATATTGTTATTCTGAACTTTGAAGGTGGAGCAGCTGAAGGGCAGGAAGATATGTATATGTTGTCTGTTCACTTAAAAATTGCATATGACTAACTGATTTTAAACAGTCTTCTCTATTCTGTAGCGCTTTTAATCCATTAGGAGTGAACCGTTTTTAAATAAGCATGCTGTATGTAATCATATGTCTTTATTTCCTATCTTGCATTTCTACCAAAATTATGTATCAAATACGTGCAGAAAGTAGAAATCAATAGTGTTCTATTTGAAACTAAATAACTTGCCACAGCCAAGCCCTGCAAGTGGTGCCAAGTGAGCACCACATCTTGAACATAAGGTATGGGTGCCAAGTTTTATTCCGACAGGATGAAGTACAAGATGAGTTTCAAAATTGAGCTCTTCCTATTAGACTTTCAAAAGAAAATGTGCAATTTTCAAAAAAATACTCCAGGTACTTGACAAACTTAAATACTTAAAATCTTACAGTGAATACTAATGTTCCCAACAAAATATGTATGTATAAAAGAGCTGTCCTTTCTATATTTGTTTGATAAGGTATTATCCATTATTCATAGCTTCCTATTGCGTTACTATAATTTACAGGTTTATATATCATGAATATTTTAGTGAATTAATTAGTTCAGGTTCATTAATAGCTCCTTAGGACATTTCGGAGTAGCACAGAAATGTAATCGCACGTTTCCGGTCGTGGTCTCGTGGAATAATCTTATTTGATTCGTACTTCCGGTTGAATTATCCCTTTGTGTTTACTCAGCCAATCACTGTGACGTCCGTAATTTAATGTTCCGCGAATTACAGCTTTATCACTACGTCTGTCTTGTCGACTGCCCTTTCACATCACGTCAGCATACGTTTATGCTTACGTTATTCACGAAGCCTTCAACAAAATTGAATTTTACCTTCAGTTCTAGTAGGTACATTATTCCATTACTGTTAGAGTTTATATGATATAGATTTAAACAAATGTTCGTTTTCTTTCCGCAGATAAGTAAACTATCCTTTGATTCGAAACAATTTCAATCTGCTTCTAATTCAGCAGATTGAAATCATCGGAAACTGAGCTTTTCTGTATTTATTCCCTTCTCCTTTAATCTCACATTGCCGATCTTTTAATTAGTTACCCTTCAAACACATTCCAAGAAGTGCAGCAAAACATTCTCTCCTTGATCCTCGATGTGAGATTACTAAAACCAACGATCAGAGGTGGCAATCGTTTAAAAACAAGACAGGAATCATTAAAGATTTAATCCCTTCAAGAGTAGTCCGATGGGATTGCGATGAAAGGATAAGACGATGGCTAACTACTTCCCGATAGGACTTAAGCTGGATCAAAGTTGACCGCTTTTGCGTTTTCAAAACGAGTATTCGATCTTTTCAGGACTTTTTCTTGACACAGATAGGAAGAGTTTCAAAACTTCTTTGTGTAATTACGGAACTACACTCTTCAAAGGACTTAGGAAGTTTCTCTGTGAAGAATGAGAATTTATATCGTGTTGAAATACATAACTGAAGTTGAACTAGTTCCAAACTAAAAACAAAGTAACGATAAATTCATCAATTATGTTGTACCATAAATTTTAGTATCAAGGTGTCTCATTGAATATAGTAGAATTTAATAGAGTAGACGAATGATTGGATCATTCATATTTCAGATTAATATTAGTGATTTCAATTATCCTCAATACAGTCATCGTACAGATTTACAACTGACATTAATTGAAATTTTATCTTATTCTGGAACCTGTAGCTTTCATTTCATTCAAGGCTTGGTAATAATACACAGTTGTTCTACAGGTGTTTGTGTTTCGTTTGATCTCTTAACTCACAGAAAATGATCACATTTTGTCCATCCGTTTTAGCCACAATTATTCGTATTTTCCTACGCGGTATTAGCTGGCGGCTAAACAAAAACCAATGACTGTAATTATGTTCTGATTCGTACGCAAGAACAGTGTGTTTGCGTAATGTTTTGTGCAACTACAGGGGCAAATTCAATACTATTTGCATTTCTGCGGGGTGGGATGTTCATGCATGATGCAACTATGCAATGTCACAAATTCAATGTGATTTGGTAATTTCACATAGGCCATTGTACACTTTCACTTTGTAAAATCACTAGTTGACATTTTCCGCATTACCACTCTATTTTACTTTTCTTGTTCACTTCGGTTTATTCTCCCTTGTTCAATGTTCTTGAATATACTAGAAATTTTTAAGAAAGTGATGTACGTAATCAAATATCGTCAGTAGTAGTAGATTCATAATGCTACGTACTGCTATGTTTACATGGTATGCCTAAATCTGGTTTTTGCAGGCTGCGGAGAAACCAATAAAATATTGAAATTTGCCGCAACAATCACAGTTCGCAGCTAGGAACTATTAATCAAATGTCTGACAACAGAATTTTCTTCCAAAATATTCACAAATGCCAACTTGGATAATGATTACAATAAATCTATGTTACCAAATTTACTTGTACATCATTGGATATATATATATATATATATATATATATATATATATATATATATATATATATATATATATATATATATATATATATATATATATATATATATATATATATATATATATATATTACGATGCGATTTTGTGTTCAATTGTATATATCAAAATCTCATCGTTCCACAGTTAATCGTTTTGGATTTACTCAAGAGATTCTAAAAATCTGTCAAGTAAAATGCGCCTTCAGACACGTCGGTTGCTATGGAAACAGTGGACTATCATTCTTATACTACAACATTCCTTATTACTGATTTCCGAAATTCTACGACTACCAACAGATCTGAATTCATGCGCAAAACTGAAAAATAAATTCCTACTGAAGAGCACTTCCGGTTCAGTCTATTGTTATAAAAATAGCAGGCAATCATTCAGATGCTACAGCAGACTTAAATACTAAATTTCAATATTCTACACCTGATCGTTTTGAATTTATGCGAAAAATTCCAAAAGACTGTCAAGTAAAGTGCACTCCGGCTTAGTGGATCTCAATAAAATAGGATATGAGCATCTAGACGGTATAATCGTCCTAAATACTGAATTCTAACAATCTACGTCCAATCGTTTTGGATTTATGCGAAAAAATCAAAAAATGTTCCGAATAAAGTGCTCTTCCGGTTCAGTCGATAGCAATCATAATGCAAGGTGTACAACTAGATATTATAAAAGTGCCTTATACAAAATTTAAATATTCTACGAATGATTGTCCGGAATTTATGCGGAAAATTCAAAAAGTCTGTCATATAAAGTGCACTTCCGGCTCAGCCGAATGTCACAAGAATAGGAGGTGACCATTCAGATGCTACAGCAATTTCAAATGCTAAATTCCCGTATCCTACGGCTGATCATTCTGGATTTATGCTGAAAATTCAAAAAAAGTTCCAATTAAAGTGCATTTCCGGCTTAGCCGATCGCAATCATAATGCAAGATATACAGTAAGATATTATAGAAGTTCTTCATACGAAATTTCAATATGCTATGGCGGATCATTCTATATTTATGCAAAAAATTCAAAAAAAGTATCAAGTAAAGTGCACTTCTGGCCTGGCCTCTTAAATACAAAATTTTAACATACCTTCAACCAGTTTTGAGATTTGCGAGTTACGCACTCACACACGCACGTACGAACGCACGCACGAACATACGTACCGACATCAAGCCAAAAATAGTCAAAATGGATTCAGGGATGCTCAAAACGGATATTTCCATCAAAATCTCAATAGGTGAATTCTGTCGGTTTCACAATACTTGTTACTTTGTAAAAGTGAGTAAAAACCCTTAAGATCGACCAAATCTTGTTCTCTTTCATCTGAAATTTTGTTTACACTTGTATTAATGAACTTGGTTCAAATGTTGAATCAAAATCGGCAAATTGTGTAGAATCTCTTGCTGTGACTTCAATATTTGTGGAAATAATAATACTGTTAAAAGAAACGCATTCATCATACTTTCAACTTGTTTGTAAATACTTAGGATGCTTATGACCAAACCAAGATTTCTACCCCGAGCATATTCTGAACTTCGTATTGAATTTTAGAAGACTTGAAATATAAAGTCATTTATTTTCAAATTCAATATAAGTTTTGAGCCCTTTATTCTTATGGTGGGCATCATCAAATGTCTGATTACACATGTATACGAAATAGTATCATTGTCTAGTTGCAGGAGTACGCTTCAATCCAGCTAAAAAAATATCTGATTATCCACTCAGTTTTTATTATCTCTGTACGTTACACGTTGGTGAATTGGTTGATATTTTTCAAGTGAGGGGCGGTTGATAGTCGCCAACTATGAGTTCCCTCAGCTTTTGTAAAGAGTACGTCACAGAGAATATAATTCATTGAAAATCATATTGACTTTTTAACGACATATTCGCACTGAACTATGGATAGGACTTGAAATAATTGAAGTCTGCAATATATGAGTAACACCTTCGAAGCTTTTAGTGCTACCACTTTTAATTCGTTCAATGATTTTCAACTTAATGAGTTCTCAATTAGTCTATAGAATTAATGATCGATCAAGTATTTTATTTGGAAGACATTTGAAACAATGCTCCCAAAAAGTGATCTCTAAATTCAGTAATTCTTAGTTGTGTGCACATTTAAGAGTTTCGGAAGCACTGCATTAAGCTGCTTAAGACAACGGGGCCTTTGCAACGATAAATCGCAGCATTCGCTGGTGTGTGCTCATTATTCTCTCTTCCCTGGTCATACGCCGCCTGATTTATCACTCGCCTTAGCTTCAAAAAACCTAAGAGGAACAAGAGAACAGACACTGCTTTCTCTTTTACTCCCGCTTCCTTTTGTGCCCTTTCTACATTTTATCTTTTAATCTTTGTGAATAAGAATTTTCTGTCCCTCTCTTTCGAGTAATGGTAGAGGAAAACGGGGATATGGATTTTTTCGTTATCAGAGTCCCTGAGCGTCGATAAATAGTTCCAGATAAAAGAGGGATTTTTTTCGTATTTCCTGGAGGATAATGTGATGGTTCTTTGACCTTTTATGCCAGTAAAGTCGAAAAATTTTCATATATTATTCTGATGTTGTCAAAGATAGAGAGTGATAGATTCTTTACAGCCAAATATCGTTACTTAACAATTCTTGATAAAGGAATATTAATGTCTTCATTTGCGTACCGCATTAGTAGGAAAGCTACAACAGTTATTGTTCGCTGCATGAGTGCGTGAGCACAAATACAAAGGTTGGATTAAATTTGATTTCACATATTATGTAGAATTTTGTGAATTTTACGTACAACTTGACAAATATAGATCTTAGCGTGATGACGAAGGCTGTAAAACAAATTCTATTTTTGATGTTGACCGACGACAGTAGAAATGTATGTAACAAGAGTGTAAAAATGAGCATTATGCTATGAGGTCAAGTATTTGGTGATGAGGTTTGCTGAATCACTAAAATTGTTGGTCAAATGTCATAATGCTTGTTTACACTGCTTTGCATACAAGTTTTTTGTACTTATTATTGAACTCACAGCAAGGAAGCCCAGAGCCAATTCGACATTTAGATTCAACAAATAATCGAACTTATTGATCAATGAGATTGGCTGAAAACATGAATTCACAGAAATTTAGTTGCAACGAATTTAAATGGTAATAAAACTGCGGCACGATAGAGACTCACTTTAAAAACTGTAGAAAAAAATATTTTTTCAAATCACTCAGACAGAACGAATGTTACTCTTTTGGAATCATAATTTCATTGTTAATTTTCAGCACTGATAAATAGTTATTTACATTACAAGATGCGAAAGTATATTTTTTTATGTGAGATGGTATTTGAATAGCCGAGGTGAAGCCAAGGCCGTTCAAAACCTCCGAACACCTGAAAAGGCTTTCGCATCGTGTGATGTATTAAATTTTTTCTGCTACTGTTTTATATAGATATTAATATTTAATAATGATTATTATATTTGAAATAATGTTATAGAGGCTGTTTTACCTGTCTAAAATTATCCATAGCAACGGTTTATTTACAATGTTATCTGTCATCAGCGCCTGTCACAGATTTTGAATTTCAATAATTTAGTGAAACAATGCATTTGACCGATTTAAAATGTTAACAGAAAATGAAAATGTTATTCAAAAGGCAGCTAACAATGCATGTGCCTCACTTCTTGCGGATAAATCCAAAGAAAGGTACATTCAAGCATACAGCATGTTTTCTAAATGATTTGCTGATAAAAACGTTACTCGAATTGACGAAAATGTATTGCTTCGGATACTGATATTTTGGATTTGAAGAGCGGATGGAAGTCTTCTTCGTAAAGTAATGAAATTGAAATTCCTAAAAAGGTGTTACATGAAATTCACATTAATATTTCCTCAAATAAAGAAACAGTGACAAATATGAATTTTGACGTAATTCAAAATGACAAAAATCTCCCAATTCAAAGTGAAGAAGGTAATAATTCAAATAATATTCCTACCATGACTTTTTCCAATTGTTCAAATTGCATAATTATTTAAAACCAATAAATATAGATGAAATAAATTAAATAGATTGGATAAAATCATATTATTGTTATGAACTACTTATTTATTGGAATGAATATTGAAATTTCCAATATATTTGCATTTTTTCAAACTTTTACTTTTTTGTCCTGGCCCCGAAAGTATTACTTTCGTAGCTAGCAACGCATAGCAACGAGGTAACACGAAGGTTTGCTTTCGTTATCGTTCGAGTTGCCAGAGCTACTAAGCTCTCTTATTTATACAGTAGCAGAAAAAATATTTTTAAATGTATTCGACCTGTAATTGGTTTATTCATGGATATACCTCCCGTCATAGTGCCAATAATGATCAAATGTCATGATCATGAATTGCTTGTAATTTTTTTAAGAAGAAAATCAAGGCTAATGTTTTGATGGACGAGAAATCAAGATTTCTGGATGTACATTTTGGAAGTGAATTATGTTTTCTAACATCCAGAGTTTTACTCTTCCAATCAAGTGACCAGCATTATTCTGGGGGAACATTTCTTCAATATCATTATCATTTGTAGTTTTCAATTATAATGCGAGACGTTAATGTATTCATCAGCATGCATGATTCCATCTACAAAGTGTGAAAAGTCGACTTTTCTATCTGACAAAGACCCACAAATCATCACGAAAATCAAGAAATATTTTTCTTTTCAAGCAGTGAAAATCAACGCAAACTTCAATTCAAGCTTTATCACTTCATTAGGTCCCGTGACGTCTTGTGTCTTGATGTCCTGGGACTTTTGGTGAATTTGGAATTTTGATCTCGAGACTTTCAGGTCGAGACTCGAGACTAGGTTGTAGAAATTATACTGTAATAATTCTATTTTCAAAAAGCCATAATAAACTAGATTAGTCTACTGCACGGTGTCATTGGAAGCATTATTCATAAGCTTAACGAATAATTACTTAATACTCTACTATTCTCGCGTTAGTACACATTAATGCGTTCGCCGCCATATTGTTGTTTTAGAATCAAATAGAACGGGCAATCAATTATTTATGCGAGGATTTGACTTTGTGATCAATAAATGTTGATTTTCTCTAGAAGAAATTTTTCCATAGATGAATCTCGCCAAAAATGAACTCAATTCTAGTTATATTCTGAGCAGTCTCAAAGTCCCGGGACATCCCGAGAGACTTTGATCTTGGGTTGTCTCGTGTCCCAGGACATTGAAAGAGTCGAGACATCTCAAATCCTACACTTCATATTGTTTCTAATGAATTCAGAAATTCTCAACTAAAATGTTTTCCTCTGAATTCTTTATAGTCAAGAGAAATTCTCAACTAAAATGTTTTCCTGAACACATTTCTTCAACCAGAAATTCACTTGCACTCATTTCAATAGATACATTTCTTATAGAGAGATGATGTGCAAAAATGGATTACATCAGTTGAACATGCTGACCTAGAACCGTCAAGAAACAACTACTTATGGAACTTCGTGATTTCATGATATGAGACTTCCTTATTCTGTTGTATGAAATGGAGATGTTAAATTTGAAATATATTTTGGCGTAGTCAAAATTGATCAATTTTTGCTTGGAGGATTTTTTCACTGGGAAGAACGTTCTTCCATCTCTTGTTATGATTGATCAGATCGATATACCGATTCGAGTCAATTTATGGTGGGATTCTAAACGCTTCTATAGCGTCTTTAAGAAAGTCTATAACAACTTACAAATTCCATAGGAAAAATGATATTCTGAAAGAATCTGTAGCTTATAGATTTCTTTAAATATGTAATAGATGTTAATAACGTTAAGATTAGGTGAACTTTAACCATAAGACATAGGGAATGTCAAAATAAATAATAATTTAGGTGTTTGCGTTTCATATAGTTTTTGCTGTTAAAGAATCATGGAAGGTTAGCAATTATTTTCAATAATTTTATTGAGAATTCATTCAAAAATTGTGTGATATCGATAAGAAAAATCTAAGTAATGCAATAAGCCCATTTGAAGCTTCTGATAAGCATTTCAAACAATTGTTCCGTCTGGATAATACAATTGCCCATAATTTAATATGATTTTCGCATCAATTTGAAAATGGCTATTTCAAAATACATCAATAAGAAATATTCATGCTCAAGAATATAATTTCAGGTTCTTTCCACTCAAAGTTTTCTCGCGAGTGGGTTTTCATTCACCTACAACTAAATTTGGAGCGTATTCAATTGAATTCAATGCATTCTTCTCAGTTATTATTCAGATAATCATCATCTAATGTTGAATTTATAGTGTTACTCTTGAATACATAATCATATTCTTCATAATCCATGTACACTTATTGCTCCCTGGTTCTGTTTCGAGGACACACAATGTTTATTCATTCCATAGAACACTTTTGTAATGTCAATAATCACTAGAAAACCTTCATGTTTTAAAACTTTCGCAAAATTCTTCAAATCTCAATTCAAATATGACAAAATAATCTGACACATGACAACTTGAGTGAGAACACATATGAATTAAAATTAGAAGGCATCGTTATATTTGATGACTTTATTCACGTCGTTATATGATTTATTCACTTGAGTGCATCAGAAGCTCAAGTAAAATATATGAATATGTATCTTTGAACCAAAAATCCAAAAGTAAAAATTATTTCCTAACCTATTGACAACATTGAATAGGGTATATTCATGAATTTATTCTATATTTTTAATTCACTGATTACATCGCTATAACATGGTAATAGTATATTGCGTAACAAGTTCGATAAGTTGTCGATTGCCCACGAGAGCGATGTTGGGCGCACGAACGAAGTGAGTGCCCTCATTTGCTCAAGTGGGGAATTGACAACATCGCACGAATTGCAGATACTATTTTTTATTACGAAGTATTATTTTGCGTTTGATTTTCCGGGCGGTAAATGATTTGCGTGCCACAAGTTTACTTGCCGCACTGAAATTATACTTGGCGCACTCAAAAAGCAAAGAGCTATTCATCGCCCGAAAAAAGGTGCGCAAAGTCGTACTTATCCCGCATGAGTAATAAAAAAATATAAATTATGTTTGAAAGTGCTGTATTCAATCGTGCGATTCTGGAATTTTCTATAACACTACAGAACTGTAAATCTGAACAAAATCACTTCATTTCTGGATGTCAAATGACGCTAAATGTATATTTCAACAAAAATTGTTGCGATTTTGTTCAGATCTACAGTTCTGTAGCATAATAGAAAATTCCAGAATCGCTACACAAGTTCAAAAGAATATTTAAAATTGAGAATGATTTTGAACTGTTTAAACGTCGCTATTTTCGCGCACTCTATTGATGACGTCAAATAATATGTCCAGTGACATTACAGTCCATTGTTTACTGCAGGTGTTTTCGTTCTCAGCTTATTTCAGTATTAGAAAAGCTCAAAAGTCAATTTCACTTGTTGGCATAGTATTTGACGTCACATTTCATTTTAACCAATGGTGTTGCATTTCAGAAGCAATTAAAAATATATCAAATACCAAAATGATGGTTTAGTACAAAAGTCCGGCCAATATAAATTCGGAAAAAAAATATTTGAACCAAATTCAAATTTCATGCATATTCCCTATTGTAAGTTCCTGTGAACGGAAGTATCATGACGTCATAACTTATAGAAAATTGTTTAGAATCTATAAGATCTTCACTCATGGATTCTAATAAGCTTATAGATCTGGAACGTTATTGAAATTAAGGATAATGCTCAGAATCCCACCCTATATCTAACATCGCTTCTTCTCCGTAAGGAGCTCCGTTACCTCATAGTATGAAGCTTTCTTATTACATAGTATCAAGTGACAAAGTTTGAATCTGGGTTACTGTGAACCTAGTAATTTCCAACACAATTTAGACAGAGCTTGTAGCGTAGATGATGAGTTTTTTTTGAATAGGCTGTCCTCAAATATGAATTAAATTTCAAGTTGCTATGACGTTTCTAAATGGGATTTGAGCATGTGCAGTGTTATCTAATCAAAATTATCAGTAGACTTTCGATGCACACATTTTTTAACAATTGATACTAGGAAAATTCATCAACAATAGGGCTGTACGATCTTAAAAGTTCAAGACTGCTCTTTTCGATCCAGGTCGATCTGAAGAAATATCCAAATGATATTCCACCACTAAGGTCTATAATCATGATCGCAGGGATAATCATTCGATTGCTATTGAGCTTGACATTGATGCAAACACTAAAACTAGTTTCACCACTTCATAGTATGGAGCTTCGATAACTTATAGTATGGAGCTTCGATAACTTATAGTATGGAGGAGCTTCGATAACTTATAGTATGGAGCTTTCTTATTTTGTAAAGTGAGAAAGCTATATTCAAAAGTCGATTAATTTTTGTTCATCACTTCACTGAGAAAATATTCAAAGATTAGATGATCAAATCAACCAGTCTCTTTCAAAGGATTGTTTGAAGGTGTCAGTGAACTCAACTTCAAGTTGCCGCAATGGCTCACAGTATAAGCATGTAAAGAATTGGAATCTAAATAGTGATGTGATTGCCCCACAATTAAAATTCAAAGTAGAGTCTGAGTCTGTTGACTTTTTGAACCGATTGATCGACATTTAATATTCTTGATCATGATTGACAAATCATCTATCTCATTGATATTGAATTTGATGAAATTCATGAACATTTATTATATGTATAAATATCAAATAATTGATCGCTGTAAATATAATAATTTGATTGATATGTTCATATCGACCAAAGAATAAGATCAATTGAATGATAAGTAAATTACAAGTGCAAGTAACATCATGCTCTTATCTTTTATTCTTAGTCAAAATATTTTTTTCCATTTCTTCTACGATGAATATAATTCATTTGGTTATTTCAATTACCGCATAATTCGGTAAATGTCATTAATCTATTAACTCGCTTTCCATTAATAATGGATTGTTATCAAGTTCTCTGGCTCTTTTAACTGCTACACTTTCTGATAATATTATTCTACATTAATAATCTATCAACTCGCTTTTCATTAATGATAGATCGTTATCAGGTTATCTAGCTCTTTTAACTGCTACACTTCCCGATAATATTATTCTGTATTGGAGAAACATAATTCTGAACTCCGTTCCTATGAAGACACGTATGTATTACCATTATATTCACACATGAACTATAGCTCCCTTGGAAATAGCATGCCGCATCTCTTGCATTAATACCGAGCGGAGACAATCGCCAATTCCCAAATTTAATTCGGATTCAAGTTATAAACAATAAATTACGAGAAAACCGATATCTTCGTTATCTGCAGTTTGTGTTACCAACACCACGTATTACAATACAACAAAGATAATCCATTTAGTTACATGTGAGCATAGTGGCAAACGTGAAAGTGCTATCTCTTGATCTTGGATGGTTTGACAGTCCCGGTCTAAGGAGGAGAAGGTGGTGCATTGTTAAAGCTATGCATATAGAAAAGCTACGGGAATAGAACACTGTAATGGTGCGATGGTCCCGCTGCGAACCTGCAACGAAATGTATGCTCCCATTCTGTTGAGTTCTACTCACATTCTCATCTCGATCTCGTCTCGTTCTCCTTCTTTTGTTTCGGTTTCAATTCACGATGAGAAATTGTGTGATCCTTAACGAAGTGATGGTTCTTTCATTCGCCTTTGCTCTGCTACTTTCTGTTCCTAGTAATGATACATTTTGTTTTGCGAATGTTGCAATATATACAATAAAAATAATAAAAACAATAGAAAAATTTAAAATTTGTATGACACGTTGACATAATTGGTAATTTGTTATGTCACAAATATCTTGAGGCATTTAAATGTTTGCTCTAATAATTGTTAAAATTACTAACTAAGTTAGCGTTGGGGAACATTCTAGATAATGTTTCTGTCAGTTGTTAGATATCTGAATGCTAGTTCATTGTCGTAAAATGTAATTGTTACGATTGGTCCACTGAGAAGCTCCGATTTGCTTAGAATAACCAAGATCATTGGATAAGGATACATAAATCCAAGTGGAATAGTAGTGACGCAAAAAATAACAACTTGTGCGACAAACCGTGAAGCAAAAGTGAGCTTGAGCTTCTATCGTCGGTTTACAATAAAATTCATGAAAAATTGGTATCAGAAGTGAGATCCTAAAGAACCGAGTGAAATAATTAATCTTGGATCTGAATGTTAGAAAGTGAAATTTGGTTGCAGTGATGTGAAGTGTTGAAAAAAAAAACCCACGACAAGAAGCATGACCACCAGCGAAGTGCAGGATACACTGAAAATGGTGATGGAATTCATGGAAATGTTGGCAATTGAGCATAGAGAAGAAGATGATCGAATCTAAGGAAGATATGGAAACGACTGAAACTCAATCAGTGAAAAATTAACAGAATTTAAAAATAAACTTGATCTAGCAACATCAGACGCTATTCAATCATAACAAGAACTTTTGCAACGTGAATTGATTTATGTAAAATATGAACAAAAGCATCACAAACACCGTGAAACTGTATTAAAAATAATCGTAAAAGTTATAAGCGAAACAAATAATGATATCATGAAATTGGAATTGCTGATGTTTGTATATAACCTACTTGCTATTTGAATTCATTCCCAGTTACTATTTTCACAAAACAGAATTATGAATTCCCAGTAGATCTCAACCAGTTTTTGTTTTTTTCCATCGAAGGTAACATTCACAGCACATACCCCCAACATACAGACATGTAGATTATATCACGTGTGCTTGTGTATATGTGTGTAAAGTCCTCCCGCCATGTTTTGTGCGCTAGTAATTGCAAAGCCAGAATTTTGCAGACAAAATTAAATAATAACATTCATACATATTCATTTGGGGTGCTGAATGGCGAATGTGAATAGGATTTGTGACCACATAGACGTACCTCAGTTGAAAGAAATGTATCAGTAACGTGGTCTTTTATTTTCTCGTCTGTGTTTTCTATCATCAAAAAATGCTGTAAATATGGTTATTACATTATTATTTTTTGTTCTTATTGATGTTTAATCAATACAGGATATTCTTATAATACAGCTAATTGATTGAGAGAACGCACAAGGATACTTCAAAAAGTTCTGTATATTGACTTCGATGTCCAAATAGCACTTCCGTCGATATTCCATTAACATAGTCCTCACGTGCAAAAAAAATATCCGTCCACAAAGGCTTCCATTCTACTAGAGGTCTCCCACCGTTTCCTATTTCTTCATGTCTGATTTCGATTTTGAAAATAGAAAATAATCAAACAGAGCTAGAATTGAGCTATAAGAGTAATGATACAATTTTCGGACACAGCAGTCAATTTTCAATTTCTCAGATCTTGATGATTCTCGTGGTAACTATTCGTTGGAATACATTTTGCTTATGGAGTCATACTAATAAATCCATGATTTATATCCAGCGATAAAATTTCTTAGAATTGTGTTCAAAATTACTAGTTTGAGTTTGAAATGTCAAGTCTTTCAAGCACTTGATGTACTAAATCTCTTTCATTTTCATCTGACAAAGTTCGAACGTGAACAATGATGTTATTGCTAATTGAGGTCAAAAGTCTTCCTGTTCGATGATCGTTCCTAACTTTTTTGTTACCTTTTCCTAATCGCATGATAAATTCATAAAGTTTGATCTTCTTCAAAGCATTGGATCGCAGATAAACTCTACACCAGATTAACGAGGAACCCAATGTTGTTTCGTCGCTCAGGAATATAACACTATTAGGATCGAAAATCCGTGGATTTTCGAATGGGTGAAAGTATCGCTAGGCGTAAGCTGGACATGAGATTTTGTACAGATAAAGGTTCAATTGTTCAATTATTTGTTTAACATATAGATCTGTTTACTATGACAACTCCCATGAGAATAACAGAGCCTTTCTGGGAACTTTTTATTGACCGTCGTATTCGTCCACAAGAGTATGAAAGAATTTAGCCTAACCTAGCCATTTTAAAATCAATTCTTTTCACTTCTCTAAAAGAAACTCAAGTTTTCAATTTCAGTTCTAGAAGTCAGAGCTATAATATCCCTAGAGGCTGAAAGACATCTAGTGCTATTCTTTTTTGCTGTGTTTTTTTGTTTTATTGATTTGTATGAATTGACCATTTTCTGTTCAAAGTTTGATGAGAGCTTGAATAATTTTGAATAAAATCTTGAGCCTCTATTTGAAGGTAGATACTAAATATTGGTTCACCACTGAGAAAAATTTCAATTAAGTAGATTGAAGTTGAGAGGCTGTTGTAAATCGATGAATAGATATTTTAAACCGTTCATGAGAGTTTTATTCTTGAATACTTAAAATGATTATTAACGTATAATATTCCACATTCTATCGACGTAGATGATCATAATTTGTAGTTTATTTGAATGAAACATTGCGATTATCCTATTCACTGTAATTACCAGCCCCCAGCAAATAACCCTTCCATAAACACAGCATAAACATTGCAGTAATCATGCATGAACCCCTTTCAATTCTGCCTAACATTTGTTTGTACTTGAATGTTTACAAAATACATACCTACATTTGACAGAATGGATTCTACATGCTGCAATGATTGCTTTATGATAAATAATGAATAATTCTTCAAAGCTATTAGACGCTTTAGCCAGAATAACACATAATAGATCAAATCATATATCCATTTATAGATGGAATAGTATATTCTACAACAGGTATTGGAATGGCCCTAATTCCACACAAGTGAAAGGTTTGTAATCCGAGCCAAAGGTGAGGATTACGGCTCCGCGAGTGTGGAATATGCCATTCCAATACATGCTGTAGATTATACTTTTTTTAACAAGGTTTTGGAAACTTACCAATATTTCAGAAGGATCTTTGAAAATTATGAAACGTCAAACATAAAACTAGAAAAGAATATCTGAATTGTTGAGACGTAACCATAGTTACCAAAATAATAGCTTCTGATCCGTCGAAATGATTCCACACGGTTACAGAATATTATTGTTACACGACGTGTGGAATGTCACCTGTTCCAACATAATTTTTGGTTATGGAATAAGCAAATTCTATAACAGCGTTGGAGAAAGTATATTCTACAATAAATATTGGAATGGTCCTTGTTCCTAACGAGCCGTTATTTTGTTGCAAGTTCGCTAATGTAGAGTACGCCAATCCAAACATGTTGTAGACTCCACTGTTTTTCTTTAACAATAGAGCAAGATCCCAGACCAGCCAGACGTTACTTATTTTCTGAGAAACAAAATTTGTGGATTAGAGTAGTGTTAATCCGTACTTTGAGCATACGCATATTTGCTAGTTTGTGCCGACGGCCAATTTATAAATACGAGGTATTATAGGTACGTTGAGACATTACTCACTTTTCTCAAAGTTTTGAGTGCTGATTTTCAAGTATGTTGTTGAGAATATTGTTAAAAATTGATAATCAACACTGCTAGACACTTTCTATCGGTGGTAATTTCTGCTGGACTCTATTAAGCTCGCGAAGAATAACGTAATCTTGCTCATAACTTGAGTGCTAATTTTTATATATGATACTCAGGACACAATTTCAATATTTTTAGCTAAAAGCCAGATCAATCGTAGGGCTAAGCATCCTCCAGACACAATTAAAATATCGCTGTGAGTAAAAGCGCGAGGTCACTATAGAAAAAGAAATATCTATCGGCATCCAAATCTTCCTTGGTCTGGCTGTGTACAAAAAGTATTGAAATTGCTCCCTCTGAATATCATATATAAAAAATAGGGCTTAGACTATAAGTAGGACTTCTTTATTTTTTTGCAAGCTTTAAAGCGTTTAGCAGGAATTACTGCTGATGGAAAGTATCTGGCAATATTGGTTATCAATCGCCGACAATTTTCTCTAGAAAATACATAAAAATCAGCACTCAGACTTTGAGAAAAGTGAGTAATGTCATAACGTACCTGTATGATCAAAGTACTGACTAACACTACTCTAATCCACAAATTTTGTTTCTCAGAAAATAAGTAACGTCTGGATTTTTGGACTACAAGATTCTGAAGTCTTACAAATATTCTAAAATAATTCTTCTAATGCAGGGGCCACATTTACGTCTTATGCCATTAATTAAGGTGCTATGTGACAATTGGTATATTGTCATTGACAATGTGTTTATTGTTAAACAACGCCTCAATTAATGGCATTAGGCGTAGATGTGGCCCCAGCATAAATCATGAAACGTCAAACGCGAAGCCAGAAATGAACACCTGAATTATTAGGAATTAATCATGGTAACCAATAAAACAGCTTCTGTTTAATCAAAATTATTGAATGATTCTAAGCGGCATATGGAATTATTTTTAACAACGTGTTGGAATATCTCTTGTTCCTACATATTTTCTGATTATGGAATATGCAAATTCCAGAATAGTGTTGGGAAAATTATTCATGGTTCATTACTAAAAGTAGGAAGGAAGCCCTTTGAATTTGACTAATATATGCTTGTCTGTCAGTTTTTCTGTCATTTAGATCGTTCCTGATCTATCACATATGTCCATGATCATGATGCAAAATTTTCGAAATTTAAACACTTCAGCAAAGCGCTTTTATCTATTTCCGCTAGCGGTCCAATGCTAGTGCAAATGGAGTAAGAGTAGTAAAATCTTTAATTCTTATTTTTGGATTAACAGATCGAGCGATGTTCCAGGTTTTCGCTGATGGATATGGTTTTTATACTTCTATTGAGTCTAAGTGGAATTCGAAAGTTCAAAAAGAATGGTTGAGCGATTGAGAGATCGTGTTGATCAGAAAAATTGTTGAAAAACGCTAGTAGTAAAGATCGCAGAGATATAAAAATTGCAACACTTTGGCAAAACGCTTCAATAAACTTCTGCTAGCGGCCCAACAAAAGTATGAATGAAGGTCGAGCAGTGCAATCTTCGATCCATTTTTTCCAAAAAAACTGATCTCTGTATCTTCTGAAATCTAAGATTGCAGTTGCTGTTCCAAGCATATTCGCACGAACAAAAAAATTTCAGCAAATTTGGGAATTTATGTTTACTTTTCTAATTTCTACTGAAAAGTCTTATTCATGTTCCTCAAAACGGTTGAAGAAAAGTAAGTTAACAAAGTTAGCACAATTTTCAGGTTTAATACAACACTAAATAATGTTCGAACAAAGGGCAACTTATCAGCCAAAGTGAAGTTGACGCTGATGTTAGGTTGCCGCGGCCTTTACCTTCGGCCGGAATCGAAGACGAAGCGTAAAATTAAGCTAGTTTAGAATATTACTTATTAAATTTAATCTAATCAAAAATAAATCAATGTACTAGCTAGGAATCTCTTACAACAAGTGTATGATTATGAAAGCAAATATTTTAAAATAATGCATTCAAAGTTGCTATTACTGCAGAACAATAACTGACGAGCGATATAGGTAGATAACAAGATAATTCCTCAAGGAAACTAAAGCTGTCTGCTGCTTCTACGCTTATTAAATCTAACGAGTGTGCGTTCAGATTTACGGCAAGTAATAGTTTGCTAGATTAATCCACTAAATATTTTCCATCAAAGCAGCATGTCTGCCGGTCTCAAAGGCATGAGCGAAATTAATAATTCACTGCTTTATTTGTTAACCAGCCGCAAGTGTGAACGTATGATACATTTATAGGTTTCACGGCAGCCTTGGGCTATGCTTTTGATCCAATTGTTAAACAGAATGGCTGAAAATGCATCCTCATTTGTTTCGAGTAAGAGAGATTGTTGCTATGATTAAGACCTGAATCTCATAGGGGACAATATGATTATATATTAAAATTATCGACTTGGTACAGTGACATTCTTGAAACTTCTTTCTTGGTAGAATATAACAGGTGAAAGATATTGAATATTCGTACCTAGTTTCACATGCAGATAGCAACAAAAAATTGGATTGTATTTAAAACGATGGTGTAATCTTCGAATTTTTGTAGTATTGCAATAAGTCACATGGATAGCGCCATCACTGAATATTTGATGACTTCGAATACAAAATTTCATTGAGATACAATAAGTGACTCAACCACAGTGAATTATTACATATGATAATGTATCAACAATAACATCTTGCCGAGTGGATTACTGTTTTTTGTGATGAAACATCACACCAATCGACATTTTGCCATTGGTATTGTAAATTTCGAAATGGATGCGTCAACCTTAGTAACGATCTCAGGACAAGGTCACTAAGATTAGTGTAATTACTTGAAAATATATCGATACTGTACTGCACTTAAGGAAGAATTTAGAAATCCCTGAGCTAAGAATGTTGTATATTTATCTCAGAATTATTAATGGTTTGCTCCGATCTATTAAAATGAGAGTATAAATGTGAAATTCAAATTATGATCAACTTTCTCTGACAGCCATCTCCAAATGAACCGTTCAGAATGAACATCAGCGGATGAAAATACTCCAAACTTCCACGAAGTAAATGTGTGTGTCAACCACAGGATCACGCAGCTTATTCAGCAGGACCAATCTTGCCCAGAATAAATTTGGACTCATACGCATCTAGTGGGAAAGTTTTAATTGCGTTGAAATATTAAAAGCAGTTTAAATAACAGTTTTATGCAGTACATTCGCTATTTTTTTATTCATGAAGTGTATAAGCTTGATATATGGAGTCTAGACGTTTGGTATATGTTTTTGTATTTTTAGGAGATGCTAAGTTTGTATGAGAACCTTACTTCATCTATTTTTGATTGAGTTAAAGATAAGTTCACATTATTACACTTTTTTTCTACTTCTTCCAGAGAAATTTTTTCCACAAATTTTAACTTATTTTTATTAAGAGGCCAGGAGATACTCACATTAAATATGAAAATAAAATTCATACTGGTTTATGCGTTCGAACATCAGACCAAATATTTAGGAATTAAACAGCACAGTTTGTTTTGTTGTTGAAAATCAATTTGCAGAATTATATCATATTTCCAGGATAAACCAAATTTGTAATTACTAATTTGGTCAATTAGGTTTTCATTCTGACGCGCAAACAATTTATACATTTCATAGTCAATTACTGAAATATTGAAACTTTTACAGCAGAATGCGCAATGAAAATATTTACCTTAACTTTCCTCCACTAGTCTATCCACATGAATATTGATACAACCCCGTATTCGTAGATTCTGTTCCACGTTTGATCCCTGAATTCTATTAATGTTCGATTTCGAAGCACCCTTGGGCAATAATCGAACACGTTTAGGCCCTTATAATTGATATGACGAAAATACCCACTGCATACTGCTATGACGTCATCACACAAAGCTTTTTGATGTTCCACGCAAAATTAAACACTAATTGAATGGTTATAGGCGCAATAGAAAATCCTGAAAATTCACGTCGTATTACTGATAACATTCAGTATTGTTGTTTGTTATATATTCACCTTCTATTCGGCTGAATAAAGAACTTTTTTTTGTATACTTGATGGAAAACATTAGATTTTATATATAGAAGTCAGTGAAGAAAAGTGCCAGTTTTCTAATTAGCAACACTTTTCCAATTAGCAACAAAAAATAACAAACAAAAAACGCACTTTAACACTTGCCTAAATGACAGCATTGATCTAATACAGAAAAAACTACAGGTCAAACATATAAGAGAATAAAAATTCTCTCGATTTCGCCGGAAACAAATGTAGAGTCGCTTCTTCAGCTACATCCAGAATTTCGCGAGAATCTTCAGCTTCTGACGCTTCTGACAAATTAATTTTTGATATTGTTTATTTGTTACTATGCTCTTATTCAGCAGTTGTCAAATCCGTTACTATATTTTTACAAAAACACAACCTTGCTTAGTACTTCTGTAGAAAATTATTTCTATTCTTGACGCCTTCCACTCAAGTTTTTCCATCAAGTATAGAGAAAAATAGCATGTTCAACACGTAAAAAAAGCGATATTACTTTGCTTATGTGAATTTAATTGTATTAGTAAATCCTCACTTTTCTCTACTTGTTAAACAATCTATTATTTATTATGCGGACTTGGAAATTTTCAAATTTGTCCCCAGTTGGAGAAATTATTTTTCCCGATTTTTTCCTCAATCACTGAAAAATGTGATACGTTGAAGTAGATCATTGTATGACTAATTGTTCCTCATTCATCCATGGATATACGAGATCTGTCCGATAAATATTTGACTTTAAGCTGTAGCTAAAGGTTGAATCAATTCTAATTCATGTTGACGTTATCTTCTTAAAGTCACAAATTTCTTTCAGTAATCCTACTTCCAGAAGCACTTTTTATATTCACATCGCATTGCCAACAGCTGCTTGATCGCATCCTTTTTATCTGCTCTGGGTCTTCAGATCTATTGTCTTTCTAAATATATTCCGGATAATTGAACAGCCTGAAGTCGCAACATAGTTGAAAAATCCCATATTCCACGAGTAATTACCAAAAAAATATAATGAGATGCGTTATGCCACTTTTCAATGAATGGATCATTTTTTTAAACTCTCGTTCACTGTCTGATATTGTTAACATTAATTTTCGTGATGAGAAACACACTTCGGGCTGAAAAAAAAAGTGATTTAACTCTGACTCTAGCAGGCGTTTTTGGTTCATTACTCTTTGCAGCCTTTTACTGAGTGGACTTTTGTCTCAGGGTCGTACATCATTGCCGCATATTTTTGGAATTGTAGCGATAAACTTCGAACAAAAATTTGATGCATTCTTCCTGTTGAATGCGTTCGCTCATTGTAAAATGCCACATTCATACAACAGTGTGCCATGATCGATTGATACGTCATGCTGTTTGATGAATTAAAATTGCGAAAGTTCTCGCTCAATTGTTAGAGAGTACGCATAGAATAGTTATGGCTCAAATTCAGACTTTTGCAACAACTTTTTCAGCACTCTTTTAACTACCTTGAATGGTTCTCTATATCAGCTATTTAGCTTCGGACATTGGAATGTAAGAAAAGGAAGAATGTTGGTTCTCATCTCTGAAAATCACTCATCCTAATAATACTCCCTAGTACTCCACTGTAAATCATGTTATTATTTCAAATAATGATTGGCTAAAGTACCTAAATACTAATTAGTTTTGCGTTTGAATATTACAAAATTGGAAATATTGTTTGTACAGCTTTTGGCTGATCAAATATTACACTATGATATCTATAGACGATTGTGTATTACTTGCGATAAAGGGTAATGTTATTTGATTAGTGCTGCTTCATCAATATGTGCTTTATGTATAAAAGGAATCAGAATTCCAATCATGTTTTAGTGAATTCGCATTCTTGATTAGAACAGTTTATAAGTGGTCCCAAAATTTCTGAAGTGGCAATATGGATACAAGTGACACCTAATGTTCTGGATGCAACTATTCTAGAAATTATTGATAAAATCCATGATTTGGTGATGAGTGGATGTACAAACAGTATTTCCAATCTAGTAATATTCAAACGCAAAACGAATTAGTACTTAGGTACTTCAGCCAATCATTATTTGAAATAATAACATGATTTACAGTGGAGTACGAGGGAATATTATTAGTAAGAGTGATTTTCAGAGATGAGAACCAACATTCTTCCTTTCCTTTCATTCCAATGTCTGAAGCTAAAGAATTGATAGAGAACCATTCATGGTAGTTAGTTATAAGAGTGCTGAAAAAGTTGTCGCAAAAGTCTGAATTTGAGCCATTACTGCTGTATGCGTCTCGAGTGAACAGGTGTATGTTTTGCATCAACATTTGATCATGAGAAAGCTGCCCGTAGGATGTTTCGGCAATTACTCACAGTTGATCAATAACGAAATCATGTAACGTGTTTCAAGGATGGTTTGCAACTGTTTAAGCTAAATCTACAAAATATCAACGTCACTTTGTCATCGTGGACAGAACATAGATACACCACGAGCACCTGATACAAAAGAATGGTCCAAACAATGGATTGCCAGTTATTAAATCACATTGGACACAATCACCCGGTCAGACTCAAGCAAAGCACTTTCTGGATGAACTATCCAAGAAAAAGTCGGATACTGTTTATGGATAGACAAAACGTTAGACTATTAACAGGACTTATAACAAAACATTGCAATTGATAAACATTCACATATATAGGGACTGAAACAACCGCCATGCAGAAGTTGTAAAGAAAAGAGTTCCTGAACATGTTTTCCAGAAGGAAGGGAGTCTGCACACCAAAGCTTTGACCAGTAGAAATTGAACAAAACTCTAGATCTCGTCAAACCGAAATGACTCCTGTCAAAGAAGTGGATATAAGGGTCCGATAAACCAAGATGGGCTGTCAGTAGTGAGTCTATGTCAAAAGGACGAAGATTTTTCCTTGAATTGAGATGATCATAACGACTGTCCATTTAAATTTGCGAGACATAACTCTCATCGACTCTAGGCAATGATGAAAATATCAAGCATTTCATGCTTCGTCATCAAATCGTTTAGAAATCGGGAAAAATGTTAACGATTGATCCACAAAAAAAAATCACCAAGGCGTACCAGCTCACTCCTCTTGAGCTGTAGTCGCTGAATTGTCAACTTATTTTGTATTCTATCCACTGCATCACTTGAAAATGCACCAGAAATACCGATTTTTCAAACCGCCATAGATCGGTCACTTTTGATTTGAAATGGATGATTCTTTGAGTTTTGGGAAGTTTGAAGTTTTTTGTTTCGGGACATCTAAGTTAATCCGATGACAAATTAATCGCACTTCCCACCACACTCCTTGAAAGAAAAATGTTTTTGTTGTCAAAAAATGTCAAACTTTGACAACTTGTACCAGGTACAAAAAAAAAATGTAGACTGAACTCGTAGCCCAGAGAATCAAGCTCATTCATTTTCCTTTAAATTGGGCAAGAAATCGAGTGTCTGCGACGATTTGACGCAAAGTTATTGCAGTTTTTTTGTCATAATTTGGCTAATCTTGCACGGAAATTGATGAACTTTTGAATTTTGAAAAGTTCGAAATTTTTTCTCCAATCTTCTTCAAATTATTTTCTCTTCGAATTAAATTCATTCCCTGGCATCCGCCGAAGAAAAAAAAATGATTAGGACCTGAAATTGTGATATTTCGAAAATTCTTATTATTTAATTGAGGATGCGATTGCGGAAGTTGGACCAATCGTATTATTCAGAAGGGATCAACAAACTGAAGCAGCTTTGAAATGAAAAGCCTTGAATCGGAATAATGATTTCAAAAACTGTTCAGTCATTTTGAGAGCTTTTCCAAATAATCTTGATGAGTCATATCATGTGAACAATTCTATATTGGCGTGCAATATTAAAGTTCATTGTGTTGAATCGATAAGGTAATTAGTTAAGTTCACAAATAGAAAAATGATCTCTTGTCGAGAGTAATAACTTTACAGACTCTTTATTTTTCACAGAAAATTTATCATTCACTCTACACCTCTCAAGTGTGTAATCAAACAAATAAATATTGGATGAAATGGTTGAAGCTGAATGGATTAGTGAATGGAGGTAGTATATATAAGGGAATTCAGTCAATTATAAATTTACTTCTTGTAACTCCACATATTAGGTGCAGCCTAGACTCAGAGTTAGAAAATGAAAAAATAATACTTTTGACTGAATTCCCTCATTTCCACTACTTAAAGAAATATTTATATTCTTGGATAAAAGTCAACAGTATATTTTCCATTGTCGCTTTCAAATTCATCTCCTCTTTTTTTCTCATAACCACACCTCCTACAATACAACATTGGCTTGCTAGTTTAGGTAGTTATAGGTACATATAGTAGCTAGTCCTATTTAGCAAGTTGTATATCTCATGCACTCGCACGGCATACAGGTGATATATAACGTGAAACGTCTACTTGTTTAATTATAATTAAACTTGCAAATAACCCCAGACGCTACTCCTCAACCTCCTGTTGGAGCAAACCGGCGAATAAAGTCAGACGGCGTGAAGCACATGAGAGACGACATGTTTGTGTGATTTTCGAACAGTGGTGACGGTACTGAGATTGGGAGATATGACACTAAATGCATCTTCAGATTTTGGAAATTCTTGTTGAATTACGCCACGTTAATCGTGATCAACTTGTTAGTTTTACTTAAGAAGTACAGATGATTCATGAATTTATCATCCTTAGGGCTGGTTTTCCACCTCTTGTTGTACTTGATCATCTATATTAGTCGATCCTCAATTCCAATCGTCTCCGTAATTTTTTATTATGGATACTATGCAATTATTCCTAAATTAATATTGTTCATTCCTATTAGTACTGTCTATTTGGTGATAGTCAATTATTGATAATATTTATTGATTGTTTTATAATATAGTCAGTATAATCGACTTGATGAAAACTACACATGAAGATCACTAGATCAGTGTCTCCAAAATATGGAGGTCATGGACCACAGAAAAAGTCTATTCGTGTGTAAACAAGCATTATGTCATATGAACGACATGATGCTCAATTTTGCATAAATTACCATTCCCACTATTCTCTAGTTCTTCTCAAACTTTTATTTCCCCAAGTAGATGTGGCAAGAAAACGGATGCATATCAGAGTCTCATCATGAGAAAATCCTGATTCACCTTCCATGGTACAAAACCTTAAAACCTGTTCTCCAAAATAGAATACGAAAGCGTAGAAATAATTATTGAATCTATGGCAATGAGATTAACTAATGCACATGGAACTTAAAGAAATATTTTACTTTTCTGTATCTATATGGACTCAGAACGCGTTGAACTCGAATTATTACAAAACGTTGACGTAAAAAAGAAGAACTTGGTCACGCATGAGGCAAAGCAAAGCCACATTACTCGTGTAACATTTTCGTCAATCATCTTCATCAAGTTCTATGTATTTTATAACAACGATTATCAAAAATAAAAGTAAAACCTCATGTTATTGCGTCAACATTGTTCCGAACTTCAATTAACCATCTGAGTGTGCTGATTCATCTATAACGAGCTCTTTTCCTTTCGTTTTCTACGTCATTCAGTTGAAAATTCACTTTAGCAGTAGCAGATCCAGGAAAGAAACTAAGGGTGCTCAAGCCCCCTCCCCATGCATCTCAAAATCTCAAATTAAACTTGATATTATACTATTTTCTTAGTATTACCAGGGATCATCCATATACTAAACTTTCCACAATATAGTATCCATCACTTATCCTTACTTAATCCATTCTGAGTAGGTATTGTGTGTTTTCAAATTCCTTTAAGAAGGTAACAAGTTTTTTATCCGCGCTCCACTAATTCGAGAACACATCATGTTGTCATCACCAACCAAAATCCTGGATCCGTCACTGTACTTAGATCATGTGTAACGACCCACAGGATAATTTTTATAAATCTATATGAATCACCGTATACATTGAAACCTTACCTTCGCAAAAAACGTACCCAGTGCACCAATGCCGCCAATAAAATATACAAAAGAGAAGAATTTACAACCGCAGTTTATAAAAATAAATGCCAGCTTGACGGTACTGTATTGAGCGCAGAATTCACAGGTGTTGATCTCCAATCCTGGAATGAAATTGTGTCAAATAGCTCCTAAATTAAAAAAAATATATAAGGATCCCATTATAATGCGGGCCTCAACCCAGCAGAGCTGCCTAACAAATGAAAATATGCTTGTTTGATTATTTATCGTCTTGATTATATAGACACAACTGATATTTAGCAATCATTTGGAGCGAAATTGCTTTCAATCGTTTTTTGCAAGCTGCGATCACAGATTCTTTTTTGACTCGATACAACGTTCCGAATGTCAATAGATTAGAAATGATTAGACGTTCAATTTTAATATTGTTTTCCAACATGCCTTGCACAATGTCAACCGTATGATAAGCAGCATCATCTTGTTGGAAGATACATTTGATATTTTTCAAACGCATCTATTCATTTTATGGTTTCGAATCCTGCTACAGAACTTTCATGATGTTACCTGAGTTAACATGGATCCACAAATAATCAGGGCGTGCGACAGTCGAAAACAACGTTCTTCTGAATACAGCTAGTATGATAGTTTTTTGCTCAAGTCCTCAAGAATATCATCAAGGCAAATCTCAAATCTAGTTTTGTCACTTCATAGTACAGTGTAACGTAAACCTATACTACGAAGTGACGTAGCTAATAGTTGTTTGCATTGTTGCTAGCCGGAACCAAATTGTAAGAAATCAAGAAGGAATTTATCGCACTGAGTTGATTTTTGCCCTACATAATGAATGCTGATAGATACATTGGCATCCTGCAGGAGTTAAAACCACAAACTGAAATATCAAATGTATCTCCAAAAATATGATACCGTTGGAATCGTGGAAGATTGGATGTTGGAAAATTAAACGTCACCTTCAAAATAAACGTCTAATATTCAGATCTCTTGTCGATCGAAGCCTTGTAGCTCATCATAAAGTAGGAACATTTTAGAGTCGTCTCCGGAAAATCACTACTGATAATTACTGAACATAAGTATATACACGGCTCAAGGCAGTAAATAGTTTTTTTGTAACACGTCTACCGAAAGTACCCTATTACTGAGCTGCTTCTGCTTCGAAAGTTCTCAATTCCAACTCATGGTAACAATTTTCATCAATTCTCTGTTGACTGGGAATCAATGGGTATTAATGTCCGCTGGGTGAAAATGAAATTGTAGATCATGGATCTTGGATGCCGTTGGATTTTTTTATTTCATTGAAATATGTTAAATTGATATTTGGAAGAAATTTTTATTATAGAATGTGTTCGTTATAGTATGTGCATTTATTGTGAACGGGATAGCACAGAAAATGTGAAAAATATCAATCAATGAAATAAATCATGTGAGTTATCTTTCATTGTATTAGTTTACTGTAATGTGATTGCATTTGCAAAAATCTGTTTGTCAAATCGATAAGATAGTTTCGATACATTCAAATTAGTTCAAAAAGCTTAGTAATGGGTGTACTTCGGTGCACTTGTTGCAAAAAGTATCGTATGCAACACGGACTCTGAACGACTTATTACGTATATAAATAGTAGGGCGCCACGTAGTTGAATTTATTTTTCCCAAGGTACTCAACCACGAAAATACCTGAAATTAAGGTGTTGAAAGGAATAATTGTGAAACAGGAGAATAGGTGTTAGTATTCTGTTCGTCAGCGTCAATCTGGTTGCTGACTCCCAAATAATTTAATATAACTCAAACAGCAACTTACCTCGAGCTTACTGAGAGAAATTACGCTCTCTTCTACACTGCTGAAAAGAAAAGTGTGGGCAATTTTCATTCAATAAAAAAAAAGGTATTTACCCAAAATAAATGAATTTAATTAAATAAGTACTTTGAACAACGCACCTAGTAGTGCCAAATAAAAATAAATGAATATAAAGTAATTGAAATAAACTATTTCAAATTACGCGCCTAAATAACGCAAAAAAAAAAACAAATAAATGAATGTAAATAGTAGGCCTTACAATGCCTCACGCCTAAGTAGCGCAAAAATCAAATAAATAAATGTAAATAAGTTAGGTTAGAGCCCTCGACGTTGTACAAAAAGGTACCAAAAAAAGTAAATGAAAATGCGGAACAACTCGCGCGTACGTCTATGAGTATACCAAAAAAATAACAACAACAATAAATTTGGCCCTTCTTCGATCGAATCGAGTTCACAGCGAAGTATACCACATAAGCGTAAAAAAAAAAGAAAACAAACTACTTCGTCGACTGACCCTATACAATTTACAAAATAATAGCGTGGTCCAAATGACCACGCAAAAAAAAAGCAGTAAACAAAAGTAAATTAGATTCAGCCGTGTAGGGCGGTTTAGCCACCCAAAGTGAATAAGTAAAATGAAGATAAAAATATCGGCAGTCCGAATAAGAGAAAAAAAACAAAACCACGAACGTAATGCCACTTAGCTGTCACTTCCGGTTGGTTGCTGGAGCTCGTTGACCTCTATTGGTTTGTCACACCAAGATGGACGCCTCAAACAGATATTTCCCGGTCCGGACTGGCTCAGGAAATCTGGTGACGTCACACCAGGGTCAGAGATTTTATAAAAAGGGTGCCTAGGTGGTATCAGGCACTCCGTAGCCGAGATGTTGGTCCAAAGTAGTTCAACTACGCTCGCAGATGCTCGGCGAAAAAAAGCGATAAAGTACACGAAAATTTTATAATCCTCCAACCATGGAGATGCTTGCGGAACAACACAAAACTGCACCAAGTGCCAAAAATGTTCCGCGAAGCAAAGAAAAGCTAGTTTTTGATCCCTCCTAGAGGATTGCGCAAGGCAATATACAAAAGCGATTCTTAACAAAATTTTAATGAACAAAATGTACTGTGGTAGTTGAAGACCAACTGTAGACTGACGACTTCTGTCAAGTCAATTCCGGACGACCGGACTTAATTAAGAAAAAACCGTTTTTCATTAATTCAAAAAAAAACTGAGTAACGTCACTGACTATAGCGCGCGCATTACAACAGCGACAATTACAAAATCTTGAACTAAAATTTGATTGACAGAAGTAAACAAAAACACGCTTTTAATGTAACCAAAAAAAACTGAGCTTAACGAAGAGAAACAAAACTAAAAATTTGAAATATGAATTGAAAACGATAGAATTTGAAACTGAAAATATCTTTAACCAAAAGTAAGTACATGAAATTTACCTGAAAAAAAACCCAAATTAACCCAAACTATATTTTAGAATTTAATCCTACAAAAAAAATAACCAGAGGCCAAATTGGCACGTAACAGACTGTCATTATTGTCACGGACAAATTTGGCTACACGGAGCTACGCCTTGGGCTTTGTCCTCGTCTTCACCGAATGCAGCCAAATTTATCCTGGATAAAAATGACAGTCGTTCGGTCCTAGTATTACTATTAATTGTTGTAGATTCTCTATGTTCTGGCAATATTAGAAAATATGATATCACATACACCTACTGGTTAGTTACTCCATCTGCGCTTACTCTTGATCTCTCTAGCGAAAATCCTCCGTATCATAGCATAAAGTTTCACGGGAAACTCCTATATTTTATCTATTCAATTCAATTAGGCAGTATCAATGCATTATGCTATTGTTATTGGATTTATTATCTCAAATGTTCAAATAGTAATATTGAAATTTTTTTCATCACCATAAAAAGTAATTCTTGATCTCTTTTTGTTCTAGGTAAGTGAATTCTCACTTGGAAAATGATGAAAAAATATATTGGTAAGTGAAATTATGTGATTCATCGGACGTAACTTTCAATCACGCTCAAAGTATGTATACCAGAAGAAATATATGTTAGTATTATTTATACATGAAACCAATTCTGAAGGAAATAGATAAGCCAATTCTGTGAATTTTTCGACAGATTTTGCTCTTGTGTTTATTCCTTATGACCAAAATAGAACCTTCAGACTGTCAGATGGTATTTTCGGCCTCAATTTTCATGAAAAAGCATGATCTGATCCAATTTGATCTCTTCTGCCATGTTCACGCAATTAAATTTGGGGAAAAGAAAAGTCCGCGTAAACGATAGGCAAAAGGATTCCACGTGCCCGAAAGGTTGAAATGAAGGCTCGATTGTACAAAAAGATATATCAATTGTTCACGCTTTTCTCGCTTCTGCCGATTGGCCGTATAAAAGTTGATATCATGAGTATCTCGTAGAAACGAATGGCAGAAAGTTTTTTGCAAGATGCATTTCGAGCACATCTTGACTTGGTCATTCGAAAACCTTCTGCTATTCGTTCCTACGAGATACTCATGATGCCAACTTTCATATGGCCTATTGGCAGGAGCGAGAAAAATGTGGACAATTTTTTGCACAATCGAGCTTTCATTCCAAACTTTCGGGCGCGTGGAGCCCTTCTGCCTATTGTTTTCCGTAGATGGTTTTTTCCCCTAAATTTTATTTTGTAACCATGGCAAAAGTGACAAAATTTGATCAAAACATGTTCTTCTCATGCAAATTCAAAATTAATTCTCGTTATGCTGGTCACCCGGTCCAGCTATAATTTTAGCAATATCATCCTCTAAATATACATAATACTCATCAAACCTCTTGAAGAAAGAAAAAACGAAATGAGGCACTGAAATCTACGATTATCTGACGGTCTATTTAGCTTGGGAAGAAATACTCGTACTGTAGTGATCTTCACCTACAATTGAGTGACAGATGATATTTATAGATTATATGTCTGACTACAAATAGGTATCATCATGTCAGATTTCTGTAAGCAGAAAGAAAAAACTCTCTCTCACACTGCTGTTATTTTTTTGATGGATTGGCCAAATTATTACTAGTTCTTCGTGAAATACTTTAATAGGCAATGTATTCCTGTGAATCAACCACCAAAATTTGAAAAACTCTCTATCCTTTCAAGAAAAGCGAAATCTTTTGCTAGTTTCTTACTAATAACTTGTGAACGATAATCTGTACTTTTTTCTTTGTATGGACTTTTTTACGCCTCTTTCCCGTAACTCGTACAATTACTGCTGTATGAAATCATTTTGATAGAAAAAATTCATACTTAGGGAAATATGGATCCTGCAATTTTCGTTTTCAGAAGACTTGAATATGGATGCTTAAAATGGCCGTAACTCGTCAATTTTTGTCACCAAACTGTGAAAAATTTGATTATTTTTTTTGTTCTCACCATTTGAGGGCGCTAGAGACATTTTCTAAGTGACTATCCTAATTTTAGTATGATTGGAGTATTTCCTTAGAACTAATTTCACCATGCTAGAAACTTGTGGAATCATTTTTATTTTTCACATGCATTGAGACTCACAACAACATCGATAATAACTCACAACTCAAGGTTTTTACTGTCCGATACAATCAGGATCTGCCAGATGCAACATATTTGACATGAAAAGAGACAGGAAATTGAATAAATCGTACGTGTCTCAGATATCGTCATGTTATATGATAGGAACTTACATTGAAGTAAAAATCAAATATCAAATCGATGATTCCAATGTTAAATGTACAAATATTACAATTACATTATATTGTGAAGATTATAGTTGAAAAGAAAGAACAGTTGCGTTAGGTTGGACGTGTGGAATAGACCACAAATGGAAAGTTTGCAAAGAGATTCACTATAAGAAAACTTTTTAGGTGATACTGTGAACGTCCAGTCGTGCATTCTAATAGATCTTTTTTTCGTGTGTTGCATTTTTTACAGATTTTCGTGTTTCTTATTTTTTTTTGCAATTCATAATGAATTGATGCCTCCAAAAAAGGAAAAGTCAATTGGATCAATCAACACTACAAAATAAAAAAAAAAAAACGGACGGAAGAGCGCTACCGCGTGCGGATTTCTAAGCCCTTGAATAAAAAAAATATATATATTGATAGTACAGGACTATCGCGGGCCAATTCAATCGAGTATTGCAGTAATTTTTTTTCCTTCATTCTTCGAAAAAAGTATGTGCGTTCTTTTTTCAATTCTTGATCAATGCACAATCAACTTGACTTCTCTTCAATTTTCATATTCCTTTCTATTATACCTCTAGAACAATAATTCTCTTTGATAAGTTCACTTGAGGTTCGATGCAACACATGTATGGAAGTAAAACCACAATTGAATCTTTTCTATTTTGCCATAATAACCATTTTATAAACCGTCAATTATTTCCAGCTCCTCAGTTGTTACATCACTGTTTAGATGTGGGACATGGGACAGGAAGTTACTCCATCCACATCACCTTGTCACCTTGCCACCAACATCCGGTGATGCGGAGCGACCCGCCGTCACAGATCCATCACCTTTTGAGGTTCAAACTGTTAACATTGTCAACATCTTCCCATGTTCAGTCTGTGTTGCTAATTTGAGCCTTCTGGTTTCATCCCTTGAGTATTTGTACGTAAGCTGAATTTTTTCTTGTGAATATAATAATATAGTGGGTTATCTAGTACTATATTAAAGAAAACTCCTGGTTTTGCTTCCTCTGGTTGAATTTCCACGAGAATTCGATTCAGCACCCACTCCCTCTTCTTCTCTGGAAGGGGCTCATTACTTCATTTATTATTTCATCATCCTGTCAGCCCTTCTTATCGCAGCAGCCCTTAATTCGCACCCTAACTTTCCCTTCAAAGCAGAGCTTTCTAATATGCTGTTCGTATTCTAGCACCCAAGGTCTATCCCTAGCGCAAATGTCTTATCATTTCGCTGAAATTAATGGAAATTAAAAGTAAAAAAAGTCTTGGATTATGATGACGAAGAATTCCCCGTTACGCTAAAGCAAAGAAAGTGAAATTGGATTCCGGGATTTTCACGCTCAAAGTTTGCAATTCAATTAACAAGAAATTAATTTATTGGCTTGTTACAGTTATAATTGCGTTAAGATTATTATGGTCTCCGTCCGTTGAAGCGACTGGATTAAATTTTTGATTGTGATAATGATGAAGAATCATAATAGAGAATTCATATGACTGACCGCAGTCAATGAAAATAATTTGATTGACTGTAAGATTTCTAATATCTACGAAAAAATTCATATCAATTGGAACAAAAAAGTTAAAAGAGATATAGAAGTCATAAATACATCACAGTGACTTGGTTATGGTCATTCACGCGCCTTTATATGTCTGCCGTGGCTTTCGCAGGGTGCTGAGCGCAACACCCAGAGTAACTTTTCAGTCTCTTTTTTTTTCTATTCAATATTCAGATTATTCAAAACTCGGAGCTTCATCACACAACTTTTGCTATTGTATGTAGGGACGCGTATTTTTCTTCCAATCCTTTATTCATTCAGAAAATGTTTTAGGATCGAAATTTCAATGTTCACAATTTATTCCCAGCCATCCTCTCTTCGATTTGATGGAACGACAAACGAACTTATCCATATTTATGTAAATAAAATGAGCTTGTTAAAAACTGTTTTAATATGGTGTAAATCCTTTCCGTCAAACTACGACAGTAGTTTTCAGCATTAGTATTAGCACAAGTTAACACAACATGGCACAAGGCACATGGATAACCTACAAGACGAAGTTGACGTAACAGACATAAACATAGCATGTGGCTGCAATATTAATCATTCAGTTTTCAGTGGATCTATTTAGCATTCATCTCGCTATGCTTATCTTCCTGCTCGTGTAGTGCACGGAGTTCGTTAGTGACACTCGTGCAAGTAAAATACTGCCAGGTGCTTCCTTTACCTTCATGGACTACATATACATATCTTTAACTAGCACCAAGGGAGGAACGGTTCATCCCTGACGTATTTAAAACTTCCAAGCACGAAACACTTTTACATATGCACTAGTCAATTAGGAACAACTGTTTTACTATGGATTAGCTTCAAAGTTCTAATCTAGTTGTTGCTTAAGGTTAATTGCGGTAGTAGCTTGTTTTTTTTTTTTTACGTTGTTTTACAGAATGAATCCTGAATATTATTATCGTCTGCACCACAATCTGTCTTTCTATAGGCTTTATTATGGAAGTTTCTTGTATTACTAAGTAATTCATTATCCATCTTTACATCTTCATATTTTAATGTTCTATCAAATTTGTGGAACTAAAATAAATTTTCAAACAAGGATGAGCATAATTCACAGTTACAAGTTCACAAATAATCCATCTATTCACTGAACTTCAAACTCTAAAAGTCATGACCAATTGGGTAAAGTCAGATAGTTTATTCTTGATTAGTAATTCCACGTAGGACACATTAAGTTAATAAGCTTACAATAAATTCATTGTCGAATCCAGTGAACATATTACAGACCATTAGGTGTAAACGTTGTTGAGCGTACGCTGCCCGATAATAACAATAATTAGTTCGTATGATAGCGCTCATTTAATATATAATTTTTAATCCCAGGGGATCAGATGTCGTTATCCGCTATTTAGCGAGAGAGATCCATGAACTAGACCATTGGATGCACATTCACTCGTACAACATCGAGAGGATTTTGCTCTGAACAGAAAAAGTCACTCTCCTGGAATTATTTCTGAATGAAAAAGGCGAGAATATATGTACCAGTGTGTTCATCTATATGTTATATTTTACGAGGTGTGATTGGAAAGTCTTGAGATTGGGCTCCTAGCTTCAAAATGGCAGTACATACAAATAATTATAGCTAGGAATCTTCTTCAAAGTATTCCCCCTCTGATTGAACACATAAACTTCAACAGGGCTTCCAATTTGAGAAGAATTTCCAGGCAATTTTGTTTTTCAAGGACTTTCTCTCCCGCAAATTTTCGCGATATCGCTCGAAAATACTTCCTTAGAATTTCTAATTAAATGTTTGTCTGTTAGGGACATATTCACAATGCGTAATACATGGAGAATAAAGAACAAATTAGCAACATTGTCTCAACATTCGAAAGACTTTGATGTACTTCTTTCTATCGCGGCAAACCTGAAATTCTCCACTATGACGCTTGGGCCTTTATCTCTTGGTCATGCCCATAAATCCAAGATTCAGCGCCTATAATATCATTTTTGGGTCGTTTTTAACCCGATTTAGCAGCTCTTGATCTTTCTACTTGTCTGGGAAAAATTTCGGGATCAATTTGGTGGACACTCGACGCATGTTCAAATCTTTTGCTAAAATTGACTGAACCTTGTGAAAATGAGATTCAGTTCATCAGCCCTTTATCTTGAACCGATCGTCAGAGAGTACTAAATCACAAATATTCGCGATGTTTACTTTGATTATTAAGAATAATCATCAACTTATCTTATCAAATCTATTAGAACAAGTTATCACTTACCAATAATGACTCCTATCTCAAAACTTTCCAATCACACCTCCAAATTGCATGAGCCATAAACTTGAAATATAATTGGAACTATTCACTCATTATCTATTTTCAAAAATTATTGTTGATTATTAAACAGCAGGTAGTCTTCTTGAGAAGTTTTGAACTGCTCTATTTTTGTCTACGTATTGTACCTTTTGAAATTACTAATAAACAGTGGGGTGAGGAGGGTAAACATCGTTGTATCGCAGGTTGCGTTTCTCACTTGAAAAAATATCGATTGTGAGATGTGAAAAAAATCTAGTTTTTTTTAATTTTGGATCAATTAATATATTATTAATTCTATTTTAATAAATATTAACATACAGTACAGAATACAGGCGTGCACTTCTTAAACATAAATAGAAGCAGGCAAACCGCATAACAAGCATGTTTACTCCCTTCGCATCTCAGAACTCCTCACCTTGTGAGTGCTAACATCACAACAAACTGTGGACTGCCATAGGACGCGCTGGGTCTATTTTAATAATACGTCATTGGATGGAACTGTTTGTTCAATAAAATCCAGAGTTTTCTTCAGATTCAGCTGTTTTTGGCTCCTTATCCTAGGAGACTGCTTCACAGTGACTGATCAAGTGCACAGAGGTTTCTTCCTCTTTTCTACAAACTTTGCATTGTGCAAGCGACCTTTCATGGTTCATGCTCCTGATTTGACGTTCTATATGATCATAAGGTGGCTCCAATACTGTTCAACCTAATTCTGGAGTGGGTCATAGGGCAGGGTCAACTATACACTAGAGGAACAATTTTTTACCAGAAACACCAATGTCTAGCTTATGCGGACGATATTGCAATTATAAGTAGGTCCAGAAAGGAATTGGGAAAAGCTAAAAGAATATGAATCAGTGAACCTTAAGCCAATATCGGAGAATGGAAAAAAATAAGACTTCGAAGCGGTCACAAATCTCAGTTATATAGGTATAATAATATCTGATAAAAATAGTGAAGAAAATTTAATAAATATGAGATTATCAAAGGCAAGCAGATGCGTCGGTTCGTTGTTCAAACTCGATAAATCTAAAAATGTGACTAGGTCAACAAAAGTGCGTATATATAAGGTGGCAGTAGGAAATTAAAAAAGGTAATGTTTCGTCTCGCGTCATTTTTGTACAATTTTTATCTTATTGCATACCTATGTCGCCATCTGTATGACAAATTTGCACTAATTTTGTAAAATTAGTACGTGCTAATGACACTTGATTGAAGAGCTTGATTGAATTTGGGGAGCATGCGCGTCTGGTTTTCTCTCTTTGGTTTCTGAGCCGTTGTTGCAGACGGGTTGTTTTGATCAGTCTTGTGATTTTTCTAGTTGTTCTAAATTCTGTGATTATTTTATTCCGTTAAAATCAGTGTTAGGATTTTGTAAGTATTTTGTTTATTATTTTTGTTCACATTATTCGAAATTTACTATTATTTTTGCTAGTGATTTCGTTTGAGGCGACCCGCGTGGTTAACCTTTTGTTTTCCAAATTTGTTATACTAAATTTGTTATACTAAATTAATATTTTTGTTCTAATTTTTTTTTTTTTTCTTAGTTTCATATATACACTCGAAGTGATAAAACCTACGAGATTTATGGCTATCTTCGTTCCTCCCTTCACCTTTCCTCACCTAAGTATGTTTGATGTATGAATGATTAGTGAAAGTGGTTGATAATATATAATAATTCAACTATATTTTGGATCCAACGCGTTGCAACGAATCACGTTCGTGAATTTATCGACTCGTCGCTAATAAATCCTTATTCTTGTCCTGCTAGACTTTGTATTTTCTTTGTTTTTTCTTCTCTTTAATGCTCAGCGTAGTTTTTTTTCTACTTTGTAAATTTTTAGTGCACTATTTAAAATCAGGCAAATAATTAACTTACTGATTATTTTATTTAATTTTTACTAAATTTACAGATACTCGTTTTTCAATTTAAATCTAAATTTATTTATTCAAGTTTAATGCTTCACGTTTGAAGAGAGCTCTCCAATTTTTTATAGGAACTTCCTGTTCCAGTTGAATTGGATACTGGTTGGGTTGTTTGTTTTCAGTGTAAACTGCTAGGGATCTTAGGAACCCGTGGCCACTTGAGACTAGTTTTTGGCCAACTTCAAGTTGAGAAAAACATCAACACGTCTACGAAATTAAGAAGAACATTAATATCTCCCGAAGTTGACTACCAGGCGCACGGCCAACCTTAATATCTTCAAGGACCGTTGGGTATTTATCAAAGCCCTATAAGACGCAAGATCAACTTTACTTAATTCAGGGAACGTTCTTGTCTGACGTTGTTTTTGTGGCTAACAATCCGTCATCTATCTTCTCTGCCGATACTAGTCTTGAGCTCCGCCTGAAGAGGATATTTAGCTAGTTTTTGTAACGTAATTTTGAACGTCTGTGATGTGCTCTCCAGTTCCCTTTTGGCTGTTGCAGTGAGATTTTTTTGTATTATAGCTTTAATCATTTTCGTAAGTTACCACATTTTTTCAATTATAATTTTTGGATTTATTTGCTTCAAATTAATAATAATTTTGTTTATAATTGATTTCGACGTCTATGCTTTATTCCTTTTTTTTAGCTGTCGCTATTGTCTCCCAGAATAGTACCTTTTTCTCCTTTGATCATTTCCTGGGAGTGGCGCCCATTTCCCATTTTCCAGGTAGAATATTTCTGGTGCCCTTATTAATAGCTAACCTGGGTCATCACTTTCAAGGTAGGATATTCCAATACTTAAATTTAGTGTCAATTAGCAGTACATTAAGTTTTTGCTACCAAATAGTGAAGAAACATTACCTTTTTTAATTTCCTACTGCCACCTTGGAAATAGGAAAAGGAACACTCTCTTTAGCTAATCGGCCAGCTACCTGATTCATTCAACAGCCTGAGTGCTCATGTACCTAGGTTAAATATAATCCTTGTAACCAAAGTATGGAATCTGCAAATGCAATTTAGGCTGGTACAAATCCTTTTTAGAAAACTGTTATGTTGACAAAGTATCACTTAAATTCAATTCATATCATACCACTCGGTATAAATGTTAACACATTGAAAATTCGAAGACTCTTTATTTCAAACCCGTTGTTCAAATTCGCAGTGGATGAAAGATCCCACTTCGAATCTGCAACTAGCTTGAAATCTTTGTTCTTGTTATAGTTCCAGAGGATTTGTTTGAGTTGGTGGAACTGAACTGAGTTTGAAATCAGTCTACAGCCTACTATGATATTCTGCTGAGTACTTATGGTGATTTGAGGGGTCGCTGAACGAGGGACTGTTGCAGAATAATGTGTTTTGAGTTTTGTTGATCTTTGCTGCGCGGTGCGCTCTGCACACTCAACTTTGAATGGAATTTCTTTCAATGTACATTTTGTCTGCATTACTGCTTTAGTTTCAAACTGATTAAGTTTTATCGAAAGCTCACTATTTGCTGAATGAGCAAACATTGAATCATCCAGAATTGATTAGTGTGTAGTAAACTTTCAAAGCAAGAGTGAAATTTAACTTATGGGGGGATGTGATTAATTCTAAACAAAGTCAGAGGATCGTTCTTTTGTTTTGTTTTCAAGAAGGGATCAACCAAAATTAATTGAAAACGAAAAATTTGGGAGCAAGCGTAAGTTACAAAGAGCAAAATTTGTTGTCCTGCTACAATTGTAGCTCTTTCTAAGAATTGTCCAGTGCAGTCCCTCCAAAACCCCTACGCAATACTAATGGATGACTGTTTGACCTTCAGGCAAAAATTCTCTATGCACAACTCCTCTGGATCATTTCCATCAGAGAAGATCAAGATTTTCGTGCTTTTTCTGGGTGATAGGATCCTTCGCCAATACACTGTGATGATAGGACTTTTGCCTTAATAACGTCTCATTTCCTGTGATAATTATTTGACTAAACATCCTATCATCGTCAATTTAATAAAGATGTTTCTGCTTCCCGGTCATCGAACGAGAAGGCATATTAATTTTTTCGTCAAATTTTCATGACTTGAGCAAATTAGGATACCAATCTATTCTGAAGTTCTCTGGCAGTTAGACAACGATTGGCCCGTACCTGAACTTTTCTTACTGTAAATGTCATCATATGAGGTCGAAGGATTTTTTGGTCAAGAATCATCTTTTGTAATTGAAGGTTGTAAGACAAACCATTCATAATAATGCGTGCAAAGAAGAGCATCACTTCCATAAGCTTGTTTCAAAAGTGGAAACGTCTCCGTGAATGCTTCACATAGAATTTCACGTTTCATCGTTGCTCTCATAAATTGGACATTTTGGAAATCGCCACGAATACTGGAATAGGTTTCATTGAGACGATAATAAGTCGTAAACTGAATAATGTGAATAATTTGGAGTTTTTGGAAAAAGGATAACGAATCTGCATCTCTTCCTTTATAGGAAAATAATTCCGTTACAGCTACAACCGAACAATGTATCATATTATTGTGCCAGTTATTACCAATTATTTCCCTCTTTGTGCTTCCCTCGCACTATATACACCTAATAATATTCCCCAATTATATTGCCCAGTATAGTCCTCATCCTTCCAGTCGGGCTCGTACGCGGAAAACGAACAAGTAACCAGGACTCTAGGCTGATCACTAGACCGCGATCGACCGCAAGTTTGCCATCTGCTCGACTTGGATAGTGTTACCGATACAGGACAGCGGTTGCCAAACAGCGGCAACGATATATTAGCCGCGGACCGCAACATTTAACAAAGTTCGCACATTACATAGCGATGGGCAGCGGAACCAACATCGGAATCGGTATTTTAGATTGCTACATTGTTTGATTACTTGCTTGTTCTGTACGAGATATGCTCGAGATTCGCAATTGAAATTGAGATTGGTAAATGGAATGGATTCCATACGATGGAGTAATTTGAATTATAAACATGCAAGCTCCTAATTGGATCTGGTTTCTATCAAATAGTACTATTTGTTTTCATTTGGAGCCACAGTACTCAAAATTTGAACATATCCAATCAAAATTGTGCAATCAAATCTTTGGAATCATCAATTCTAATTTCATCATTCCAACTTTCAATAACTTGACATTAAAAAGTACTCGAAGCATTTTCAATACCCAAAAAAAAAAGTCTTGAGATTTTTGAAGGAAGTGTTCTATTACATTGCATTAATATTGACAATGTTGAAATAGTCCAAGCACTAGGGAAAAGGATCACCGAGGGCGTGTTTGTGTTTACAATTGATACCACTTCCAGACAGGATAAATTTGTAATGTCATTCATGCAAAATTTATAAACGAAGCGAGATGATGATGCTTTTAAGTATACATGATCCATCCTTCCGCCAATTATGAAAGTATAGCTCCTCCTTGCATTGTTCTAAAATTGAAATATATTCTCCCACCAATCATCACCCGATTCAAATATTCATTGAGCACTATTTGAAAAATATCCAGTTTTCCAAGCATTGTGTGCAACGATCACGATAGACCATACATACAATGGGTGGCTGTAACGTCTTTTCAATCAACCAGTATTTATTAACTTACTTATGATAGATCTGCACAGCCGCCTTCATTTCCTATTCCATCTCAAATATCTGCCCCCTCAAGTCAGTCTTCAGGTTTTCAAACGGAAAATTCAGAAGGATTCGAATCTGGTCTGTAAGGAAAATAATCAAGTTCTACGAATCTTGTGTTCCTCAGAGCAGACTTTTCAATTTTGGTTGTATATACTGGTGCATTGTCCTGCAACATATAAATGACACTCTGAAATAATTCAAAGACCTTTATCGTATATAGATGACTCCCAAGATTCAAGTTTTACAATACAAACATGTTGAACACCTATTGAACATTCTTCTCCATGGAGAATAATGGTTAATAGTTGAATCTCAGAAAAACAGTAACTTGTTACTTCATGAGTGTATATTCCTAAACGATTTGATTGTTTCATTATCAATTGATGTACTTCTAAATATATAAGGAAGTACCGGAAAAATTGAAATTGATGTTATTCCTACTTTTCGAATGTTGTTCACAAACATTTTTGAGAGTGTTTTACAGACATGCACATGGGAAGGGAACGTCACCACGAATTGTTATCATAAAAGGCTCTTGCACGTCTTGGAAAATTATGAGTATTTTTAAAACGCATTGTCACTTATACTCTTATTTTTTCGCGCCCTATCGAAAAACATAATTTTAAACGGCAGTTGAATAGCGCATTACTACATCTTCTGGTGCCTTATGGGAGTATTAACTTTTCACAAAAGTAAAAAAAGTACTTCATACTTTTAGTATGAAAACGCTTACGTGTAGGGCTAATAGCGCCCATGTTGGCTATTAAAGCCCATCATTTGGCTGGGTATTGTTTCCTCAGTAGATGTTATTATTCAACTCTTACTTTTTCATATGAAATCATGAAAATTAACATGATGACTGAGAGGAATAATGAAGATTACTATGAAAAAACAGCCAATTGTCAGTGCCAGAGCGTAGCTCATCACGATCCAAGATGATTTAGTTTTGAAACGCTTATTATAAGTCTTGAAAGTACTTATAGCATGACGACTGGTAACTGCATCCTATAGCTGAGAATATCCACATTTTGTTGTGAGTCCAGGAACGAATGGTCCAATAAGATAGATAATAAAATTGTTTGGTCAAGTTAGCTCTAGAAATAGGGGTACAGTTTCAAAATTATACAAACGTCAAGGATACCATTATAATGAGGTTGTGTAAAGTTCCCATCGATCCCATATGTGCAATAGATTTTATGCGAGGTCAAAGCTGGCCAAAATGAGTTTTTTAATTTTCTTAGCGAAACGGTTAGTTTTATAATGAAAATAGCTCAAACAAAAATTGTAGGCCTTCCAATTTTCTACAGAAATGATTTTCATATTTTTCTCCTTAGATTCCCCATTTCTAAGAAAAAGCTACTCTAAAGTTATATTGTCCACAATATTCATGTATATGCTGCCTATGTACATTAAAACGTATAATATAAGTAAAACTATTTGTCCGCATAACTAATACAATAAAATTGAAGGATGATTCCCAGAATATGAAATGAAAAGAAATCCTGACCCTCATTTTATGTGGCCATGAGGCCTTAGGCAATATCTGTGTGCTGTTCAATCATCAATGTGACAGTGACCGTCTATCTATTTTTTTTAAATGAGAAAAAGCTCATTCTGCCACATCCTTGAAGGAAAACAAATTTAACATGGATCTAGCAATTCTTCTAGAGAGGTAAAATTCCATCAGTTTTTGTTTTGGCTCAACACTCTGTGATTCGCATCAGTTCGCAAGTAAGATCACAACAGAATGGGATCGATGCGCACTTCGCAGCTGTACGCACGAACATTGATGTGGCTCATCTCCAAGCCACACGGTTAGATCATTCGTGTTAATTCGGAAGAACTAGACTTTGTAACGAAATAGAAGAAGCACGTGTACATGTACTTGATATGAGGAAATAAGATTGAAAACATTTCGAAAAATTTTGCTCTCCCTTCTTCAAACAGATAGGAAACCATCTTGCACGCTCTCAGAATAATGCAAAATTCCGACGCGTTTCAATTAAAGTTTTTCTGAATGTTTGCACAGTATTATTTGCTGAGAGATCCAATTCTTTCTTTAATCCTTTTAGTATTTGCACAACACCGTATATTTTTCAACTATTTTTAACAAAGTTTGTATGTAAACAACGTTTATCTCTTGTTTGCGCGTAGATTAATCTTGGCTTGCGAGAATGTTTCTCTTTTATAGCAACAACAATAAGTTTGAAAATTACGTTGCTTTGCATCTTTCAGGAAATTCGAATATTCAGGTGCTTATTTCATTTCTGGCTTATTTTCCACTTGAGACGCTATTAATTCCCGACGAATACTAGGCTTTTCATAATGTCACTTGTTATAAGCATCTTACAAAAGATTTACATCGCATGCCTTAGAAAATCAATCCCAAGCTCACTTGCATTAAAGTATCATATTGAGTTTTCTCTAGGTAAAGCGTGAAAGAGGAATAGTTGTATTATAAATAGGCTATTTACGTTTTCTAACATTTCATTCTTCAAAATATCTTTTTTTGATTGCATGATGTATAATATCTATCCTAGAGATTCTTCGGAATTAATTCTTTAGATGTATATGTGAAAACTTTTTGAATGAGTACCCGCAGTTTTTCATTGGAGAGACGTCGTTGTAGATCCGAATAATGTAGATATCAATCACAAGCGATTCATAGAATCACACGCCGTGGGAACTAGGCTTCAAAAAGCGCGCTCCTCAACTCCGTTCCCTTCCATATATCTTTTCTGTAAAAAGTAAATATGTATGTATGTATTCTCTCACATGTTTCGCGAAAAATATTTTCATCATTGTCAATTATTTTATTCCTCCATCCTTTCTTGATGATACATATTTACTTTTATTTATTAATTTTTCAAGAGTTTTTGATGGTTTTTATGGTTGGTTTACACCTCTTATCCAGTTGTTGTTAGTTTTTTGAATATTTGTCATATTTAATTCTCTATTTTTCTGTAAGTTGAAGTTTATCCGTTTTACATGTTCATTTAATTTATCTGTCTTATTGTTTATATCACTCTAGTCCCCTGAAGAAGCCAAAAATTATTGGTGAAAGCTTGGGTAAATGAAATAAATGAGAATTTTTGAAAAACTGAAGACTGACTACCCAATAAACTTTATGACAACAAATATTTACTGCTGAATTTGTTTCTTATATCGTTTTATCCCTGGCAGAGTCGCATTTGTTCATTGTCAATCTCTAAATGAAAATCATATAACTTCAGTTAATTTGACAGTTGTATTCGTAACAGTAAATTTAGTTAAAAAGACGATTACTCTCAAGAAAAATAGTATTCACACGACAATTTCAAGTACACCACAACTTCTTTTTGATGAAGCACAAGCAGCTACTCTCGACTTACCTGCCAAATCAAATGAAAAATATCTTGTTATGACTAATTTGTAATATGGGAAGTTTCAATGCAGGTGTTATGAAAAATACAGTGTGTGGCACGGGACAAAACACGATTTCAGCCGAGAGTGATGCCAATCCTCGCTTCGCTCGGGCAAGCAACACTCACCCTCAGCTGAAATCGTCTTGTTTTATCTCTAGCCACACAATATACTATTATTTGATATTAAAATTAGTACATACCTATTTCTTAACCTCAACCAGCAAGTAAAATGACAGTTGGGTGTTGAGTTAAGTAAGGCTAATGCGAATTATTCTGCTTACGTATACACTTTATCTCTTTAAGTCATCAGGCTTTTATGAATTATTTCTAGATTTTGAATAACATAATGTATGTAAAAATTGAAAAACACCCGGACGAGTCCATTCCCTTCTTCAATTCAAACTTATTTTTTCTATGATTGAATTGCAGTTCCTAGAGTTTTCAAAATATTTTTCATGTATAAAACGAACAAATTTACTTTCTTTCTATACTTTCCTCTTATCCACAGTAATGCTCAGAGTTCCGAGTATTTCGTTATATCACATAATTATCTTAATCTCCTTACCATAAATGGTAAATGATAATAAGAGAGAACAAGTCTTAGAAAATCTTGCAATACTTTCTGGTTGGAAGAAATGCCTGAAAAATCCTGAAATTTATTTATAATTGATGATCCTGATAATAATGATGACGGTATTGGGCATTATATAGGTGGAAAACTAAATATTCTGGAAATAATATGAATGCTTTATTTGTCAATTCAGAAATGAGAACTGTTGATTGCGAGTGCAAATATTGATCACATTCTTCCAGGAGACTTCTAACACACACTATGAATTTTCCCACAAAAAACCAATAAAATCCTATATTATCGTATTGCTTGCAGTAATTTGGAATTACATCCACTTTATATGCATCTAGATCATGTGTAACAGCTTACAATGTGTAAGCATTACTACGTAATTGCATTCATGGCTACCCCTTAGCTAAACGCATTTGTATGAGTGAATGACGCTGCTGTGTACAGCGCACATGTCGCCGAGCTTAAGTTATAACTGAAAATGACTTTGTAAACACTTCTATTCATGAAACTAATTATTTATAAAATAGCTGTGGAATGTTCTTCTAGTATACTTATTCCTGCTGAGTCATTCAGCCTCAAGATATTCTTCGAATATTTTTAATGGGGCCTTATTATCTCAAGATAAGAGTACGTAATCGCTTATACTTGTCTGTCTGTCTGTCTGTCACAATCATTCTTTTACAGAATAAATAAAGCTGACTTAAAATTTTTAGACTATATTATCGCCTATTCTTCGAAATATTTCAGAATTCCAAATATCTTTCTCATTGTGATGTTGTAAGCGCGGTAAGCGTAGCACCCGCGGTGTGCACATCAACATGTTTACATGACACGGTTTCAAGTGCAAGCGTTTTATAGAATATAATTATTTTGGTAGGAGAATAAAGGAAACTGGCTTTAAGAAAAAACGTTATAATTTGGAAAATATGACGATTTAATTTCACTTAAATGTACACCTAGCTGACTTGATAATGGCCAGAAACAATGGCCGAAACGTCGTCATATTTTCCAAATTATAACGTTTTTTCTTAAAGTCAGTTACTTTTATTCTCCTACCAAATTAACCTACTATCGGCTTTTTAAATTCTACAACATACAATATAATTATATCACAAACGTATAGTCGTATCCAATTTCTGGTAAATTATTATTCTAAGAGGCTGTAAAACATGTTCAACAACCTGAAAACCTGAATGCAACTTCCATAGAAACTGAAATTTCCTACATTGTAATTTCTTTTCATTGAGTCGATGTTTTTCAGCTCTCTGCTATTTCAAGGATACATATTGATTGCGGATATGACGTAGACTAGCCAGAACTAGAGCCAGCAGAGTTTTAGTCCAACAAAGCTTCATGTTGTTCGCCAATTACGGGTTTGTTTTAGCGGTGAAATAATTTACGTCAAGCCACGCCTTTAAACAGTGAGCCGTTATTTACACGTTCCTTTACTGATTTTGATTCGAAAATCAAACTTCATGAGCGCAGAGTATATTTTTACCAATTTATTATCATAGTTTTGTAATATGCATGAAGAGAAGTGAAAATGAGAAGAAATAACAATAATTCGACTAAATTCATGACAAAATTGAGGTTATAGTAAATAAAATGCCCAAAGAAGCAAATGTCTTTGAAAAAATGGGAAAGGTCTACTTATATTTTGATCACTTTTTCATCAACTTCTTAACATAACTGCATGGAATGTCTGCCTCAAGTTACAGAAAATCTTAATATCTATCTCATTTGTGACAGAAATCATATTTCAGCTCGTTATTATGAATCCATTTGCCTAAAAATTCAGTGTTGACTATATTTAAGTAATAACTCAATAGTGCATAATCCAATGAATCCTCCAATGTTGATGTAATATATAAACCGCGATGTGCAGAAGATTATTTTCTACCCTAAAAATATTTTGTGGACGCTTGTGCTAGTTGCACCCTCTCCTTAAGAATTACGGCTCTTCTTTGTATTGTTATCTTGGACTGAATCTAGTTTTTGATTAATGTTGGTTTGATAATGAGTTCCCATTTTAGCATCTTGCATGATTTAAAAGCAGCTATTATGATATTGTGTGCTGTAACTGAATATTCAATTGAATGAAAAGGAATGGTTGTGGTTTGATGGCGTTTGCATCATTATTATTGAGGTATAAGATTTATACGCTACAGATCGCAATTTTTGATTGAATTTGGTGATACTTTTTCTAATTATCAGAATAAAATTCTATTGATTCTGTAAATGATTTTTGGAATTGTTTAATTCGCATAAAAATCAGTTATTGCGTGATAATTATCATTCATAATTAATTAACGTACACCATTGCATCCCTTCTGTTTTCATCAACAATTCTATCCTTTCGTCCTGTATTTTCGACGTTTCACAATTAATGATTACATTTTGGCATAGTATCATACATAGTTGAAAGCAGAAACAATCAATATCAAAATTACCATAGTCTTGTTTTGGACTTAATCTACCACAATGAGTCTTGTTCTTCGTCTTTCTCGTCTAAAGTTGGTTATTGTTACTGGTCTTGGTCTCCATATTCAAGACTTGGTCAGGCCTCCAAGACTATTGTAATCTTGCTATTCCGTAACAATATTTTTAAATTTATTTTGCATCATCTCATCATTCATATTTTCCTGGAATATATAAATATTCTCTTTGTGAACGTAAAAAAGGAGAAATGTTGATAATTGATGATGCGATTCGCAATTTGACCTTGCTTGCACTTTCTCTTATATACAACTCCACTGATTAATAGTAGTATTTTCTATTGATATCCTAAATGAGAGTAAGACCTAAGACAAAAAATGGAAATGGGTAAGTTTCAAATGCAAATAATGAGAGTATTAATTTCTACAATTACTCTGCGAACACTGCTATAAAAGTGTTCATAACAGAGGTAAAGAAATTCGCATAAGAAACATATTAGAAAAGCATGAATCTTGCTTGCAGTTTGGTCTCAAGTATCTGTCCTTGTCTTGCATACTCAAATATCAGTCTTGGTCTTGCCAATAAGAAACCTATTGGTTTTGGCATTTGTTTTGGTGAAATACAATATCAAGATCGAGATTACAAGGCCAAGATCTATTTTGCTCATCAGCAACCAATTTTAAACTACTGAACACTCTATGAAATTTGAAGTTTCATGTTATTTTATTTGTTTTACAATTCTCAAAACAAATTAATATTCTGTTGAATCATAAATTCTAGTAACTTCGTCATCATTTGATATAAAGTTTACTGGTTCAAATATTGTCGTAGCATTCAAATGAGATGCTGACAATTTTCTTTTGCTCTTCATTTTTCCATTTGCGATTTTATGAATTGTCAAGAATTTGAAGTTTAATAAAAATATACCAAGAATGATACGCTGAAGTCATATCTATGTAAAATATAAATGGTAGCCCTGTCAGATAAGTTTGACGTTTTGTTATTTCCATTTGCAGAGAGACAATAATAATGCAATGGTTAAAGCATAATTGAAGAGTTCGCTTATGTTTATTCCAATTATATAATATTATATTATATGTATATTACATATGTATATAATGGATTCTGGGAATGAAATTTGATTTGGCCATCAATTGGTCAATTGTTTCAACATATGTATTTTATCCCTTGGGATCCGCCATAGTATATCCACATATTTTTATTTCCATGACCTATATAATAGGCCTAATAGGGGAAATATTGTAATCGTGATTTTCTTGACAATTCGAGATTTGGATGGATCTTCATGTTTTAAACCCAAAACCAAAATTCCAAAAAAAATCGGTCCGTGTGTCAATCTGTCGGTCGATCTGTCTGAAAGCCTGAAAACAGTTGAGAACGCATACGAAATTCCGACTGAAATTTTACGTGTAAAAAGTGAGTTCAGGTTCTTGAATGAGTTTCTTTCAAACAGTGATACCAAAATTTATTATTGGCACTTTCTAGTTTTCTTGCGTTTATTTTATATACAGTGGTATTTATCATAGAATATTAAGTAACTAGAATTGATCCTTGAATAACTTGGCACAACATTTTCCTGAAACATTTTTCAAAATTATCAGCATTCCATTTATCATCATTAAAATTTAAAATATTGAAAAAATAGTTATATTTTTCTGATGCAAAGAAATAATGAGAATCATCATGTGGAATTTGAATTATTAACACTCGTATTCAGACATCACATGCAAACGTGCGTCAATTGTTCCATCAAAATAAATAATTTAGATTCATCGTATTTGGTATCAAATTAAAGCTCCTGCGAAAGTATTTCTAGTAGTAGTGTGAAAGTCAATATTTAACGATTGTCAATTGTTTTTTATGTAAGTTATTCAAATGATGTTAAGTTTGGTATCAATGTGAAGCTCTCGAAGATATAAGTTTAATAGAAATCTGAGATAAATAATCACAGAATTCCACGTTACCATCCCAAACATTTTTCAAAATCATTAGCGGTTCATTTGTTAATAAAATTTGAATTATCATACAATTCGTTGTGTTTTTCTGAAGAGAATGATAAAATATGCAATTGATTTACAATTTTTCATGAAACAGTGATGGTCAAAGAAGTACTGTGTGGCAACAGCAGATTTTTATTTTCTCAATTGAAGTGATATTGCGTCAATTGAAATAGCTACCAACAATCAATTACTTTGAAGTAGTATCTCACAGCGCGATAATCCGTTTGAGAAACGGTTGGGAAACAAGAGTTTCCTATTAGCCATGTCACTGTAAAATAGTTATTTTTGATTCTAGATTGCGAAGTGTCACTTTTGTATTCGAGAATGCAAAAGAATTTCGCAATCATGTATCAAACAAGGTTTTTCCGAAAACTACGTCTCAAAATTAATAAAAATGTAGAAAAAAAATGTTGACATTTCGAATCAATCAATGTTTTTAATGTTGCTATGATACCGATACAGTTTATCTAACTATTTCGTATCCTAGCTGCAAAATACTGCGCATCCTCGCTCCGAAATACTTCGCATCCTGGTTGCGAAGAATTTCGCGTCCTGTAAACAAAACAATCATTTTGCATGTTTCTAGTTGCCTTGTGAATGTTTACTTCAAATGACAGTTATCAAAAAAAAATTTTTTTGTGTATTTGTATACATCACACCGAATATTGTCTGAAGCTCAGTCTGAAGCGATATTTCTGCACGTAAATTTCTGTATCATATATGATTTGTTATTAAGATGTTACCCTTCCTGAAGCCCTTCCGATACCGGACTCCAGAAATATTTCCTCAGGAGCCACAATCATTCTGATTTGGTGAATGATTTCAATTAGTATAATAGGAAATATGAATTATCACACAAATGCAACTGCTGGGAAATTTCAATGTTTAAAAATGAAATGAGTATAAATTACCTCTCTAACTCGATGCGGGTGTGGCAGACACTATTTTTAGTGCACATTTGTACAATGATTGAAATTCCACAAGTCGTGGAAAGCGGTTCGTACAAGTTCGTTGAATAGAATTGAGACCGTGTGAGTGAAGTTGTTGAAATATTTCATTTTGTGATCATCATGAGTTCTCAAAATGAGCTAAGATAATTAAAAGAAAAAACAGATCATATTTTTTTTGATTCTACCATGTCATGAGACGAAAATAGCTTGCTAATGATTGTAGCCTCCTGTATTAATTAAATTCCATTTGAATAAATTAAAATTGATATTCACGTTCCCCTCAAAATCCATCGTAACATATTTACAAGCGCTTAGCAAACCGCTGTGAAATGAATCCATAGCACCATGTGAAAATCTTCCATAACAATTTTCATCAACATAATAAATCATGTATAAAATTAGGAGCAAGCTTTTTTAGCAAAATTTAATTTTCCGCTTGATGGAACCACAACGCAGTAATGTGATTTTGCTTCGTGAGGCAAAAATGGTCTCGCATCAGTAGTAGATTGTCATTGAAGGGGTAGAATTTGTAAAGATGATTGTCGTGGTATTCTGTATGATTGCGTCTATCTGTTAGACTTATCCTTTCATACGTGATCGGAATGTACGAATCCACCCGAAAAAGGATAATCCCTAAAAATGGGATACCTTTTAAGTTTATTTTTCGTGCCAGCGAAAATCTGTTCTCTTTATTGTTCTGTGATCCTATCTCATGTGAATCAGGAAGTGAATGGATATTCTGTTGATGTGCTTTGAATAAATTGTTCTCGTGTTTGTATGCTATTAAAACGTAATGAAAACGTAAGAATTATATCTTCAATGCCTAATTGCATACCGTTTTATTTTATCAGTTCCGCGATCTGATTGATTCCACGTAAAAATAGAATGAAGGCATGATGTTTGATTGTAGGCAAAGTAGCAAAATTAGTTTTTGTGTTAGCAGTAACAAATTAAAATTAAATGTTTGATCAATAACGATACACAACGTTTTATTGGCTTATTCTATTTTAAAATCTATTTTACAATGTCAATGAATAGATAATGAAAAGAAGCAGAAATATCTCTTTATTTGCCAAGAACGTAAAAAAAGCTTTCAAAGCATAAATAAATTGGATAAAAGAGGCATGGAAAAGGGGTAAATTGCAGATTGAAAAAATGATACGTGAAAGGCTCCATGATTTGAATTTCCTCTTCTAACGAATAAAAAGTAACCATTTCAAAAAAATTGTGAAGTAAGAAATAAGTGAGGAAGAAATGGAAATGAGAATTGGGAATATACCGAAGAAGAAAAAGAGCTCTGATGATGATCTTCTTTGATGCAAGAGTCGTTTGCAATGTCAACTACAGCTGGTTGAAGGGGACCAAATAACATTTATAGGACAATTTGACCCGGATTCAACCAGCTAAAGGTGCACATTGCAGTATTAATGATGATTACCCCGACAGTCGGTGAGACATGTCTGACATTTGCTTGAAAGGGCAAATAGATACCCTTCCAGTGGTCCTTCACTCGCAATTATGTGAACCAGGAGAGTATGAGGAGACGAGACGTCATCACAAAGTCACTTTAGCACAAAGTTCACTCTCACTTTCCCTTTCGCGGCGTCGAGGTCTCCAAGCACACGCGGTAATTGAATATGCCGGCTATTTTAGAGCCTCACTATTTTTGGCATCTAAATAGACTCTCACATTTCAAATGTTTTGACACTGGTGTGATACTCCAAACGAGGGACGGTGTCACTGAAAGCACAACACTGATGTTGGGTGTCCGAAGTGACTATTTTTAGACACTTCCGGCTGCTGAATACAGGTCGCGACGAGGTCCAGATCTCGACTGAAGCGTCGCGGCGATGCTGCGAGCTAGACGGCCGCCTACAGGCGCCGAGGTGCGGCGCCCGCGCACAGCACCCTGCGCTCCTGCGCGGGGGTGTGGCTGACGCCCGCCACCGCTGCCACCGCCGTCACCGCCTTGCAGTCAGCCTCAAGCTCCTGCTAAAGCTCCAGTCACAGACCCATCCTGATTCTCAATGTAATGATCTACATCGACGACTAGTAACTATTTGCTCAAGTGTGAACATTTTTTCAGTATCAAACAGAGCAAACTGATTTATTAGTCAGTTTTTATATTACGTGATGTGAGATAAATTCTTATCCTTTAATTTTACTAATATATTAACAAACAGATCTTTATCCGCCACCATATCTGGTCACAGTAAATTACAGTGAAACATACAGTGGAAATTCAATTATGATCAAAGGCATTTCAAATGTAATTTACATCATCAAACTTTTTTGATAACCTGTATATTTCAAATAACTCATTTGATGTTTACAGTTTTTTGTGGCAATCGTCTACTACGTATTCCACAGTTTTTTCATAGAATTATGATCATTTATTCCATAATTGGAAATAAAAATCCATTTCTGCATATTCAGAAATTTACTGTTCAATATTTAATAGATATCTTGAGTAAACTATATCAAAGTAATCAACGAATCTTATCTTTGAAATAACATCAGATAAGTTCCTGCGCTTTATTTTCCAAGAGATTATGCAAAAAAGTCCACCACTTTTTATCTTTTTCAGAATAACACGAAGTTTGTGGGGTAAGTCACCAAATACATATCCATATCAAGACACCTTATAAATTCATCAACAAATAAGAATAATATTAACATTTTGAGCTGTTTATAGTTGAATGTATTGCAGACAAATATATTATTTCATTTTTTTTAGTATATTTTTGTATCAATGTCCAGGTCAACTAGCTAAATGCACAATCAACTCAATATCAGTTTTCTTGATCCACCCGCTTGACACGATGCATTTTGTTTTGCATTTTGACTCTCCATTCTGATGCAAAGGAATATGTACCGTGCCAACGTGCCAAACACAATTTTGTATATGATGAGGTTCATTTTTTTTGCATCATAATGGAGCATCAAAATGCAATGGGAAATATAGCATTTAATGCAATGGATCAAACTGCCCTAGAGTAGTAATTCAAAATCATTATCATAATATACTCGTCACAGAATGATATTATTGAAAATTCATAAATATACTGATATGAAATTCTGCTATCATCACACATACGATCAATCAATTTCAAACGTACTTGACATCAATAGATAGATAGCAAAGAGGAAACATCGTAATTCAGAATAATTTTTGGGAGAAAATCATGAAAAATTTTTATGTGACATTGCTCAGATTTTTTGTTTTTTTTTTGAGAGTATGAAACTATATTTGTTTTGTGTCACCTCATGAAAAAATCTAATACATCTATAATTTAGCTATGTCAACACAGACAATAGAGCAGTCAAATTTGGGGGTAACGATAAATCAGCTCTATGTTGAATTTGTCAATCTTTCGTCTTATTTAAAATTTTCATCAGGACTCTGGTAATATATTTGTTAATTTAAGTTAAATATTTTCTGACATCAGTTAACTTAATTGGCCTGGAATCTTAATATATTCTAGAGTGAATCTTTTTTGGGCAAAATTCAGAGACATTTGATTGCTCGAATATTACTCAGGAATACGTGTTAACTTTAAGTAAGTAAGTGCAATCAAATAGCAATATGATCTAGCAGGGAACTCATCAAGGAGAAGCTTGGGGGAACTTTTGTGTTGAGAGGAGTTCTATGCAAATTCGAATCTCGAATCGAGTCATTGTTTCCTTGCTTTTTTATTTTATTTTGAATTATCTGGTTTTTTTAGGTAACTAATCAATTTTTAATGTCGTAGCTAAGTTATAATTTTCAATTCATTTATAATAACCATGGAATTGAACGGTTTTTTGGTAATTTTGAATCATCATTAACTGTAGAGTAAATGTCTTTTTTCATTCATCGGCTGGTGACATTGTTACAGAAAAACAACAACTTTATCAACAGAATCAGTATCATATTAAATTTTTCTATCCAAAAATTCTGGCCAATTTTTATCTAATTCTTTCATCGATGAAATATCGATGAATAATAGTTACAACATTAAGAAATTCCTAGAGAACTATTGAACTTGAAAATTAATTGAAAAATTATTCACTCCAAAAATGAAGTATCTTATGAATTTTATGATTCTAGATCTGAGTAATTATTCCTCATTCATTTACTGAAAAATTGATACTATCAACTTTCTACTATCAGCGCATTTTTGGCAGCTGATGAATGTTTGTTAGTTCAGTGATTTCACAAATTACTATCTCTCACAATCACTGAGATTAAAGTCAAGAAGTTCAGACAAACCTACTAAACAGCAGCTTTCATTTAGTATCAGTTTCACGTTGTGATTATTCTATAAATAACTACACGTACAAATTGAAAAGGATCTTCTAGTCTTTATTATTTACCTATTGACTGACGAGATGTCGTGTGCTGTATCGTGAAATGATAATTTGATCTTATACATCATTTGATATATACACAAATTTATTTAATAAAGTTTTCTGTCACTCCAGATTATAATTAATATAATTTTAATAATATTTTGACATGTAAAATGTCGAACAAAATAAAAAAATTGACAACAGATTATCATTGCCTACTTTATCATTTCAATTAAACTGATTGTTTTATACGGCAAATTCTGAATGTCTGTTATACTTGTCTTATAACTATTTTGATGCTACAACAAGTTCAAACACTAAATTTCAATATGCTATGACTGATCATTTCGCTTATATACATAACTTATAAATTTATACAGGAGGATCGCACCTCACTAAAAATTAGAATTCATACATTAATCTATAGTGTCATGTATGAAATATTCATATACTTCTTTTTATGAATTCAAATTTTCTTTATTCAGGTTTAGAATCTGTCAGTAGGGATTAATGCCGTTTCAAACGTTGATTAAATGACATTTCTATGCGAATGTTCAGGACTGACGTCATTACTTAATGACTTTTTATTTTAAAAAACGAATTTCGTGAATGACACATTATCAAAATTTTATGGAGCTCGGTATAGAGATATGAATTGTTTTTTGTCAGTATATATACGATCAATTAATTATCAAATATATATGACATCAGTAGACAGCAGACTAATTGCATCCTGATTTAAAGTAATTTTGAGGGAACAGAATAAATAAATAAATATAGTGATTCATTATAAAAAGTGCCTAATATCGATATCACGCGATTGTACACCAACAATTAGGCCAAAAGAGTTCTATCGCAGACGAATGATTGAAGAATTATCTGAAAATACGGACCTATATTATCTCAAATCAAACACGCAATCAATGAACTACCCTCCCTTCTGCTAGAATATTCGAGTTCCTTAAAAATCGTACTAAAATACAAATATTTTTCATATAATTTGTATACCAGTATAATTTTCAAGGAACCCGAATTTTCTAGGTGGAGGGAGAGTAGTTCATTTCAAGCATCTTTTTTGGCATCAATTACTTTTTGTTTTACCGTATCTTGCCAAATGATATTTGAATCCATGTTGAGGACAATAACAGTAGCTTATAATATACACAATAACGATAATAATAAAATCCGTATTAGTTTATCTTAGTATTATAAACACACACATACTCCCTCTTTGAGATTCCAATCATGCGAACATATCCAAAATTCCGTAATTCCCATTCTCATGGTACGTCTATACCATACCATAACCCGTAACCACTGTCCCATGTATCATCAAATTCATCCGAGTATCTTGCTATAGTAACGAACAAGAGAATGAGATAATTGTCGATTATGTAGCAACGAGATATGAATGAAGCAAGGCGGCCTGACGAAGTATTCCCGCTGGAGTAAAACCGGGAGAGGGCTGCATTGAACAGTAAAGACAGGGTCGGGTTTCAAAATAGAATTACAAGATCGCACACGTTGAACAATTTGAGCTTAGAATCAATTATACATTTTTTGCATTTTTTGAAAATAGAAGAGAATAATTTTACAATACGGCCAGTACCATGTATCGGAAGTCCAGCTCATTGATGAATTTTTGGATGGATTCTTCCTTTGAATTCTAGTTAGTGATGGATCCAACCCTGGAAATGGGATATCTCACCCTCTCTCTACAGTGGCACCATCTTCGTTTTATCTCTGAAACTGAACCGTTCCCGTTTCGAATTATAAATTCCGACGTCGTGCAAAGCTCGCGCGCTTGCGCACAACTCCAGTCGGTCGTTACGTCACATCCGGTATGCACGGAGTTGTGCCGCCACCCTTTGTGCCCCACCAACCCGAATTCTCCGCCCATGAGTTGCAACCTTACACGGACTTGGCAACGAAAATTGATCGTAACATTTGGAAAATGTGCTGCTAGATTTGGGTTAAAGTAATGGGGGTGTTTTTAAAAAGCGACTTTTTTCTTTCTACTTTTCTTTTTCGGGGTGTGTTAGTAGGTTTTGTTTCTTCACTCACGGTATGAGAAAAATAGCGGTAAATGGTATTTACGGTGGGAGATGCTCACTACAATTCTTCAATATGATTGAAATGTTATGATTCAGCGTGAAAAATCTCCGACAATGCATTAGATTTCACCTCAACTTTCCCTACTCTATTTAACAAGCTGTTATATACATTTGTCTTCAAGTTAAACTGATTCTTTTGATATGAATTCTTCTTGCAAATAGATTTTTATGTTTCCATTTTAAATGTCTTGCAAATGGTGCTGAAAAAGCCAATTTTACAATTTATGGTGATGATTGTAACTCTTCAATTCAAAAAATTGATATGCGACTAATACTTCCCTTATTTCATCCTTTCCTCAATATTTTGAGAAAAAAATCTGACGTGGACATCACGTGAATTACTTGTACATCATTGGATATATATAATCAAACACAACATCTCACAATTCCACGGCTAGTCGGTTGCTATGGAAACAGTAAGTCATCATTCTTATGCTACAACATTCCTAAATACTGATTTCCAGAATTATACGGCTAACAGGTCTAAATTTATGCGCAAAATTCCAAGATCGTCAAATATAGTGCACTTTCGACTCAGTCGATCTCAATGAAAATAGGATATGAGCATCTAGACAGTACTATCTTCTTGAATATTGTATTCTAATATTCAACGTTCGATCGTTTTGGATTTATGCGGAAAATTAAAAAATGTTTCGAGTGAACTGCACTTCCGGCTTAGCCGATCACAATCATAATGCAAGATGTACAACTAGATACTATAAAAGTGCTTAATACCAAATCTCAATATTCTGCGACTGATTATTTTAAATTCATGGAAATAATTCGAAAAGTCTGTTATTTAAAGTGCACTTCCGGCTTAGTCGATTGGGACGAAAATAGGAGATGATCATTTGGATGCTGCAGCAATTTCAAATACTGAATTCTAGTATTCTACGTCTAATCATCCTAGGTTTATGCGAAAAATTCAAAAAAAGTATCAGATAAAGTGCACTTCCAGTACAGACGATTGCAAACATAATGCGAGGTGCACATCAAGATCCTAGATCCTATTCCAGTCTTTTATACAAAATTTTAGCATTATACGTTTGACGAATTCTGAGATTTGCGAGTTACGCACATACACACATACATACGTATCGATATCAAGCCAAAAATAATCAAAATGGATTCAGGGATGCTTAAAACTGATATATCCATCAAAATCTTGATATGTGAATTTGGTCGGTTGCACGATATTTCCTTGTATTTTTAGACCGTCAGATAGTCGTAGATTTTAGTGCCCCATTTTGTTTTGCATGCCCTCAAGAAGTTTGATAAGTGTGTATATTTGGAGTTCATAAAAATGCTGAAATTAAGGCTGGACGGTGTGACCAAAATAATGAAAATTAATTTTCAATTTGTGTGAAAAAGCATTTTCTGATCCAATTTTGACGCTATTGTCATGCTTACGGAATGAAATTAAGGGAAAAATATTAAAAATATTAAAAATCAACAAATTAACAACAGATTATCATTGCCTACCCTATCATTTCAATTAAACTGATTGTTTTATACGGCAAATTCTGAATGTTTGTTATACCCATAAACTGCACTTCCGGCTTGGCCGATTGATACAAGAATAGTAGATAACCATTTTGATGCTTCAACAAGTTCAAACACTAAATTTCAATATGCTATGGCTGATCATTCTAAATTTATGCAAAAAATTTCAAAAAAGTTTCAAGCAAAGTGCACTTCCAATACAGACGACTGGAAGCATAATGCGAGGTGCACAACTAGACCCTATTCCAGTTTTGAATACAAAATTTCAACATTATATGTTCAACCAGCTTTGAGATTTGCGAGTTACGCACGAACGCACTTACGTACCGACATCAAGCCAAAAATAGTCAAAATGGATTAAGGGTTGCTCAAAACGGATATTTCCATCAATATCTCGATAGGTGAATTTTGTCGGTTTCACAATATAAGTAAGTAAAAAGCTTCCAAAACAAGATTTGGAGCCTTATGTGATTGAGTCATCTGTGTAAATACATACTTGTCCCATTTATTTTTAGTAGCTTCATGCCATAAAAAACTTTTGTTTCTTGTACACCTTTAACTAATCTTTCATTGATCTTGTTATCTATAGTGAGGTATTGTCCTTATTATATTTACCGGACTCTTTAACAAGAAGAGTAGAAGCTGAATTTGGTCTATAAAATATCTAATAGAGTCCGAAATTGAGAATTACTTGTTATATTGAATTATCTGTATTATACGATTATACGCATCCGGCAGTTCCCATCTAACTAGAACATCTTCTTTCCACAATATGTAGCTTATAATGATGATCACTTAGAATGTCAAACGAGCTAGCCAATAATTCATCATCAATTAAAGAACATTTCAATATATTTTTAATCAGCAATCTACCGACTATACCTACGAAGCTACTTTACTGCTGACACATATGAAATAATCACTTCTTTACCCACTTTTACAACTTGTTAATAGATGGATTCTGGTAGAATTTATTTTGTTCGATAGAAATTCGTTGCGATGAGTGCTTTCAAATTATAGTCAGCCTTTCTATGCAAGTTTTTAAAGAACATTACTTTTGTATTCGTTTTTGTGAACACAGAAAAAAGTAATTCACGGAAAACCCTATAAGAAAGGCTATTTTGTTATGTTCTATCGCCTGTAACAAAGAAGTTTTGGAATCTGCTCATTTCAAAACCAATAATTATGTTGAAACAAGTGGTATTCCAATACATTGCTTGAAATTATTTCGTATACCGTTTAGAATCATATCATTTTATTTTTCGACCAATTAAGATCTATCAGATTATTTACTAGGGTTAGTTCTTGACAATTCAAATATTAATTCCTGGCGTTGTGGTTGATATTTCAAAATTTGGAATTTTTCTTTTCAATTCTTGATGGATTCTCAAAATCTTGTCAGAGAAAGTATAGTCTACAATATGTTGAGAATGACGTATTCCACACTTGCAAACAGTCCTTGGCTTCGACCCAGATTATGAACTCTTCTCCCGTTTGGAGTAAGTGCCATTCCAATACTTCTAGAATAGACTATTCCATGTGACAAAAAATCCTGAACTAAAATCAAATTCTTTTTATATGAATATTTCATAGCAGTCTAATATATGAACATATCATTGAGATTGAGCTTGATACCATGAATAAATTACAGATTAGATGGAGAATCAAAATCCATATTCACATTCAGAACTGCAATAAATTAAAATGTATCATAAATTACTCTTTATTATAAATTTTTTTATATGTTATTGGAAACTTTGACGCTTTGATCTTTTTCTTTTTGTTTTCTAAAGAATGGATTATTAAATTGAAATGTGATCAATTTACATCATACAGAAGCATTTTTGTGAGCATGACTTTTCTGAAATCATTTGCAGAGCATGTAAGCTGTTATAAATATTTATGGTTTTGTCAACAACATCCTTCGATGGCAGAATCTCGAAAATTCACTCACATTAGTGAATTTTTATAACACGTGCACCGAAAATACTCTATTACTGAGCTGAATTCAACTTCGAAAGTCCCTAATTCCAAACCATTTGGATTGACTTGAACGGTATAGCGCAGAAAATGAGAAAAATATCAATCAATGAAATAAATCATGTGAGTTATGTTTTATTGTATTTTTTTTACTGTTATGCGATCGCAATTGCAATTTATTTGAAAAGCTCAGTAATGGGGATACTTTGGTGCACTTGTTACATAAGCATCGTATGCAACACAGACACTTAACAACTGTCATTATTTCGCTTTCACCTTCGTCTCGTACTTCGCTCTCGCCCTTGCCTTCGCCTCGTACTTCGCTCTCGCCTTTGCCTCTGGCTTTATGCTTATCTTCACCGAGTGCAGCCAAATTCATCCTGGACAAAAATGACAGTTGTTCGATCCTTGTAGCATGATATACTATTGTTTTTATCATTAACAAAATTTGTCAAGTAGGAACAAAAATATTCATAACTTTTTTTATGAACCTTTTTGATATCAAGTCAAGATTCCTTCAAGTTATATCAAAAATTTCATTATTCGCCTATGGTTGGATCTGATTAATGACATTTGTTGAAACAATGATAGTCATCAATTTGGATGAGTATTTTGTAATTTTCTGCGGTTGTAGATAAAATTGAGCATGTTGTATACGAGATTGGATAAATATCAATATATTCATGAGCACCAAACTCCAATCTCAATAATCTATCATCTATAACAAAAGGACTCATTTAAAATTAGAAGAATATTAGTATTTCTGCAATACATTGAGATCTTAGCAAACCATCTTTGAAAAACTGTTTCTTTCTTGCATGGGTGAGTAAGACTTGTGTTGAACACTGAGATCATCCATATTCATACCACACTGCCACGTAAATTAATTTTCATTGATCTTCATTGGGATTTCACACACTTATTTAGATTGTACTCTCCCGAATATTCGACAATTAAATTGTTCACGAAGGTCATTGCACTCACGGCTTGGCAATGTTACTAAAGAATTTTATCTCGATTCGACACATATAAGTAAAACCTCGTAGTTTCTTATGTCATGAAAATTATGTTTATGAGTTGTTACCTAGGTAAATAAATTACATATGGGATCGCATTCAGTTAGAAAAATCAATCAGTTGAGTTTGGGAACATCTCTATATATTCGTATTCATTCAAATTCAAAATAAACATCCAAATTGGAAATTAGAACAAAAGTTGGTAAACTTCCCCTTTGATCTTTCGATTCATTTCACGATATTTTACCATGATACTCCCTATTAAAGATCGCGTTAATTATGAATAAACATTGTGGAACACGAATTTGGAAGTATAATTAATTCAGAAGGATAGTTTCCCTTTGAATCCTGCCCCTCGATGACTGTGAGTGAATTAATCTAGAATACTGATGAGTATAAACGCACAAATTAAAACGTAATAATCTCACGTTATTTCTTATCTTATTCGAAAACACGCAAATGGTATCTAAATTCTGCTACTCGATTTTTCATCCTGACACTTGAATATTCAAATGATTACAAAGGAAGCATTATTTTAGTAGGAAGTGCTTTAGTAGCTTCACATGCTAACACCAACGTTAACGCAGAAATTTGAAAAAGGATTGACTTTGATCATAAATCATCGTGATAATTATTATTGAATTTTCACGTCCAAAACAAAGATGATAGACAAATCAAATATGAACATCATATCTCATCCTTATTCGCAAACGTTTGCAAAATAAACTAGTATAAGAAGTAATAAAGTGGGAACTCCAGCAGAAGCAGTATTTTGTTTTGTATTAAATAAAAGATATCGTGAAATTTATTGTCATTCTAGAGTATATTCTCAAAACAACAAACTAAACAACATTACGACCAATAACGCAGAAAATAATAACCCCTATATCTCCATACAACACTAGTAAAAAATCTTAACTCAAAAGAAAAGACGTACAAACTCCTGCACTAAAAGACACTCGTGTGCAAGAGAGATAACATCAACGGAAGCTCTGAGAAGAAAAGAAAACGAAGAAGCAGAAGAGTTCAGAGCAGCATTTATTAAAGTAACAAATGCAGTAGAAGAGGTGTCTCCACTGGCGCAAACATAAACTACTCCAAGATGACAGTTTTAAGATCAGTATGAAATCATAATATAGAAAAGATTAGGCTTTAGGATTTAGGAAAGAGCCATTTTCCGAGTGAAAATCTTTTCTTTATGGGAGTTGTAAAATTCGCACACTTTGCGAACTTTTAGTTGGAAAACGGTTATTTAATACATCAAAACTGAATTTCTTATTCTTGTTTACTTTTTATGTCTTCCAGCTCCATTTATGCTAGATTTATCTGCAGATTATTTGGTAGATCTAGTTATCTTTTGATAAGAGTTTTTCATCTTTCTTCTTGCCTGAATAGTTTTGCAAGTTGGAAAAGTTGCGAAGTAATCTTGAACACACGTTTTAGTTAGATCCTCCGTGAAGTTATTCATATTGATGGGTTAAGCGTTGAAGAAACATATTAAATAAGTGAAACAGTGAAAACGTCAAAAATAAATGATACATACAGAGTTTAAATTAAAAAATAATCCATGAAGTATACTAGTTTTAGATGATCAATTATCTGATGATATGTGCCAATCACCAGCTCCATGCACCAAATAAATGAGATATCATTATTGTTATATTAAACTGGAACATAAACTTGCTGACCTCACTATATGCTCTTGAAAATTAATTATAAAAGCCATTCTACTTTACAATCGTCGAACACATCTTCACGAAAATCAAAATATGATCAATCATGTATCAAGGACATTATGAAAATCTTATGCTTATCCGAGAATGATTCTTTTCTGTCTTTCTAAAGCGATTCGAAAATCTGAATTATAAATTGGATGACATGAACAAAATTGTTTATGGATGATGTATCTATAAGAGATACGCCATATTTTTGTACTTTACAGTTTTTACTTTAAAATCACGCATCATTTTCGAAAAGAGGTTGGTATGACATTCAAATAGCAATAGACATACACATCTATTCAAACACATTTTTTTTGTTTTATCCTTTTCCACATCCATAATCCTAGTTATACAAGCTCATCCATTTTTAATTCTTGAAAACTTTCTTAGGTTGAACAACCCAACAATCATATTCATCTCCTTATACATGAATGTCCACGTAATCTTCCACATTTAATTTCACTTACATATATTTTCAGTGTATGATCGTTTCTCATGTTTTTCTGAACAGTTTCTTTTCTGTCAAGAAGAATAAACTGATCTAATCACTAACTCAACAATCAAAAATTTGTTTCCTACAAATTCCTTCGAGGTTTGTTGCTATTACCTTCTTTGCTCACTCACATCATATTCGTTGAAAATCTTGACTGAGTATCTTCTCTACCCAACAAGACTATGACGGAGTACCTACATGTCATACTAGTTGAGGTGAGGTTTGCACATCCGTGAATAAAAGGCTTTATACACCAAGGGGAGAAGCTCTAGCACAATTGACTGATGTCCAGCAAACTCGCACTTGACATTTTGATGAATGAACTTGTTACATAGGAATAAACAATGGAAACAGGTGTGGAAAGAAAATGAAATGATTCTTGATTCAAACTAGAATGAATTTTGCGGATTTGTAATATAGTGTCTATATGAATATTGAATCTATTGCTCCTTTTGAGGGGTTTGTTCTCTATTATTCTTAACGGTAATATACCGATAGAGAGTTATATTATCGATATACCGAAGAATTTCACGAAAATACTTTTTGTCTTTTGGATAATTTTTCACGAGACAAATTTGGGAATTCATAATCTGATAATACCCCAGAGCTTTAGCTCGAGGGATATTATCGTTGATTATAAATCTCTAAATTTGCCGAGTAAAAAATTACCCAAGACAAAAAGTATTTGAGTTAAATTCAAGATATATGCGATAATACACCGAATCTTGAGGTGTATTTGCAAGGATTATTTCACAAACCATAAAATTCAATAATTGTTATATTTTTTATTATTTTTTGGAAAGTTACTGTGGTATATCGGGTTAGGAGAAAATATAATCGCGATATACCTCGTTACCATGCAAAATCCCTTGATTTCATTGGTTGTTGCTAAGGTGTGTGATATAATCACTGTGATTTCTGTATATCAAAGCGCTTCAATTTGTACAATATTTGTTCATCATCTGTATTGATTCACCACACCACATGCAAACATAATGCTCTTTTTAGAAGGCCTAACACATACAAATGGAAGCGTTAGGATGTAATTATTCAAGTAGCAATGCTGTAGCAGTAGATGTTTGAATATTCAAGATAATCCTTGAAAGGTCATTTCGAGCACTACTTGAAAATGACAAAGAGGTATTGGATTTGCTGTAAAAAAGTTATCCCAAAATCCATCTTCCCTGTTCCAATTTACATACATTCGAAGGTTCATGTCTTGTTCCATCAATATTTCGCATATTCTAATATTTCTCATTTTGCTTGTTGTTGGTGAACCTAGTTACTTAATATGTTATGCTACAATCAATACAGTGGAAGGATCAAGTCGGATTCAAAATAACGCAGGGTGAGATAGAATGGTTACAGAAAAAAAATAGAGTTATGATTCAAGGTAGGCCTTTCTAGAATCTTTGTTGTCAGCTCATGGCCGAAATGAATCGTAAAGCGATCTTGAGGAAGATCAATTTTTGATAAATCTAAATTATGTGGTTAATTTGTGTAACCCAGAAGAGAAATTGGTTGATTGTGGTGATTTAAATGGCTGGGTAGGTGTGAAACGGGATACGCCTGGTAATATTCTCAGTAAGTTTGATGATAGTCGAGTAAGTGGAAGCGATGAGAAGATTGTATATTTTTGTTTGAAGCGAAATATCTTTATTTTTAATCCATTATTTGAACATAAGTTATGTTACATGTTTATGAGAGAACATCAATGAGAATGGAAATACTTCGAAGATCGATAAGTATAGTGTGAAGTATAGTACGAATGAGTCCGCCTACGGCTGAATAAATGTTGGCGAATGAGAGTAAAATATTTTGCTAGAGATCCAATCTACTTTTAAATGATGTCAAAAAATCTTTCGTTGATAGATTCAAAAATACTGTTTTCATAATACCTGCATTGAAACAATGCGATTCAACGCCTGTTTTGTCAGTAGAAACAAGACAATTTCAGACAAATGCAAGTGTAGCCGGGCAGAAATAAGCCTGTTTCTTCCCTAGGGGAGAAACAAGCTTGTTTCTGCTCGCTGAATTTGTTTCTTAAATCGTTTTATCCCTGGCAGAGTCTCATTTGTTCATTGTCAATCTCTAAATGAGAATCACATAACCTTAGTTAATTTGACAGTTGTTGTATTCGTAATTATAAATTAGATTAAAAAGACGATTAGTTTCAAGAAAAAAAGTATTAATGCGACAATTTCAAGTATACCACAACATCTTATTGATAAAGCACAAGCAGCTACTCTCGACTTGTTACCTGCAAAATCAAAAGAAAAATATTCTCTTTGCTATGACAAATTTGTAATAAATGGAAAGTTTCAATGCAAGTATTATGAAAAATACAGTGTGTGGCACGGGACAAAACACGATTTCAGCCGAGGGTGATGCCGGCCCTCGCTTCGCTCGGGCAAGCAACATTCACCCTCAGCTGAAATCGTCTTGTTTCGTCCCTAGCCACACAATATACTATTTTCGCCAACTGTCAAAAAAGCATGATATTTTTGTATTGTTATGGATACACAAAGTTCGTGATTTTTTCACTAGTAAACAAATGAAACATATTTTTTCACTACTGAAAAAATGAACATATTTTTTCACTAGTGAAAAAATAAATTCCTTTTTTTGCACACCTAATCTTATATAATTCAGTTTAGTAATGCTACAAAGATAGAAACAAACAGGTATTCAACAAAAAAGAAATATGAATTTGTTCACAAAACTATTTATTTTTGAATATAAAAATTAATTGTTGACAGTTCTTTATTTATCAAACAACAATTGCGCATACTTTTGGTTACAATATCCAGGTGACTGTAAATTTATTATATTTTATACTTTTTTCCTACATTTTACTGAATAAAACAATAATTATTGTTGATCTATTATTTTTTTACATTTGGCAAGAAAATATTGTTTGTATTTCGTGTGCGAAGTGATTGTATTTTGTTGCGCTTCCGAATGAATTTGTTACCTCGACCTTACGGTCTCGGCTAAAATTGACATTCTCACGCGCAATAAAAAAACAATCACTTCGCACACGTAATACAAAATAACTATTTCGAATGTGCAAAAGATGTTTGTGGTGGATGTAGATTAGGCTTCCGACCGAAAAAAGCAAGGTGAAATAAGAAAGTGAAAAAAGTGTTTGCGGAGGAAAAAAAAGCGTGCTTAAAATTTTCAAGTGTGAAAAATTTGTCCGGTAATATGTGTGATGTACATTTGATGGAATACAAGAGGTTGAATGAGTGTGTTGAGCAAGTAGTTAGAGAATGTAAGATGCATTTTGATGAATCAGTAAGTGAGAAGTTGACGAATGATTTTTATACGAACAGAGGACTTGAGTGTCGGAAGATTGAAAGCTAAGAATATTAGGAGAGAGAAAACTATCAAGAATGCAATTGGTAAATTGTAGTGGAATAAATCTGATGTGAGGAAAAGATGATGTGAATATTTTAGAAGATTATAATGTAAGTGAAAATGTTTTGAATACAGTAAATATGACTGTTATATTGGTGAGAGTGATTGTAGGTATAAATTGATGTATTTAAAGAATAGAAAAGCGTCTTAGTTGGATGGTTTAACTTAGGATGAACCTAAGACTGTGCAACAGGACCTATGAGCTTAGAATCTCAAAAATTTGAAAGATACAATCATTTCTTTAAATGGATTTACAGGATCCAATGCGAAAGTCCAATTAGCTCGTGACCACTACTCTATCATTCTCTTCTATCTTCAAGAAATAAAATTTTTGATCGACCGTTTCTTAATCAATTATATTTTATTGCTCCAAACATTGATAAATTGTATTATTTTCTCAAGTATATTCTTCAATATTTATGCTCTTCCAGTGTTTAAATAATGTATTCATGGAACGTATATATAATTCTTTCAGCTAAAACCATACCCTCAAAATCAACCGGAAATTACAAAGCCTGAAAATGTGCTTCCAGTTTTGTGAGGCAATTCAAAAGAGAAAAATATACGAAGCTATATATGAATAACTGCCACATGGATAAATCTCAACGTTTCGTGAATTAGAACTTGTTTAAATTGAGCATATGTTGTTAATTCAAATGCAGACTAGATTTTATTTTACAAAGTCAAATACTGACTTCATGACGCGCACAACGCAACATTACCAAGTATTACTCAAAATTAACTTTGAAACTATTATAATTTTCCTCTCAATGCAATCCCTAATTGATGAATAAATCAACAAAAAAAGTCGTTAATGGTTCCGGTATCACATCAAAAGTAATCTAAATTAGAGTGCAGGCTGTATTATATTAAGAGCTCCCCTGAACGCCTCATCGCACAGGCCCGGTCAAGTAATATTGGGGATACTATATGACGTCGCTTACAATCCCTCACAACAAACCCTCGGCTTCAAAAAGTATCCAGACCCCGTTTGTTTGCTTCGGGCGACTGTAGACTACAGGGTATTAGGGACACATGGCGCAAGACAGAGTGTATATATATTGTAGATTCTGTTATTAGTACGGTCATGTTTTGCTGCTGGTTCCGGGTTTGGCGCTCCTGGGTACGGGTTGCTTCAGGGACGTGCCGTTGCTGACGCTTCCGACGCATCTTGATATGCGCTAAGGATAATCGATGACCACAAAGTTTAAGGAAAAAAAATTAGGAGTGGAGAATGGAAAAGCTTCTGACATAATGGAGATATTTCTTAATGTGACTTCCGGAATTATTTATATATATAGGGCAATTATTTGCTTCTCGAGCCATTGAATTTTATTATACGAGTACAATATTTATCTACTACATGCTAAATGATATTGATGAACCCAATATAAAGACTGTTTGAACACTCATACTTTGAAAATATGGTGGAAAATTTAACTCGATTCAAATTTTGTTGATATTATTCTAATGTTGCATTTTCAAGCAATCACATTGATGGAAGTATCTACTGTCTTTATTATCATGATGAAAAATGTAACAGTTAAGACTATCCAACTATTAACTTTGTTTAAGGAACAGCAAAAACTGAAAGAAACTATTTAAATAAATTCTTTTGTTGGGGTAATTAGCTCTCTTCTGGAAACAATCAAACTCATCTTGCTTCAGTTCCGCTTGAAGTGTTTCAACAGACTTAACTTCAAAATAATTGATCTTCCAATAATTCCATTGATTACATTGTCTCGAAAGTCGAGGAGTTTCACTTCCATTATGTGATTTAATTTCGAATGTATTTAATCAAACACCAAACGTCGATTTACCAGTCGACTAATTTTCAAATCACGTTCCAGCACTTGAGTTCTCTAATTTTGCTTCTCCTGACAACCGACGCTGCTGAGGTGAATAATATACTTATCAGGTTTTGCGTATCTAAGGCTACTAGCAGATATTTTCTTGAATTCAAAACTAGATCTTTCAGAACTTTCATTGAATTACGTTCTGAAAGTGGTAAACATTCTGTTATTAAAAATTGGAAGGCATTCGATGTTATTTCTTTTTCTGAAGAGTATCATAATACTCATTCCGAATAGATGTCTTGAAGCATGAATGAAATCGTCCTATATTTTCTTCAGATTCTGATTTCGGACATGCTGTATCATTTATTCCCAGATAATCGTGCAATATTCAGCATATTCGGTTTCTTATATTATAAAACAAATATTCTTTTTGAACACCGGTTGCGTACATCTCGGTAATTGTTTTCGGAGCAGATTAAAATGTGCAATTCTAGTCAATTTTCACGAATAGAATATAATCAAAGTATATGATTGCTAACTTTTGTCTCAAATATTCCGTATATTACATTCATCAAAAACGGTATGGAGATCGTCTAACTAATCAATCTATTTGGAAAGTCTCTCAAGCATCAGAAAGCTATTTCCATTTACTAAAATAGGAATAACTTTTCATTTAAATTTTTCTTCAAGAATAGAGGAAGTAGGATAACACAAATCAGACAGTGAATAGCAATGAATATCTAGTATGGAAATAAATCAAAACTGCTAAGCTGAAACAAGAAGAACGAGAAATGAGAGGAAAATATAAGATTGTCCGATGTGTGTGCCAAAAAAATGTCAGTCTGCGAACTGTTATCATTTATTTTTATGTACACAATTTATATCCGAACGACACAAGTTCTCGTGGCATCTCTGAAATGTCTTTGCATCGGAATTGCTTTTGCTTTGACAAGGTCAGTTTCCACACACACACTAAGTGTATGAAAACAATTCCTTACATCTAAATCCCACAATATTTTATCGTAACTTATAAGCTTTTCTTTTCCACTTCATAAAAATGAACATTAAGCAACAACGCCCTTGTTTGACACAAATGTCATTTCTTCAACGTGAAATCATAAAAAAAAGAGAATGACAGGGACGCAAACCTGAAACTTCGTTATTAATTTTCGATAAGTCGTTCACAGTATTCAACACTGAAGAATTCTAAAACTTCTCACAGTAACTACTACAATTTTCCATTTCTCTTCGCAGGACTTTTTTTTTTTTTTGATACGGCTCAATAATCGTCCAATTAGTTGATATCCGGATCAATTCTGTAGTAACCAGTTGATAATATACTATAATTTCTAGGATATATAATATAATAAATTCTCCTTATAATTAGAGATGTCTAAAAATTTTATGAAAAATAAGTAATGCCCGAAAAAAATTGAACTGCCGAGTTATTATCAGCTTGGACTTGTATACAGCCAATTTGTTACTAAATAACTTTTTCATCTTTGAATAGAAAAATTTCATGTTATTATTTGTATTTTCTGGTATTGTAGAATCGACCAAATTCAATATTTTGATTTTTATCCGTTTTGAGCATCCTTGAATTCATATTGACTATTTTCGGTTTGATGTCGGTACGTATGTATGTATGTATGTGCGTACGTTACTCGCAAATCTCAAAACACGTTGAACGTATAATGTTGGAATTTTGTATTTTAGACTGGTCTAGGGTCTAGTTGTGCATTATGGTTGCAATTTTCTACATAAATTCAGTATTTGAGATTGCTGCAGGATCCAAATGGTCATCTTCTATTTTTATACCAATCGGCTGAGCCGAAAGTGCACTGTATATAACAGACTTTCCGAATTTTTTGCATAGATTCAGAACAATCAGTCGTAGAATATCAAAATTCTGAATTAATCACTCCTGTAACATCTAGTTATGCACTCGCATTCTGCTTGCAATCGTCTGTACCGAAAGTGCACTTTACTCGAAACATTTTTTGAATTTTCCGCATGAATCCAGAACGATTGAACGTGGAATATTAGAATTCAATATTTTAGTCGATAGTGCCGTCTGGATGCTGATGTCCTATTTTCATCTAGATTGACTGAGCCGGAAGTGCACTTTACTCGAAGGTCTTTTGAAATTTTTCGCATAAATTCGAAACGATCGGCTATAGAGTATTAAAATCTAGTATTTCAGTCTGCTGTAGCATCTGAATGATTGCCTACCATTCTCATAACAATAGACTAAACCGGAAGTGCACTTCAAATGGAATTATTTTTTTCAACTTCTCGTAGCTGCTAGCCGTGGAATCTTAGAAATTAGTATTTAGGAATGTTGTAGCATGAATAGTGACCTACTGTTTTCATAGCAACTGACTGGACCGAAAGCGTACTTTGCTTGACAGATTGGAACGATGGAATTTTGTGTTGGATTATCGTATTATTATATGCGAAAATATATCTAATGATGTACTCAGTCACGTGATGTCCATGTTAAATTTTTTATGATCTAATTCTACTTGGAATAATTTTCTGCATGCTGCATTTACAAGATACAAGCTTCATCTACCATTCAGTAAGTATATAGAGACTCATTCAAGTAAATGAAAATGAGCTTTTTCGAGACAGAAAATGTGTGTAAGAATAATAATACAAAAAGAGGATCAGCCAATTTTGTATGAACGACCATATACATAGACAAAGCATTTTTAGATTAATATATTATAGATTTCAAAGTATTTTCAATTCTCTATGCTCTATTCAACCTTTTCCTTTGGTCTAGGTCTTATCATATCTCAAAAATGTGGGCTCTTGTCAAGAAGCAATTGAGCAAAATGGGTATAACAGAAATAAAATTTGGGTTACTTTCAATCATTCTCCAGAACTCGCTTACTGTACAACAGTGGTTCTCATCTTTGGTACGCGTAACATTGGTAGTATGCATAGCACTGATGGTATGCGAGAGAATGTGGAATGGTATGCAATGGATTTAATAATTGATAAACACTATAATAATATTGGATTGGAATGTTGCGTTTCCAGAGCTAATCTAATCTTGTGTATGTATAAATAATGAATAAATTGTGCGTGGAATACGATTTAGTATTGAATAAAGAGATTTTTGAATCCGACATAAGAGCTTGAGCAACAAGTTCCTCATGAGGACTCCCAATGGAGACAATGGGGCCGAATCCAGACTCCACAACTTTAAAAAGTTCCACTAAAATATCATGAATAAAGACAAATGTATGTTAGAATAACTAAATAAGAAAAAGCTGGAAATTAGTGAAGCTTCTTTAGCTAATGAGGGGAGCTGAATTCGGCGCCAATGTATTTGACATTATTTGTTAGTAAATATGAAATAATTGGTTGTGGGCTATTTTGTTAATATATTTTCAAAGTTACCACATGAGCACAGAATTTATTTGATCTTCCCTCAAGAAGTTATTGTATGCAATCCTACAAAATGTTCAGGTCGTATTCAAATATAAGAAGACTACAAATCAAACTGGACAATCAGGATATGTCGCAAGAGATCATGTATCTGAAGTAGATTCGAAATAACTTCTATCTGGATGTTTCGGCGCCCAAACGGTTCATCATCATCAGCTCATGTAAATGATTATTGTTTTACTACAACTATCTACATAAGCTGATGATGATGGAGCGTTTTGGCGCTGAAACGTCCAAATAAAAGTAAAATCACGTTTACAGAAATATATCAATTTGCGATCCTACATTGCACTCTTTTTTAAACGATATTACTATTCGCTTGAGATATCTTGGACGGTGTAAGAAAGTCTGTGAAATATTTAAAAGCACTTTTGCTCAATTTTCAGTCAAATGCTTGCGAATTTCCATTTAAACAATATAATAATCGTCATCCTAACATTATTTTCATTCGATTAAAATATCTTCAGTGAAATAAGTAAATCTTTGTGATATTCTGCAGCACTTTTGCTTTATTTTTGGTCAAATGCTTGCGAATATTCTACTACTTTTCGTAATAGATTTTTTAACCCCTCCTATTTTGTAGATTGAATACCTAGCTACAATTAAATTATTTGGATGACTTAGATACTAATGACTGCTCTTGTCCCTGCGTAATGTATTCATGTTGGATTCTTTCTATTCATCCCAAATAAAAATGCGGCCTTTTCATTCTAGCTCTATCATAGTCCTATTTGTTTCAATTTTTATTCAGTTGCAGGCATATTCATGCCCTTGATTCTAGTTGTGAAACACTACACCTTAGTCTAGTCGTCCAGAGTCCTAAAGTGAATTCAAGATTGTAGAGAGTTTATTCTCGATTTTATATTTGTATTCATTATAACTATTACTTTATTGGTTTCATTTCTGTTTTGCTGTCTTCAAGTGAAGTCGTCTACTGGTCAATTCAATTTAACATCTAATAACATTATGCTTCGTCTAAAAGTCTGTAATTGAGCAAGACTAACTTTCGCGTTATTTAAGTATTTCTTTGTATAATGCTAAGAGGTCTCAGAAGTTTGAGAACTTGACTGTTTCATCCTTGCTCTATGTTTGGAATAAATTTAAGCTTGTTTATGTAAGCTTGTTTAGCATACAAACTTTTGACATCACAAATTTGGAGCGCAGGCCAATTAATAAATGAATCTTCATGTTCTTGAATATTTATATTGAAGGATGATCATATAAAGAAGTTTTTGATACGAATTGTATTCTATGTCATATGATTATGTTATGATATGCTCTAATCCAGTTCTAAAAACTCAACCAAAATATGAATGTATTGTAATGTTTATTGCTTTGAAATTGCTTAAAATTAAAATAAAAATCACTATTTAATAATTTACAATGAAATAAAAGTTTTATCCTTCTCGATATCACTAAACAACACTATATTATTTATTTATCACTTACTACTATCTTGAACAAGGCCACAGATATTTATATTCAACTATTTATATTCACTGATCACTCCAATGTTTGATATTCACTGCTCTAGATCACCATTACACTACTACTCACATCTTTTGCTTGCGTTTATATACAGAAATATCCATTTCTCGAATGTTCCACCACATTTCTGGAATATTGCTAGAGGCTTCCATCGGGTGACGCAACGAGGACGAAAGGCTTCGCCCAGGCAAGGTCACTTTCACGACTCTCCACACTCTCGCACGTTACAGTATGATCAAGGGTATTATCTATTCAGCATTGTGTGCTATTCCGCATATCGGTTTCTCATTTAAAAGTTTCAGTCGGTTAGAATGACCTTAATCATCCTATCTGCATTTTTCGGAAGTCTTACCTGGAATGACGTTAAATACTCAAAAAGTTAATAGGAATTAGTTATAAAGTTGAAACAATTTGTAAGGAAACGATTAAAATAATTCATAAGAGAATATTTTTAAGGCGTTTAGATAAGTATATGACTAGCTCAAATATGTACATCCATAGAGTCAAATTATATTTAATATACAGGTCATAGCACATTTCACATCCGTTCATGTTTCGTGTTTATTGATTTCTATTTATTCAGCTGATAGATATTCGTATACTTGATTCCAAACTTAGGATAATTTTGCTATGAGAATTTGATGTTTGCGAACAAATGTACTCCGCTATTTCTCCTCACTCGCACACACGGTTGTTTTGAAAACAGTGAAGAAGAAACGAGGGATCCTAAAGAGAAAGACAGAACTTTATTTTTAAAACGTGGACAGAAGCTTGGCTTTGATGTATTGTTACGTTTTCCAAGCCACTTGCTTCTCTGAATTTCCCTCGTATATTTCACGTTTTTCATTGTCTTCGTCGTCGTCGTTACATCTCTAGGACGTACGACGGCTCGACGTAAGCGCGCAAGATAAACAAATTCCGGAATACCGCTGATGACATTAAAAAACCGGAACACTCCGGAAAACTGTCCCTGCGGTCACTTTCGTTCCGGGCCAGTCAACCGCGGGAAATTTATGGTGTTTGTTGGAGAAACGGATGAATTTCTTTTTTATGGTAATTGGAATCGAAAATAGATGTTTTTGCATCCTTAATGAAACTGAAGTAGCATCATTAGGAATAATTTTTTCCATGAAATTGATGCAATTTTATATCCAATTGCAACTCATCTGGAGCATCCAATGTTGTTGAATCTGACATGATTATGACTAATCTAATTATTTGCATCATCATCTCCACTTCAAACCGTCATGTTCTATTTTATGCAAACATAATTATAGAATTTTATGGACTTCTGCTATTATTATGCTAACGCTAACAATCAGATCAGATTTTTGTAAACATGCGCATTGAAAATAAAATAATGCATAGTTCAATTTTGTGATTTGAATGTTAGTCTTTTTTCACACTTGTCACGCATATTTTTCTAGGGATTTACGTAAGATTATTAATCATATCATTATTAACATATTTCAGGGAGTTACACAATACGTAAGTTATTTAAACAGCCCGACCATCACTTGTTACCTCACTTTGTGTTATTATCTACGCGAGATAAGTTCTATAGTGTTTTGATATATTTCAGCAGAGTCAAGGGTGGGTTGAATCAGTGTGTTGGTATGAGTTTAGTTACTAGGTGTGTGAGTTGAATGAGTATGTAGTATGTTGGTTGAGAGAGCGTTGAGATGTTGTTGTTCACGTTAGTGTCCCAAATTATCCTATGTGTATGATTGCTATCCTTTTGTACGCCTAAGTCACTCCAGGGAAGTCCTCTGTGTGAGTTTAAGACGGGGAGTGACAGTCAAGCAGTGGCCAACGAAGCACGACTTGCTAGCCTCGTGCCACCGGTGCCCTGCCTGCCAACTTTAGTGTCTTAATGTATCAGGAGGTGCCCAACGTTTCGCTAACATCTGCCACATGCGGGTGGAGTGATGGGTTTCAGCTTGACTTTCAATCCATACTCCCGAGAGCCCAGTGAGGCATGTGGTTCGAAAGGTGTTGAGCATTGTTTCTAGATACTCTGACGGATGCCACTGTGGGTGGTTTCAGAGTATGCGAATGTTCTGATGAGTACTACCGTGTGTAGTACTGGTGTGATTGTGTGTTGATGGTATTGAATATATAACCTGCATTGTGTTGATGGTATTGAATATATAACCTGCGTTATGTTGATGATATTGAATATATAACCTGCGTTGTGTTGATGGTATTGAATATATAATCTACGTTGTGTTGATGGTATTGAATATATAATCTGCGTTGTGTTGGTGGTTATGATTGTATAACGTGTGTGTGGATATGATTCCTCACTAAGCCAGTCGTTTGCTTATGTTGTATTTCATTTCCAGAAGTCTTGAGATCCACACTTTGAGACCGGCGACCGCTGAGCATCAATTATACATGCATATTGTTTTATTGTAATATTTCATTGGGCTGTAATACAAGTGTTATATTGAATTATGTTTTGATTAATTTATCCTTTATAATACTCTGATCAATTTTATATAACAATTGTAGGGTTTCTCAATCAGAAATGTAGAAAAGTGAACTTTGCTCTTAATTGACCCAGGCATCTTCTCCAAAAAGCCTGACAGCACTGCATAAGTTCTAATATACTTTCAGTCGTTGAACTATTCATCATAGAAATAGAATCGCGTCCTACAATATATGATCGCAGGAACAAAAAATATAGCAGTAAAACAGAAATAACTGAAAAATGTTCATGTATTTTATTTACATAGTTATATCATGTATTCATCAGGGAATGAATTCAATATTGTCGTTGCTGTTGGGTGCGTCTATAATTTATCCCAATCAATAAAACTAAAAGTGCTGCTTCTTCGTGAATATTAATCATACAACTGAAACCGTGACTCTAGATTCGAACAGATTGTGACTTTGTTGTAGCTCTGCAATCATCTGCCATTGGGTAGCGCGATTCAATCGCACGCTACGAGCGATTAAATCGCAAGACTAAGTGATTCCAGAGTGAAAACTGTTTAAGAGCCTGCGACAACTTCTTGTCCTCACAACTGATAATTTTCATTTCATTCGTTGAACTCACAAAACTAGAATAATCAATTGTAGTATTTATCAAATGCTGTCTAGTTTGGTATCAATTTACTCGGGAGAATAAGCTCAGTAGATATTATCAAGAATAAATGATCAGTGGAATCGACGTTACCATCTTTAAATTACACTTTCAGTGATCAAATATCAAAACTGTATGTTCCAATGAATTGAAGACCCCGTAAATCTAGAATTATTATTTTCAAAAATACTTATATTATGTAAGGACTGAAATATAACCGCCATCTACCATTTTGACAATGATAGCTGTCACTTTGACTTTGACATCTGTACTTTGACAATACCAGCTGTCACTTGAAAATATGCAATTATTTGATGCGACACCCTGAATTCCTGAAACAGCGATGAAACTGGCCATGGAATTTATGGTCGAGGAAGTACTGTGTGGCCACAGCAGATTTTTATTCTCAGTTGACTCACTTGAGCTCCGCAAAACACGTTTAATTCGCTAGCATTCAGCAATAAACTTTATTCTATTGTAATGTTCCCAGGATTCGCAATAAAACACAAACACAACTATTCAAAATAATTAGAAATTGGAGTCTGTTTACGTATTTAACAACATACACTGATGACTTTAATTACAACTATTCTGCACTTAATAATAATTATGAACTAATGTTTATCTTTCTAGAATATTCATGCCGCACCAAATTCATTTTGACCTGACGTGTTTACTCCCCGACCGTTCGCTTTACTTCAACCCCTTCAACCTCAATGGAACAACTCGGTCCTTCATATAGAGTACTTTTGTTTATCTGTGGTGGCTTGAAAGTGTTCTATCGCATTTCGAGATACTGCTGGTTACCTCGAATATTTAATTTAACAGGAGCGACTTAAGTATTAAAAATACAAATGTTTATGTATTGTCCGTTTCAGGGCTAGTTGTACCATCTAAGCTTCTCTGCAACTTAGTTAAGCCGAGCTTATTCACTACGGTTACAATTGCTGGAGTAATTGTAGACACAGAAATTAAACTTAGTTCAACTTAATTGTGAATGAGCTCAGATTGTATAACCGGACCTTGGGGTGATTGAATATAAACTAAACTTGACTGAATCGATGAAATGAGTTCAACATCATTGATAACGGAGAGATTGTTCTCTATAAAATTTATCACCTAACTAATTATCCTAATCTTTGAGAATTGACAGTTATATCTTCTCTCATACTAATTAGAATCTTGTTTACTCCTGTTTTTCCATGTATAAGGTTCAAAAGCAAAATGTTACTCATAATTTTTTTGAGAAAAATATCTTCCGCTCTGAAAGAGAATTTGATTTCCTTATAGTCACATTTTGGTTGATTTTGACCGGCAGCGAAGAAAAGTTGCTCATGCCTGTTATAATGAATTTTTCCCAAAATATTCCTCTTCTGACCGAACATAGTGTAATGTTTATTGCTTGACGAAATCAGTTTTTAATCAAATAAAAGTCACTATTTAATAATCTAAATGAAATAAAAGTTTTATTCTTCTTATGTTACTAATAACACTATATTTATATATTAATCACTTAATTCTAATTTAAACAAGGTCACAGATATTTATATTTCACTATTTATATGCACTGTCCACATTACTGGTCACTGTTCATTATTTATTTCACCACTACTATTCTTACTACTGTACTGTACTACACGTCTTTTGCTTGGCCTTATATAGAGAAATATTGTTCTCGAGTTTTCCATTTCTCGACTCTTTCCATTTCTAGAAATCACTAGAGGCTTCCATTGAGATGGGTGATGGGCTGCGACGCGGTGCGGCTTAAGCGGCCGAAGAAGCTCCGCCCCATACTACGTCGTCTTTACGAGCTCCCCCCTCACTCTCGCACGTCACAATAGTACTGATGTCAACGATGCTTCCACTTTTGGAAGCATTCCTCTTTTCTTTTCACCAGCTTTTTTCATATTAGCTTGGATTTGAGATACAAGTGGATATCAGCTGAATTAAGAGAATGAGAGCTTTGCGAAAAATTTCCTGATGGCCTATTTGTCCCCTAGAAGCATATTAACAATGCACATTACCCGCAGAATCGAAAAAAGTGGCGGCATTATTTTAATATTCGAATAACTTTGACATGCTTTTCTTGGTCACGGTGAATCTGGACTTTTCCACTGCAGTGATTGTGCCTTTTTTTTCTGGGCCTTATCCAAAAACTCACAATACGACGCTTGTAATAACTATATTTAACAAACATATCATTTTCGGCCTGATCAAATAGCTCTTGGGACACTTAAAGTTAGTGTTCTTTCTGCTCGTCAAATCAAAATTCAGATCTAATTGACTATCAGCCATTACTCTAATTGTAGGTCGACGATCAGAACGCACAAAATCGCTAATTTTTTGTTTGATTATTGAAGTTGAAAATATGTCAGTCCAAAGATCACTATCAAACGACTTGCAACCATTTTCTATTTGACCAGATATAAACATTCGGTCGATTCAAATATTTTCAAGAGTTCATGAACTTCCAAAACTTTTAGGTACCTGGTTTCAAAATAAAATTTCATACAAATTCTTTGTTTGGTTCCTTAATCCATTTTTGGAATCGATTAATCCGCCGAGAGCTGATACACGTCTTTACAAACTAGACTATCACTCACTACTGAATAAACAATTTGTGGTTCTATTTTCAGAATATTTCAAGGACAGAACAAACTTTTATTTTCTCATGCGCAAGGTAGAGATGAAACAATATTAATAATAAATTGGCTAATTATATTCTTCTTCTTCAATTTGAACCTTTTAACTTCCCTCAGAAACTTTTGTCACACATGTTACATATTTCAGTGATAATAAACAGATGGTTTATTTTCGACAGATTACAAGGTTTACTGAAATGAGTTCAGGAGTTTTCACTGAATGTATTTGAAGATTTATTGCTCAATAAATAATATACTTCAGCGTTGGCACCAGGAATAATTCCTCCAATGATAAATGAAGGTGTAATATCTAGAGATTAAATAATATAATACTGTTTCATTCAGAATCATAGATTGAAATATACGAGTCAAAGTTCAAAAGAATCCACACTTGCTGTATTTTCAAAACGCTAAGGTCCGAACTTTACTTACCTGTTTTTTACTTACTTGTACTAAGTACAAGAAAGTATTGTGAAACCAACAAAATTCACTCATCGAGATTTTGATGGTAATATCCCTTTTAAGCATCCCTGAATCCATTTTGACTATTTTTGGTTTGATGTCAGTACGTATGTTCGTGCGTGCGTGCGTTCGTGCGTTCGTGCGTAACTCGTAAATCTCAAAACTGGTTGAACATATAATGATGAAATTTTGTATTTAAGACTGGTATAGGGTCTAGTTGTGCACCTCGCATTATGGTTCCAATCGTCTGTACCGGAAGTGCACTCTACTTGAAACTTTTTCTGAATTTTTATAATAAATCCAGAATGATCAACCGTAGGATGTTGAAATTAAGTATTTGAACTTGATGTTGTATCAGAATGGTTATCTGCTATTTTTGTATGAATCGGCCAAGCCAGAAATGCACATTACTTGAAACTTTTTTTCAATTTTTTGCATAAATCTAGAATGATCAGCCATAGCAGATAGGAATTCAGTGTTTGAACTTGTTGTAGCATTAAAATAGTTATCTACTATTTTTGTATTAATTGGCTGTGCCGGAAGTACAGTTTACATGTAGAACAGACATTCAGAATTTTCCGTATGAAACAATCAGTCCAATTGAAATGATAAGGTAGGCAATGATAATCTGTTGTCAATTTTCTGATTTTCTTTGGTATTTTGTCAAAATATTATTTATTCAATTTTGACGTTTTAAAGCTACATTATTGAATCCATAGCAACAACAGTCATGAATAAATCTTCATTCACTAGTGCTTTAAATGAATTATGAGTGATTCAAAAAACTTAAATCACTGTTGGAATTCCTGTTGATAAAAAGATTTCAATTCCTGAGGAATAATTTTCTCAACTGCAGCGGCTGCTCCTTTCAAAATGGTATCAGGGACGAGAACATTGTTTTAATCACTTTCTTCCATTATTTCAGCAATACTTTTCACAATTATATCGCTTCAATTCAAAATTCACAAAACTGACAGTTTACTGACAGTCACACTCCCGAATGTTTGCAAAACAAACACTCCCCGCGATATCAACGCAGCTCCCTTGCAACTGCAATTTAATTTTCTTGAATTTTGTTCCACAGTTTCATGTTCCAGAAATTGACCCAAAATTGAATAAAATTATGTATGCAAACACGTGAATTGAACTTATTTATTTGCTTAAAGAATTAAACCACTCGCGCTAAGTGCGCTCGTGATTTTGAACTTTCTTTTCGCAAATAAACAGTGGTTTGATTCACTTGTGTATAAATAACTATTAAATCATATTAATTATAATCTGGAGTGACAGGAAACTTTATTGAATGAATTTGTGTATATATCAAATGATGTACAAGTCACGTGATGTTCACGTCAAATTTTTTTGCAAGTTCGGTGAGAACTAATCTACATTTTGAGTAGTACGCAAACCGTGTTTAAGGAAAATATTTGTATACTGTATGTATCGACTACATACAATCCAGGAGCATCCGATTTTGAAACAGAACGCAATATATACTCTGCATTATCCTATCGTTCAGAGTGGGGCGATTTTTTTCAGGTCCGGTAAAAGCGAATCAACATTCCTTTGATTTCTTCATCTTATGATATCATTTCTCTTTTGCTTCTATAAATTACAATATGAAGTCACCCATAAGTTTCTAATCTGCTATCGTTGCTCAATTGGGAGCGTGCGAAGCCATGGAAGAGGAAGTGAAATCGTCGCTAGCGCTAGCAGCGGAGGATTCAGGCACTTCGAGAGGCTCTTTTGTATATTTCTAATATAAGAAATGCATGTATTGACTGCAGTTTTCCAAGAAAACAAATAAAATGAGCAATCAGTGTTGCATTGTTGTGAATTGCAAAAATACTGGAAAAAACAACGAATGTAAATTTTATTAATTTCCCGTTGCAAAATAGAAAGTAAATCAAAGAAATAAATGGATAGCTGCAGTGAAAAAGAAAAGATACGTACTGCCATAATCTTTATTTCTGTGATAGAAATAACATTGAAAATAGCAGACTTCAGAGAGGTCGAAGGTGCTTATGGACCATCAATTATTATTCTCAAAAGTAATTAAAAAATTGGCAGTTTTGGGCGCTAAACATTTTCTCATATATATTTTTTCCCAATTTTTCTTCTTGAGACTTTGGGATTATTGTTTTAATACCAAAAAATTGTCTCATATCTGTATATCATTAAATAATAGAATCATGCATGAATTTAGTTCAAGAAAATTTATTAATGATTTTTTATTGAGTGTAAATGGATCGCTTTGGTATCCTAAATCCCATGATTATATTTGAGTGATCATTCATTGGAGGAAAAAATCTGAAGAGGAGTCATGTCCTACCTATGTTTCTACAATATTCCTTTCAAATTACAAAACTTCAAAAGTTAATGAAAGTTCAACTTTAAGCAGGAGAATGAATATATGCAAATAATATAATATTATTATTCAATTGTCCATCAGTATCAATGGCATGAGGAGTTATAATCAATGACAAATAATTTAGCATTGATTAAGGAGAAAAATAAACCTCGAAATGAACAAAATCTACCAAGTGAAAGCAATAGTAATCATGTAAGTCCATCAGTAGGATTTATTAGTATTTTAAACATCTTGAGGATATTTTGAAGCCCACCTACAATACTTTAATCAATTTTGGACATTTTGAATTTGTCAATTTGATTTCACAAATATATAACAATTCATATTGCAATTCTGTGAATATTCATTAATTCTACAGATCTATAAATCCATAAGAAATGGTTAAAAACGCATTCGATGACAAACCCATTGCGATATTGTTCATAATTCATAAATCTACGAGTTTTACTGATTAATAACTTGACACAGAACTGCAACATTAGTTAAGGAATGACTATTTTATTCATTCTATACGTTTTCATTACATGTTATTATTTCATGATCGTTTTTATATATTTAATGTAAGAGATATATTCTTGGGATTTCAGTCAATATTTTAATTTTAATTCATTTCGCTTTTGAGGATGGCTGAGGTGCAGCCGAAACTGTAAGGCAGAAAAGAAATAAAATTAAAATATTGACTGAAATCCCAAGAATATATCTCTTACATTAATTACATATCCAGTCAGCGTCAACCGTTTTTATATATTATGCCATTACTCAACCAAACTTTCATTGAGTTTCAATCTATTTTTTCATTGATCATACTCACTTTAATGTCAGCCGAACTTATAAGAAACGTATAATAATAATGAATGAAACTTTTCACTTGCTTAGAATATCCGTATATACATTTATTGATACCAAAATATAATATTTTATCTCGTTAGATCACAATGTACATATACGCCAAATATTCTCCTTTAGTTCATACATCAAATGGCGCTGCTGTCGCGCACTGAGCGAATAAAGAATAATTTTGGGCAGGAAAGATACGTCAATAAATCCCAAAAACAATTATTGTATCTTCAAGAATATATTTTAGCAGAATCAACATTATTTGAGAATAGAATTTTTTTCTATGTCAAATTGAAAAGAAGTTAGCATATCTTATACAACACATTTCCCGAACTCGCGTATCTGTTTGCCGGCGTGGGCAAAGTTTTTAAATATCGGAGTGTCATTTATTACCGTAGAACTTTTGCAACTCTAGTGAGATTACCCCTACTCCACTCACCCTTACCACTGCAGCACGATAATTTATGAGAACGGAGACCCAAAGAGGCAGAATTAAAAATGTAATTCGCACAAATTATTTATGAGTGACACGCGAAGTCCGCGAACCCTAGAAAAAGAAGAGATGTTTGAAATTAAAGTGTTTTTGTATTTGTCATTTTAACTTGGAAAACCGGCCACTTAATTAACAAAGAGCTTGTTTTGAAAAAAGTCATTCAATGGAGGTATTGCGAATTTCTTGTGGATTGTTCCACGAGCAAGGAATTAATAATATAATACGGTGGAATAACATATTGTGCAAGCATGTGCGTACTGAGCTGCTTCTTGTCTTTTTCGAAAGAATTAATGTCGGGTACTTCAGTTGCATTGAATGCCTCTGCATTATTCAATGTTCTTCAGCTAATTATTTTTAAATATCGTTGTACGATGTTTTTATTCAAAACACATACATTGCTAACAGATGCTGTAAATAGTGCTTACAGCTTTGTGCAATATCCAATGGAGATAGCAGTCATATACTGCATTTCTCAATGATATCATAAGCTCGCATTTTCATTGAACGAATTAATATATGCAATTATTATTGCTGAATGTACGATGAAACAGGATTGTTAATTGCTATGATAAAATTATAGGAAGTGTAAAAAAAAAACATATTGAAATTTTCTCTTTGCTTCATTAACTATATATATTTGCTAAAAATCTTTATGAGCCCTGTTCTAGTTGGGTGGTCCTGAACAACAATAGAATATTTTTAAGAAATGCAGGACACTGTAAAGTGACTTTTAAAGTTTGACCGTGAAACAGAAAACCTGATAAGTTTCACAAAAATACAAATTCAGGAGTCGGTTTTTACACTATCATCCTGAATAGGGCAGCAACCGTAGACACGTATTTCGTCCTTATTAGGACTCTTCAGTACGGTATAGCAAGCCGCAGATAGTCGGACTTGTAGCCGCAAAACTATATAAAAGTAAGTTGGTTCATGGCATGCAGAGAAATGAAACTGCAGCAGTGCCATCTACCATAATACAGCCGAAGTGGCAGGTTTAAAGCAATGCAGGACACTGTAAAGTGACCTTTAAAGTTTGACCGTGAAACAGAAATTGATAAATTTGAAAAATCAAAACCTGATAAGTTTCACAAAAATACAAATTAATTTCTGTTTCACGGTCAAACTTTAAAGGTCACTTTACAGTGTCCTGAATTGTTTTAAACCTGCCATTTCGGCTGTATTATGGTAGATGGCACTGCTGCAGTTTCATTTCTCTGCATGCCACGAACCAACTTACTTTTCTATAGTCTTGCGGCTACAAGTCCGACTATCTTCGGCTTGCTATACCGTACTGAAGAGTCCTAATAAGGACGAAACACGTGTCCATGGTTGCTGCCCTATTCAGGATGATAGTGTGGAAACTGACTCCTGGATTTGTATTTTTGTGAAACATATCAGGTTTTGATATTTTTAAGTAGTTGAGCGACTTCTTGGGTTGTTGATTAGTATCGCTACATTTTTCTATTCTCTTTTTTCATATTGAGCTATATTCTTAGTAACAGAAAGGGAAAATGCCAGAGCAGTTTCATATGTTGTCGAAATGAAGATAATCAACTAAAATCGAATAGGAAATGGCCTTGTCGACTATTCATTGCCTAAATGAGTCTCAACAATGTGTTAACTGATGATTAACAATCATTTGGAGTGAAAATGCTACTGATTTTCGAGAAACGAGTACGTGATTTTGGAAAATTTGCGGGTTGTTATTGACGTATCTTCTTCCTATGCTACAAAGTTCAAATCTACAAGGGATTGGAACTATTAGACATCCCTTTTAAAAGTGGAATATTGTTTTCCAACATTTAGGCCCAGTTTCACCAAAGTCAGTTAAATTTATCTAGAGGTTATTTTGAGTTATTAACTATAGTTACAATTGTATCAAAAATAGTTTCGTATAAAATAACCTCTGGATAAATTTAACTGGCTTTGGTGAAACTGACTCTCAATCTTCTACAACTTCAGCAGCACAACAAGCAACATCATCTTTCTGGAAGATACATTTGGTAATCTTCAAACGCATTTACTTAATTTATGGTATCAAATCCTATTGAGAGATGTAAATGTATCTTTTAGCGTTCACTATATTGTCAACAGAGTATAATATGGATACACAAATCATAACGGAGACCTGTAACAAAGCTCTTCCGAAGGTTTATACAATTAGTGTAGTGAACTTCTGATGATTCCGCCTGACTCAGTTCCGACTACCATCAACGTAAATATCAGCTGCATCATTTTATAGTGTGGGACTTCCTGTATCCCACACTACGAATGGATTTGAAGTTTGTGTCGGTAATAATCAAGATCAAGTTATAAGGAATCTATCGTATTACCAATAGATAATTGTTGTTTCTAGCCTCCCTGATGAATTAGGAGTCCATGTCAACTTGAGGAGGTTGCAAATTACATTTTCCAGATGTCACGAAATGAACACTGATAGATAAATTAACGTCCGTCAATAAAATTTAGAACCACAAATTGAAAAGATATCAAATATATCAAGAGAGAAAGGAGAGGGTTTTTAGAAATAAAAACTCCAGAAGGTCTTCCATTCACACGGTTCTCGTAATTTATTCAATTACACTGTAAATAAATAAATTACGAGAACAGTGTGAATAGAAGACCTTTTGGGGTTTTTGTTTCTAAAAACCACCCGCTTCTCTCTTGTAATTTTTCACTCTTTGGGCTTCTCTACATTCTATTATCAAATATATTTTTCAACAGGATAATGTTGCTAACTGAACGACTGGAATTGTGAAGGATTAGATGTTGGAGAGTAATATCCTACTTTTATAATTAACATCTTGCAGTCCAGTGGTGGAACCACAAAGATTTTACTTTGCCATGAAAGCTGGACATGTTTTTGATCAGCTTGACAAGGATGAAATCAGGTTATCCTTCTATAAAAATAAGATTTGGATCAAGATGACAAGGACTGAAGGTCAAGACAAGATAGTATTATGTCAATGCCGATGCGATGTGGTATTCGATCAGATATCATATCGATCAAAATCTGTTACGATATCATGAAAGAGGAGCTCCGACCACAGCTTGAGTAAAAACGTTCTACAGTTACGTGCTCTTCTCCAAAAAATTTGGACCAATCATACTCCAGATTTTTAAACATCAATTGAATGCTACGAATCAAGGCGATGAATAGTCGAAAAGGCGATGTAACACCGAAGTAATATCTCATTCAATTGTCGTGGATTTTCTAGGATTTTTGCAATATTGGAAAATGCTCAAAAGTGTTCTCTTTTTGTTACTAAAATATAACTCAATATGCAAAAAGTGAATAAAAATTTCTTTTATGAATGGAAAAATGTGTTAAACTGGCTAAATTCCGCAAAAAAAAAAAATATTGTCTTCAATTATTCAAAAATATGAGAGCATCAGATTATGTTCTATACTTCTCAAACAATTGTCGAAAAATGAATTTTCATGACTTGAATGTTCCATTATTTTCAATTGCATTCCGTTAATATCTCTCAGCTACGAAGCATATTGCTTAACTTAATAATACCAGCAGCCAAACTGGTTCTGCTATTAGAATTATCTTAATATAGTAGTATATTATTATTAGTGTCGGAGAGACCATTAGATTAATTAGTCAAAATTCAGTCCATAGGGTATATCATTTCCACAGGGAAGGACACGGGTTAGCTATAATAATGTTGCGTTGATCAACTAATCAGTAAATTGATAACTATATTATATAGGTATCCAAGTTGAATAGATGAAACTGTGAATTGATAAATCAATGTTTGAAATCATCTTTTGATGTCACCTCATTTTTAATCGACTACAAAAAAAGAGAAGGTACTCAATTAGTCGGAATTCTTTTTTAATCGACTTCAAAAAAGGACTAGACTTTCAATTCTTCGGGATCTTTTTATTATGTTCAGCGATAATTCTTCACCTCATGGACCTATTTCAATTATTCTTTTTTGTCAAAAAGAGAGTACCTACTGTTGGTTATATATCAATTTGAAGGGTAAATCCCATCCCTAGAAGTGAAATAATAGTGAAATTATAATTTTGATTCATATATGTGTAGCGTTGATTTTCAGCAACGTGCATCGGTTTCGATTATTCTTTTTCAATCAGAAAAAAGATACCTTAGAGGCTGTTCAATACCAATTTGAAGGAAAACTCCACCCCTAAGGCTCGGTCGTCTTGAACCTAGCTCAATTACCTTAGTGATAATTGCTTCAATATTAATAACTCAGGTAATTAAACTGCGCTTGGGATAAACCCAAGATTGTGCAATCGGGCCTAGGAATGCAATGATAATATTAGTATGTATGTTACACGATATCCCCGTTGATTAAGAGCCGATTTAGGTGATCTTTTTTTAATAGAATAGGCTACACTTCGAGGGTGTTGCTTTCTAAATTTATTGAAAATTTCGCTTCCAAAAGTGAAATTATGCTTTTTTTATTGAATGGGCAATACCATGAGGTTGGTACTATATGAAAAAAATGGTTGGGATCTTTTAAAATGTTCCCGGTGTTATCACTAGAAATGAAAAATAAAATATTTCCAAAAAAAACAAAATACCGACTGACTACATCATACACCACCAAAAAAAATCAGCTCTGATGTGAAAAGTAAAGGAGATGCTGCATCTCTCTATGTTTACATGCCAAATATATGGCTCATGTGAACATAAAAGAGACACACCAACTCCTTCACTTCCTAGATTGGAGCCGAATTCAAGATGTCGAGAATCATGGGGGATACAAGAACATTCATATATTTTTTTTGGTGGTGTATGTTGAAGTCGACTTTTGTTCAGTAGAAAAGATTTTATGTTTCATTTATTAGTGGTAAACATAGATTAACCGAACAATCAATGGATTGTTTGTCTGTGTTTTCATAATTTCATTATGAAGTAGAATTTGGATGCTATTCGACGTCAACAGTTTCAATAACTCATTTAGACTTAAAAATTTCTATCAACGATGATCTGTTTGGATTAATATTTGACGGCAATAAAATACCAATTAGTGTTCTTAAGTATATTAATATGTATGTATCATTTGACTGCTATCTAGAGCCTGTTATTTTGCAGTGGAGGAAGTAAAATATTCACCAGCTACTGACATTCCTGCTGAGTTGCCTCCGATTGCAACCACTTTTGACCTCCTGCAATTTTGCTCAAATGATCCATAATTATGAACCACCCAGATTGAAATCGCATTTTAGAAGCCGTGATTGAATTACCTCCAGAATTTGAGAATTGGGCTCAGAGACATTCTAATTGACTCTCGAGCTGATTATCCTTATTCTTCATTTAAATAAGCTCTTATTGCAAGAACCTTTCCAATTACTGAGGAAGAGATACGAGAATCGATACGACTACAAATTTTGGAGATAGAAAGCCATCCCAATCTCAATCATTCCGGACGATATTCACAAATGATTTTATTGGTAGCTGAGCATTAATTACTTGAAGCGTCTAGCTCATGTTTAGTTTTATTGTTCGTATCGTTATAATTTGTTTTACAAGTTGATGTGGTAAGCAAAATAAATTACAAATCGTTTCTCTACAAATTGTCAACGCATCTTCATTGTTTCATATTCAAAGTCTCACATTAGTTCTTCACAAACTTCTAGTATTTCAACATCATTGTTCAGTTTGTATGATGCAAATTTCTTCCACTATTAATTGTCCAAGCGGTTATTTTCTCAAGTTACAGATCTTTCTCCGTTTGAATATTTTGAAAATCAAATTCAGACAATATACTGATGTATCCTTTTGTTTCAGGTAAGCACATTCCATCGTATCAACTCGAAAAAAATATGTTAAACTAGTGGTGAGTCCTGAAATATTTTTTTGTCATTGCATGCCTTAAATCTTGATATTTGTTTCACATTTAGGTTAGATGTAGGCTATTCTTGAATTGGATATAAAAAAAGAAGGTGTGTATCAGCATATCACCTGAATCAAGCACATGTAGATAGAATATATCCGTTTTACTGACATATGAATGTCTGCTTGTCTTTGAAAAATTTGTCATTATTCTCACAATGTCTGTATGCAAAATGTTAACCTCAACGACCGCATTCCAATCATCTTGTATTTGTAAGGATCAACTCACGCCTTCCAGACACTAGCTCTTTGCAACCAAATTGTAATCAATAATTTGATCGAATAATTCCTAAAGATATGAATTCAGTTACTCTAACAAATACACCAAATCTGGATACAGTGCATAACAATAATTGTCTCCGAATTCGATGAATAGTACGCTATGTGATCCTAATAATCACCTTCAATTTTGTTTTCCTAAGAACGTTCACTTCAGGTTAATCACTCTCCACTTTGCGAATTTCAATAAAATTGTTTTTGCTCCAGGAACATTACATCAAATCATAAACCCATACGTTTCCACCGGCTATTCTCCAAATGTTTGAAGTAAGTCATGCTGAAGGGATTAGTTTTACTTCACCATACGGGATGAATCTTACTAAAAAACTTCTAGTGTATGAAAAAAACAGGTGTACTCAAATGAGTACAATAGAAATAAAGGAATATATTATACTTATACTATATGCAAATGATCTTGATTTTATTAATACGACCTTCTCATCTGAGCCTTAATATTCCCCTTTTTATGAGGACTAACAAATCAGTCATTCACTAATAATTGTTTGATCGCCTATAGAGACATTTTGATCGTAACAGTACTATGATGTATACAGCGTTTCAATATGTATTTATTTTCATATTGCTAGAAACTTGTAGAATATTGTTCAAACAGACAACCTTATTCGAATTCATTTGAATTTTGGGTAAGTTTTCAGGTAGGGTAGGTTTTATTGAGACTTGACAAATAAAAAAATTGAAGAATCATCTAGGTGATGAAAGCGCATTTTTGACAGCTCATGAATGCTTGTTACTTCAGAGATTTCGCAAATTATCATCTCCCACAATTACTGAGCTTGAAATCAAGCAGTTTGGGCTAACTTACAAAACAGCAGCTTCCATTTAGTACTAGTTTCAAGTTGACTATTTGATAGGTACATAATTTATGCATGTACAAACTCAAAAATACCTCTTAATCTTCATTGTTTAGTTATGGACTGACGGGAGGTCATGTGCTGTACCTTAAAATAATAATTTTATCTTTATCAAAGCTGTATAATAAAAAATTTTACTTCAGGACAGGTACACGGCAATTTTTTATTTGATGAAGGAAATGACACTATGCTGCGAGCTCATTTGGGAATAAGAAATTGTTATTGAAGTAGTATATGAAACGTTTGAGGTCTTATCCTGAATTTGCTATGAACTTGCACGATAGCCTCATCTGAAAATAATATATATCAAAGCTGACACAGGCTCCTCTATCCACTCTATCGACTTCCATTTATAACGGTCACAAATAGGTAATTTAAAATTTCAACGAATTATATTTTCAGATAGATAGATAAATAGTTACTTTGTCCCAAGATCAGAACATAAATTCTGTACGAGTAGCACAATCAATTATCACTAACGTAATCAATGACATAATCCCAGTTTACATAACCAATTTTTGAATTTTTCAAATCTAATACATAATAACAGAGCTATATCAACTTCAATCTAGAATGAACATTTTTCTCATATTTATTCTACAATTGCTGCATTCAAACTTCTTAGCCTCATTGAAAATAGGTAAGTGTAATTCACTGGGTCACTTACTTGTATTGGTAACTTAACTAATTATTGAGCTGACTGCTCGATTTGCAGACAAGAAAATACACCAAAAGTGAACAAATATTTATCCAATAATAATAATTCATTCTAATAAGCTTCAAATTCGCGTCAAACACGTCATTGAATGAATCCTGGACAGATTTGACAACTGTACATAATAGTAGTGACACTAACGGCTAAAGTTGTAACTAAATTTTTATCCACTTGAATAAACTTTAGTTGCCATATTCCTAATGTCATATATATCTATGAGCACTGTTTCGCCTGAAACAAGTAATTGAATGATTGAATCTTCCACAATCACTGAGCTTGAATTGAAGCAATTAGTACCAGTTTCAAGTCTGTAAATAGTATAGTTGCTGAGAACTCAGCGTCACGCCAGTCTGCTAGCCAGACAGCCAAAGTGAATATAATAGCACTTTTTTACAAAAAATGCGCTAAAAATACACTTCTAGTTATTTTGAATTTGAATGCGCAATTATTTTTATGATGATTCAATATATAGCTCCACAATATTATCATTTAAAAAATATTAGAATATCAACGCAAGAACTCTAGAATCATTCTTTTTGTAAGTAAAATTCGGCAGGCGTAAACTGGGCATCAAATATATGGATTCACCTCCGCTGCTAAAAGGATTACTTGATCCTACAGGTAATCTGAGCACCATATATCTATCTTGTTTGCTTCAAATAAGAAATTAGATCCGCATCTCAATTTTCAGTTTTGTTGTACACAGTGAAGAATTATGGATATCCCTTCCGTGGACAATGACAACGGAAAACGTTTGTAAGTAATTAACACGTACAACCTTTTCTTGGAATACTAATCAACCAAAAAATATTAGTTCAAGTTACGTTTTCAGTAGGATTTTTCTCATTTTCTCCCACTTGTCATTGTTTTCCGCATTATCTCCATGTTTCCTCTCTTTTAGCACAATTTTTGATTCAATACGATGCCCAGTACGGTTTTCAGTTAGTGCCCAAACTACCAACGAGATTAAAATTTCAGGTGGGTTAGTGCTCAATTTACATCCACCCGAAAAGTTGACTGAAAATATGAGGGAATATATTGTACATCTTTATCGTTGAAATCAACTTCACATCAGAATATATATTCCAAAGTAATATAATAAGAGAAAATATTGCCATCTATCAATCCGGACTTATTCTTATTAGACTGAAATAGGTACAGTAAAAATATTATCGAATAACAAAAAACTGAAAAATCAAATTACCAATTTCTGCTGTACAGTCAACAATATAATGACAGCACCAGAATATACAGAGGTATCACGGTTACTGCCAACAAAAGTGAATTTATAGCTTAGGATCATGTGCGGACAATCGAAAATAAGTACAAAATTTCACTGGATTACTGTTTTCCGCGTATGTACAAATAAATGCTCGGTTGAACTAGGCAGCAACAAACTATATCAATAAATAATGTATGACATCAATTAGATGGTAGATATTGGTACAACGAGGAGAGATAAGTTGACGGTAAACTTTATATGCGTGAGTAGTGAAATTTCCATCATATTATTCTGCCTTGAATCATTTACAATTTTTACTGTGGGTGGAATCAAAAATTCAGATCAGATATACAAGTGAACATGAATAAAAAATGCCTCTTCAGAATTTTTTCTTATTTCTCGCCTATATACTTGCACTTGCCTTATTTGGACGTGCAAATGTTTGTTAAAGGAAATCACGTATCTCCAAAATTGATGTCTGCTATGACGGGATCGCGATGCAACCATATGAGAAACTGACTTCAGTCTCAGAATGAGTTGGGTGAATATGAGTTGAGGATAGGAGGTTTGAATTTAGGAGTACCTCAAATTATTACTTGAATTATATACGTTATAATCCTGTGGTATCAACAAGACTCAAATACGGCTTTTTTTCTTAGCAATTCCAGTATATAATATAGTCCGTGAGACAGCGCCTAAATTTTTTGTTGATTACCGCTCATTTGAAACTTTGTGAGTGTCTTCATTGTGATGAGTTCGACAACTTTTTCATTTAGCAAAATTCTATATTTGGGGGCGTTCACCCGCGAGGGCTAATTAATTGAAAGAATATTACCGTAATACTGATCTTTACACTAATCGAAAGATTTTTTGATAATAAAATGAAGGAAAAATATTGTCCGACATGAAGATTGAGGCTACCGGTGAATCCGACAAGCCGCACTTTTCATAAGTATGTTGGTACTAATGGTAAGTATGTTGGTACTTATGACAAGTCGGACCCACCGGTAGCCTCAATATTCTTGTCGGACAATATTTTTCCTTCATTTTATTATCAAAAAATCTTTCAATTAGTGTAAAGATCAGTATTACGGTAATATTCTTCCAATTAATTAGCCCTCGCGGGTAAACGCCCCCAAATCTAGAATTTTGCCAAATGAAAAAGTTGTCGGACTCATCACAATGAAGCCACTCACAAAGTTTCAAGTGAGCGGTAATCAACAAAAAATTTATGCGCTGTCTCACGGACTAATAAGATAAATTGAAAAAAAAACCTAATTTTGATGACTTTCTTTTATTTCCTGAATTTTGAATTGTTCGATATCAATATGCCAATAAAATACCTGTATATTTCATCCATCTCTTGCAAGAAACATAGTTTTCACTACTAGTTGTACAAATAAGGTTTTTATAAGCATTCTCAGATATATTCCTGGATAACACTTTTTTATCCTATATAACAAAGTATTAATTATGGCAAAATATAGAAATCTAATTTTGATGATTTGCAATCAATGATTTAGGATAATTAACTGTAGTTCGTTGGATTCATTCAAACTATTTGGAACTTTCGCCAAATTTCGTCTCGTTCACTTAACCGCTCTGAAGTTCATGTTATTTATGTACCATCAATTAATTGGATTAATTTCTTGTCGTTCCATTGATTGCTTCTAGAATATTTCATAATGATTAAGTCCACAGTCTAATTTTTATATTCATCTTCGAAGTTAATTACCATCGCATGAAATTTATCTTCCAATTCCCATTACTTTAGAGCGTCATAAGCTCACATTGCTAGTTCAGCGCAGTGTCACTAGAAGGAGACACCAATATATCGTGGTGACATGTGATTTATCCTGACATGTGTAGAGATCCTCGGAGCACCGTCGTGACTCCGGCTCGCGATGCAAAGCATTATACTGACTGGAAACTAATCTGTTCACTGCTCGTTCTCATCAACTCTGACACCACTCTGCTTGCAGAAGATGAGGTCAAAAGTGATACGCAGAATTGAGAGAAACGGGAAAGAATTACAGGGGCAGAAAATAGACATTTATATCAATCAAGACATGAAAATGAGTGTAAATCATCAAAATTATACTAGCTCATTGTACGTAGAAGTTGAACTGAGAAAATCTTTCATTTTCTGACATGTCAAGATCGAAGAATATAATCTCTTAGTTTTAAAACAAAATTGAATAACCTTGCCTTGTGATCAAACTTCAAAAATCTTGATTTAATAGATAATATTCTGTTGAAATCAACAAACCTGAGAAACTTTCATTATACCTAGTTACCAGGCGTGTGTATGGTCCAAACTTGAAAACTGCTTCTTGTAAATCCTCATCATGTTGATTATGATTTTTCTATTTAATTTTTTTTTGAGATTCAAAAACAAGAATGCTAGGGTTCTAGTAGACAGGAATGGACTTCAATATAGCTGATCAATGTTGAGTGTTGAGAACAGCAGCGGTATAAACAGGTATTTTTTTCAATTGCGCACATAAGTCGAATCCCTAGCTGCCAAAAGTAATACAGCTTGGAATGCTCCTCTTGTTGCAGTTGCTGCTGCATTGGAAACTCCCCAACTTCCATTACTTTGTTGCACTTCAATTGGAGCCAATTATTCCACTTTTCTCTTTTCTTGCAAACAATTTTTTCGTAATCAATTAAATTCATTACTTCAACCGGATGATTCGACTATTATTATTAATTTCTTTGACATAAACGTCCATAGTTCCGATTGAAGAACGATTTTAATGTATACGAATAAATATGAGTTGTATTATTAATCTGTGATTTCATGCTATTTGATTAACTATAGTTATCAATAACCAGTGAATCAAGAAGTTGAAGTTATATAACAACAATCCTAAAATCCACAATACAGTGATTCCCTCACTTGAGACTGTCTCCTCATGTAGTCCGCCTATTGAAATTTTAGCTGCATATACTACATTTTTATCACAAAGCAATATGTTGCATGTAAAATAATCGACAATAATCCATGAATTAAACGCGTCATAAAACACAAGTGAAGCACCACTAAAAATCTCGAATATAGTCTAAAATTAAATCACTGTACTTATAAACAAACTAACTAATTCAGTATGTTGCTAAGTTGAGCAATCCTGACTGAAGTGAATACCGTTGTAAATTTACACGCACTGAAATGAACTCCATTCGCAGTCATGGCAACTGCTGCTCAGAGGCGGCTCATATGTGGAAAATGCTGCAGACTTATGTAATTTTAGTATTCTTTTAGCATTCTGGAGTATGCCTTCTATGAAACCGCGTCAGTAAATCTTTTATTTTTTTGCCTAGTTAAACAAATAATTTGTCGCCACACTCATTTGGCTCCTAAGCACGGTACATTTCAATATTAATATAGTTCACTAAAACTATCTATGAAATGCTCATTATTTGGTTAATAAGATGCTACTACTGTCTTAAGAAGAGTAGCTGTGAAAAGTTGATGATTTGAATATTATTCATTCCGAATCTATATCACGTGTAATATCCTCCTAACATATTTTGTACAAACCCAAAAGTCCCAATCTAAATTCAACTCAAATGCAGATCCGCTACTGATTATAAGTCACTCTATCCGTCGTTGAAATGACCCTCTATTTTTAAGTTGGATCAGGTATTTTCGTCCAAAATGTTGTGCTTTATTTTTATCGGTTCTATTTTCGGAGCGAACGTTCCATTTGCGTATCTCACGTGCTTTTGTTAAGATGGAGATCTACGAAGTTTTCTCTAACTGTTAACAGCCGCTGAGGTGTCCTTCTGAACTCTATTATCGTGTGAATAAGCATTAAGAGGTGACTAGTTTATAGAGACTCGTTCCCGGATACTCCACTTCTTAGAGAAGTACATTAGCAGGAAAAGCAACACACGCGCAAACACACATATATATTCAAATATATATATGTTTATATATATATATATATATATATATATATATATATATATATATATATATATATATATATATATATATATATATATATATATATATATATATACATCACGCTATCTATCGTGCGTCCTTTCATAATCAAAGCATCGGGCGTCCACCAGATCTACTGCGTATATTGAAATTTTTGTTCGTGTATATACGGTTTTTCGTGACGTAGAATTCAGCTATCACTTTTATACACTAGCTCATTCCAATCACAACTTTCATTTTAATATCTGTTCAGCTCCCTTTTACAAAGAAGTTATCCAACGTCCTCCTATATACTGCAAATTTCATTTCATGCACTAATTACATCACATGCGACGTCCGACAGTGTTGCCTGTTTCTAGTCTTGGATATCATGTATCATGACTGCCAGTTCAGTTGAAGATAGACAGAAGCGGTATGAACTGAATGTGCAGGTTATCGATAAATAAGAGAATTAAGTTATGCTATCAGGAAGTTTTTTGATATATGAGCTGACTAAATTCATATGAATTTGAAAATAGTTCTCTATTACCTTAAAAATGATAAATACTATTCAAATGCAGATAATACTTCTCGTATCTTTTATGGTTGGCTCAAAAAATGATAGAATTCACATTTACAATGAGTAAAATTCAACTAATCAATAACAACCCAAAATTGCATAGCAATAAATGATTTATAATCACTTATAATTTTTTTTCATTTTTGTAAAAAGTGAAATAAGATTCAATAATCTTCTTCTTTCTAGACTGTGTAGTTTTTGGCAATTACTCCGTAAAATCAGTGCTTCAATGAAACTAAAATACATCTATATCATATGACTCTTATGCCCAGTTGCACCACCGTCACTTGACTTTAAGTAGAGTTCAATATCTATGACAACTATTGTATTGACAATTGTTACTATGATTATTATTCCTCCCTCAGAGTTAAGTGACGGTAGTGCAACTGGCCATTAGGGCAAGTATTTCAGTCCTCGGTTTATCTTGAACGTAGCTTAGTTTCCGGAGTGATGATTGTTAGAACAATTATTACTAAGGTGATTAAGCTTTTCTTAAGATAAACCCAAGACTGAAATATCGACCCTTTGAGCCGATATTTCAGTCCTTGGGTTAACTTAAGCGGAGCTAAATTATCTCAGTAACAATTGTTCTAACAATCATCACTATGGAAATTAAGCTACGTTTAAAGTAAACCATGGACTTTCAGTCCATGGTTTACAGTATTTCATACTGGACTAAACGAATTTTTGAACCCGACTGTGTAATTATGAGAGATTCTTTTTTATACTTGACAATTCTTTTCTCTAACACTGTCTTGAAGTTTGTTTATTCTATAATAAAAAACCTGACGTGGACATCACGTGACTTACTTGTATATCATTGGATATATAATCAAACAAAAAATCTCATCGTACCACGGCTAATCGTTTTGGATTCATCCGAAAGAATCAAAAAAACTGTCAAGTAAAATGCGCTTTTAGCATAGTCGGTTGCTATGGAAACAATAGATCATCATCATTATGCTACAATATTAATAAATACTGATTTCCAAGATTCTACGGCTAACAGTTCTAAATTTATGCGCAAAATTGAAAAATAAATTTCCACTGAAGTGCACTTCCGCTTCAGTCTATTGTTATGAAAAGAGTAGGCAATCATTCAGGTGCTACATCAGACTGAAATACCAAATTTCAATACTGTATACTCTACAGCCTATCAGACTCTCAAGTGAAGTGCATTTCCGGCTCAGTCGATCTCAATGAAAATAGGATATGAGTACTTAAACGGTACTATCGTCTTAAATACTGAATTTTAACATTTTATGTTCAATTGTTCCATATTTAAGCAGAAAATTAAAAAAAAAATGGAGTAAAGTGCATTTCCGGTACAGATGATTGCAATCATGATGCAAGGTGCATAACTAAATGTTACAGAAGTGCTTCATATAAAATTTCAGTATTCTACAATTAATTGTTTTGAATTTATGAGGAAAATTCGAAAATTCTGTTATATAAAATGCACTTCCGGCTTAGCTAGAAGATATCTATCCCGATCGTACAGCAATTTCAAATACTGAATTCCAGTATCCTACGGCTTATCATTCCGGATTTATGCGGAAAATCCAAGAAAAGTTTCAAGTAAAGGGCACTTCCGGTATAGATGATTGCAACCATAATGCGCAAGACCCTATACCAATCTTGAATACATAATTTCAGCAGGGTTTCGAAATTTGCGAGTTACGCACATACATTCGTACCGACATCAAGCCAAAAATAGTCAGAAATGCTCAAAACGGATGTATCCATCAGAATCTGGATATTTGAATTTTGTCGGTTTCACAATACTTCCTTGTACTTTGTACAGTTGAGCAAAAATTATGTTGGGACAGGTGACATTTCAATATGTCGTTTAGAATAATTCTGTTTGCCGTTTTGAATCATTTAATCATCATTTTCGACGAATCATAAGCTGTCAATTTGGTTACCATGATTACTTCCTGACAATTCAGGTATTCATTTCTAGCTTTGTGTTTGACTTTTTATAATTTTGAAAGTATCTTCTGAGATATTGCTGAGTCTCAAAATTCTTGTTAGAGAAAGTATAGTCTACAAATAATTTGGAATAGCATATTCCACACTCGCGAACCGTAGTCATCGCCTCCGTCTCACATTACAAACTTGTTGCAGAATATATTATTATTATATACTAAGTATTTATATAAATACTACCAATATATTCCAACGAAAAGTATAATATATTTATGTTTTTGCCTTGTTTATGGAACTAGACATAGGGTAATTTTTACTACTCAGTTTGTAATTGATTTATTTCTTCAAAAATTTTATTTCAGATATTATTTCAAAGATGATCCACTTATAGTACTTTCCATTTGCCCGGCCTATATATAATATGGAAAGTATTGTAATTGTGTTTTTTTGACTGTTCGAGATTTTGATAAATCCTTACGTTTTGGACCCTTACTGAACCAAAAAAACATAATTTAACGAATAGTCGGTCGATCTGTCTGAAAACACGATAACTTTAGAATTCGTAAGAATTTCTGACTGAAATTTTATATTCAATCTTTTTGATAAAAAGCCAGGGCTGGTACCACATCCAGTTGACATATCCCGATCTTGTCTTGATCTCCAGATCCTTGTCATTATCATTCAGATCTTATTTTTTCAGAAGGATAACCTGGTATAGTCCTTGTCATGTCCCTATGATAAATATGAAATGAAAACATGTCCAACCTCCATGGCAAATTGACAGTGAAAATCATGTCAATGTCAATGTCAAGTCGTTGTAGTTCCTAGGCAGGTTTGAGTTCGTGAATGAGCTTCTTCCAACCAGTGGTACCAAAACTTAATTGATGCGTTTATTTTATGGACAGTGGTATTTATCATGAAATGTGAAAAAAAAATCAAATTGATCCCTGAATAATTTGGCGTAGCACTTACCCAAAACATTCTTCAGAATTAATAGTGGCTCATTTGTTAATATTAAAATTTGTTTCATTATAAAATTCGTTATATTTTTCTGAAGCAAAGAAATAATTAGAATCAAAATGTGAAATTAGAATTATTTTCATATATATTTGGACATCCCATACAAACGTTCGTCAATTTTTGTTCCAAAATGAGTCATTCGGTTTTATCGTGTTTGGTATCGAATTGTAGCTCCTGCGGGTATAATCCCAGTAAGAGTGTCAAAAATAATATTTAGATGATTGTCAATTATTTGCCAGAAGTTATTCAAATGATGTCTAGTTTGGTATCAGTTTTGAGCTTCCAGTCAGAAATTCTTATGCATTCTAAAGTTATCGTGTTTTCAGATAGACCGACAGACAGATCAACCGACTATTCTTTAAATTAAGTTTTTTTGGTTCAGTAGAGTCCAAAACGTGAGGATTAATCAAAATCTCGAACTGTCAAAAGGAACACGATAACAATACTCTCCATGTTATATATAGGCCGGAGGAATAAAAAATAAACTAAATGTGGATCATCTTCGAAATTATATCTGAAATGAAAAGTATGAAGGAATGAAGCAAACACAAACTAAGCAATAGAAATTACCATATGTCCAGTTCCATGAACAAGACAAAAAGATAAGCCTGAAAGAAATCCAAAGTAAATCAATTTCTCGATTGTTGATTGTTTTCTTACATTTTAACCAGATAATACCAATTTTGGGATCAACTAAAGCAACTGGACATATAACATATGGCTAGAGTAAAATGAAATAGTAATTTCATGTTTTATGTAACCGTCATCTGTCACTTTGATGACTGCTGTCACTTTGACAACGACAGCTGTCACCTTGAAATATGCATTTGATTGATACGATACTCTGAATTCATGATATAGCTAAGAAACTAGCCATCTAATTCATGGTCGAGGAAGTACTGTGTGGCCACAGCAGATATTTTATAAATTTACATTGTATAGTTTTACAAAATGAAAATCTTGACAAACGTGATCTATTCATTTTAAGCCATTTATATTTGAAATCTCTTTTCTCTCAATATGATTTTTTACTATCAATATTATATTTATTCACTTGATCATATTTTCAAACTTCCAACGTACATGATTCTATAATATACACTTCAAATATTCACTTTTTCATAAGTGACTCACAACTACGAAAACAAATACGCTGAAAACAAATCATGAATTTATAATAATAAGCATATTATATAGATTTTGGGTTTAAAAAAATTATGTTTTGTTCTATCTTGAAACTTAATTCATTCGTTTATCATCTACACCTGAATTGAATTCATACATTTGATTACTTATAATGTTTCAATTATAGGAGTCTTGCTACACAAAATTATAATCTGGTATTGCAAGTTGAAAACATTGTTGCCACTTCTTCGGAGTTCGGGTTGTTGAAGCAATGAAAGTTGAATATACAGTTTAAATATACACTTAATTTTAATAGCGAACCTAGCGGAATTATGTTGAACTGAGCTCTCTGGATAACTTTCATAATGAAGTCTTCGAACGTCCATCCAAATTTTTTATTTTCGACTCTTACTCTTGAACTATCACTTTTCTTCATATAGGCACACGTAGAAATGTTTTTATGCTAACTTATCTAACATTTTATCTGAAAACCATTGTGTTTCGATAATTGTACCAAGAGTTACTAGAGTTTTAAGGGTTTGTCATCCGACGTCCATATACGGGACGCACAATAACACCCGGACGTTCGATGTAATGTAAAACGCCAATACATGGACGCAGGGTTGATAGCGGGATGTATATATATATATATATATATATATATATATATATATATATATATATAGGTAACAGAAGTTTCGTGGGCGTTTGCAGTCGCGATTAATCCTTATCTTACTATATATATATATATATATATATATATATATATATATATATATATATATATATATATATATATATATATTGATAAATTTAAAGATGCCCAAATCCTGAAGTGGATGAGATTAGGAGGTAAATCACAAACAAGAAAAATTTCTCTGTGTAACGTCTTTCTTCACATTTTATTTAATATTAATAACGTCGACCGGTTTCGGATATTGACATATCCATCATCAGGACCGGTAAAGAAAACTAAAAACAATAATGAATATAAATTATACGAAAAATACAGATCACAGGCGTTAGTTATCTCAGAAATATAAATACTCATAAATAGTGAACAAAGTTCATACAATGTAAAATATTAATAAATTTATTGATATTTTACAATTATTGAACATTGTTCACTATTTTTGACTATTTGTATTTCTGAGATGGCTAACGCCTGTTAATCTGTATTCACTTTTTACAATTTACTTGTTTAATTAAACTTTCAATATGTGACTATTTTTATTTGCTTCAGATTTCATATTATGTGAACGCATTTAACTTGAATTTATTAATATTTTACATTGTATGAACTTTGTTCACTATTTATGAGTATTTATATTTCTGAGATAACTAACGCCTGTGATCTGTATTTTTCGTATAATTTATATTCATTATTGTTTGTAGTTTTCTTTACCGGTCCTGATGATGGATATGTCAATATATATATATATATATATATATATATATATATATATATATATATATATATATATATATATATATATATATATATCTATATTCATTCCTGTAGTTTTGCTCTAACATATACAGGTGAGCCAATACCCGCACATTTTGAAAACCCTATGTTCCGCGTTCCGTTGCACATCCTGTATGATAGAAACCGATAATAAATTTTAAAAAAATCTAAAATCACTCGTGATGAGGCTAGTTTACTTATTCCATCTGGAAACCTTGTCTTAAGCAATAAATTGAACCGACAAATGAATCCATCCATCTACAAACAAGAAGACAGCGCAATATCGAATAAGAGATTTTCCCAAAAAATTCTTATTCAACATTGGTTCCAAATATCCAAAAGAACATTCCTACTCTCTCAACTACATTCTCCCTAATATTACATTTTTCATACACAAATTTATTCAGTATTTGATCAGTTACCCACATATAGAATATATTAGAATATTTTTGATAGTCTCAAAAGAATGGATAATATTCTAAGAAAAATTGCATTGAAGTGAAATCTGGTATCTGTATGATCTACTTCTCTAGAACCCGTTAATCAATCTCCGATTGTGATCAGTTCACGTAGTTATCCACTGCACATTCTGTGCTCTAACTTCTGACATCTGTGCGGTCGTTTAATCTCGCGTTAGCGTTTTGTCTGTTCACAGCTAACTAGTTTTTAATTTATAAAGGAAATGCCATTTGGTGCAGTGCCTGGTTCGTGCTCAAAGTCCGACTAGCAAAGTTTTCAGCGCTGCCGCAGCGTGGCGCCATTGCCATTCCATTATGCTTTGGTTAGCGTCCAAAACAGGGTGTAATAAAGTAGGTAAATACGTTTGTAGTACTTGCAGAACTGTTTAGATAGTTCAAGATGAGATTTGTGCAAGGGCTCAAGTAATGTGATCATTTCGGTCGAACTATTGCTCTTTGGAATAATTGGTAATTATTCAATCGGTACGTCATGAGGTTAATCTAATTTTTATTCCATATATTTACTTATGCCGAATTAACAAATCAAATAGTGATTACATCAAACAACCATAATGGTAAAATTCATGTGTCATTTTATCAAATGTACAGTTATTTGTAATGATTAAATATTTAGTCCATCCTTATTTTAAATTACAGAAACGGATTGAAATCATTAAAGCATGGATAATAAGTTGTATACTTTGTTTGCAGGTACAGTATCCACAAAGTCGTCAACAATTTTCATCCGAAACTGTAATTAAAATTACATTCTCCTGGAAGAGTGTCTATGATATATTGGATAATAAAAGCTTCTACCAATATTATTCGTAGAATTGCCATTATAAATACAGTAATCTATAGCGGAGACCAATATCAAAATGTTGACAAATATGTTCAGAGTTGAAGTATTCCTCAATATTATACTCCGTTTTTTTGTAATACTTTCTGAAGTAATTTGTATAGTTATTAATTGAGACAGTATGTTGAATCCAGCTCCATTCATGAACTTAGTTTCACTAATTACCATGGAAATGTTTTCTTCCTTTTTCTTACTCACTTATTCTAGCATATATTTGTCTTATCTACAAAATAGTAGAGAGAGCTGAATTTGACCCAATACAACTGAAATATAAAATATAATTGGAGATTATATACCTTCAAGTCTAAACGTATCTTTCAGCTTCTTGAGATTGATAGGAGATCAAATGGAAGCTACTATAAGTCCTATAATAACCCACTATATCATGAATCTTCTAGGGGAATGCATCCTAAAACCATTATTCTTATTGTGAGTGCTGTACTCGCAAACAAGATAGAAAATATATTATTTATCTCAAATGATTTCAATACATATCAGCAATTTAATAGAAGGTAGATAGAAAGAGCAATCTACCGTTCCTATACTTTCGAATCATCAGTGATCAACGTGAAAACATCGTCCTTGATTATATGTAAGTAGAAATAATTTGCATCATAAATGTACGTACATGCAGCATATTAGAACAACCGTAACAAATGATCATGTATGCACGAGTGATTGTCATAGAATTGGAGTGAATATTTTTTTCCAATTTCAAGAATGCTACGAAGAGACATAAATCCTCTGAATCAGTAAATTCCTTTAATCAGAGATAACGGATTCTAAATCTCTGCTATTCCATCCTTGAAATCGTATTTTTACGGAAGTTTTTCGATACGCACCCATCGCGAAGATTGGTCGCGTCAGCGGTATACTTCCCCAATACGAAAACAACCCCGGATTTCTTAAGAATGGCCTTGTCCTTGTCTTCTTTTCCGCTTTTGCAAAATTTATTATCAAATTATGCTGAAGATATTTTCTGCATATGAAACTTGGAATCTTATTTAGGGGAATCAGATCTCCACATTGTATGATTGTGGAGTTTTTGAATGAGTTAATAAATTATTATTTTAATAAAGATTTGTACTCAATCCTTATTTTTCACCCAAACTATTGCCTGATTGAATTTTATGTGAAAAATGTGAAATAATAAAAATCTGGGAGTTAGATTTTACTGGCACAACTATCAAAGCTCCTTCCATCTTAAACAAAATTTAAGCGTTCGTCCGACGAGTTTTGAATCAATCACGTGTAATAACGGTGACGGGGCAATTTCATAAGGTCGGTGGATGACGCAGAAACGGCTTCGTGGCTCTTTGCTATTCTGGAAAGCTTTACTCCATCCCTCTTTTGCCCTTCAGCTCTGAGCACATTGAGGAGTTTTCCTGGTTTAATGTGATTTATGCATTGAGATCATAGATGTGGAAAAATGTGGATTGCGGATTGAATTGATTGGTTTTGGTTTTGGATGGATCAAACTTTATAGTTCTAGAATTTATCCACGGGGATTAATTTTATATTCTCAAAGTGTCTGCTCGTCCGATGGATATATTTAGAGTATTTTAAGACATTCCACGGTAAACGAATTAAGTTCTCGATGAATAAAACCCGCAAGTACTCAATAGTTATATCCCAAGTGCACGGCAGATACCTGAATATTTTTTCGAGTGCACGAGAGAAAATACTCTGATCGTATTTGCCGTGCAAGAGGGATATATGGAAAGAATATCTCTCAAGCAAAATTTCACAATTGATACTATATTTTTAAAATTTCAATTGATTCATTTGCTTGCGAGTCTTCAAAAAATTTTCATATCAAGTGACGTATAAATAAATAGAATAATAATTTTCTTATGACCAATTGCACCATCGTCACTTAACTTAAAGGGAGGAATAATAACTGTAGTTACAATTACCCATACAATAGTTGCCATAGATATTGAACTTCACCTAAAGTTGAGTGACGATGGTGCAATTGGCCATTAGATACTTCAATAAAAATCCAAAAGTATCCTTAGATTCACAAATTAACAAGGTCAAAATTTTCTCATCTTGTCATTATTTCACATTAAAAATGTTTCATCAGCGATTTGGATATAAATCTTGACAAGTAATCAACAGAAAAATAGAAGATATCACTCCTATTAACACAAATAAATCAAAATGTTCCTGTTGGAAATTATTTGGAAAAGGTTACGTTTTGGGCAAAAATGTATGCGTAGTGAAATTGGCCGAAATATTGAAAGGCTATGGTTATATGAAAAAACGTAGTGGTTTAGATTGAAGAGAAGTTTTATTACTTCTTATTTGAAGATGAATTCTGAACATCATGAAAAATTAATTTCGAAAATGCGGTTTCAAGAGATAGAACTGCATGCAACCAACATTAACTCAGAAAATGGAAACAATACTGAAACGATTAATTACAATAACTGCGTGTTTTCAACTGTACTGATTGTAATTTCAATCAAAAAATATTTTAAGGAATGCACACATGTGAAAATATTCGAGTATTTGCACATGTGCTAAATACTCACTGATATTCAATATTTATTGGTCAGAGTTAAAAGAATTCTGCAATATGATCGGTTGAAAATTTTCGAGGGAGATAGTCTGGTTTATTTTTGCATAATTTTGAAAAAATATCAGCCCAGTGTTTGATGCCCTTTAGAACTTTTCTCATTCCGTATCTAAATTTGTATCTAAATGTTTGTATTTATGTAGAAATTTTGGGTGCTCATAATTTTTTCACTTATTTATTCCTATTTATTAGCAGTTGTAGTCATTTATCAAAAATAATGTTCAATTTGAGTATGTGTAAATGTCCGTTCTTTTGTTCATTGTGTCGTGAAGATTGTGGATAAAAATTATCTCCAGTTTTTTTTTGTTGTGTTTTCAGCGTCCTTATGAAGGTTTAAAATAGAAACCGGGAGCTTGACATTATCTAAAAGAGAACTATCTTATTTTGGCCTCTATCTTTCTCGTTAATTTCAAAACTTTAGCTTTCACCTTCAATTTCAGGCTGCATCAGGATAACTATATATCAGTGACAGTTGAACATGAAATAAAACAATAAAATAAGTCATAGGTCAATAACAACTTACAGAAAAAACGAAAATTAATTTCGAGCAATCATCCAATGAATATTAGTAAAACAAGTAGACAAAGAATAAGAAAAAATCTGTGTGAAAAACAAGGAGCACATAAGAATAAATCATAAAAACAGGATGAGGAAATAAATATGTGACCCTAAAGAATCAATGAGTGGATGAATTTTGTGAAATAAGAAAAGAATTAAATTGGAGGTAAAACACTGAAAATAAACCTGATTATATTTATGTTATGCGAATTTTAGTTTTGCGTTTTTGAGTGTTGTCCTTGTCCTGAAAATTTATATGATACATAAAATTTTTACGTTTGTTAAGAATCACAACATTTCCAAAATCAGAGTGATGTTTGGTCTTATTTTTATGAATTGATAATGCACAGTACCCAATTCTGTTGATACTACAATTATAAGAAATGATTCGTGCCTTCAAGAGCCTACATGTTCGTCCAATTTAAATAGAAGAACAGTTCTTAAAATTAATTCCATATACAACATTACTCTGATTCTTGATGGATGTTGAAACCTTAAGTTTAGTAGATAGATCTCTAATCACAAGATAATTTTTAACGTTTTATAAGAGAATATTGTCTGCAATTCTTTCATATCTTGTCAGACAATGGAGGAATCCGCTGAGTCTCCTGTAATTAATTTCTCCCGACCTGATGATGGCAATTACATTGCCGAAACCGGTCGCTTTGAAAAGATCAATAAAAAATTAACGAAAGTTAAAAGAGAGCGAAGATCGAGACAATCTCTTCAACATCCTGGATCCTTCTTGTAACCTTTCGTGTTCATTTTTATCAAAATTGGAATCCATTCTACTACTCTGATTATTCACAAAAATCATTCTTATTAATGAAATGTTTGAGGCTGCCATTGTCCCCATAAGAATATTAACTAATTTAAGAGAATTTTCAAGGAGATATTTATCATCCTAAATTCAAGAAACTATAGTTTTCAAATTGACCACGATATAATTTTCTGCTCCACATTATGTTGATACAGAAAATGTAAATACCTCTTTAGAGAAATGGGTTCCTGAAACCAACTCAATTCAATTCTGTTCTGGATATTTCTAATCAGATGAATATCCAAAAATGCTATTCTCCTGTCAGATTCAAACTGTAGGAATTGAATGTCAGAAATAATTCAGGGATATTATTCTTCTTAACAATGGAATAACATCATCTACAATTTTCTTGAAAATGAAATATTGAAAAAAAGTTTTGAAATGCATGTATTGAGAAGTTTATGCATCACAAATTGACTAATAATACTGTTCATAGAACAACCATTAATTTGTCATAAAATTTATTTCTGAGGTGGCAATAATCTAATCCAAAGATAAGGATCAGTATTTTAGTGAATTGTTCTATACTCAGTCTCAGTCTACAATGTAAAGAAATATATTTCCAATATTTGGAAACTAAGTCAAATCTCCAGAAATACTACCTAACGGGGAAACTACATCCAAGCTAATGAAGATATGATCATCTGGTAGCTCAAAGCCTTAGATAAATTAATAAAAATGGAAAGAATCTTTCACGTTATAGGATTGTCATTTTCATTGGTTTTATATCTGGTGAGAATTAGTAGAAAATATTACTGGATGTAGAGAATGAGAAGGTTTATGAATTTTTGGAACACTATGAAACTTTGAAGATTATAGAAATATAAATCTTTAGCATCTCTATTTGTAACAAAATTTTCAGTCCATCATTCAGAACTGATTTATTATATTTTTTTTGTGAAGTGAATATCGAATTACGAGCAAGTAAAGCAAATTTCTAATCATATCTATTCATGATAACTGTATTATTACGTTCATCAGACTGAGGCCTGGTTGCATGAACATGCATTGACTAAAGAGCTCTTCAAAAATGAACAATATCAAATCGAATATATTCCTCAAATCAGTTGCTTATCATTGCTGTCAAAAATTCGATTTGATATTGTTCATTTTTGAAGAACTGTTTAGCTAATGAACGTTCATGCAACTGGGCATGAGTGACAATGTCATCATGCTATTAGTTAGACTCATTATATAGGTAAGTAAATCCTGATCCACTGCATTTGCAGACGGTAAACTCTTTGTTTCGATTTTCTTTTACTATTTCCTAGTTTGAATATTCAATGATTGAGCTACATAGAAACAGAATAGTACAAAAATATTTTTCATTTTTATATTCATTTAATAGAGTATATGCGACACAAAATGTTTTTTCCAGTTTGGAGATTAAATAATTATTATGCCTATATTCATGTACAGATAATATTAATTCCAGAATCGTGTAGTTTTGGGCATGGCAATCCAAGAATATTCAATTTGACTCGCTCGGATTATGAAAATTCTTTCATGGATTCTTTACAGTGAAAAATACCTCCATTTTCAAGTTTGGCATGCATAGGCGGTATAAATACCCATAAAGTCATCCTCGGAATCCAAAACAATTATAAATGCATCAAATATTCCCCAACAAATGATACATCTGTCTGTTGAGTTCATATCACAACAAAACGTCCTGATCTTGAAACTCTAGCCAAGACTACTTGAGTAGGGCATTCTAAAGTATCTTACAGTAGGTAGCAGTTGGTAACTCATCTGCTAGACTGTGAGGCTATCGGCATGCGATGCTGCGGCTAAGTTTAGCTATGGCCGGTAGTCATATGATACGCCAACTAAATATGGTCCCTGCGCGAAACAGCTGAGCGCTAGAGGCAGATCAACGCTCTCTACGCCTTGACGCTTTCAGGCGACGTCGAGGATGCTCTACCCTTCATAGGGAATGACTCGTGACTGTCATGTGAATGGGGCATTGTGACTTGTCACAAGATATATGTTGGAAGACGTCTGACGTCTACATTCTGCAATTAGCATACTAAGAATTCGTACAAAAGTGAATGGCTGAGTTCCTAAAGTACAAGGAGAAAGACCATATGACAAAATTTATTGTATTCTACCACCCAATAATAGCATTCTCTCGAATGAGAGATAAGCTGATGATGCAAACAAACTATCTCCCATCACACACAATGATCTATAAAGATACATCGTTCATTTGATAATGAAACATTAGTTATAAAAGGCACAAATCGGTGAATAAAAAAATGAGAAAGTTATAAAAATGTGTGTTATCTATAAGGCAGTGCCACTGAAGTAACTTTTATTATTGTATAATATTGATTGCCCTAAAAATAATACTACCAGTCGACCGACAACTATGAAAAAGATAATCATAAATAGTATCATAAATATAGTCATAAAAGTGTAATAAAAAGCTTGAGTAGCCCTGTTTGGCAACGGTAGAAGCAGCATGACGCCATATATCCAAATTCAAAACCGTGACGCAACGGTTGTGACGCAAGAACTTGTCAAAAAGATTTACGCAATAAAAAACCTACTAACACCCACTAAACTGCAATGCCAAAAATATTTTTTACTTGGTTTCAAGAGGAAACTTTCATAATGTAAAAATATTTGTTCGATCATTTGCTGCTGGATAATAAATAAACTCAATTTATACGTCACCGTGATGAACTAGTTTATTTTTATGAATGTGCTCATAGCTTCAAATATTATTTGAAAAGTTGTAAGGGAAAAGATTCGAAGACTTAGAGTAGATTGGAAGAAAAATGCTACTGCTCAAAGTGAATATTGGAATTACTTCCGAAAAAAAAAGAATTTCTGAGAGAAGGTTATAGCATCCACAACAATGTATCTATCTATTGCTATAGATTAAAAACCCCGAATATGTAGTTTCCTTGAGCTTACACAACAAGAACTATAATCGAGTATTGAATTTATCTCAGAGTCATTCTTTCTACAATCTTCTATATGTTGGGCCGTTTATAAATGTTGAGGAATGTTCAATAACTGTATAAAATCAAATACTTCAATTCAGTTCTTCAATCATCCTGAAACAATTGGAACAGTGCCTCCAAAAAAGGCAAAAACCGGCAACTTATTATTTTTTAGCTCTTATTCTGGATTTTTTTGCAATTTCCAAATTATTACCGATTTTCACATATATTTTGGCAGATAATTGTATTGTTTCATTTCATCTCCTAGTAGTGCCTAATGCTTCTTTAACTCCTATCAATGACAACCGAATCAACGTCTTGGCTAAACACGTTCTTACGCTACATAAATTCATAATTTTACACAACGCTAATTTATAACGATCACGCGCAGATGCCCACATCAACGCGATGATGTCATAGGCAAAACAAATACTACACAATAAATATGTACAGACATGCTCTATCTATTGTGACCTCATCCATTTTTATCGCATTATTAGTCTCGTAGTTGTTAGCGACTGATATCTAAAGGTATTTTTTAACACAAGAAAGTTTGACACATCAAAAAAACTTCAAAATTCAAAATTGTCGGTGAAACCAAAACTGTACGACTCAGGACTTTTATCTGAGTGATGCGATAGACTCACATCAATTAATTGTAACGAATGATCATGCTTTAATCATTCCCTCATAAAAAATAGCTATTCGACAAATCATTGTAAGAAATAATAGGGTTATTTTCTCATGGTTTGACAAAATTATCAGCAAAATTTATTGAGAATTGCGACCTGTATCATGTCCTAGAACAGACCAAAAGATTGGAAGTGCATGTTATTTTTTAAAAATAAATTCATGTCATAATCAATATTCGATATGAGAACACACACCACCATACAGAATATGCAGCTTGATCTAATAAGATGAGTTAATGAAAACTAATACAGGAATATCTACAAATAAAATATAAACAAAATTTAAGAAAAATATATTGTAAGATCCAAACATAAACCTGTACAATCCGGAGCTTTTGCTTTTGCCAACTGCGCTACAACATCATGCACAATAGCATGTAATTCCAACTAGTATATAACTTACGCTTCCATCTTTCTTAGTCGCCAAACCTGAAGATTAGGAGATTTGTTAAAAATTATTCATGAAAGTTGAACTGTCCAACAAGTCATGATAAAAATAAGAAAGTTTCTATTCTGATAGCTAAACAATCGATGGAATTGTGACTTGTAGCATATCTTTATATAAACTGACCAAAGAACGGAAATGTAGTAAATTTTTTCATGGCATATTTAGCAAATGATTACAGATTTTTTCCAAAAAATCTACATTAAAAGTTGATTGCTCATGAAATTATTCTCATAAACCGAGCGCTCGTGACAAAATAAAAAACTATTTTTCAGAGGCTTAAAATATTTGCATTTAAAAATTTCCGCATATTGGAAAATTTATTCTAATTGATAACAAAGAATAGCTCCTTGAATAATTTTTTACAGTCTGCCATTTTTTTGTACGTAAGGCAAGCTTGCAAAACCGACTGAAAGTCTATTGCCAAACGGTCTACATGAGTCCAAGGGCAAAGTATATTCAGAGTTACTTGAGAATCTACTGCGTAGCTCGGAATATTTTTCACAATAAGCTTTTAGTCGATTTTGCAACTTGCCTCACGTCCTAAAAAATGGTCGACCGTAGAAAGTTATTCAATGAAAGTACTCTTTTCAATTTTTCAATATGCTTTAACATCTTTAGCAAAGATTTTCAAATGCGAGTATTTGAAGCTTACAGCTGTAAGTATTTTCCCTATAAATGGCAGCCTGTGAAGAATTATGCTTTTTTCTGTCACGAGTGCTCAGTCTATTACTTCTACCATCAAAACTTGAGGCTTGCGCGCGAGATAATAATCGATAGAATACACCCCGCCAATTTAAAAATTATCCTGTTAGATACTCGATACCTACTTTTATTCTCTTCAGGAACAATATAGTACATCCTTTTAATATGTTACTTCAAAAATAAATAGGTATGTTCAAACATCATGATGAGTACCCAAGAAGAAAATACCTAAAAGGCGATTCAAACAAAGAAATTTTCAGATATCTAAATTAATATTACTATTAGAAATGAAGTTATACTGGGAGCTTGGATTAAATTGTGAATTCAATCCCGTGGTTGAAACACAAAGATGGCTAGCTGAACTACCTTTGAAAGCCACATTTTAGTAAGCCTAATTCAACCTATATATCAATTTCATCAATCTTTCAATATGTGGTGTCCGACCAAAGGCTAGTTTGTGAGCCGAAGCCGATGTTCGGCTTTGATCGCCACTTTTAGCTAAAACCGTAGATGCAACTAGATTGGAATAGAAAATCGTATTTCAAACTTCTAAATATTTCACATTGACTCAAATGTGAAGCTCAAACACACTACAATCTAAGATCAGGCAGCAAACTGTAGATACATTCGTTCTCATTGAGATTTATCAGTATAGACCCACTGCGCCACAAATATTTGGACTTGTACGCCAAGGATAACATTGCCCCATAACTTAATATCTGGTGCATTGGAAAAGCACATTCGTGCTGAACAAATAAACACAGTTCTGTTCTGAATCAATCTCCGAGCTGAATCTGTGATCATTGTTTGAACACAAATCAATAATAGTAATATTGATCATTCCTTAGCTTAGAGACATCACCGATATTTCATCATTATCTGTACCCGTGAATTCGAAGCATATTTGGTTCTCATTCAATAGGTAAATACTAATTCATAAGCTAAAAATAGAGTTGTATCCAGCATGTGACAAAAATAACAACCAGACTTGAAAAATTGTTTCAAGGCGACAAATGTGTGATGTCATCACGACACCTTTAGATTCTAATGAAAATCTGATCTATCTCATCGGAGATGGTTCGTGTTGAATGTAACCTCACTTTTTCATAATTCATTTTGAATTCAGACAACCCTTCTCTCATGTTTCTTGTCTCAGTGCTCGGCTGCCATTTGTAAATTAAGCAATAAATTACATCGTAATTACTTTCGAATATATATTACCCAGAGTAGATTCTATAAGGAAGAATATATATCCTCGGTGATATCAAATAAATTTACAACCAGCTCAAATTAAAATTCGTTACGGAGACTTTAATCTTTTGAAAATAACCGCTTTTCTGTTTGTACGTGAATAAAGTGTGTCTAGTGTATGTAGTTTCGAAATTACTTATCGATTTGTATTACTCTTATTCTTTTAGCTACAGAGCTATTCTAAAATTAATGCCAATGCGATGTATTCACGAGAGTTGCTCTTTATGTATACAGAATAACAAATAAAAGTTCTCATAGCCTTTTTCCCATTTCGATTGAGGTATCTCGGAAACATGCGTCTTAACTACTTCTCCTAGCGTCGAAAATCGTTGACCACGTAGTTTATTTCTCACGTAAGGAAACAAAAAGGAATCTTTAGATACCAAATCAAGGCTGTATGACAAATAACCGATTGGCTCGGTGTTTTGACCGGTCAAATATTTAGCTGATTGAGCCGATATGTGAGAGCGCGCTATTGAGGAGTCATCTGGCGTCGTCAGCTATTTTTTCTTATTTTTCAGAAGACATCCGACCAACAAATGATTGTGTACCATCCGAAATTGATAGTTCTACTATTATGTAGTAATACTGTAGCCACATGGCTATCTTCCATCAAAAATGGCGACCATTTATTTCGCAGTACTTCTTACGCGAACAACTCTTGTTGCGCTTGGCTCATCTTGGAACACCCACAGCGCCGACTATTATTTGGTTTTGGGTTTATACATATAGATCAAGTATTCATCATCTATTTAGATGTTATATACGACTTTTAACGTATTATGATCGTATTTTTGGAAAATTTTTGTACCAATCAACACGTTGGCTTTTCGAGAGATGGTGGTCAAATTATGCGGGATCAAATGCAAACATATGTTGTACATGCTTGTCATAGTAATGACAAAAGATGCCTCAATCTCATGGTATATCAAATGATGATCTCACGTTACTAATTCAGTGTTTTCTGCCATAAAAACCGATTTTGGAAGAGCTCCTTAAATTTCGCTGCGACCGAACGACGATTACCATTGAATTCACATATAGTTATTCATGACTAAAAGTCGAAGTGAGTTGAGCGATACATTGTTGCTGAAATAATGAACGTTTGGAAGTCGTGTTAAATCATCTCACGAACATTTTTAGCGGTTAATTCCATTTTTGCACTAACATGAAATTTTTAAGTCAAAGCAAATAAGAATAGTGTCCGTATAAAAACTTTAATATGGATATGTTAGATGGTACCTAGCAACACTAGTTGCCAATTCTGGATGCATAAATAGCAACCCTCGTAGAATACATCTTCATTGCTTTCTTCATAGGGCTCATCATGTGAAGTGAATGAAGTGTTGAAGCTTGAAATATATTGAGTAGATCTTAATTCTGTTTTCTCTAGGAATTTAATCTCACTTACCTAATGAAACTGAAATCCAAACTTTGACTTGTTGTGATGTAATTGAACTTTGTGTTTCATTTTCCGATTGCGCATGCTGACTCGTAAGGAACTTGCCTTCGTGAAGCAACTAAAACTAGCAATGCCGTGCGAGCGATGTGCCTAATGTTTATACGAAGAGTGATTGTACATCACTCGTAAGTTTAATAATAATTATATTCATACTCCTTTGTTCATTAGCAGATTCCAACGTATAAATTAGAGAGTTTTTGCAAGCCACCGCTAATGAAACGTTAACGCTAACGTCAAAAACAATTTTCTCTGTGCATCCGTATTGAAATTGACAAATAAGCTCATTGTAACGTTATTCATGTCTGCTAATCCTTGAAGTTTCTTGTGAGTACTCTCTGATTCAAGCTAGCATTATTGAACAAGCATTCCCCAAAAAATTTGTTTTTCACGTTAGCGTTATCGTAACAATTGCGGAGGCTTGCAAAAACTCCCTATTAACTCGTAAGTTTCAAGTAATATTTTCCAGGAAGCCATGGTGTAATACTGGTATAACTCCCAATGTACGAATTCTCAAGCTTTTGTGAGATTTGTTGAACTGTAAATTCGTATGATAAATACGATAATATGCTACATATCCGATTGACGCTGAACAGTTTCTCTCTTCACAAAGGAGGCACAGATTCCTCAGCTGATTAATAATATTTCGTTGCTTGATTGATGCTTCATTTAAGTTGAATAATTGAATACAATGAAAAATTATTTATTACCTATAATTTCAGAATCTCTTGATTGTACTAGTTTTAATGGATAACTAAAAAAGATAACGTATTGTCGAACAACCAGAAAATGGAGCTCTTCCAATTTTTCTTAGAGCTATAATGACATTGATTAAAGTAATTTGAAGCTTTAAACTAGAAATTAAAAAACTTGGAAGCATTCAGTTTGTTCTATACGTGAACATTACTTAGTAATCATCAAATAATCTCTTTTCATTTCCGGAATCCTTAAACTCTCATTATATTTTAACTATCATTCATCGATACAGATGTTGATAATATAAAATAGTGCTACAGTCACAATGTGTTGGAGTAAAGAAATATCACACATCAAACTCCTCTCTCGAGAGTTGGGCTATTAGGACGCACCGTGCTTCTCATTCAACGACGTACTTCATCAGGACACTGAAAGAGTGTTCTAGACCGTTTTGTCGTGCCCCAAAGGGCTTCTAACCTTTTACATTGGATTCACTCAAAAGGGCATACTGGCTTCAGGTCAACACGCATCTCGCCAAATAGATTTCTTTATGACTTTATTACTGGAGAATTACATCAGAAACGATAAAAATATATGAAAATGAACATTTTGTAGGTTAGTCTGAATGATGTATCAAACTTTATTATATCTTATTGATGTTATTCTTATTCTATTCAAGCTAAATTCAGTTAATGATACGAAATATGATTTAGAAGTCATTGTTTTGTCTTGCAGTAAGTGATCCACAAGAAGAATCCCATTTTTATCTCAAAAAAATTAGAGGAAGAATTTTGGGCCCATACGAATCTGTAGCTGTAATTCGTACCTACAAACTAGGCACAAGGCACGACAACCTACAATAATCCCCTTCAATACACATGTATAAATTATGAACGAGATCAAGCTCGACGTGAAATCTTGCGTAACTTGAAACAATGGTTTTGTTTACAATTGTCGGTGCTTCGCACCAAAACGAATTGGCGGGATTGGCCCGCTTTGACCAAGTTTGTCGTGGAATCTTGCGTAACTTGAAACAGTGGTTATGTTTTCAACCAGCGTTGCTTCGCACCAAAACAAACAGGTGAGCTTCGCCTGCTCTGACCAAGCTCGATGTTGAATTTAGTGAGACTTTTCAACAGTGGTTCTGTTTCCAACCGGCGGTGCTTCGCATCAGAACAAATATTTTGTGAATTAAGAACGAGACCCTTATAATATGTTGAAGGATTAGCGCCCAGTTTAAATTGCTAGATTAGAGTATCTGCCTCGACCGTTGGCTACCACAGAGGATTATAAGAGTCTCGTGTCAAGTTTACTTGCACCAAGAATTTATTCATGCTGATTTATGTACGAAAAATTTTTCAGTCTGAAGTGAGATTGCAAGCTTCAGTTTTTCGACCGCTTTATATAATGATCATTCAATCGAAATCCTCCCCAAAACGACAACAGATCAACTTGAATCGTTCTTGTAGTCTAGTCAGTGAATTTAAAAACATACTAACTTTTGCTACTGCGAATTAAAATATGTGCGACAGCTCGTTGAACTCGTTATCACGTCTATAAAGCGAGAATTCCAAATCCGCACATAAACAATAATATTAGTGATGATTAGGCAGTCTAACGGTACCGCACTCACCGCGCGGAGCACTATTTTCAACATCAAATAAAAAGTATTGACAATGAAAGTCAAGTTCCGAGAGTCAACATCTTTTTTGAAAATTTCTTCCTCTTCAAGATTTTGTTTGTAAAATCTCTCTAGAACCAATCGTTTTCGAATAGTTTCCAGAAAAGTAGACCTCTTTTCTTAGGAATCTTCAATAATTTGTAACTTTTACAATTATTCATGTGCGAGTTTGAAATTTTTGCGCATTATTCTGGACGTCATAACTAGTTCAACGACCTATCGCACATATTTTAATTCGTAGTAGCAAGATTTAACACGCTTTTTAATTTGTTGACTAGACTATAGGATCGAAATTCATGTCATACCAAAACTGAAGTTCAAAATAGGTGCTGCATTGAACATCGAATCACAAAGCCACAAGCGTACATTATGTTGAGATCAAAGTTGAGCTTTGTTAATGAATGATTGCAGTGAGTCATCCTAAATAAGCGATATTTCTGCAATAACCTCGAAGGGAGTTTGCTCTCAAAATCAATAACTCAATAATTAGAATGTGTGACATACCATTTTAAGGTCCCAAGAGAGGCTTCCGATTGGCGTTTGGTTATGAAGAAATGAAAGAAGAAATCAAAGAAATCAAGCAAACAGGGAAACCTTCAGGAGATACATAAAATATCCAGAGTTCAATTAGTCGATAGCTCGTAATTATTTCATGTACAGCATCAAGATGTACATAGGAAGACCCAGAAACAGGTCTTCCAGCATGCTTCTTATCACTAATACCGTTTCTTCTGCTCCAAATATCCGAAATTCAATTTTTTTATTGTGGTAAGGAAAGAACGTTGTTCCCTCAATGCATTAGATATTTCACTATGAATTTCTTAAACGGACAGTTTATCTATGTTTCATTCAAAAATTTAAATGAGCTCAATGAAATCTGCATCAAATTCCATGCTTAATATTGTCCATAGCAACTACGTCCGTGTAATCATTAATATTCCTTATTATGATGATGATGTTCCTATTTACAACTTTAACTTGAACCTAAGAATCATGATCGAAGATATTAAGAACATATCAACCATCAGAAAATTCCAAACAATGATGGTAGGATCGATCCTGAAGAGGGTACACAAACATTGTTCAACACTTGTTATTCTTCTTTTGTGGTAACTGATCGGTTAAACAATCAACTAAACCACTCAAGTAGATGTATAGTTTAGGTGTGAGCAAGGGCCAGTGTTCAATCGGATGGAATGAAGCCGGTCAAGCCTCAATCCTGTTTGTCAAATGGTGAGTGTGAAAGGTGATGCCTCTTGATTTTTTACGATAGGGTGAGAAGACTATTCTCACAAAAAACGTCTCTATTGTCTCTAAAAATCACATATTTTATTTTTTTAATATAAACGAGAACGTAATGTATGTTTTATTGAATGGAATTCGAATTTCCACTGTTTGAAGAAAGTGATAAAATTGTACAAGGTTACTCTGGATGGAGAAAATGTGTACACATCATTTTCATTTTGTTACATATGTTAGTACCTTGAAGAACCGGGACGTAGGGATAATCTACGTCAAGTTCAACACTGCGTAGTTCTTTCTGAGCGATTTGACGTATACTTTTTTACGGAATCACCAAATTTGTGAGATGAACTGAATTTAATGGTACTGCTATTCTAGAATTCGTCAACACGTAGAACTCATCGACTTAGGACCAGTTGGGACGTTTCATCAAATGAACTTATAATTTACTTGTTTGTAACATTTGAATCACAATATCAAGTTGTATTTACTATAGAATTATATACAAGAATATCACTATTCACATTGAAATGTCTAAAAGTAAGGTTAGAATCACTCAATCAAATATTTGACAACGTGATTCAAGCTAACAATATTTTATGCAATAGTCCCTCACTGATGATCATCAAAACTTTTAGAATCTTTGGTCGTTGAAAGCTGAAATTTGATATTCAGGCTGGGCCTTTAGCACAAATAACGAGAAAATTAAAAAATCACTCAGCTCCAAGATGCACCTGCTCATTTTTAAGATAATGCTTCGTGTTATATTTTCAGAAGTACGTTGAATGCATCTCCAACTAAATTTGCACATCTCTGCATTGCATTATGTTGATACAAATCATATTTTCTCTACCTAAATGTAGACGTTTAATTTCAATTTTAAACTGAAAGTGAACGTCCAATATGTATTCATATTTATTTGCACACTTATTTCAACAGTAAAATGATATTGCATTACCACTGAAGTGTAAATATTCATATTTGTGCACCACAACGGCCACCATTTCTCAAGTCCAACATGCTTTTGCAAATAAACAAAGTAGCGCGGAGACAGTGCAAGGATTACAACGCGGTATTTATAGCCTAGGTGAACCAAGGAATTTCATTCTAGGAAGAGGAAGTGTAGCATATAAACCAAACAGAATTTCTCTCTGACTTTTGAGGAATAAATTGTTACGTTCTCACTTACTGAACCTTTATTTTACGTTGAAAGTAAATGAATCTTGGAAATCAAATAGAGTAATTATTGTATATTCCGAATTGATGAAAACAGTGAATATTAACACTTTGCACGCTGATATGTGTTATTATTGACGAAAGGGTCAACCACAAGCTCAGAATGGTAAAAGTAATTATACAAGCAATCAATTAGTTGACTATCAAAATAGTCCGGGAGGTAGGGTTGCAATTGAAAAAGTCATAGTAAGCCAGCTGATTTTGATATCGATAGTTGATCTCAAATGACTAATCAGTAAACCGACCGTCAGCTGCTCCAATTGCGGTGGGTGTGGATGTGCGGGATTGCGAAAGTGGTAGAAAAATAAAATTAAAATGAAGTAAAAGTACGTCGGCTGAAACTTTTTTTTAAACAGTTCACAAGATAGTGAGTTGAGGAAAAAATGGTCAGCTGCACTGTGAAGGGAAGATTATACGTCAGTTCCACGCATGAACTTGCGGAAAAAATATACGTCAATTGAAGTAATAGCCCAGTGAATAAAATTCAACTAGGTGATTGTTTACATGATCAAAAATATGGAAACAACAATCAGTTGCATGTGTAATTGTTGCAAAAATATATGTACAGTGTGCACAATTCGAAGTGCCATTATTATGATCTTGGGAACTATAGGAGTTACGATCTCAATTGAATGAGACTTATTGTGCGCGTTCAAGAGACAATTTTGAACATATTATTGTTTCTTGAAACTTTTCCATAGATCAATAGATAATGACGAAGAACTGAGTCTGGTGAATTTTTACTTTCGTAAATAATTTCTAACTTTTTGCAAATCGTGAAAATGTTTCAAGTAAAAAAGTTAGATGTTATTATTTTCAGATATGGCGTATGAAAATATTTTTTCCTGGGACATATTCTTTGAATTCGCCAAAAAACTATGATTTTTCAAAATAGAACTAATTCATGGAAAGTCCTATCCAACCAAGGTCATATCTCATATAGTTCCCGAAATCTCAATAGTGGCACCTCGAAATGTGGAAACACTGTATATTTTCTCAACAATAACATACGCAGCTGATTGTTACTTACTTGTACTAAGCACAAGAAAGTATTGTGAAACCTAAAAAACTCACCTATCGAGATTTTGATGGAAATATCCGTTTTGAGCATCCCCGAATCCATTTTGACTATTTTTGGCTTGATGTTGGTACGTATGTCCGTGCGTGCGTGCGTAACTCGCAAATCTCAAAACTGGTTGAACGTATAATGTTTAAATTTTGTACTTAAGACTGGCATAGGGTCTAGTTGTGCACCTCACAGGTTGTAGAATATTGAAATTTTGTATTAAGCACTTCTATAGCATCTAGTTGTACATCTTGCATTATGATTGCGATCGGCTGAACCAGAAATGTTTACTCAAAACATTTCTTGAATTTTCCGCATAAATCCAAAACGATTGAACATAGAATATTAGAATTCAATATTCAAGACGATAGTACCGTCTTCTAGATGCTCATGTCCTATTTTCATTGAGATCGACTGAGCCGGCAGTGCGCTATACTTGACAATCTTTTGGAACTCTTCGCATAAATTCAAAACGATTATCTGTCGAATATTGAAATTTGTTATTCCAGCCTGCTGTAGCATCTGAATGATTACCTACTATTTTCATAACAATAATAATAACCGGAAGTGCACTTCAGTTGGAATTTATTTTTAAATTTTGCGTATAAATTCAGAACTGTGAGCTGTAGAATCTTGGAAATCAGTATTTAGGAAAGTTGAAGCATGAGAATGATGACCTACTGTTCCCATAGCAACCGACTAGGCTAAAAGTGCATTTTACTTGACAGATTTTTAGAGTTGTTTGGATAAATCAAGAAAAATCAGCCGAATGATGAGATTTTTTGTTTGATTATATATATATCCAATGATGTACAAGTAAGTTACCTAATGTCCACGTCAGACTTTTTCCATGTTTTTCATCATTTCAACAATCACATATTAGAATTCCATCCAGAGTATTATTAATTCAATTGATGTTTCATTTTTTCACAAGTTCATGCAAGCAGCTGATATATACTCCCCCTCTACTGTGCAGCTTACAATTTTGTCAACTTGCTATAAAAAATAAAGTGGATGTCACAAAATTATAGTGACAAATTTTTATGCTGTGGAAACATTTGAATATAAAAATTCTGAAACACTCGTTATTTGTTCCACTAGATTTCAAATCTAAAAATCGGTTTTGACACCATCATCTTAGATCAGGGAGCAACTATATACAGTGGTGTCAGAACCGATTGTTAGATTTAAAATTTTGTGAAACAAATAACGAATGTTTCAGAATTTTCATATTTTATGCTTTAGAAAAGTTACAGCCGGCATAGTACTACTTTATTTCCATTTTAATTATTTTTCACCACTTTCGCAGCCTCTTACTTCTTCATCTACCGCAAGTACGTCATCTGACACTTGGTTCAATTATTAATAATACCAGATCTATGGAAAGAGATAACAATCGATCGGCGCAAAGAATTATGGCGATCTCCAAAGTAAGGTCGGTATGTTATGTTAGTCTATGTGTCTGTGTGTGATCTCCCACGATAATAGATGCAGCGTTTACCGATATAATTAAAATTTGATCTTGAGGCACGATTTTATCTAGATTTGACCGTTTCTGTCTGTGGTTGGAATCGACTTATCGGAAGGCCGTGAGGTACTACACTGATTCTTCAATTTGTTTCATAACTTAAATATTATGAACAATGGTAGTTCCGATTGAAATCAAAGTTGCTCCTATTATTTCTTCTCTATACCCATCTGTGTTATGCAAAAAATATTTCAATTAGAGGCACATACACACTGAAGAGTTATGAGGTAGTTATGAGACGATCTATCTACCTTTGAGAAGCTGTTTCTGCTTCTACGTCGATTGAGGGTATAAAAGTTGAAAGGGCCAAATAAACTATTCAAAATAATTAAAGAGTCAAGTTATTTTCCGTCTGCAAGATTTGAACGTATTGCACTAAAATCTTGAGCATCTGGTTGATTATTATTATGACTGTCAATTATGTAGAGTGTTAACGGATAAAGGTTCTGTATTTCAATATTCAAACTCTTAATAAAGTTCAAACCTCATCTGAAATATATACCATTGCTAGAAAACTTGACCCTTCAATTATTTTGAGTAGTTTATATAGTTTATTAGAAGTAGTTGAGAGATATGTTAGTTGTTTTAAAAACTACTTTGATGTTTATTGCTTCAAAATTGCTTATAATTAAAATAAAGTCACTATTTAATTATTTAAAATGCAATAAAAGTTTTATTCTTCTGAATATCACTAACAACACTATATTATTCATTTATCACCTAATTCTAACTCAAACAAAGCCGCACATATTTACATTCAACTATTTATATACACTGAATCACACGTTTTTTGCTTGCCCTTATATATAGAAATGTCCATTTCTCGAAAGTTCTACCATATTTTGGAATATTGCTAGAGCCTTCCATTGGGAAGGGTGATGTGGTGCGGTGCGGCGCGATGCAGGGAGGACGAAAGGCCCCGCTCCGGCGCGGTCAAGTCCAAGCCTACTCCACTTTAACGAGCCTCCACACTCTCGCACGTTACACTACAATCTATCACCCCACAATAAAATCTTGTGATCAATTTTATATAAATTGATAAGTTTCGCTGACAGAAACTATTTTTATTTGTGAAATCAGAATTTGTGAAATAGATATTGTTTTGGTAGAACTGAGTTATCCAAGAATATCTGTGTTTGAATATATCACTCCACTTTTACGATTTCTTGAATATTCTTCAAAATTTAGTGGTGAATTTATATTCATATGGAAATCAAATTTGTTCTCTGGAATAGAGTTAGCACTTGCTTTTTCATACATTCGATCACTAGTCAATTTTCTGTGGTAGTATATCACTGTCTTTCGTCTTTCCATGTGAACTATCCAGTTCTTATCAAAGCTCTCACATATTCCCCAATCATTTTCTGAATTTTGTTTCCCAGTCAAACTATATTTGATCTCGTTACATATGCATGCTTTTCCCTGATGTTATCCAATTAATAAAATAATATAAGTCTTGATAAATTTGCTTCCAAGAATTCATTACCTTACGAATTTATCTTACGTCAATTTGTAGGAAAAGGAAGGTAGTATATTCATCAATATCCTTAAGTAAAAAATAACTGTCAATGAAGATTGGTCCTTGTTGAATTGAACGTCATTTTCTCATTTTGTAACCCAGATTTATCTTTATAAAGATTTTCCGCCAATTCTCATTCATTTTCATTTTCGCGCTTTGGGCTTCATCAGAAATTCGCTCGACATTTATGAAATACAAAACAAAATCCCTAATAAAAAGTTTCCGCGTTAATCTGGAGCATTCCAATTCTGAAATACTTTATAAATCTTGTGAACGCAATCAATTCTTTTGTCGCGGCGGGTAAATACGTCTTATTTTTGTTTCTTCTTGTTGGCTAACACCAACGAAGAGCAGCCTTTGATAATTCCGCGCGCGCCGACAAAGTCTCGCAGTATGCGGACGTGAGGACGTGTAGTTACATCCCAAATGAACTTCCAGTGATGGACGTGGAGGATTCACGTTTCTTTGCTATTCCGTATTCGTTGGTGATGCTACTCTAACTCTTTTCCCTCTTTCTTCTGCAATTCCTTTTGATTTTATTGGAAGTGAAGGAAAGATAAAGACTGGCTGAAAGTTTATCCTTGTGCGACCCGATTCGGATGACGTATGAGAGGGATCTGCAGCTGATGCGGTTCTACAGTAGCGACTCGTGCAATTCTCTTCTTCAAGCTAAACTAACAGAATGGTTTTTCTTTGAAATCTTCCTCTGCATTGCAGATTTAGCACCAACTTTTTCCTTTGAAACCACTACTCACTACTGAGAATACTATCAAACTCTGGTATCCTAAATAAATCATCCCCTGCATTTATATTGAACAATGAGTTGGACCTTTTCATTAGAGAGCATTATGGTTTTTGAGAATTTATTATTCTTGTTACGTTAACATGAAGAATGTAATAGATTCTATCAAACTATTGGTTTATAAATATCAGCTAAACTAAATATTCAATTAATTCTCTGTTCTCAAAAGTGATAATGTGAAAAGATGATTATCAACAATCAGATACTGTCTATTTATTTGTTCTTAAAAGATACTAAATTTTTTTTCATTATCTATATCTTTAACGTAAAAATACTGTACGTGAATCATCCTCCAACAAATCTTCTGTTCTCCGACACTGTAAACCTCTCCTGCTCTAACTGAAGGACTGGGGTTTGTTCCATCATCCCTGATGAACTGGAAGGGTCTAGGGGCAGGGTTAGATAAACGCGACCAGCATCTTAAGCAGCACCTGCGGCTACCACGGAGCAAAGTGTTGTCGGGTGTGCAGAACTGACCGACGATGAGTTGCCTGACTGCTTCTAGCAAGCTTTAAGATGATGTGATGTCCAGTATTACTGAGAAGTGACAGCATGTCACAACTATGATATGAGGTGTTTACTGTAGTTGAAATTGAGAAAAAGCTCAAGAATGTTCTTATTTTCTTTTAAGCTTATGATTGGTACATTAATTTCTTCTATTTAGGATTCATCAAATTCAAATTGTGAGGCACATCAACCAAGAGGCTAGTAGTTATGCAAATAATATTAACACAACAAGCATCATCTTTATCATTCGGCTTTTCAATTCATTTAATCTCAATTGCAAAAATAAACATTGAATTCACTAATTTCGTGAAGTCGACTAATGGCAAAGCAACGTTCAACCTAATGAAAATTATCATGCCACAAATAATAGCAGCGATTTCAAATATATTTAAAACTAGTGATAAAGCTTAGAATTTAGAATATCCACGTAATGGTATCAAAATTTGATAGAAATGGAGACATACGATTTGAAGATTTAAGATTGATTCTAGGTGAACGCATAAGATGCAGATAAACATCACGACAGATATAAAGAGATGTATGAATAACCCTAACTTCAATAAATACTAAAAGTCAGCTGTCTGCTTGGAAATGAGATCAGCGACTTGCGAGCCAGTACATTCTCTCAAATTTAATAATAATTTGTTTTCTATTTGCTCTTGAGTGTTTCTGCCAGATTTAATCCATGTGGGTGGACTTAGCTTGATTTCTTTTGATTCCTCACTTTTCTCTTCAAGTCCACATCTCGTTCAAAGTTTCGTTGGATTTGATGTCAAGTATGTGGTATCGTTCGCGTATGCGGCGGTTAAAGTATTTTCTAAAAATGCTTATCTGCTATGGAAAGTTAATACAATAGTAAATCAATACGGTTCCTTGCAGAAATATAGCTTTATGCAATATATATTGAAAGTAGCGTTTTTATTGCAGATTTGGAGTTATCTTTCATCTAGGTATATCTAATTACCAGTATTGGTCATGCAACATCTGTTATCCTGACATCCTATGTATATATTTATCAATTCAAGGAGGTCGCATATCGAAATTAATCAATTGTTATAATAATTAGTCTGAAAATGAAACGCGTGCTCATATTTTTCGAAAAAGTCGATTTCCCTTAAAGAAATGCTTTAGCCGTGTCAACTCTTAATTAGACTCTCTTATTATAGTATCAGAACTTCAGGTCGCCGAGATGACTGAGACAATAAAAGTAATATATTTTGACATATCAGAATGAATGATCATCGGTCTAGCAATATGATGACGTATCCTATTCATCATACGAGATAAAGATGCTCTCGTTATATCTAAGTAATTATTATAGTTCTGAAATATCACGTACTTTAGGGTCCAGTTCTGTATTTCAGCGGTTTAACCACGCGCATCTGAGTCCACAATTTCCCAAGGTTGTACATCCTCAACTCTGAGATGTGTGAGGTTAATTATCTGGCTAGTGTGTAACGAACTAATATGCACCCTTAGGTCCCTTAATCCTTCGCCATGGAAGCCCATGCACAACATCCATTGTCTGTAAAGTCAAAGTGACGTGGGTTAGTTGTAGGTCGTTGTCATTGAGTTGTGTTTGTAATTAATTCAGCTGATTTCAACTGTACTATACTCACGATAAACTTATTGTGAATGGAGGAAAATTAAAAGTACTTTGTTGTTTCACCACAATTATCTATTTTCACGAGAAAGAGAAGTATATAGAGAATCTCCCTACAAAATATTTCGTAGTTTTTAAAAAATGTCATTTATGTCCCAATCTTTGCACCTCTTATTCGCACCTATCTTCTTCAACTTTGTTGTTGTAGTTTTGTGCTGAACGCGTGGCGCTAGCATCGCACGCGCCCCCGGATATGCATTATGCAGATTGTGGTGGTGCCATAGCAACCGCGGCGCGGCTCTTCGCAAAGATGTTAGGAAGTACGCACCCAGATAGTAAAAAATCTGTTTGAGGAATGCAGTTGTATTTTGCACCTGTGTTTAATTAACACTTTTTGTTTCCATCAAATTTTTCATTCGAGGAACACGACTACTTGATCTATTTTAGAGTATTTTGATTAACCTATTTGGAGCTAGTAAATTAAGCATCATGTTGACTAGGTCTAATACTTGCTGAAATTTTGAAATTTAGATTAGTAAACGAAGTATTCTAGAATCATCATATGTATTATCAAATCTGTGTTTTCATTAGGGGTTGAAAATGATTTCCACACGCAAATTGCTTTTGTTCGGTATATGCGTCTAATTTGAATACTAATCTCCATCGAACTGATTCCAAAATTTCTACCTCCAGATTCATTTATTTTCATAACTCGTAACTGATGATTCTTGGCGTGAATTTGTCTTGTTCGAATACTGAAAGCATCCGATAATAACGAGATAATAAGATACACCTCCATGTCGCACTCCAAATATGAAATTATATTTTCAAGGAATGTTTAATATTCCATAATATATCCGATATGCCTTACCCCGCAAGAGATCATGACCCCTTCCATAACACCCCAAAAGAGATTTTTTAGTGTGAAAGTTTGCTCCATCTGTTTTAGATATCCCTCTGTCCTTATTATGATCTCAAGTCGTGGAAAATACATATACCAAGTGTTGAAAGAAACTCAGAAAGAGTTTAAAACTTGAAGATATTTAAATATTTCTTTTTATCACTAAGTTCAGGTATAAGTCCTGTGCAGAAGTTCTAATGTAATACCGGGCGTCGGTTTATAGTTCCTATGAAGTTAGAATAACTGAAAACTTTTATTACTGTTGACGGCATAACGTTACAACTTTTAAATGTCTTGCTGTAAATCCTGGAGTTGAACATAGCTACTCGACTATAGTTATTTTAGTTTCAATTCTAAACTGTCATTTTTTTATCCAAAAGAAACAAGGAGCTGTTGTCTGATCAACTATAATCTAGAAAATGAATACAACTTTTAACTGCTTGTCGTTAGTTTGTTTTACTGCCTCAATAATTTTGCAGAGCGTGACAAAATTAAAGTACAGTAGATTATAGACAATTTTGGGAATGTATGGAGGCTTCCTCCAAATATAAGGAACACTCAACTTGGGTTAAATTATCATTTGAAAATGCTTTAAAATAGAAGAATAAATATGAGGGATGAATTTTCCAAATACAAACATGAAGTATATTTCAAAGAAATATACAGAGTCGATAATAATAACTTCATACCAACAAGATTATTGGAGACTCGGTACTCAATGAAAAAACCGTTCGTGCTTCACCACATTACTTCCCTAGCATTATCCATGATCGTACGACATGACTTTTCTTTGAAACGATTCTTCGGGAGAGACAAACTACAACACTTGCAGTGAAGGAACGATCGACTCATGTCTGCAGGTAAAAAAAAAATCGTGGTTCAAGGAGTGTCAATAAATCACAACAACTCATCCTGTGTGGTTTGATAGGACCAATGAAGCTGCCTTTGTGTACCAGAGGGTTTTCAGGTGAAGATATTTTGATTGCAATCTAACATAAGCATCCGATTGATTTGAATTTGAAAATCGTTCTAAAAGTCTTAGGAGACGTTTTGACAGGATTACAGTAAGTTCTCTTTCAGACGGGCCAGAAATAGTATATTATAAAACGAGGGACTTGAGTGCTTGATTTAATCCTGAGGGTGGAGTTTATTGCACGAGACGCAGTCGAGGGCAATACTCACCTGAGGGATTAAAGGCACTTAAGTCATGTGTTATCTACGCTATTTTTCGCACTACCGTATTATATTGAATCACAATAGTCTAAAGTAGATAAATTAATCTTACAATTTTGACAACTACAAACTTGATACAAAAATGTTGAGTAAATTCACCATAGAAACAAGACTGGCTACAGCAGTTATTCAATAAATAAGCTTGCTGTCAAAAAGATGAGTGAGAAAATTGATATTGATAAGGCTGCGGAAGGGATAACTGTAAAATGATTTTGCCAAAAGTCTAGAAAATTTACGAACAACAATACGATGCATTTGTGAAATTGTGTGAATTGCAATAATGCTAATACAAATTAAGAATGAAGGTTTGAATTCTAATAATAAAATTCAATTTGACATTTAGGTAAGTACTTTGATTATTTAGTTGTCATAGAAAAATTTGTTTATTTTACTTTAGTCCCTTGGGATTCTTGATCATTTTAGATCCCGGAAGGACTAAACTCAAACTTAAGTCCCTGAAATGAGGGATTAAATTCGTTGTTTACTCCCGGGAGTGCGAAAAATAAGTTACAGACAAAATAGTCATTTATTATACCATAAGTAGTTGAAGTATTATCGATTATTTTTGTGGTACTATCACAAATATTTATTGTGCTTGCATTCGAATACCACTAGTGTGCAGCACGAGTGGTAATCACAAGCTCAATAAACATGAACTATTCCAGGAGTCAAACCATTTTTTCAAATTAGTTTTCTATGAATCAATTAACAAGTCACATAATTATCATGGGAACGAGTAAATAAACTTCTGTCAAATTGAAACATTTTACAAACTTAGCTGCTTTTAAACTATTGACGATAAGCCTATTCATTGTTTTCGAATATTGCATGCACCTACTTTTCTTTATTTATATATATTTAAATTCTTAACCTCACAAAAATAGTTTCCCAACACGTGTTCTAGTTTCCAATCTTCAATTGTCAAAAAATAAATATGATTTTTCTATATTTATATTATAACTTGACTAGACTTATCTTAAATTTAAATTTTATTACAAAGCTTTATATCAAAAAACACTACTTAAATATTTTTCAAAATTTTTCACAATTATAACAACAATGTATTTTTTAGCCAAGGCCTGAAGATGGACGATTGTCCGAAATCGATAGCCTAAAGATGCCAAAATAAAACGTATGTTTTTTGAAACTATTTTCAACTTTTCAACTTATGAAACATTAGAATTTTTTGCATTCCTTCTGACGAATAATATAAAAACAAATTGCGTTTTGATATGAAAACTAGTTCAAAAAGATTTGTTGATAAATCAGAAGATGAAATTGATGGAGATATTCAGAGAAATATTCCATTAAATATGAAGAAAGCATGAGATTGCAAATTGGAGGCATCCCAATCTTTGAGCAAAATACTCACTTTGACCACTAATGTAATCCCCGATGGTATTTCTACGCGTCCAAATACCCGCACTGATATGCACTGTTTCTATGGCGATTTGAATTGTTAGCCTTGTTATAAATACTACGAATGGAATAGTCTACATGTCTACAATATGTCACAACCGCTTTCATGCAGAAAAGCTGAAACTTTCACATCATGACATGATACTAAGTATTTCAAGACTGAGGCCCAATACTTGCTCTATTTTAAACGTAACTTCATTTCCATAATAATGACAAACACAATAATTATTATCAATTCACTTAGACTACTCTCAAGACAGACTGAGGCCTGGTTGCATGAACGTGCAATTACTAAAGTGTTCTTCAAAAAAGAAACAATATTAAATCGAATATATTCGTCAAATCAGTTGCATAGCATTGCTGTCAAAAATTCTATTTGATATTGTTCATTTTTGAAGAACTGTTTAGCTAATGAACGTTCATGCAACTGGGCATGAGGATTATAATACCGATCCTAAGGTCCAGTATTTCAGTCCATGGCTAACCTCAAACGCAGTTTAATTCTCCCAGTAGTCATTGTTAGAACAATTGTGACTGAGATAATTGAGCTTCGCTTAAGATAAACTGTAGACGAAAATACCGGCTCTAAGTCATGAAAATGAATTATCATCTGAATGCTTTTTTACACACCTATTGCATACTTCTACGGCTCTCAACTTCTATATTTTGGCTACAATCAAGCACATAGCAAGAGCGTACGGAGCACGAGTACTTTGATACCTGAAGATCTGAAATCTGGCAGTACAAATGAACAACCTCTACGGCTCTATGACTGTCCGACATTCTCGCACTCAACTATTTGTATTCAAGTCTTATTTATAAGCAGAATTTCAATAAAAAATTGAAATAATAACAGATCACACCATCGGTATAGAGCGATATTGAAAGAAACAACACATCTCTTCTAAGATAGATCATGGTAACAACGCTCGTTCTACAATACAAATATTTGAGTATGAAGAAAAAAAAGCGAGATAAAATTCATGTAAATTATACAGAAACACGTATAGATTATTGGAATATTTCATTCCGAAGCTCAGTATATTTATGATAACCTGATATTTGCTAATAAGTCTAGAACTCATTAGGAGAAGTAATGGTAACAGAACTTATAACGAATTAGACGTAGAAGAACGAAAGAAAGAGAAGATTGATTCTGTGACTGTAGGCTACGTGCATGGAGTCTACTAGCGCCTCTAGCGGGCAATGGAGAACGATTGAACTCTCATTTCATCATTGTTTCATACCTATAATTTTTTAAATGTACTAATATTATTTAATTCAGCTGTGTGCGTATAATATAACTTGCATAGCATAGAAGGTACGTTGAAATTATTTATTTTGAATATTTTTCTCTTCGATTATAACATACTTATTAGAGAAAACGTCTTAATTCGTCCAAAATGACAGGATTACCCCAAATTATGACGTCGATGATCTTGCGGATCAGGTTTGTATGTGTCAAACACTGTATCCCTTTTACCGAGAAAGCATTGAAATTAGTTTTGTCATATTAAACATGTTGAAGAATATGTTGCTGCACATCGCTGAAACACCTTACAAATTAGAGATAGAGGTAAATTCATGAATCCCAAATCGATGACAAATCTGTTTTCCTTAGTTTTATATGCAATTATTTTCACTTTTAAACTACAATGCTCGATGACGTATTCTGAGGAAATGGAGTTCGATGCTTACAATGGTGCTCACCATAAGCGCTCGCATCGATATTTGTTCAAACTCCGCCCCCTTGCACATAGCCTATAGAAGGCTCATCTCTAGTGAATGAAACAGCAATCATAGACAAATCATTGTTAGGATGGACCTCCGGTGAACTAACGTAAACACAATAACTTCGATTTCTGCATAAATGTTCGTGGTATACGCACAAAAAATATATATATTATGTAGACGATGCACAGAAATTGGAGCGTTTCTTGACATTGCCTTAACGATATACACATACCCGACTAACACTATCTCTCTCTTTTCAACTTTCCTACAATAATGCGTTGCACTATTGGTTTAGCAGGTCCAGAGTTGCATAAGAAGAATGTATGAAACTTTCAAGAGACCTATGCAGCACAAGAAAGATTCTATTTGTTCCCATCTAGATTATCATTCAAATCTTTCCCAATCAGAATTATCACATTACATCTGGTATGTAAGCGAAAAGTAACTTATAGAACATAGTCGAAGTTAGGTCCAATACGCGTGTGCGTATATATATAGAAATAGGGTGTGGGTACGTAGGCGAGAATACTAGAATGTTCCTACAGCATATATGTATGCAAGTGTGCGTACATCGTATACGTGAATGTGCGGAGAGAATGAGAACGTATCTTACAAATCTACCCTTTGTGTGGCCTGAACTTGCGCCATTTTACTCCGAAACGATTTAACTTGGGCTATACACGAATTACAAGTTTGTTCACGACTTTCAAAACTTCCTGTGTCTACTTTAATCTGATCAACGATCGGCTAATTTCGTGAAACACAGCAGTGTTTTCTCAAACCCTCCTACCGCCTTGTACTGTTTTCTGCTGTACAATTTCGTCATTACCACTCAAATTTCCTGCAAATTTTTGTTGTCTCAACAAATGTTATGTTAAAAAAGATGAATCTCTGAACAGTGCCTATCTCGTGATTGATGTCAAACTACTAAGAATTGCATTTGGTAGTTGTATTTTCACTTGAAGATAGAGAGGTGTAACTAAAACAGTTCACATTGCTCTAGTAACCCAAGTCTTCAGTTTTCTTCTATCTTTAAAAAAAAAATGCTATTTTACATGGATTGTATAGTGAATCTCTCTTTGTTTCAGGTAAGCTATATTTTTTTCCATTATCAAAGGAAGTTGCCTTGCATCATGTGGTAAGTAAGTAGTTGGATTTAATTCATCTTTTTTCGAATCTGTGCCAATCCTCCATTTTACAGCTTCATTCATCGGTATTCATTTACTTCTTTCAAAATCTATAAAAGGGTTAGCCAAATAGACGATTCATACAAGAGTGGATGAGAAGTAATCAGCCTAGACAAGAAAACACAACTATTCCGGAGAAACTCAATTTACTCTTTAACAACGTCTGTATACTTTATCTAACAATAGTCCAATTTTTCGATGGCTTCCGAGTAATACAATTTCATCAAGCTCTCAAAATAGACCTTTGTCTTAGCAATAACTTCCTCATTCGATCCAAAATTCTTACCATCGGCATATTAATTCAAGTTTGCAATTGGACAATACTCGGAAGAGATCAAATATGATTGCTGAAAAACCAATTCATGGAGTTTTGACATTGCGATTGCGCACTTGTGCGCTAGTACATTGTTCTGGTGGAAAAGTACTGTTTTTTTCGATAGTTGTGGTCGCTTTCGCTCCAAATCGGCTTCGAATCGATTCATCAACTCTGCATTATGAATCTCCGTTATTGTTTTACTCCGTTTTAGAAGTTGATGTGGGTGATACATCCCAAAAAAACTGTGGCCAAAGTCTTGTCGGCTGATAGACCAACCTTATCCTTCTTTGGCTTCGATTCACCAGATATGGTCCATTGTTTCCACTGTTTTTGATCTCTAGTGTATTGTGATGGATTCATATTTCGTCCATGGTTACATAAGGGCATAATTCTTATCGTGGTTGAATCTTGGCAAACATTTCTTTGAAATGGTCAGACGATGTTGTATATTGTCGACTGCAAGCAAATAGGGTATCCATTCAGCTTAAGATTTTTCACATTCTCGAATATTCGTGCAAAATGTTGAAATGTCTCCAACCTGAGCTCTCGCTTATTCAATCGTCGATCGTCGGTTATCATTCTAAAGATTTTGCTGATCATTCCTGCGTGATGACTTCTTTTGAACGACCACACTCATCATCAAAAAAGCTCCTACGACGGCGTTTGAATTCAGTTGTTCAATACGTAACTGTTGAAATTGAAATCGAAGATGGAGAATCCCCATGAATTCAATACGGTGTTGAGCCCATCGTTCCTTTTTACTCACTTGTACTAAGTGCAAGGAAGTATTGTGAAACCGACAAAATTCACCTATCGAAACTCTGATGGAAATATCCGTTTTGAGCATCCCTGAATCCATTTTGACTATTTTCGGCTTGATGTCGGTACGTATGTTCGTGCCTTCGTGCGTAACTCGCAAATCTCAGAACTGGTTGAACGTATAATGTTGAAATTTTGTTTTTAAGACTTGTATAGGGCTTAGTTGTGCACCTCGCATTATGGTTCTACTCGTCTGTACCGAGAGTGCACTTTATGATCAACCATAGGATGTCAAAATTCGGTATTTGAACTTGATGTTGTATCAGAATGGTTATCTGCTATTTTTGTATGAATCGGCCAAGCTAGAAGTGCACTTTACTTGAAACTTTTTTTTGATTTTTTGCATAAATCTAGAATGATCAGCTATATTGAAATATAGTGTTTTTGAACTTTTTGTGGCATCAAAATAGCTATCTACTATTTTTGTATCAATCGGCTGAGCCGGAAGTGCAGTTTATATGTATAACAGACATTCAGAATTTGCCGTATAAAACAATCAGTTTAATTGAAATGATAAGGCTCGCAATGATAATCTGTTGTCAATTTTTTGATTGTGTTTGACATTGTACATGTACATGAATATTATTAAAATTATATTAATTATAATCTGAAGTGACAGAAAACTTTATAGAATGAATTTGTGTATATATCAAATGATGTACAAGTAAGTCACGTGATGTTCACGTCAGATTTTTTTTTCTTAAAAATAGCTACCAAATGACTGCACAATGATTGATTTTATTTATTTATGTGATAATGTGAATATTTTTCGCTTGTCAACAGAGTAGGAGCTAGGGTCTGGAAAACAAGACAACGCGCGAGGGACATAAACCCCAGAGGAATGCAATAATCCAAATGATAGATCATAATTAGTAATAATGAGCATTTTAATAAATACATTCAACCTCCAAAAGGCGCAATATAGGCATCTCGCTTCGGTCGCCATGACGCTGATTGGAAATTTTACAATAGTCATTTGAATATTAGGATTCACTAAAAATAGCATTAATTAATTCTAGTAGGGTCATCTCTTGCTCATTCGATGATTTTTCAATCATCTCTTACATATATGTGTTTTTCATTCACTGAATATCTTTCGAGGAATTCTCTATGGTTCACAAAAAAATAATTCATTTCAAGAACTCTTTACGGCTTTTTCTGCAAGCTCTTTGGTAAAACTGCGGTAATAACAATCGCAGCTTCACTTTTCTTACTCAAAGATGGTTTCCTAAACCCATATTAGCATTTTCCGCATTTAAACGTCCCGAAAACCCTCTCATTTTCGAATTCTTCGTAATCTGCTCCTCGTAGTGTACATGCTAAGACTTCACTTGAGCTTACTTACTTTAGTTAGAGCAAAAAACTTCACTTAATCCAAGACAAACGGGTTGGCTCAGTCAAATCCCTCATCAGGGCTACGAACACGACGAACCGATTACGTTTAACGAGCGCTTGCTTCTCTTGATGGGGAATAGTCTGGTTACGCCATGAAGACATTGCATTTATTGACTTGAATTGATGGTTATTAACTCTTCAGAAAATTAAGAGACGATAGATATATTCACTGAACAATTTATTATTGAGCCGTTATTTTTGCGATGAATTGTCCTTTGGTGAAAATAAATAACAGGATACAGATGTTGAATGGAGTTAAACATCTATATATTTTATGAACGTGTATCGTAGTAATTTCATTACTTGGGTTATCGGTTACAGTCGATCTTCATTTATTATTAACACACCCATTACGAGGACGACTTAAGGCAGGAACATCGAAATTCTTCAATAGATTCAGCTCGATATTTTACGATTCTATCAAAATTTTTTGATAGTGATGTTTGTACGAATATGAATAATTACTCAATGATAATGTGACAGAGCTATCAATTATTATTGTCAATCACTTTTGAGCTGTTAGCATATAATATTTCTGGACATCAAAGTGCTCTAATTTAGAAATCGGAACACCATATTCTCTCTGAACCAAAGATTCTAAATATCTATAAGAACACTTCAACATCTCAAAATTCAGGATTCGGATTTAGACTTTGTACATACAAGGTTATATTTTCAATTCCCAATCATCGCTTGCTGATATTCAATGGACGAAAAGTATACTGATTCTATTAAGACAGATATTCCAATCCTTGGTTTATCATTAGCATGCATTTGATTCCTCAGATATCACTCTGGACCTAGAGTCATGGTTTTATATGAAATCCATTTCCAGATCGGATGTGATTATCATTCTTTAACGATAGAAGTACTGCATGTTCCCAAAAATTATTCATATGAAGTCAGAACAATTAAAAATGATCTTGATTTTTTTTCTAATCATCTTCATGAATGACAACAATCATGTACAGGCGAGATCTGTCCGGAAACTATCTAGCATTAGACCGTAGTAGAAAGACGAATAAATTTTGGTTCATGTCGACGTCCTCCTCAAAGCTACATCTATTTGAAGGTTACAACCTTCTTCCAGAAATCCTTTTATCCACGTAATCACTACTTAAATCACAATTGAAAACAGCTGCTTTGTTGCATATTTCATTTTCTGGGTTTTCAAATATTTCTCTTGTCGAAGCAGTTTTTGACTTAAGAAATAGCCCAAGGTCATTGGACCAAACAAAATAGAAAATGAAAGCAAATTCCGCGGCAAAAACTCCATCCGCGACTTAGAATATGGTTTTTGGAAAAAAATGTGCATGCTCCTGCTATCTTTATTGTGTTCACTTCACGAATGTTCAAAAGCGATGTTCTTCCAATTTTGCGCCCAATTGAATACGTTGTAGAAATCAAAATTAGAATCAAATTTTTTGAATATCTTGAATTTGCGAACTGCAAAATTACGTCAAGTATACTTACTTAATGAAAATGATATAAACTGTTTGCTTTGGATAATTAATCCATGTAGGAGTAAGCTCGAGCGTTCAGCATCGACGTTCCAGGATACAAATGCTAAGTTATTAATTTCCGGATTATTTCGCCGCTCAATTTTGTTAATAACTGCGCAAATCCGGGCCTGAAATCCAGTTTTGTTGTAGCAATTAACAAGATTGATATTTCTCGGCCCGTCTCTTTATCTTATTTGTAAACAGAACGTACAATTTATTTTATGAATTAGTGCAATCCATTCTTCCGTGGACGAACAAGCAATAGCAATTGTCTGCGAACAGAATGTGGATTCTATATGATGCAGCGATACGTAACGCTAGATTATATGATTCATGAGGTACTCCTATATAACATTTCTAGTCGTATGGTCGAGAATATTCCCATTTATATAATTTCTATTTCATATAAACATCACATTTCACTTCCCTAATAATCTAGGTTATAAATTATGCGTACTCGAATATGAATAAATGAAGTTTTGAAACAAAGATCGAATCAAAGTACGATTCAATGTAGAAAACCATACGCGACTCCAATTCAAACACTAGACTTAACTTTGTGTTGGCTAAAACGCGTTATGATCTTCAGACAGAACAGACACCTTAATATAAATACTTGACTCGCAAAGCATAATTTTAATTCGTTTCCTACTTACACTGTGATTAATAAATTTGAGAATACATTTATTAATCAGACTGAACATGAAAATCACTGGCAAAATGAAGCTCAGAGCTTCCAACACACTTTTCAGTTGTCAGAAATATTTCTGCAATCACATTCCTATATGAAAGAATTGAGACATTACATTCCTTCCTATTCTAGAGATACTTCTTTTTGTTATGTCTTTTGATAAATTTTCCTGTCGAAATGGCACTTACACCTCTGCAAATAAATCAACTACTCTTCGTTAAGGACTACGTTGCTGTGTTCTCAATTGTTGTAACATTGTAAGATGCCAACGAGCCTTGAAGCTTTTGTCCATGAAAAGTACATTTATTCAATATATTTCTCCTTCTTTATTCTTCTTCTTTGTGAAGAGGATTGTCGTATAAGAAAAGAAGGTGAGTACCAAATATTTCTTTTTTGTCTGTTGCTCTGAATGGACACAGCACTTAATAATACTGGAAATGTTTACAATACCGTTTGTGGAAGAAAGGCCATGGTGTTGGAACTACAGGAATGATTTTAGATATTTTCGATAAATTCGGTAATCCCTAAAGATGTCTTATCGATTCTTGAGGAATAATTATAAGAGAAAACGAAGAAGGATGTGGATAGCACCTAGGTAATACAGTAGGAGTAGATAGAAATTCAAATATAACAAAATGAAAACCACACTGACTGAAATAGTTAAAAAATGTGATAGTGGTATGAAATGCCGGCAATTGATAACCCTCACACAGCTGAGTAAATCTCAACAAGATTTACGGAGTAAATAAAATAGATAATTTTGTCTATATCAACCCCAGAAAAAACTTGACGTGGACATCACGTGACTTACTTGTACATCAATTGATATAATCAAACACAAAACTCCATCATTCAACGGCTAATCGTTTTGGATGTATTCAAGAAATTCTACAAATCTGTCAAGTGCAGTGCGCTTTAGGCCCAGTCGGTTGCTATGGAAACAAGAGATCATCATTCTAATGCTACAACATTCCTAAATATTGATTTCCAAGATTCTATGGCCAACAGATCTACATTTATGCGCAAAATGAAAAAAAAAATTAACTGAAGTGCATTTCCGGTTCAGGCTATTGTTATGAGAATAGTAGGCAATCATTTCGATGTTAAAGCAGACTGAAATACTAAATTTCAGTACTCTATAGCCGATCGTTTCGAATTTATGCGAAAAAATCCAAAAGAATGTCAAGTAAAGTACACTTCCGGCTCAGTCGATCGAAATGAAAATAGGATATGAGTTAATAATGGTAGGAAGAGTTAAGTTTCAACTCTTCCTCAATGAAAAAACTATAGGATATGAGCATCTGGACGGTAAAACCGTCTTAAATACTGAATTCTAACATTCTACGTTTAATCATTCTGGATTCGAGCGAAAAATTCAAAAAATGTTTCGAGTAAAATGCACTTCCGGTACAGACGATTGCAATCATAATGCGAGGTGCACAGCTAGATGTTAAAGAAGTGCTTAATACAAAATTTCCATATTCTACGACAGATTGTTTTGAATTTATGCGGAGAATTCGAGAAGTCTGTTATATGATGTGCACTTCCGCCCCAGCCGATTGGTACAAAAATAGAAGATGACTGTTTAGATACTACAGCAATCTCAAATACTGAATTTCAGTATTCTTAGGCTAATAATTCAGAATTTATGCGCTAAATTCCAGAAAAGTTGTAAATAAAGTGCACTTACGGTACAGACGATAGCAACAATAATCCAAGATGCACAACTATATCTTAGACCAGACTTGAATACAAAATTTTAACATTATACGTTTGACGGGTTTTGAGATTCGCGAACTGCGAATGTACTCTGTACTCACACATATATATATATATATATATATATATATATATATATATATATATATATATATATATATATATATATATATATATATATATATATATATATATATATATATATATATATATATATATATATATATATATATATATATATATGTACCAAAATCAAGCCGAAAATAGTCAAAATGGATTCAGGGATGCTCCAAACGGATATTTCCATCAAAATCTCGAAATGTGAATTGGTACAAGTAAGTAAATGTCTTATGAACAGGTCTTGACACTCATCAGTAGTAGGGTATCCCTTATTGAAGCAGTTTACTAGTTATTAAAACTACAAAAAACGGCGTTACGATCGAGAAAATAATTGTGCGAGAGAAACAGAAGATGTGTAATACTGGTGCATTAGAAAGAGAAGAAACAGCGAATCATTCGAATCTAAATTGAATAATCAATAGAATATTATGAAATCTAATAATAAATATCACTCAATATTCAAAATACTGACTGATAGGTCATCTTATTTTTCATAATAATCAAATGTAATTCTTGCTTTGATTTCAAATTCCTACACAAAAATGGAAACTAGAGCTTGTAGTAAATATATATTCTCCTAAATTTTCATTAAAATATTATTAACTGCAATATATTGAAGCTTCTCATCTTTTTAGTAATTCTACATTATTGGAGACTTCAAAAACTGAACGTTTTAGTCCAAGGTGTTTTCGCCCCATTTTATATCGTGGTACAAGGTAACAATTAGACATATTCAATGAGTTATACTCTTAAATATTTATAAATTGACAGGTAATTACTTAATATAAAGCTCGATAAGGTTAGTTAGGTTAGGTAGAATCTGTTTAGTTATTTCCGAAATATTTACTTGGTATATCTATTCTTCTTACTTTCTGACAATTATTTTGCAATTAATGATAATTAAAGAGCAGAAATTTCTTTGAAAGAATAATTTCATGCTCAATTTAGCTGCCTTTCGTGTCGAAGGATTTGTAAATTCGTATATTTGTGATATTTCCTGTATATATAACTCACATTTCAGTTTTATTTTTGCTGCAAAAGTTTGTCTGAACTTATTCCAGCGCCCAGTGCAAAATTTACCATCTGTTAACTACCAATTTCCTCAGTTTATGAAAACCACCAACTGCAGTACGAGTACCACGTGGAATCTTCGATACTGGCACTGTAAAGTTCTTAATAGTAATTTGTGTGGGTTTCGGCGGCTAAGTTTGCAGCTGCAGCCCAATTCGCCCTGCAAAACTTGCAACTTGCAATGTTCTTGTTCACACATTGTTGACCAAATGTTCGTATGATCGCACATAAGTACACATTATTCTTAGTTTTATCCCTTGTTACTTGAAGATGGCTCGGTTAACCGCTTGGGAAGCTGATCTCTGTGGTCGAATATTTCCTGTCAAATTAACTGCATCTGCAGCATTAGGTTCCATAGAAGTTCAGTTAATCTTCTAAAGTCTTGCATACTTCTAATTTCTTGAAATTGTTGTTCCCTTTGGAATAACTTCAGCTCTATTCCTCCTTAGTACAATATGATGAAGTAAATAATCGAGAACTGCTGCAACAAAAGTTTTCAACTTCACATTCACTAATTTATAGTGGTTTGGGATAGTAGTCAGAAACAAGAAGAAAATTATCTTTCTTGGTTAACATCTTAATATCACTCTAGCTATAGAGCTACCTGAAAGTGACAGTCTGCAAAAGCAAAATTCTGTTAATAGGCTTGACAGCATATAGTGAAAAAAGTTAGGGATTATTGTTCCGTATATCATTTCATTTCCAATATTACTTTTTGTACACTATCGAAGCCTATTGCGTGTAAAATTTCAGTCCTCTAATTACTGAGTGAAGCTCCGAGAATGGAACGTGCTTACAGTACAGCCAGATAGGCAAGTAGGTCTGTTTCCATATTCTTCTTAATGTGAATATCTTATTCAATTTTTGTGAAGAAACGGTAAAATTCACGAAAAAAGAGATCTTACAACGAATACTCCAAGGCATTTGATTACAACAGAAGCATTATACGGTCTGTTGTTGTATATAAGGCTGAAATATAGGTTCCTAACCTCAAGAGAATAAATGTATTGCAATGTTTTCAAAAAAAAGTCCTCAGAAAAATATTGTGAATAAGTAGAGGAAGAAGATTTATGGACTATTAGAATGAGAAGTTAAAAGGACTATTCGGAGAACAGGATGCAGTAACAGTCATAAAACACCATAGATATAGACAAATAGGACAACCGGTTGAAGTTAAGAATAAGTGAAAGACTACCGGGAACAATTTTCAATTGCAGACTAGTCTCAAAAAGACAGGTTTACAGTAAAGTGAAAAAATGACGTGGGAAGGGATCTCAAAAAAACTTGTAATCATAGCCAATCAGCACAGAACGGGGAAGGTTAGAGAAATCTAATTAGAGAGACTCGTATTCCATTTGGATAGTGAATTCGATAATGATGATCAAATTACGATAGTGATAAGTTTTATCCTGATATCTTTGTTGTTACTGTGAACTAACAAAAAACAATCATGAGATACAATTTGAAATTAAAAGAAGATCATAACGTAGTTCCAGATTAATTACAGATGGGAATGATATTGAATGAACTCTCCAATCAGATATAATCCTTGAATGCTAATTTATTCCTAACGATCACAAGACTGATTCCTAAAATAATTCGACCTGCCTCTCTCCAAATCCTTGTATAATATCACTGACAAAAGCTTGAATATTATTCGGGCTCTAAGTAGGCCAATAAGTTATGAATAGGTAATGGGCGTGAGATGTGACATTACATTAATCGTGTATTTTCGAAGGACGACTGAAATGGCAAAAGGATGAAAGGAAACATACATTTGCAATACGCCTACAGGATATTGATCAGTAAGATGTCAAGAGGAAAAAGTTAATTCCATCCGGGATTATGAATCTATAATGAGTGATGTGCTCCTGATATTACCAAGTTTATTGAAACATGAGTTTACTTCAAATGAAGAGATCTCAAAACAAACTGCTAGGAAGAAAATACATACTTCTTTCAGAAAACACATAAAATCATACACAAAGGATCAACACAAGAACAGACAAACTACACTGGAATAGGCGTCGCGATAAGAGGCTAACAAAGATATATAAACCGGAAGAAACGGTTACGAAACAAGTAAAGAGAAGAAGAAGATAATCCGCTAACCAATTTAGCGAAAACGCGCGAGTTTCAGCTAAGAGAATCATAATGGTCTGGCGTTTGATTGCGTCAATTAATGAACAGACAGACAGACGAGGCACAAAATCAAGGAGTAGGATACGCTCTGAAACGAAAACAGTATTTTCAGATTAGAAAGATTAAAATTACGTCGCTTTAAGACAGGTTTACCTTCATTGGAATTTGAATGCTGCATACCAAGTCTACAAAAAAATCATGATTGTAAGTCCGATGAATCTTGGATCAATTAGAGTTAGACAATGAAGTAGAATAGTAGATAAAGTATTTCAATTCATTTTTATTCGCTTGTACAAAGTAAAAATTAGTATTGTGAAACCGACAAAATACACATTTTCACAGATTCCGATGACTATTTTTGTCTTTATGTCATTCAATTGTGCACCCCGCATTATAATTGCAATCATCTGTACCGGGCGTACACGTTCCTCGAAATATTTTTTTGAATCTTTCGCATAAATCCAAAATTATTCAACGTAAAACGTGAATTGAGTATTTAAAACGATCATCTAGATGCTCATATCTTATTTTCATTGATATTAACTGAACCGGAAATGCACTTTACATTTTAGAATTAAAGAATTATTCGCATAAGCTCGAAACGATCGGCCGTAGAGTATTTGAATTTGATATTTTAGTCTGCTGTAGTATCTGAATGATTGTCTACTATTCTTATAACAATCGACTGAACCGGAAATGCACTTCATTTGGAATTTTTCTTCAATTTTACGCATAAATTCAGAACTGTTTGCCGTAGAATCTTGGAAATCAGCATCCAGGAATGTTGTAGTATAACAATGATGACCTACTGTTTCCATAGTAACCGCCTGGGTCAAAAGCGCACTTTACTTGACAAATTTTTAGAATTTTCTGGATGAATCCAAGACAATTAGCCGTGGAACGATGAGATTTTGAGTTTGATTATCGTATTATCATATGCAAAAAATATATCCAATGATGTTCAAGCAAGTCACGTGATGTCCACGTCAGATTTTCCAAATTATTTGACTAATATTCACTGTGTGATTTAATGTGTAAATTAATTACTTACTTGTAAAGTACAAGTAAGTATTGTAAAACCGACAAAATACACCTGTCGAGATTTTGATGGAAATATCCGTTTTGAGCATCCCTGAATCCATTTCGACTATTTTCGGCTTGATGTTGGTACGGGTGTACGTGCGTTCGTCCGTAACTCGCAAAACTGGTTGAACGTATAATATTTAAATTTTTATTTAAGACTGGTATAGGGTCTAGTTGTGCACCTCGCATTATGGTTCCAATCGTCTGTACCGGAAGTGCACTTTATTTGAAACTTTTTTCGAATTTTTCTGATAAATCCAGAATGATCAACCGTAGGTCGTTGAAATTCAGTATTTGAACTTGTTGTAGCATCAAAATAGTTATCTACTATTTTTGTATAAATCGGCTGAGCCGGAAGTCCAGTTATATGACATTTAGAATTTGTCGTTTAAAACAATCAGTTGAATTGAAATTATAAGGTGGGCAATGATAATCTGTTGTCAATTTTTTGATTCTGTTTGTCAATGTCAAATATTGTACAAGTAATTCACGTGATGTTCACGTCAGATTTTTATTATAAACAATTTTCTACAGAAACTCTCGTTTTTTGTGATAGGCAACTGTTCAAAGATACAAACGCAGGTTATATATTAATCAAGATTAAGTGCTACTGTTAATGATGGCGTGACGCAGTCGGAAACTGCTTCGAATTTCACTCGAACTCGCCTAGAGCCCTAAAAATTTTTTCTATTTCTTTTCTACAATACTTTGGTGCAATTAAATATAATCATAGTGCATACATTTTTTTTTATGCCATGTTTACTATTTTACTAATTTCAATGATGTTCTGTTATTGACTAACGCGCAAGTCTCAAACTTTCATAATTATTATCACGTTTCATCCAAAGTTATACATTCCCCACAATAGAATGAGCTCTCATACTGATTTTAATAACACAATCCTATCCGCACAACAAAAGGCAATTTCACCTTTTTAAACGCTCTCTATTGAAAAAGAGAGTGAAAAACATCAAAATATCGGAAATTAAATTTGTATGTTTAATATGATATGGAGTGCAGTATGTGAGTGGAACAGTGTGCAGGCGGCGGCACCGCATTACTCCAGTTATCGACCCCTGTAGGGGTCGCGAATCGCGGGTCGAGGACGCCGGCGGCGCTCGTGGGGCGGTCGTCCAGTGATTGTTGTCCCTGGCACCGACCCCAAGCCTAACTATCTCCAATCTGAAAATTAAATATTCGTAAGCCTACTTACAAACACTGAATATTTAAAAAATGAATCTGAAATTGCGACCATGACCTACAAAACTCTGAAAACTTAAGGTAATATACTTTGAGAACTTTACGTCCATCACAATTCTCAGATGTTGATGAAGAGGATGCTCCCTTACTCTATCAACAAAGTCGCTTCGAAAGTGAATGACCATGATAAAAATTATTCATGAACTACATCCGATTATATGATTCATTTTTTTTCTTTAAGCATCTGAAAGATGTTCAATATTTGATATCAATTTGTGTTGCTAAATTGTTGATCGCTTTGGCAGCATTTCATAATACTTTCCGATTAAATATATTCAGAATTTTCTTTTCTCGAACGGAAATGGCTTCCATTCCTATTTCCATGGACATTTCATTGCCATTATCCTCATTTCATCTTTAGAACCCGTCGATCAGCTGTCAAGAATCAATTTCAACGTCATCAATTTCTAAATGAATCGACTTCCATTTTTCGGTGCCTTTTGTTTTCCGTTCATCCAAGGTAAAAAGCTTCATGTTTTCTCTCTCAACAAAGCACGATTGTGAAAGCTAAAATTAATCATGATGAAGTACCCATTCCTACATCACACTGTAGTTAAGCGTATTTTACACCAGGGATATTGAATATTTCACAATAAAAATTTCATAATGCTTGTTTACACATGTGTTGCAAACATAGTCTTCTTACATTTATCAACATAGATTCACCGGTAAACTAAATTTAGGATTTGAAATTCAACTGCTACGCGGTCATGTTGTGATAGAGTTGTCAGACATCATTCATTCCGTTCTCCAATGCAACTAATATAGTTAATATGATCGTTCAATAAAGAAAACTAGCAAGATATTGAGATAGTCAATTAACCGCCAATAAAATAGAAGTGCTGGAAATATAACTTTTTTGAAGCGATTAGACCTACACCTACGTTATAAATATCATAGTGATGCTTTAAAGCCCGGCTCACAGCAAGAAATTATAGTGTAAGTACTTATGGTTGATGCTAGAAATTTGATAGGTACAATCATGTGTTAACGTTCACAACAACAAAATCAGCCCAGAGTTGCTCTCCGCTAATCGTGGTCAGTTTCATCGCTATTTCAGAAATCAAGAGAAGCGCATCAATTAATTGCATATTTCAAAGTGACAGCTGTCATTGTTAAAGTGACAGCTGTGATTATCAAAGTGGCAGATGGCGGCTATACGCTTATTGCGTACCCTCAGTGACTCCGCTCTATCGGTTAAATTTTACAACTACGAGGTGTGCCGTCAAAAACGTCAAACTGTCAAACGTCATTTTTGTATGTCATATTAGTCGATAATCATGAGTATAAGTCATTTACTTAGAAGTTGTTGTGTTGTTGGATCTACTAATGGTAAAGCAAACAGCCCAGAACTAGTTTTTATAGATCTCCGGGAAGAGATTATGGAACGAAACAAAGAGAAATGGGGATAACAGCAGTTAAACGAGTGTGATTTTATGTAATAATCTATAAAAATGTTTCAGATATCATTCAATTCTCAGTATCAACCAACTTTAAGAAATGTTAAATATTATAATTGTAAAGAAACTCAATAAATATCACTTAGATAAGTTTCTTGATTGACTGAACAGTCACATAAATTCGTCTCAGAATCCTTTACTGAAAGCACCAGATTTTTGCTCAATATTTTTCCTTCTCAAAATTCAAGAATTGTCTTAGAGATAAACAAGATGAGAAAATCTCTTCCCCCCAAGGATTTCGTTCAAATTCTGTACGTATATAACCCATTATAAATCTAACTGTAATTGATTACCTTCAGATGAGTCACATAAACATCAAAAAATAATAATGACTATGGTTGATTAGCTTCTTTTAGAATATTTTTGTCTACAAATGTTGTCATAAATTGAATACAATATTATTATTAGGAATACAGATGGTACGTCATGGATTTCATTTTGATTTCAAAGCAGATTGACATATTTTAAAACATTGACAGGTGACATCACACCTCGAAGTTGTGATTTCAAAATAATATTCGGCGCTTTCGTCGAAATTTGAAGATACGCAACAGGCCTATATTTTAATCCTTACATAAAATAAGTCCTTTTCCAGATTTCCGGGAGTCTTCAAGTCATTGGAACATACAGCTTTGACATTTAATCGCTGGAAGTGTGATTTTAAGATGGTAACGTGAATTTCATTTTATATATACTGAGCGCATCTCTTCGAAAACTTTCAATTGATATTAAACTAGACATCATTCAAATGATGCATAAAAGAAACAATTACCAATCGTTTAAATATCCTCTTTGACACTTTCACAAGAATTATCTCTGCAAGATCTTCAATTTGATACCAAACACAATAATGCCAAATTAATTATTTATAAAAACAATTGACGAACGTATGCATGAGATTTCCATATATGAGTGATAATAATCCTAATTTCATTTTATGATTCTCAATAAAAATTCATACCTATGGCCATTGTGGATCTGTTCATTCAATGTTCAACATAACAAATTTTTTATAAATATATATGGCGTATTTCAAGAACGATTTGCAGTTGTTTCAAGAAGATCCACAGGACTTTAAATATTGTTATGTTTGTGTACACTAAATTATATACCTACCCTTAGTCCGAAGAATAATCCAAACAATGGGTTGCTAACAAAGAGTACGCATCAAAAAGTATTATATAACGAAAGAATTTAGTCCCTGAAATAAGGAATTAATCTCGTATTTTACTCTCGGAAATGCGAAAAAATCCTTGTCCATCATGAAAACGCACCAACTCACTGCTTTGAAGTTGTGATCACAAAATTGATAAAATTAGGGTTCCACCTCTTTAGATTTGAAACCCTTGAACAACTATCCTCAATATGGTAATATGACTGGCGAGAAATAAATTCTACTTAAACGAAGATGAAAATACGAGAATTTGGCCAAGTTGAGTCAGTTCCTTTATGCAAAAAGAATCTGAAATTTAACGAAGAGTGTATGCCTCAATAAGACCTATGTGAAATGGTGTAAAGAAAAATAGATGTAAAGGTGAGACTGTACTCTTCTTTATTAAATGAATTGGAAGGTAATTACATGCAGTTGAAAAAGCGACAGATAATAGAATGTTGATTGAATACAGTTGTGCCATTCGTAACAATCATAGAAGTATAATTATCTAGTTACGAGTGGAACAAGTTAAAATGACGACCACGCGGTCCAAGTCCTTGATTATTATTCGGTTAATTGGCTACCTTGCCGCCTGTACGCGGCAACTGAAATTTATTGACACTTGTGCGTCGAGGATAATTATAACGATCCGCTTAACCCACCCTTACTCTAAAATGAACATGTGGATGACTCGATTCAGTGATATAATTATCGAACTCTGTTTTTATCAAGATTTCAAGCTGTTCAACACATTTGCATTATTTCTTGACTCCATAACTACAGTTCAAATCATGAGGCTTCAAATTATTCAGCATGCGGACTGGAAGGAATATAGTCTAATGTAATAGTAACCGAACTCAAGTGATTCTGGATTGTGCCAATAGGAATTGAGATTTTGAACAGATTAAATATACACAAGATGAAAAACTATAATTAGAATAACGAGTGAAATGAATTTGAAATGAACGAAAACTCTAATTTTTATTTGTAAGTTATCACAAGTAAAGCATAATAATAGCTATTTATGTAATTAGTATATAATATAGAACTTTATTGGACGAGCCGCTGGTTATGGACGAGCGAGCAGCGCGAGCGAGTCTAATAAGAAAGGCGAGTCTATAAAGTTTGTTTATGTACGAATTACATACAATGCTTTATGTTCGACTGGTCTTAAGACGCAGGATATCTTCTAAAAATATTTCTTTATTCCCCTATACAAAAATTCGCTAAGTATAACTTGGTGTGCTTTGCTAGTGTTGCTGTTGTTACAATTGTTTTTTACTGTTTGTTTGCAGATGTCAAAAATATTAATTACAATTTAATAGAAGAAATAGATACTTCAGAAAGTGTAGAAGAGAATAAACATAATAGAAAAGAATAAATGGATACTTCAGAAAGTGTACAAAAGAATAAATACGATAGAACAGAATAATTTTTTTTTGACAATGACAGTTCCGTCCAATTATATAAAGTAAAAGTCCTAGTCCAATTAAGTAGCATATTATGAGCACCAAATGCAATCATAAACTACATGATTATGATGCAGTCGAACATAAACATGTATACGTTCTCGAACAGATTTGTATTGGCCACTTCAGTTTTTTCCACTCTAGCTGTGAAGTCTTCATGGCAGCATCCTAACCTCTGTACACATACGTCCCATCGGCCCGGGCTTGTGGCCGTGGCTCGAGCACGAATTCCCGTTGCTATCGATTATTCATTATTTATACAAACGTTTTTATTATACCGTAGTTTCCCAAGCTTTACCGTTTTTTACTACTTATGGAAAGTTGGCTCTGAAATGATTGTTCGCAAAGTCCCTCACACCAAAACCTACCACGATATGTGGACTTTTTTACATTTCCACACACTGAGAAAGCTGAATACCGAATATGTGGCTAGATATTTGCTTGCTCGTTTTTGCGAAGATATTTCTGACTTTTCAGAAGGATTCGAGATGCTTGATCAATGTTGATAAGTCTTTTTAAAATATCTCCAATTCTTTAAAATTCGATTTGAATAATTTCTCAACTGTCTGCTTGTTTCTCTCTGCCCTTATATCTTTTATTTGAATACAACTTGCTTGTAAAGAGCGATGAATTTACGACTTCTAAGCTGGCTCTGCTCTGTGACACTATAAAATGTCCAAGATACAACAGCTTGGGGGATTCATGCATTTCTTATTGTCTTAAGCACACGTTGCACCACAAAGAACAAGTCGTATTATAAGTAGCTGGTCCTCAAGCTCATGGTCTCAAGATCCGCTTACACTATACTGATCTACGGGTCACAAGGGATATTTTAAAAATTAATTTATATTCATCTACTCACACAAGCCTGGTGAATTACTGCTTTTTTATTGGAATATATTACTATTTTTTTTTTACAACCTATATTTCATACTTGCATATTCACATTAGAAAGTCTATGACAATAACGGTGCTTCTTGAATTCTGCTGCTTCAGACAGAATTTGCATATATTGATCACGTGATTCCTGTTTGCTCGAATCAATATTGAAGAATTACCTTATTTATTAATCAAACAATAAAAATTATGATAATATTCACAATTTTCACTTATTCTAACTCAGAAATGTGGAATACATCAAGTAAACTGTCTGCTGCTAGTGAAGCACACAAGCTTCGCTTCCTATACAAGCTGGGTAGAATCCAAATATGAATATATTTGCTGCGGTAATAATTATATTGAAATTAGAATGCAGTACACATTTTGTGCCAACTCTCTCTCGTTACACCATCATGTACAAAACTTATTATCCCTTGAACTTCATAATGGTAATGTTATCGTACAAGCAATAGAGACTTTGAACTCCAAATTTCTTTTGACTCATGAAAATTCAGGTACAGGTTTATTACATTCAAAACTAAGGTAGCGACCCTACCCTTCAAAACTGACTAGCTCAGAAACCAAAAATAGAAATCAAAATAATCCCAGGGCCGGACTGGTCGCTACGTAAGCTAACTCTAAATAAAACAGAAAATAAGGGCGCCACGCAATTGTTAATTTTTCCGTCCTCAGGCACACAACTGCGAAAGTACCTGTAGAAGAAAAGATGGTAGGATGGACGGGTAGAATATTGGGTTGTAGGACAATTAGATCTGTCGGCGTTGATCAAGATGCCGCAGAACATAAAATAAAACAATATCTCAAACAGTGATACTTACACCAGCTGAAAGAAAAACACTAAATAAAATCACTCTCTGAAAATTAAAGTGGTAGGTATTCTTTTTTCTTAACAAAATAAATGATTCAAATTTACCAAAATAGTAAATATTTAATAAACTTCAATGGAAAGTTATATCAAAAATTACAAAAGCAAATATAAAGGTAAATATGAAGTTTGCAAAAATTTAATTAATTTAAAGTAAACAAAATGGCGGCGATTCGCGTCCCTACACAGACTTCACAAGTCTCAACTGGACAAATACGTCTATAAACCTACTCCAGGAAAAAAGTACAAAAGAAATGAAAATCAGGCCCGAGATTGATCAACCTGGTTCACAAGCGGACGTAGCGTTCATAACGTAACCAAAAAAAAAAGCATAGAAAAAAAAGGCGACAGCGGATGCCTACCGCAGCAAAGTTATGCATAAAAAGTAAACGAAAGTCGTGGTGAAGCCACGAGGTGTCTAATGATTAAATTAGCACTAACAAAAAAGTCTGAATAACAAAAAAAAAACTGAACCACTTAGCTGGCGGTCGCTGGAGATCCTATTGACCCTTCTGCCTGGCGTCTGGATCTCAGCCTCGGATCTAATTTGCTGGATTCCGGATGGTCGGGAAAGCCAGGGTGGAAGTCAGGTACTTTCACAGCGTTGTGCCTTGGTCCGGACGACGTTTTATCGTAGATGGTAGCGATTTAAAGCAAAACGACCACTCACAATTTAAAATAATCCCCAACACGTGGGCTGCTCCGCCGAACAAAACAAATGGCCAAACTGCCCCAAATATTCAGCCGGAGCACAGCTTATTCCAAACGAATCCCCAACTTGGGCTTGCACACGCAAAAAGACTTTGGAATAAACCCCAAAATTGTGGTGGTGAAAAAAAAGCAAATAAATAAAGGTACGTCTGTACTACACCAGGACTTAAGGCTGACCGTCTTCAATTAAGTCAAATCCGGTCGGTTTGACTTAATTGAAAATTAACCGTTTTTCATTAAAAAAAACCTAGTGGACGCCCTAGTACTAAGATTCAAAAAAAATAAAACGTAACGTCACTGCCTGCAGCGCACGCATTGCAACAGCGACAATTCAAAACAAAAATCATGAACTAAAATTAATTAATGAAAGTAAACAAAAACGCGCTTTTAATATAACCAAAAAAACTAAGCTTGATAAGAGAAAAGAAACGGAACTAAAGATTGAAATATGAATGTAACTATAGAATTGAAAACTAAAATATCTTAAACCAAAAGTAAGTACATAAAGTGAACCAAATTAAACCCAAATAACCCAAATTATATTACAGAATTTAACCCAGCAAAAAAGTGATCAAAAGCCAAATTAGCACGTAACAGGTTGTTGCTGTTACGTGAAGTGCTGAGAAAATTTGGAGAAGGGTAAGTTAAACTCAAAAAAATAGTCTCTCAAAAATTATTTGCAAACTATTTATGAGAAGAAGAAAAAGTTGTGCTGTCATAATTCTGCACATTTGAATCTTTCAAAACACTTTATAGTTCTAAAACTGGTTGATATATGCTTTTTAAAGTACGAATACTCTTTTCATTCCCCAAATCGAAAAATAAATAAATTTATAATGATTTTTTGAAAAAATAATTCACCTTTCCGATAAATTTATTATAATTATAATAATTTATCCACATATAAATAATACATTCCAATATTTTTCTATTTAATTATTGGTCTGAGCATCTCAACATTTTGAAAATGATTCTATATTTTGAGTACAAGCTAATTTTTTTTGAATAGGTCAGACTTTTTCGTACGTTTTTTGTTCTAGCTGGACATTTCTGGAGAGCTTCTGGAATTTTGTATGCTCTTTGTTCTTGTTCGTACTTCCTGCACTCTATGTGAATATGCAAGTTTCGCATGTGTTGGATTATGCTTTCTTGAAGATATAGTCATGTGTATGTAGTATGTGCACTGTTCTCAATCTTGATATTATGCACCGGTCTCTTCTGTTTGCTGTTATTTTCCAAAGCTTGGTGTTCTCTTCTATATTCCTCAAGTTATTGTTTGTCGTTGTGGTCCACTGTTGTAGCAATTTATTGGTTATTTTGGTTTTTGTATGGTTCATGAAATCGTGCTCTAATGTTGGTGTCTCGATAATGTTTTTTGACTCAGTCAGAGCGACTGCGTCAAACAACATCATAGAGACACTAACATTAGAGGACGACTCTCTTCACTTGTTCGTCTTCTTCTCCGTTACTTCTGATGCCTGATAATGTTGTTTTTTGTAACTTGTTTTTATCGTATGCAAAAAATCGGATGCGATAATTGTGCTGGTTCTGTTTTTCCTATTTTATTTTGTGAAGTGGGTGTTAGGAGGATTTTTGTCTATGGTAGGTATTGTTGCAAGTATGTATCATAGATACATAGGTGTTCTATATGCGTTTGATGTTATGGATATGAAATAATATATATTTGTAAAATAGGTTTCTTGGGTTTGCTGCTAATTTAGAAATATATCTTAGAATGAGATTTTCTATACGGATTTCTAAGAGAGGTTTTTCAGACTTAGATTGTATACTTGTTATTGGTGTACTCATCAAAAGTCCGAGAATTGGCCGTTGTGCGGTGTTTCAGATTGTTTCTATTATTTTCAAGAGGTATTTTTTTGCTGCAATGTACAGAATGCTCCTATAATCGATTTTTGATCGTATCAGGGTTTTGTATAGTTTCATGAGGGTTTCGTTGTCGTTCTGTTCGATAGTGTCTTCAGTATACTCATTTTTTGAGTACAGTCAGTTTTTAGGTGTTTCTCCATGTTAGTTTTCTGTCAAGGATCATGCCTAGAAGCCTCATTAATTCCTGGTATTTTATGCTGCTCTCGTTAGGTTTCAGTATCGGTTTATTGTGTTGTTCTTTTCTTGTTTTGCAGAAATACTCGCAAAAAAATAACACTTATGGTCTGGTCCTAATTTTTATATATGATACTCAGGAAGCAATTTCAAGTCTTTTTGTATACAGCCAGACCAAGGAAGAGTTGGATGCTCATAGATACTTCGCTTATTATCAAGCCTACAAATAATGACCTCCCGCTTTCACTCACAGCGATATTTTAATTGTGTCTGGGGTATGTATGCCCTACGATTGATCTGACTGTTAACAAAAAGTATTGGAATTGCTCCCTGAGTATCATATATAAAAATCAGCATTCAAACTATAAGCAAGATTACGTTATTCTTTGCGAGCTTCGAAGATTCTAACAGAAATTACCACCGGTGGAAAGTATCTAACAGTGTTGATTATCAATTTTCGAAAATATTCTGTAAAACATACATAAAAACCAGCACTCAAGACTTTAAGAAAAGTGAGTAATATCTTAACGTACCTCTAGCATCTCGTATCTGTAAATTGGCCGTCGGCACAAACTAGTAAGAATGCGTATGATTGAAGTACATACTAGCACTATTCTATTCCACACATTTTCTTTCTCAGAAAATAAGTAACGTCTGACGGGCCTAAGATCTTGCTCAATAGCTCAACAGTAATTGTCTATTACGAAGAAATTTGTTCATATGTAGGCACAGTGAATATTTATTATTGGTATTATTATTTATGTTATCTTATCAGGTTACAAAAGACGCCGACTAAACCTTTGAAGCCCTGAAACTTCTGAGGTCGTAAATAACCGTCTTGCTTTTGTTATTGTTAATTGCCTTGCATCATTACGCTTGGAGTGCTTGGAAATGATGGTCTGGAACTACAACACATTAGGTACCCCTCTTGGATTATCGTGTCGTGAACCATTAGGAATAATTCAATCACCTATTTGATCAAATAAATATTTAAAATAATTGGCTGGTACCACGAGCTCTGTTTTTGGCGCTACTAAGAGCGTTGTGTCAAGATGTGTTATAACGCAATTAAAATTTTCTCAAATACTTTAGAAAAGAATCTTCAAATACAAATTACAGAAAACTCATATGTCTACAAAATTTATTTAAATATTTCCCATCAAAATAGCTTAAAATATTTATATTGCCATAAACTCTTCTTAAAATAACACTGCCAGTATAGCCAAAAACAGAGCTTGTGGTACCATCCATTGTTTTTCCTTCACCCCATATAACGGTAACTCTCTATAACGATAAAAAATGCTTGGTCCCTTGAATCCCTTTTTTTGGATTTTTCACAAAAATCCAAAATGGCTGGCCGTAGGATATTTGAATTCAGTATTTAAAATTACTGTAATACTTTAATGCTATTTTCATAGCAATCGGCTGAACCGAAAGTACACTTTATATAATAAAACTTTCCAAATTATCCTCATAAATTCAAAAGAATCAGTCGTAGAATATTAAAATTTTGTATTAAACACTTCTATAACATCTAGTTGTACATTTCACATTATGATTGCGATCGACTGAACCGAAAGTGCAGTTTACTGAACAGTCTTACAAAATTTTCGCATAAATCGGAATGTATTGGAATTAGATCTTAACTACAAATTATTCATAATGAGTAGGTACATTTTTCCACTTGAATAAATTTTTTTATTTTATTATATCCAATGATGTACAAGTAAGGTACGTATCACGTGATATCCACGTCAGATTTCTCGTTTTAATGCACAGTTTTCATTTAATTTGTGGAAAACTGATTTTCGAACCCAGCATTCCAGGTGACAGCAACTTCGAACATCCTATCAATTACTTATAACCAAATTCCTATCGAATTTTGGAGCACAGGATGATTTTTTGACTCTATCGCTTATATTAATCAAGGAAATATTCCGTTCGGAAAAAAAAAGAATTGGTGGTAGCTCTGAAGTCATTATCCTTGAATATAGAAATTTGTGAGGCTTAGTAAATTATCTGGAGTGAAATTGTCTCGGATTTTTTAGAGTCGAGCACGTAAGTGAAATGTTTTTTGTGAGCTGTAATTGGAGATTCTTCATGAAATGATATGCTTTAAAGTAACGCTTGCTACGCTTTAATCAAATGAGAATCTATATTTTTAAATCGAGAGTTAAATAAAAAAATCGCTGAATGAGAATCAAATGAATCAATCATTTGTGATAATTTTGATAGTGTCAAGACAGTGTCAGATTCTTGGAGAACCGCCACTGATTCTGCCCTCATATTTCACACTGCTCTGAATCTGATGTCTAATATTTTCCGCAAAAAATGTATCATCTATGAAATTCCTGCTGCTCAGCAGGAAAAGAAATTTTGATTGGTAGCAAGAGCTACGTTTCTACGCTGCTCTCCTATAACCCGATGGAAACTTGTCATCGCCGAGGACAGAATGTGACAAAAATGAAAAATTATATAAATAGCCACAGCATTGAATCCTGTTTGTCATCCACGGCTTCCCATGATTGATCGTCAGCGATTATTGGAGCAGCTACTGAGCGGTTTACCGAGCGCGAACTATTTTATCAGTGGCGCCGAGGATAATAATCATTATTTTTAATAATCCCCACTAATTTTTCACAGTGACATTCTTGTCTTGTTTGCCTTCGTCGTTATATAGATTATATACCATTATTATCGTGATAATTTTCGTTATTCATACCTTATTGAATTATCCTGGGTGGATTAGTGAAATAACAATAAATTACTATGCTCCATGATAGTGACATTGTAAAATGAGAATTTAAACAGTTAGCAAGAAATCCATGCTTCATTTTATTTCATCCATATGATTGCAATTGGATTTCGTCACTAGCATCAAGCCATCTTCATCTCAAAAAGAAATTTCATTTAGATTTCAGATATTAGTACCCGGTTAAATGATAATTTGATGACTTTGAATAATTTTGACCTCTTTCTATTTTTTTGATATTGTGATGCTATATCCAGACAGAATTCACAATGATATATTCTGTAAATTTGCCCATTGTTGTATTATAGGCTACGTGCAAGAAGTCTACCAGCGCCTCTAGCGGGCAATAGAGAACGATTGAACTCCATTTTATCATTGTTTCATACCTATAATTTTTTAAACGTACTAATAATATCTAATTCAGCTGTGTGCGTATAATATAACTTGCATAGCATAAAAGGTACGTTGAAATTATTTATTTTGAGTATTTTTCACTTCAATTATAACGTACCTATTATAGAGAAAACGTCTTAATTCGTCCAAATTGACAGGATAGCCTCAAATTATGACGTCGATGATCTTGCAGATCGGGTTTGTATTTATCAAACACTGTATCCCTTTTACCGAGGAAGCATTGAAGGAAAGCGTGAAATTAATTTTGCTATATTAAACATGTTGAAGAATATGTTGCTGACAATATTAACAACAAAATTATTGCGAAGTGCATCTGACAAACTTCTATCACTGAAACATCTTACAAATTAGAGATGGAGGTAAATTCATGAATCCCAAATCGATGATGAATATTTCTAATTTCACAATTGAATTACAAACATATTTGTTATATAGATTAGTAATGCAAGACAGACAATACTCTATTTACCGCTTTGATTCACTCCACTCGTTTTTTTATGTTATAACTGGGTACATGAAATCTATGAAACTATATTTCACTTGAATCCTCCTTAACACAACAGCCTGAAACAAAACAAACGTTTTCCCATGTTTTATATGCAATTATTTTCACTTTTAAACTACAATGCTCAATGACAGCTCAATGACGTATTCTGAGAAATGGAGTTCGATGTTTACAATTGTGCTCACCATGAGCGCTTGCTTCGATATTTGTTCAAACTTCGCCTCCTTGCACATAGCCTATAGTATTCCTTCAATCTGACTCCTGCTGATCTTTGAATTCCTATATCGTATACAGTGACTTTTCTGGAATGTAAAGTCTCCTCAAGAATCACATGTGGATTATTTTCACACCAGAAACCACAGTCTTGCTTGTTCACATATCCCTCTTCCATTTTTATGTTACTCTTGAGCTCAATTGCAAAATAAACGACGCTAATGATGGTCAAGTGGCTTCAATTCTTGAATCAGCATAATCTTGTAAGGGTGTAAGCTCAAATTCTTCCTCAAAATTCAGCAAGTTGTTTTTCTTGAGAATCCAACTTCTTGAGAACGACGATACTCGCATTCTCTGCAACACTGGTTCTCACGCCAGCAATATTGTCTTGATTTCTTACATTTCGTTATTGCTGTGGTGTTTTTTATCATGTAGAGTTAATTCACTCTCAAAGCTTCTCAAGATTCGACGAATTGCAAGCATCGTAAGAAGATTATTTCTACCAAAATTTTTACTTAACGAGTGACGAGTTTGGACAAAAAATCTATTATTTAAAAAAAGTTTTGTATGACAGAGAAACGTTCTTGAAGCATGTATTTCACCATGATGAAATGTTGAACTTTAATCAGCACAGCTAATAAGAAATAACGTTTTTTTTTTCATTGAATCAAATCCGCCGTGATATTTTGTCTTATATCAGCTTGACGAAGTGTTCATTCGAATAAGATTTACGTGGATGCTTTTGACCTTAGTTTTCTATGTTATCTATATAATTCAACAGCTCTGTCGCATAATGACCTTTTCGACTATGATGCTTTTCATAGTATGGAATTTTATTAACATAATTTTTTATATTATATTGGTCCTGTTTTAGTCAGAATGTTTGTCAAGGTTTTAGTCGATTGAGAAACAGTTGCAATCCTTTTTATTTATTTTGATACTTCTTTGAATGCTAAGGAATGAGCTTTTCTTGCTTTTTTTGCTGCATAATGGTGTTTTTTATTTAATATCTACTGATAATCTTAACAACCCTATCGTATGAAGTTCTTACGATTATTCTCTTCACTGATATTAAGTGGCTGAAGAGATTATCCAGATATTGTCTAGAGTATGTCTGTTCTCTGTAAACTGCAGTTTGGATATGCCTGTTATTTCTTTTTGACATGACCGTAAGGCAAGGTAATGTGCTATGCAGCTTTTTTTTGCCGTTCGTCTATATTATATAAATTTTTTATCGTTGTTGCAGCTCGTTAATGAAGAAATATAATTCAAAAAAAATTGTCATATATCCTATGTTTGTATAAAACAACGTCCCAATATTTGACCGTATAGCTGGGATATTAGCGAGTTGGCATCTCTTTGTTAAATATCAGAAAATAATTGTTATTGTATATGATCAATTTCGGAATCAATCAATATGACGTAGTGTAATACAGATAGACTGCACTTTGGAGCAAACTGAAAACTCTACTAACGCGGAGACACTATGAAAAGAACTATTGAAGCAAATACGTGAGCAGCGTGCTCGAGAAAATGGTCGATATTACATGCATGAAATCTAATTTAGGAGTGTTGACGAATATTTTCGTGCAAAAAGAATTGATACAATGAGGTACATGAGTAGTTTTCAAACTTAAAGGAAAGGTTATGTTTTGAATACAGAAGAATAGACTTAGAAGAGGAGCTTGGTAAAATTGATACTTCCTTTCTTGGACTAACTAGACATTCTACATGATTTGTTTTTGATGCTCCTCAAATAATTAACTCACGCTATCAAATGTTTCTACTGGAATTTATTATTATTCAACCATAAAATAAATCCTGAACTATCTTCCATTATAATAACCCTTGGTTATTGATGATAGTGAGATCATCTTTACAATTTTTGAAAGCACATTGCTTGATAACGGCTTAACGCCGCAGGCGGAACGAGATTAACCTAAAAGCAACGAAATTAATTAATTGTGTCAGTTTTACACACGACTCCACAGATAAATTTGTCAAAGAAAAATCCAGCATAACATACGGGACCATAAATATTCTCGGTAATATAATCCAATTTTGCTGATGGTGCTAATTTCTAATTAAAATCAGATTCTGGACTATGTTGGTTGCTATATTATACAGTATATTCTGTATAATTAATTATAATAGATTCAAATTTTGCTGAGGGTATTCACTTTTTAGATAACATTCGATATGATTTCAACATGAAATAGGTTTTTGAACCTGTACTTTGCGCCCATGGCAGGTACAGGATGCTGTCGGGCATGCCTTTGGGAATGGGGTCCATGTACCGTCGGGCGAACCTACCCTCTGCGCAAAACATGTCCCGTTGACAATAACCAGGACAATACATATTTCATTTCGCCTAGCCGAAACCGAAAACTCTGAAATTTGAATAGCAATATTTCTGTTTTATGCGAACCAATAAATTTTGCTGGTGCGATGCGCGAATATAGATATGTGTTGTCGCTCTCGCTACCGGTGAGTGGTCGCCAGTGCCGGGAACAGGGATAATATTAATTTATGTGTTTTCGCCCTAATTTTATTGGACGGAATTGACGACATGCTCTTTTATTACATGTTAAAATGTTGCAAAAATATATTGATGGGTTCTTTATTAATGCATCAATTTTTTAATGGTGGAATATTACTGGTTTTATCAGATGTAAATCAATTGAAGGTAATGTTTGGTTTCAAAAATTTCATTTCTGGCGTATCGTTCACAAAAATCAGAAGCTATGTTCATGAGTATACAATTCAGTAATCGAGGATTGTTCTGTGTATAGTTGGCAGTAGCCCTCAGATGCAAGGAAAAACCGAAACAATTGAATCAATCGGTAGCTTATTTTTCCAGTTCTTATTTGCAACTTTACAAGATTGAATTTGCAACATATAGAGATACAAACTTTTCAAAGCTATTATCCGTTTGAATTTCCTTGAGCTTTATGTAGTTGCCATAGAATGCTTTTCGGGCTATGATTTTTTACGATTATATACGATATTCAACTTGTGATCAAAGTCACCAGAATTAGCTGACAGTTTTAGCGACAATAGTCCTTTATGTATGGAAGATGTACGTTATAAAATAAGTCACCTAGACCATCTACATCAGCTGTTTGTGCTGGGGACATTATTGCTACCGAAAAACTGATTATACTTTTATTCTATATCATGCACAAATTTTTGATGTCACAAATCATTGGGTAGATATTTTTAAAATAACCTGCAATAAAAAGCAGTTGTGTCGCTTCTTTCACTATGAAGAGAGTTGGGCAAAAAAAACTGTTTCTAACTCAGGGAATTTATCAGAGCCAGGCATGTCCAACTTAATCGTTATCGGAGCTTAAGATACGTCCATCATATCGAAGCAAAACATAGTTGGTTCAGCAAGAAACTTCCCATTATTAAAATGTTAGATTCAACTACTTCAGCTTGTTCAGCGCAAGAAAAGATTTTTTGTTCGCTTCAAGGCCTGATTTTATATGACCTAAATAAAGATTGGGGTATAGGGTAGAAAATGAAGATGGGGATGATTTTCAGATGCTGATACAAGAAGTGTTCATGCAGATTCATTGTCGAACCTTGGCAAAAATATTATATAAAAATAGAGATAGCAAATAGAATCTTCAATGATCTATACATGCTTTCAGAATTATATCACAATAAATAGGTTTTTTGAATTGAATTCTGTATATTCATTTTTATCTTTTGACGTTTCGACTCTCTATCCGGAAATTTTTCGGATAGAGAGTCGAAACTTCAAAAAATAGAAATGAATATACAGAATTCAATTCAAAAAATACATTTAAATATAATCTTAATGATATGTTATACATTACCTACATATATAAACTCATTCACTTGTTCCAATCATATACCATTTACCGAAACATTGCAATTAGTCAACGTTTAACACTTCTTAAACATCAAAACTTCATATTTATTAACATTCTATCAATAATTCTCTTGAATTGCTCTTCACTTTCACCTAAAATAAAATCATCTGCATACTTTAACACAGGTACTGCTACCACCAACGTCATTCAAGACCTTTTGTACTAACACATTGATATACAAATTAAACAACATATTATTTCCCTGTTTCGCACCAACATATTTACCAAACCATTCACTATTCCATCAACTCAAATAGCACTTGCACTTCCTCCATACAACACACATTTCACTATTTAGCTTAGAGAATACTATCATACTTTTTATAAAATCCAGAGTCACAGAAAGATGCGTAAAATAATACTTTTTCACATCTCAGTTTTACCACCATTTAAACGCGTAGGAGCTAAATTTCTATGAATTAATGCTTGTAGCAGCTCTTACTAATCCATTTTTTAGGATATTAGTTAAATTTGAATGTTACCTTGTGCTCTAAGCTCTCTTGCTGTGTGCAAAATTATCAAAATATGGAAACAAGCATTATGACATTCGGTCAATGATTTTAATGACTCGACAAGTCTCGTCACCATGTCATAATGCTCAGCTTTACATTCTTGTTGCATAAATTACTATTATCAGCACATTCTCTTGCACATTTCTTATTTTAAGCCCATATTACACGGTGTGGAATTTAATATAAAAATGTGTATATAATTTTATGTATGGAAATTTATACATAAAATTCAATACAGAATTTTATGTGATAATTTTTGTGTATGACACACAGACAGATTCATGAATATAATTCGTCTGTAGCGCATGCGTCCTTACTACTACTTTCATGAAAATGGAGGAGAATTTCGAAGAAAGTCTATTATTGTCTGCTGCGACATTAATTATAATTTTGAAAAAACTGGAGAGTAAGAAAAAAACTGGAAATAAACAACTATGGACAACAAGGAAATGCAGGTCGCGGCGTTTTAAATATGTTGAATCAAGAACTTTTGCTTGAATTCATTCTCAATTTCTGTCAATGCAGATAATCTAGCATGTTTGTTCTTGTACTCTTTGCTTTTCACTACATACAAACAAGGGTAATCTTTATAACAGCTTATAAGCTCTGTTACTTGTTCGTGGGACCAAGACATTTCTAAAATTAAGCAAACTCTATCAAGTTATAATATATAACCTCAATCTCAACTCAAACTCATCTGAAATGTCACATGAAAATCACTGCGCAGCTCTCGTGCGCAGTTTTGATATTAAATTCTGGAAGAAAATAGAGCATGCTCTAACTATTTCTGTATCAAATTCTGTACATAATTTTCTGTGAACTTTTCTTGTATGATACGATACATAATATTTCATACAGATTTATGAGTATATTTCAATATTAAATTCTGCTCCGTGTAATACGGGCTTTAGGAATTGATAAGACTCACACTTTTTCAATTGGAATCTTCTCTCATAACTTCCCTATCATACTTAGTAGACTTATCGCTCGAGAGCTGGTACATTTACTCGAGCTTTTTTTGCCTTCAAATAAAGAACAGTCAACGAGACAACTTTTTTTTTCACACTAGGTTCGAAGAAGTCTAAACAAAAACAATAACCAATCAAACATTCTTTAACCCACATACTCCAACATTTTGTTCATTATACTACCTGCGCTAATATTTGTTCTCAGAATACTACCACCTTGTGAGCTTCTAAATATTCACACAACTCCTTCTTACATCATATTTATTCCATAAAAATTCATAAATCACATTCTTGGTAGTGTTCACTCTTTCAGTTTCAATTTTTTGAGACTCAATCAAAATAGTCTTCTGTTCGTACAAAAATTAACAAAAGGTTCTCTAAAGTTATAATGTAGAAGTTAACTAGACTTCATGCAGAATATTCTATCAGAACCTTTCACTCTCATTTGACAAGATTTATTATGTTGTACGTAGGATATAGTCCGGTCAAGTTAGTCATAAAAATAGGGGCACCCTTGCATAAATTCTTAAGAAGCTGAAAATTGACATTAATATTAGGGATACCATTATAATGATGTTGTGGAAAGTCCCTATCGATCCCATGTGTGCCAAAAATTTCAGGCTAGGCCAAAGTTCGCAAAAATGGGTTCTTTGGATTTTTTAGCGAAACAACTAGTTTTATGATAAAAATATATTCAACAAAAACTGTAGATCTTTCAATTTTCCACAGAAATAGTTCCCACTTTTTTTTCCTAAGACTAACACTTTTTTAAGAAAAAGCCCTTCGTGAATCATATACACCATAATATGCACACGTTTCCACGTCACCTATGAAATATTGTATCTGGCGCGTATTTTTAACATGGTTCCCTTGGTAGGCCTACGCTATGGTCTTTTTACTAATAGAACAAGATCCCAGGCCCGCCAGACCTTACTTATTTTCTGAGAAACAAAATGTGTGGAATAGAGTAGTGTTAGTATGTACTTTGATCATACGCATACTAGCTAGTTTGTGGCGACGGCCAATTTACAGATACGAGGTGCTAGCGGTACGTTAAGACATTACTCACTTTTCTTGAGGTCTTAAGTGCTGGTTTTGAGGTATGTTTCAGAGAATATTGTTGAAAATTGATAATCAACACTGCTAGACACTTTCCATCGGTGGTAATTTCTGCTAGACTCTTTAGAGCTCACAAAGAGTAACGTGATCTTGCTTATAGTTTGAGTACTAATTTTTATATATGACACTCAGGGTACAATTTCAATACTTCTTGTTAACAGCTAGATCAATCGTAGGGCTAAAAATCCGCCAGACACATCTAAAATATTGCTGTGAGTAAAAGCGCGAGGTCACTATTTGTAAGCTTGATAATAAGTGAAGTATCTATAGGCATCCAACTCTTCCTTGATCTGGCTATTTATATAAAGTCTTGAAATTGCTCACTGAGTATTATACATAAAAATTAGGACTCAGACTATAAGTGAGGTAACGATATATTTTTGCGAGCTTTGAAGCGTTCAGCAGGAATTACTGCCGATGAGAAGTGTCTGACAGTGTTGATTATCAATTTTCAACAATATTCTCAGGAACATACATAAAAATCAGCAGTCACACTTCAAGAAAAATGAATATTGTCTTGATGAACCTATAACACCTCATATCTATAAATTGGCCGTCGGCACAAACTAATAAATTTGTGTATGATCAAAGTACCGACTAACACTATTCTAATCCACAAATTTTGTCTCTCAGAAAATAAGTAAGGTCTGGCGGGTCTGAGATCTTGGATTATAAAGTTTAATATAATATAAGGTCTTCTTCATCTTTATCTTCCTGAATTGACGTAGATTGTTCAACCGCCGATACATCAATTGTTTCGTCGTTGATTTAAGTATAATCTTCTATAGGAGATTCAGTATTTGAACACGACCGGCCTTCATAGCTGGTGCATGCTGGTGAACAAAGTAAGCCTACTTTTTTGTAGCCGCATTTCAAATTTCTCCCCTTTTTGCAGTTGCAAAAAATAGTATTAAGGATCTTCTCTGATGCAGGTGAATATAGAGTGTGAATTGGTTTCAATACCGTATTAATTGGCTTCCAACTCCATTCTTCTGGGTCCAGTTGATTACCAAGCCACACTTGAACCTGGTAATATACTCGATAAAAATATTGATGAGCAGAAGCCAGACCAATGCACACTTTACTTCCATCTGCACCAGAAAAGTTCTTTAATACTCTTTTTTGCAACTGCAAGAAGCAGTGTAACTCAAAATGGGGCTGCAAAAAGTAGGCTTACTTTGCTAACCAGCATGCACCAGCTGTCAAGGCCAATCGTGTTTAAATATCGAATCTCCAGAAGAAGTTGATCCTTACATCACAACTGATGTATTGCTGTTTGAACAATCTACGTCAGCTCAGGAAGATGAAGATGAAGAAGACCTAATATTATATCAAACTTCAATAAAAAGACCGTGACGTGAGCCTACCAAGGACAGTAGCTCATAGGTGGCGTGGAAACGTGCATATTATGGTGTATAACTTAAGAATGGCTTTCTCTCAGAAATAGCGAGTTTTAGAAAAAAAATTGTTAAGAACACTTCTGTAAAGGATTGGAAGATCTACAATTTTGGTTTGAGCTATTTCTATCAGAAAACCAACCGTCTCGCTGAAAAAAACAAAAAACCTATTTTGGCGAAATTTGACCTGGCATGAAATTTTTTGCACATACGGGATCGATAGGGACATTTTACAACTTCATTATAATGGTATACATAGCGTCCATATCAATTTTCAGCTTCTTGGAAAATTATGCAAGAATGAAAGTCTATATCGACCGGACTAATACAATCAAACTGTGATTGTACGTACATCATACATAATAAAATCAATTATTTTTCTATTCTCATTTACATTCTTTTATGTATTCATACATGTAAAGTAACTTATGTTTGAAAAAGATATTATAAGTGAAAATATTTCATTCCGAATAAAAAGAAACAATTTCCTCACTATTTAAATCGACTATCATCAAATTTACTCCGAACATTACCAAAAGTATTTCTCTTCATATCCATTTAGTCATTTGAATCACCACATGCAATCAATTTTCTTTTGAATCGCTCAGATCACCATATAATTCAACATATTCTATGTTGGATAAACTGGCACGATGAAGATTCTGAAAAGACTACTTGTGATCGCAACCAGATGATTCTTAATGAAGAAAAGAGAGAACTTCTCACACAATTTCTCGTTCTTTCATTTCATGTCTTATACGTTCATTCATTCTTATACCCGATCACAAACTATAAATACCATTTTCCTCTTCTTCGCAACAATCTTGCCACTTCGATTTACTCGCATGCACAATATATCCAAACGATATTTATTCATAACATTAATCAACTCATTTTTCTTCCCATTTACATTTCTTCTATTTGAAGTCATGAAAACGGTCAATTTATTTACATTGAATGAAAGGCTATTTTTAAATATTTTAAACTGCCTGCGTTTATTCTGAATATGATAAAATCTGGTTGCACATTTCATAAATTATATTTAAAATTTATTAGTTCCATTTACTCTATAAATTAAATATATTTCAATTGCAAAACATTGTCACATTTGTCCAAATATTTATATTTCAACATATCAGCCATATATAAAATAATGGTGTTGGAATATCTATATGTATTATTTTATTAACAAATATTCGAATAGGTGCACATGCATCAAGAGCATCGAATTCATCTGTTTTACATTTCCACCACATCACATAAATAAAACGCCCCTAGCAATTTTATTTGCTTGCATCACAGTTCTGCAATATAACAGAAATCTGTGTGCAAAAACCCCAGTCGAATGGCACGTTTTTCCCCCTGGCGGCAAAGGCAAAAACCGTTGTGGGATTACGATGATTTCCGGAAGCTGCGACCCTGACAAGTTTGCGGTTCCCTTGGGAAGGCCGAGCTAGCCCAGAGGCCCACAACGGACTCGAACTGCATGCGAGATCATCAATTAAACGCACAGGAACAGTGCACGAAATGGCGTTGATTGCAGATAGACAGTTATAGATGGACTGATTTTTTAGTGGATTATGCTTTTGTTTCTTTAATTGATGAAAAATATGTGTTTGGATGATAGGAGAAGTCTATATGTCAGCACAAAAATGTCGTTCAGTTTTTGTCCGAATAAAAATGGGTCTCTAGATTAGATGTAATATGGAAGATAACTTTATACCTAAAAGGATGAAAGTTCAGAACTCGCTAGTCCACTCACATTTATCATGAAATAATAACAGCTTGGTGTTGCAGAAACTTTTCACCGTTACCGATAAGTCAAGACAATATTCTTCCTCATGAAAAATGGACTGGTACGATGGAATCATTTTCTACAAATTATCATGATATAAATGTGCTGAAATTGCTATAATTATCAACATTTATCATATCGACATTCAATAAACTAATAATTGATGGATGGTCCAAATAAACTTCATTAATTTAATCCAACACATTTTTATAAACAATAACAATGAGCACTAATCGTATGATAGAAAGTTGTTGATATTAGTATAATATTTTCAACAATATATTAGACTACCAAATTTATTAATGAATCCACTGACTCGAATTCGAATGCTTCAAAAGGACTACATCTGCATGCATCGAAATTTACTTAGCGATGCCGCATATTGCCGTGACAATCAATCAGAATGTCGCACTCGTACTCAGCAACTTTTTTTATCAATAATCTTTATTAAACTACTTTACTTTTTAACCAGGCCCTATTTTTTAATATGATAATTACTGCTGTTCAATAGCGTTTGTAGCTTTATTTCAAAAAATCATCCGCAAAAATTTCCGTTAATGCAGCATATTCGAGTGAGCAATTGCGGAAAGCATCAATTATTCTATGCTCTAAAGTCTAAACTCTTATGACTATCAACAAATTCATTTGAAAGAAGACAGCTGTTCAATAAAAATTCGCATGTACCGTCTTAAATTTGTTGACATGATAACTTATCACAGTTCTGTTATAACCTTGCTGCCATTTCTACGAAAATTGAATATATATTTTCAAAATCAGCTTGTTGCATTGTTCGACAATATTTTCATGTAATATTTCCAGTTCCACGCTCTGAAAGTTTCAGTTTCGTGATGTTAAATAATTTCAAATTAATAATCAAATTCACGAAAATTTTCACAGATAAAAAGCGTGGGAGACTAGTTAAAATGAAACCGCACACGCAGTTATGCAGAAGTAGTAATATATTGAAAAACAGGGCTTGGCTTTTGTCATTCAACACGATTTTTTGAATAAATATATTGCAACTTTCATTTCGATGTTATCAAAAATAAATTTTAAACCCCAATTGAAAGATTCATAATTCAACAAAAAGGCTTTGGAAAACCTAACTCTTCCCATTGTCAGTACCCAACATTCTAAGGGAAAAATCGAAATTTATCGAATATTCATCAAGTTAGATACATTCACCAGTGAATGTTAGAAAATCTCCCTCCTCTAATTGGATTAATTCAAAATGAATTGAATACTTCTTATACTCAAGTCTACTTTAGAATCTCAACTCATGTTTTATCCTCCAAAATCTATATTTGAAACTTCTTTCTTGAAATAGTACCTCGAAAAGTTAATATAACTCACGCCGAGAACAATCCGATTTGTTTTACAGGATGCGCTTCAAAATTAAAATGTTGATTTACTAAATTGAAATTTTTATTTAGGACTTTTCTCAAACATTGAAAGTAGAGCGCTTGAAAAAAAAATAGAAAGCAGAATAAGGTTTTTCAAGGAAGGTATTGTTATCAAGACTTTTGATATTAAAAATCAAACAGGATACAGAAATATATTGACGTAGCAACATTTCATAGGAAAAGAAACTTTACCACTCGTAATATTTCTCACTGAAGAAAGTTAAATAAACGTATTATCGGTTTCTACTCTGATCTCTTGCGTTTTAATGCTTCAAAAAAGTTTAAAGTAAAGTACCTACATAATGTGATTTTTTTTTGCATTTAGAATCACAGTGAAAAGTTGTCACAAAAATCTAGTTTATTAGAGAATGATTCAGGATGAATTTAGTTTGCTAATTCCCAGTTTTCTGGAGGGCGAATTAATTTACTTCCAGGGTAAATAAATTTCACTTTATTAAATGGAAGTTGATTATTTCTGATACAACTAAGATCAATCTATTGACAGTATTCATAGCGTATCTTAGAAAAAGGAATTTTCCCTCAGTATCGATACATAAATTGCATCGATGTTACCGTAGAATCTCAGTAAGGACGCAATCTGCGGGGATGCCTATCCAACAATGAAATGAGAAAGACTGTGAGTACGTTCCACTAGATGACCGCAACGCTCAAGCTCACGACCGCGGTTTTTGCTGTTCCACTAACTCATGGTCGATGTAGCTGGTACTTCAAGTGGAACGATGCGAGTGTCTGTTACCAAGTTTATCTCCCGAGAGCTTCAAATTGACACCAAATCATTTTAACAATTTGTAAAAGGAACTATTGATATTCGTTCAAATATCCTCTTTGACACCGCAAGAGCTTTAATTTGATACCAAACACGATAAAGGCATACTACTTATTTCAAAAAACAATTCACGAATGTTTGCATGTGATGTCCAAATATGAGTGATAATTATTCTCATTCCACATTATGATTCTCATTATTTCTTTGCTTCATAAAAATATAATGAATTTCACGATAATTCAAATTTTAATAATAACAAATGAACCGCTGATAATTTGAAATAATGTTTAAGGTGATTTTTGTGCCAAATTATTTGAGAATCAATTTTAGTCATTTCATATTTTATGATAAATACTGCCGTTTATAAAATATACGCAAAGAAACAAAAAGTTTCATCAATATAGTTTTGGTATCACTGGTTGAAAGTTATCGTGCTTTCTCACAGACAGACCTACGGACCGACAGACAGACCGACTTTTTTAATATTAGGTTTTTTGGATTCAGTGGGGTCTAAAACGTGAAGATCCATTAAAGTCTCGAACTGTCAAAAAAATAATTTCTATGCAAGTGTGTTCTACACATTGCCACACGACTTTTAAAAATATAAAATATGAATATTTTTTATAAATAAATGAGATATTAAGGCTTATATGTCCGAAAGTGTTGCTATCGATCCCGTTTTATGGTATTCAGCATGTGATTATTACTTCATTATAGTAATTCTTAAGGAAGTACCATTTATTTCAAGTTTCTATATTAAATGCATTACCATCTCAAACTTGTTCGACTTGAGTCACAAATATAATAATTACAATTCAGAGGTGTTCGTTGTTCTGAGAAAAACTTAAATTGCATTTTGTTTTCGTTTCTCTACGTCCCACCTTTATTCAACGTCTTGCGCGTGAAAAGGCGATCGCTACAAAAAGCCCTTAGGAGGATTAAAACTTTTAGATCTGTTTAATTATATTAGTTTTATTTTCATCTGGTATTAAATTGAGTTTTTGTGCTTTTATACTTTCTCTTCGCGTTTTATAAATGTAATTTTAACTCTTTGCGAAAAGAGAATAAATTGGCTATGATGAAAAAATATGTTGGTTTGAATTAAACTTGAAATTTCCAAGAGAAATTACAGAACTTGAAATTGCAATGAAAAAGAGATGCGAAACTTCATTACGGATATTCTCAATCTTTTCTAACAAAAACTTTTTCTAATCTGAATATAGATAACCCAATTGAACATGTAGACCCAATTTGGTTTGAAATCAAACCTTCTCTCTGATAATTGGTCAATTTAAGGTCCGAAACAAGAAGTCGTATTAAAGAAATAATTGAGCAAAAAATTTGAGCTACATAAATAACGCCTGTGGCTCAAAATCACATTGGCATGAACCACATTCCCATTCAAGAAACAACAACTCTCTGCTATATACCCTTTCTAAAAGCACGCTTTTTGATTCATTCAAATTCATAATCCTACTCATTCAAGTTCATTTCTTCTTCCCATTCGGAAACTTTTTCTTGAGCAACGAACAAATAATTATACTCATACAAGACGTCCACGCAATGTTTCATCTCCAATTTCATCCTCATAGAACATTTTAATTCGTCATTCGCTCCACATGCCTAAATCATCAACTACATTTCCTCTATTATTACATTCTGCATACAACAGTATATTCCACATTAGATTCCTTCTAGCCCACGACGAGCACCACGCAAATATTTCATTCCCGCTGCAATCACTTTTTGATCATGCTTCTGTAATCCAGAATTCACTACCGTATATTAGCATGCGCATCCTTCATTATAAGCACCCATACTTCGCAACTAAAATCATACAACCATCAGCTGATATTCATGTCAATTCTTCCAACACGCATCAAAACCTTACTATTAGTCATTTCACATTCATCGACACTCAAAATATGATCTATATCCTTCCCAACTTCATGTATTATATCAACAATTCTTCTCAATTGTTTTTAATTCTCATCCAAAACAACAACATTATCTGCATACGCTAAAGTAGGCATCACATTAATATGCACGTTATCCAAGATATTCAAAGCATTTTACGATAACACATTCATAAACAAATTAAGCAGCCATTGAGACATACCACAACCCTGTTTTACAACAACATTAACTGAACGATCAACCTGAGCAGCAGCCATATTTCCTCCACAACGCAATCGTTTCTGGTAACCGAAAATTTCTTGAAATCTATACATCCGTCGAGGGTATTAAATTTTCTCCAGATATATCATGATGATTGTCGATATTTTATCTAAATTTACTTCAACATAGAAATTATACACATCTACATTCTATAAATTATTGATGTATTACATTTCAATGGAACTAAAGCGCGTTTTACATGGAATTCAAGCTTGTAATATCTTGAAATCATTGCAACGTTCCATTTTTGTTTTTAGTTTCATTTAGAAATGCTTCTCAACTTTGGTTTCAGTCAGTCTTAGGTCAAAAAAAAACAGCTCAAATTTTACTAGTTATTTGTTTTTTCATTCAAATTTTCTATTTTCGTTGGCTTCATATAGACGTCGAGAACCGTATGGATCTTTAAATTGTTTTCAGAGGTGCGAAGAGGTTGAGCGCGTAATTTTTATCAGTGAGCTTGAAGGTAAGTTCCTGTATGAAATATGTAAGCCATTTATTTTATTCCTCTTTCTCTTCGTAGAGCTACGATTAGATAATCATCGCATTTAACCATTATGTTTATTAATAATTAGTCAATAATGGGTTACGTATTTACTAGTTAGATATATATATATACATATGATTTCTGCATTGGGAGGTAGTTAAATGATAGTGTAAGACAGTTTGGGAGTTTGTCCTTTTTGATAAACCTATCTCTTTTCTTCAAAGTGGAAGTGAAGTTGTTGTGTAGTGACAATCCAAGGGGTGGAGAATGAGGGCATTATACTCTTCATCTTGTCTTCGCTCAAAACCTTACTTTCGTGTTTGAGCACCATTTGGTAAGAGCAGAATAAACTACGTGAGTAAAATTAAAGTCCAAGCCTCACACCATTCAAATAAGTTTGAGACTTTAATCCGTGTTGAATTTTTGACACTGGAATCACCTGTTCTTAATTTAATATAACATACCCATGCAAATGTTAGAACCATTTCGTAAGAACGATAACTTAGACCTCTCTTGAACTATTGTGTACTCCGCACGGTGGCGTGTATTCTCATTCATAATATGAATGATAGTATGAAGGCAAATCTTTTTCAAGTTCAAGTTGTGATTCACATTGAATTTAGTAGAGAATATATCTTAAACTAAACTTCTCGACCTAACGTAATACAACCTGCGCTTGATATGTTCCGCCTAATAACTACTGAATATTCAATTTCTCAGAACTTCTCTATAAGGTTAAGGGGATTGAATTGATTTTATTTTTTTGATTGATAGATTCCGATGCCGTTGCGTCAAGGTTTTTGACAGTAAAATCAACGTACAATGAGTGGCGCACGACTCGTATTTGTTCGCTCCTGCATCGCTCATCGATTGAGTTGAAACTTTGAACAATTGTTGTTAGCGTTTACGTGAAAGTGTACAATATACACGTTTGTATTTTTCCTTGCATTTCAATGCAAACTAAAATGTACCATACCATACATTAAATCAGAGTTCATTGCACAAAATTCTGTATATGACACGGTGCATTTTCTTTTTTGCATCAAGATGTGAAGCAAAATGCAATATTTAATGCACTGTGTCAAACGGCCCCAATATTTTTAGAACAGATCCATTTTTCCTGAACTTTTAATCTCATATGGTTTTTAAATATGATGCCAATATGTAATTTACGGTAGCTTCCTGTTGAAATAATGACGTGCCAAGATTCTTATTGCTTATTACCCACCAGTGCGCTATCCTCGAGTTTTGCTGGAAGAAGATATCATAGCTCTGGTTATTCAACAAGTAAACAACTCTTAATATAGCTTTCTGGAAAAAGGAGCCTTTTCTCTAAATAATTACACCATTCTTGATTTTTCTCAATACTTATCATGACATGAAACTCTTGCAAAATTGCATGAATCCCTTTGGCCTATCTGTTTGTAGGAGGACATCCTACGGGTCGTAATTTTTGTCTGGTTCACTTTATTTTCTTTTCTATCTATTTGTCAACTATTAGAATAAATTTTCACTGATTTTTCTTATGATTCGTTGAATAGTGAAATTTTTATAGGCCTTTTGCGTTTTGCGATTATAGAAAGATGTAAGTGCAAGTTATGTACTAGTTAAGATTATGTGCTACTGTCGTGATGGTGTAGTGCAAATGACAAAAACCTACTATCACGTTGTCCACTCGAATTAGTTTGTTATATTGCATTCTATAGCTATTTCGTAGCATACTCCGCATGGCGGTATGTTCTATAATCGAATAGCGTACCAGCCTCGAGTTTTGATGAGAAGTGATTAAAACTCAGATAATTTCACAAGAAATCAACTTTTAATGTAGCCTTTACATATGGGGACACGCTACAGAACGCATTTCTCAACTGATTTTGATAATTAATTTTTATATCGATTTTGGCCATTTGCACTACTCTAGCTTAAATTTTAAACTTCACTAGAACCGAGAATATTGTGTCGAATTACTGACAAAAATGTTCACGTTACATTAAAAATTTGATTTTTAAGTTCAGATAAAATATGCTATCGTTCATTTAAGCGACACCTAGAAACACACTGCAAAAAGCCAAAACACTAGTTGGGATATATGTTGATATGGAATGGATGACAGCTACTTGTTAACAACAACCAATTTATTCTTCATTTATTGGTGATCCATATATTTAGTATTTGACATTAAAGATACATGGCAAGGAATCAAATTTCAGTCGGTAATTTGAATTGAGTTTTATTTGGACATTTCAGCAATAAAGCGGTCCACTATCATCAGCTTATATAAAAGTTGAAAAATACATCATTGGTGAAATTTCGTCGCTTTGACGTCTGACCATGTCATGTCATAGCTATAAATAGTTTTTTTTTTTTGGCTTCAAAGTCTAGGTTTGTAATTTTCTTGTAACTAAACTCAATCAAATTTCACCAATAATGCATTCTTTCAACTTTAAATAAAACTCATGTAATCCAAATCTACTACTGGAATTTGATCCGCTGCCTCATATCCTTATTGTAAAAAACAACCAATTAAGATTACGTAAAAAAATAATTTTACGCATCATCTGAAATACAAGAAATACTGCTTTACGCATGATCATCGAATTTTTTTTTCCAATTTCATCTGCTGTTTATTGATTGCATATTTTTGTTTGTTACAGGTATGTATAGATGCTGGGCGTTCTCAGCTTCAATAAATCTTAAATCTTATTCGAGCTCGTAAGTATTAAATTAAAACTTCACCACGTTTATTATTAATTATCGAGTGGAAAAGAAACAAGTAGATATAACAGCTCAGCCTAAAATTAAAATTGATACAACGACCTATTAGCGGGCTTTGTGCTTATGAACCTATGGGCTATAGGAAACTCATTGAGGGCATGGATGTATCCAGAAAATATCTCCGTTGTGCTTTCTCATACTGAACTTCACTATCGTCATCTATGTCACAGAATTTTTCTTTACATTTAGGTAATCGTGAAAAAGAAAGAACTTGACTTCCATCTACGGGGCAGTGAAGAGAGAGTGCTAAAGTACAACAGCGAAACGCAGCATTTAACTGCAGAAAGAAATTTTTCTTTGGAAAACTAGCATTTCGATATAAACTATCGATACTCTCATAGAACAGTTTCATATATGATTTGAATCAATCTGAACAATTTTTTGAACAGCTGCAATAGCGTAGTAAACGTAGCAAAAGTACTAGCAGCTCATTCAATATAAGCACTATGGATAGTCATGTTCGTTATTCGATCATTGTCTATGTCATAAATTTTAGGTCATTTTGATTATTCAGTTTGCGAAAAGTGTCAGATATAAATGCATCACAATCAATTTGTGAATCTAGTACTGAATTTTTATAATTTTGTGAGTATTAAAAATTGTGATGGTGAAGTTAAAATGCGGGCTTTCTTTCGCATTAATTGTAATATGTAACAAACAATGTGGTGAAAAGTACTGATTTTGTTTGGGCTATTCAAGAAACGTTTTTTCTGCCATAAGCTATGGTTTTCATGTAGATCTTACAATTTTTCACACTTTTTTTGTTTTTCAATCCCTTTCAAATCAATTTTCTGAGAGATGAAATGATCAAAAATTTTGAAATTTCTATATTTGATGTATGTAGCTCAAAAATGAGTATCTGTTAGATTTTAATTCATTATTTCCATTTTCACTCTATAACCCAACCTTACTAAAATGAAGAAAATCAATATAAATCTACAAACAATGCAATTGTTCAATTCAGCTACGATTATAATTTTGATGTGATAGTGATACATCAGCTTCATTTTCTCCCTTATACCTATTTTACAAAGCTCTTTTCTGCCCACAACGTATACTAACAGCAAGTATATAAAAATTTGTCGTATCATATTCGCGTAATATTAAAATGTACGATAACGGAAAAAAAAATTGTAAAAACTTTGATCATTTAACAAAGCTCCGGGACGTAGCTCACAAAACTTAATAGCTCCGTAACCGCTTAAAGCACATTCACATTACGTAAACGAATGGGGCGAGTACCGCAGAAACCGGAAGTGGAGAACAGAGAGAAATTCCGGTAAAAACTGGCTGTGACAATAGGCAGTATGAACGCTGCGATGTTGAACGCAGTAGCCGGAGGATGTCATCAACGTACGCACTCAAAAAATTAATTCCATTATGCTATGCAGCGCAGGCAGCACCAATGCTTTGTTCACCATCAAACTAAAACCTATATTTTGTACTATGGTTTTAAACGTACGGTGAGTAGTTGCCATTCTAGCATCGTATTACGAAGTTATTTCCCAATGAAGTAAACTCCCGTGAAAATTAGATTCATAATGCACTTATTCAGATGTAAAGGTTGTCCCATCGAAACTAATTGAGAAATATGAAAACAAAGAGGTTTTATAGTCGATTTTAAAGCCGTTTTTAGTGTCCAAACAAAAAGTTATTTGAATTTTTTTGTAACTTCTCCTCTCTATCACATTCCGTTGTTCAGTCTTTGTTTAGAATAAACGTCCTCAGGTTTGTGTTTCACGGGCTGAAGCATTGTTCTGCTTCTGAGTTGGTCGAAAGTCGAAACTTTTAAACAACCATTCGTTGTCGAGGACGACGTGGACTCGCGAACGATATCCTGATGCAATGGGTCCATTCATGGGTCCCACGGGTCTCATCCAAGGACTAATGGGGTAATGACGCAGGTGCCCCTCCTTCCTGAATCCCCAGAATTTCCGGGCAATCTGATATGCTTTCTGCTTTTTAAGAGGAATCCACCGAATAATTCTTCCGAACTTTTTTTTGAATTTTTTTATCTAGATACATTAAGAATGAAAAAAAGTTAATAAAAACGCATGTTATCTCGTACAGAATGCTCTAATGAGAAAACCCATACATTTTTCAACTATAATATTATTAGGACATCAATAATAATAAATTCGATTAATACTGTAAAATAAATTTGGTCTGTTTTGGGGAAACCACATGTGCTACATAAATTATTGAACTTTTGCTCATTGGCTTGATATTGAAAACTGCATGTATTGAGATAAAAAATCTGGAAAACAGGGGATGAATACAATTTTATTTCAAAAACAATGGTGCGCCAAAAGGGAATAATGAAAATAAACACTTCCTATGAATATTCAATCATACATTTTCAATTAACTCATGTTTTATCTCTAATGAAATCTGTGTTCTCTCGAATATTTGTCAACAAAATTTCTGAAAGAAGAATGCTCTTTTACAAAGCAAAATCTTTTATGAATACATATATGAAAATTTTCAGCCAAAAATTTCAACGCATTCATCACATTATAATGTCAAATTTACTGACCGTCTCTGTAATTATAAGGACTAACTGTTCTCCAAACTGAATAAATATTTTAAGTGCCTAGAGAAAGAGAAGTGGGCTCTTGGTTTGTAAATAAGCTCATGAATTGAAGAATTAACTTACTGGGCCTGTTCATTCAACTGAATTTCTATTGGTGGTATTCTCTTAGGGTCGATTTAACCATCTCGAGTTGAAATAATCCGGTTTGAATGACTTGTTTCTTTGGTGACAATCTCAATCTTTGAATTCTTTGTCATCACTGATGAATCAAATCAATCAGATAAATGGGAACCCATAATCAGTAATGCTAAATATATGCGACGACAACGAATACGAATACGAATACTGAATAGTAATTCCGAATATAAAATAGATTGTAATATGAAAAGTACGAGAATATATTGTGAGGAAAATTAAATGTTATTATGAATACAATAATGCTGGAGAATTTTTATTGATCCTCTTATACACACGGCAAAAAACAAAAACGCACCACTTGAGAATGTACCAAAAATACTAATTTTGAAATCATCATAACGTGATTGATTTTGATCGAAAATGGATGAATCTTTGAGTTTTGGAAAAATTGAAGTTTTTTCTTTCAGGACATATAAGTTAATCCCACGCCAAGTTCATCGCACTCCCTACCACACTCCTGAGTAAAAAAATATTCTTGATGACAAAATATGTCAGAGATTGAAAACTTGTACCGGGTGCAAAAAAAAAATTTTGGAATCAACTCAGGACTCAAGAAATCAAGTTTATCCATTTTCCTTTAATTTGCACAAAAAATCGATTGTCTGCGACGATTTGGCACAAAGTTGTGAATTAAACAAAAAGATTACATCGTCATAACTCGGCTAATCTAGCACGGAAATTGATGAACTTTTGAGTTCTGAAAAGTTTGAGGTATTCTCTTTAATAAATATGCAAATTCAGAAAAAAAAATATCATATCGAATGTACCTGAGAAATATATAGCATCTCATTCGAAAAAATATAACTTTGTGTTGTAGCTTGAGAACCATTGGTTCAAAAAAATATTTTCTTACATAATTGGGTGTTGCTTTTGGTCCTACATAAAATTGATTTATAGTATCTTATCATATCTTCAATAACATAGAAGTTATTCAAGTAGCTCGTTTAGCTGTTACACCCTGTAGAGCCACAATATCAAGAATTTGTATTTCAAACAATATTAATTAATGAAGGAAAAAACTTTTCAGAACTCATTTTTAAATAAATGTTTTATTGGGTATAAGTTCTGTAATTTATTAGAAACACAACGTTTCAACAGCAAAGTGATGCCTTTTTCAAGTGAAAAGAAATATAAATATAAATAAACAAAATTGTCAAGACAACAAAAATAGAAATAAAAGTACAAATCATAACTAGATTAGTTTAAAATATATTAACTCCTAGGATCGTAGAGCTCTGCCTGTAATTGATGATTCAATATCCACAGGTCTTCAGGAGATAATAATGAAGGTCTAAATAAGGAAATTGTCAACTCCTTGTGGTTCTAGGTCAATCTGGCTCTACTCTTTTTGGTTTGGCGCATAACTGAACCATCCACAGATCTTCAGGAGGTGGTGATGAAGTAACTCTTGCAAGTAGATTCGTAGATACAAATAACTTGAAATTATGAACAAATGATTGGTAGCCATGATCGATTAAGTTCATAACCAGTATTCAAATTCAAATTATTCGGTGATTTTTTAATTTCAATTGCTTCTCTTATAAGCCTCTTGAACCAATTGTTCTCTTTAGCCAGAAGCTTCGTATTATTGAAGTCAATGCCATGTAATTCTTGAATAGCATGCTCAGCCACAGCAGATTTTTCTGGATGGTTCAATCTTATATGACGAGAATGCTCTTTCAATCTTGTTTCTACAGTCCTCTTGGTTTGTCCAATATATACTTTGCCACATTGACAAGGAATCTTGTATATACCTGGATACTGTAGAGGAGATCTGTCTTTAACATTACCAATAAGATTTCGAATTTTCAAACTGGAAGTGTATGAAGTTTTAATGTCATATTTATGTAAAAGCCTTCCAATTTTATCTGTTATATTGGCTACGTAAGGTAACGTAACAAATATTTTCTTATTATTTGGATCTTGAACAGGTGGCGTAGAATTCTTCTGTCCAAGTGCTTTCTTAATCTGTGTTCTATTATATCCATTCTTCAAGAAAACATCATCCAAAAATTTGATTTCATCAGAAAGTTTACTTGGATGACATAATGAAGAGGCTCTCTGATATAAAGTTTTAATAGTACAAAATTTCTGAGCAGGATGGTGATTTGATGACTGATGTAAATATTGATTTGTGTGGGTCGGCTTCCTATATACAGAATGGATAAGTTTGCCATTACACATATATAGGAACATATCAAGCAAAAAGAATTGTGAATCGTGCAAGTTTTGCTATGCTACGGGAAAGAATTCAGTTTATTAGAAAAGAGATTGATCGCCTGGACAAAGAATGTTGTTCTCTTCATTTATACCTGTCTTCAGTTCTGGCACCAGAAGATTGGACAATTTTGGATAGTATTCTTACTCTTCGTTCAACAGATCAACATCAAAAGTTAAGTAATTCACAAAAAACTAAATTTGATAAATTATAAGAGCAACATAATCTTGAAACTGACACCCACTCACTACCTGAAAATAAATTAGTGATCAATCTCAGTAATCATTCTTTGTCAGATACTGCTTGTGATGTTTTATGTAAAGGTTTGGGTTATGGAATTACTCCTAGCCGCATTCCTGTTGAAGAAATTATAACGAATGTGGAAACTGCTATCAATTTGCTACCTGCAGAAAAGTCTCAAGAAATTCGTCATGAAACTGTGCGTATTTTGAAGAAGGCTCCAGCTGTCAAATCCAACTTATCAAGAAGTGAACTTCAGTGCCTAAGGGAGTTGAGAAATAATAAGGATATAGTTGTTTTACCAGCTGATAAGGGCAAAGCTACGGTCATCATGAATAAAGAAGATTACATTAAAAAAGCAAATGAATTACTGGATGATGCTGCCTACATTCAAGTTGATAGTAATCCACTTAGCTCTTCGAAATATCAAACAACAAAACTTTTGAAAGAATCTTCTTTACCTCAAGATATTCAAAAAGAGCTTATTCCCCAAGATCCTGTCATTTCCAAGTTTTATGGTCTTCCGAAAATTCATAAAAAGGAAGTTCCTCTAAGACCTATTGTCAATTCAATAGGCTCAACAACATATGGATTAGCCAAATATTTGGATAGTTTGTTGAAGCCGATGATTGGTCATACTACATCATACGTCAAGGATTCCCGTCATTTTGTGGATTTGATTAGTGATATGACATTGACAGATAATGATTTACTTGTCAGTTTTGACGTTTCATCTTTATTCACGAAAGTACCTTTCATCGACACTCTGAAATTATTAGAAGATCATTTTACATCTGATATTGTCAAGCTTTTTAAACATTGTTTGACTTCTTGTTTCTTCATCTTTAATGGTAATTTTTACAAGCAAATTGATGGTGTCGCCATGGGTTCCCCTATTTCTCCTTCTATCGCTAATTTTTACATGGAGAATTTTGAACAAAAAGCTTTAAACACTGCTATGAAGAAACCTACTGTCTGGCTTCGTTACGTTGATGATGTCTTTGCTGTTTGGCCTCATGGTAGAGATGAATTGAATGTTTTTAACATGCAACATAGGAACATTAAATTAAGTATTGAGGTTGAAGAAAATAACTGTCTTCCTTTTCTGGACGTTTACCTAGAGAAACAAGGTAATGGCAAACTTATCCATTCTGTATATAGGAAGCCGACCCACACAAATCAATATTTACATCAGTCATCAAATCACCATCCTGCTCAGAAATTTTGTACTATTAAAACTTTATATCAGAGAGCCTCTTCATTATGTCATCCAAGTAAACTTTCTGATGAAATCAAATTTTTGGATGATGTTTTCTTGAAGAATGGATATAATAGAACACAGATTAAGAAAGCACTTGGACAGAAGAATTCTACGCCACCTGTTCAAGATCCAAATAATAAGAAAATATTTGTTACGTTACCTTACGTAGCCAATATAACAGATAAAATTGGAAGGCTTTTACATAAATATGACATTAAAACTTCATACACTTCCAGTTTGAAAATTCGAAATCTTATTGGTAATGTGAAAGACAGATTTTCTCTACAGTATCCAGGTATATACAAGATTCCTTGTCAATGTGGCAAAGTATATATTGGACAAACCAAGAGGACTGTAGAAACAAGATTGAAAGAGCATTCTCGTCATATAAGATTGAACCATCCAGAAAAATCTGCTGTGGCTGAGCATGCTATTCAAGAATTACATGGCATTGACTTCAATAATACGAAGCTTCTGGCTAAAGAGAACAATTGGTTCAAGAGGCTTATAAGAGAAGCAATTGAAATTAAAAAATCACCGAATAATTTGAATTTGAATACTGGTTATGAACTTAATCGATCATGGCTACCAATCATTTGTTCATAATTTCAAGTTATTTGTATCTACGAATCTACTTGCAAGAGTTACTTCATCACCACCTCCTGAAGATCTGTGGATGGTTCAGTTATGCGCCAAACCAAAAAGAGTAGAGCTAGATTGACCTAGAACCACAAGGAGTTGACAATTTCCTTATTTAGACCTTCATTATTATCTCCTGAAGACCTGTGGATATTGAATCATCAATTACAGGCAGAGCTCTACGATCCTAGGAGTTAATATATTTTAAACTAATCTAGTTATGATTTGTACTTTTATTTTTATTTTTGTTGTCTTGACAATTTTGTTTATTTATATTTATATTTCTTTTCACTTGAAAAAGGCAGCACTTTGCTGTTGAAACGTTGTGTTTCTAATAAATTACAGAACTTATACCCAATAAAACATATTTATTTAATATTAATTAAAATAACCATTGTTGGTCTCCAACTATCTTCATACACATCACATCTCAAATGGCTTACATATACAAAAATTGAGTTGAAGTTAATTTGTGGTACAAAATTTATCTTGGTCGTTTAGATTTTCACCAACAATTCCATTGAATTTGTTTCTGAAGTTTTAAAATTCGGACTGTATAGAAAACCCCGTCAAAACGGTTTTTGGACATCCACCAAATCAAGACAAATCCAGGAAAATCCGGGCAAATGTCAACCTTACCTATGTTACACATTTCACATTTCTTTGAACTAAAATAGTTCATCTCATGATATAAATCAATGAAAATAAGCTCAAAAATAGCAATGGGAGTTTGAACGAACCAATAAACTAATTCTAGTCAATCCGTCATAAACATAATGATTCGTGTAGCTTATATTCATTGAATTATACGAATGACAAAATTGTCAGTAAAGATGTTATTGGCAATTAAATGCAAAATGGAAAATTCTCATGTAGGACGACTATAAAAATGCATGTCAGTTTAATTCACATCAATATAAATTCCTTTCATAATTTACTGCATAAATCTTTATTTCCATTGTTATGCATAAGTTAGACTGGGATATTCGTCTTTCGAATGGTATAATATACTTGGTCATCACTATACAACCATACAATATTATTGTATTAGCCCAAAAAATTTTTGTTGTCATATGAGGAGATGTCTTCTATTTTATCATAGTTTGAACCGACTGGTTCGGAGAAATATTTTCTGATAGAAGTCGATGTGTGCTCTGATTCTGTAAACTTAAATTTTTCACAAATTTTCATATTCTCAATAATAAAGTATTTATTCTGTCATACAAGTTTTTAATTGATGTTGCTTCAAGTCATTCAATTATTGTAAATACAGCTGGCCCCTAGATGTGTTTAAATGTCAGACTCCACTGTCAAAATATTTTTGTCCTATGAACAGAGATTCAATAATCAGATAATTACCTACACAGCGCTCCCACTGGTATGTTTTGAAGTCGGCATTATTAATTAATATTATTATAAAGTAAACCCTAATTAATGTCGCATCATGTAATATGCATATTGTGTGAAAATTCACAAAATCACACGTTCGGTTTATCCTGCTCTTTGACAACCTGTCCACATCAACCAACGCCATTTTTAATTCCAGCTCCCTTCGTTTTATTTCGTTTCAGTTGGGGCTGTGCTCGTTATAAAATTGTTTTGATGAACGTTCGTTACGGTTAGCGGAGCTTGTAGCGAGCTTTATGGTTAATTCTAACGCTTTATGAAGCTTTTGCGGTTTATTTTATGTTAATTAGAAGAGCGTACGCCTCTGCACAAAGAAATTAAAGACACGAGTATTCGTATGTGTGTTGATTTGACCACTACGTGAAAAGAAACAAATCCAAAACCCCACTGGAATGAGAAGCACGTAGTTTGTTTTATTTGAAATTGTTGCGAAGTGGGTATTGTAATTGGACGTAAGGGAATTGTGGAATTCTCATTTTACTGTCCTGTCTATTAATAAAGAGGATTTTGCTGCGCTTTCAGTGTGCTAAATTGTAACTGGTTTTTAAAAAACAAATTAATAACTTTACTGTTAAATTTAACTTTTTAATGGCCTCGAATTAATATTAAATTACTAGAACTTTTATTTCAGCTTTGTAGTTTTGAGCATATAATTTCAATTTTATGTTTTTCATTGCATTATTCTCAACAAGATGAAGCTCACATCAGTGTCATTGCGAGAAAAATTAGATATGCACAGAAGGCAGAACTCATCACATTATATTACCACCAAGAATCCTAGTCTTGTCGAACGAAATGTTGAAATTAGTTTTTATCTATTAGAATATGATCGATACTGAATTACTAATATAGACAATCATCCGTATTTTCACCTCTCGTTCGCGCACTACTTGAATAAAAATTAGAATAAATAATGATAGCTATAGAACAATAGAATAGAGAGGAAAACGGGTAAATAATTTTGTTTTGAGAAGCTTCAGTAGAAAAGGGGCATCATAGGCGGACTTTACGTGTTTGTACTGTCACTATAAGCTAACAAAACGCGCAACCTGCCCGCTTCATTTCACCAAGTACAATTGCATTATATTTTATATTTATATTCACAGGAGTTAAGGCGGGCTACAAACAATTGAATATTGTATTTTCATCGGAAACTGAGCTTCCCTGAAAGTTTGAAAGTGCTAGCTTGCTGAGGAAAGGCAATTACAAGATAACAGACAAACAGATAGACAAGAGAGCGAGTTGATATTGCATTGTCATCCTGTTCTAAGCTACATTTGAAGTTTCAAGTATCTAGCTTTTCGGACAAATAGTTTAAAATCGATTGCAAAAATACCGATTGGAAGAAGAGACACGTCAGAAATAAAAACGTATTGAAATAGTAGAAATTTCATAATTTCAGATAAAAATATCGATTTTCTGATAGATATAAGGAGACTGAAACTAATATCGCAAAAGAAAAGAAAATTATCACCAACTCCTAAATTAGATTTTACTGTATTTAATTTTACAAAACCTCTATGAGCACGGAACCGCTAATAGCGGTTCTCTGTAACCATTTCATGAGTAATAATTAGATTAGATCATTTAAAAGGTGTGAACTCATTTATGTGGACGAATACAAATATTTTTTATTTGATGGAAAATATTTCGTCCGAAAATGATAAAAAAATATGAACTGATATTATAATAACGTAAACCAAAACACATCATGTTTACATATATGAATAATTATCAGAATTTATTGTCGCGTTGACAATTTTTTGCCGTTATTTTGTCATTGAAAATTGAGAGATACGGGCAAATAATTAATGATTTATTTGAATATTGCGCACTGATGCAAACTTACCGTATGTCAACGTGATATACGTTCATAGATATGCTAATACTTTTCAATGCATAATTTTACATGTAATCTAATAAAAAATAATACCGTATAAATGATTGTCAATGGCTTATAATTTATGTGGAACAAGGTATTCGCTGACAACATGTTAGCTCCATTTTATGATGCATCTATTAATTAATTTAGGTACTATGGGGAGAAAATGGAGGTTTGATACGTTTTTGATCATAATGGAAAACGCAATCGATTATATGCCACAAATGCCTTATTATTGGATATTTGATTAATTTTTTTGAAATATGGTGGATTTTCTGTGATTTTTTTCAGTCAAAAACTGAAATGTTGCAGGAGCATTAATATAATGCTATAAGTATAATCGTTTTCTCTGGAACTCTATTGAGCACTTCTGACAAATTTTCTTCACGTAGTAGTAACTATCTTGTCTCTTCTCATTTTTTCCATGGCTCGCTACTTCTTGATTATTGCTAAAATCTCCACATCTTCATGAATCCAAATACGACTTTCCTGACGTTCAGGTACGTCAAAAAAAGGATAAAGTCTTGCCATCAGTCACAATTTAAAAAAAAAAATAATGAATGTACTATGATTATCAACTCAAAGTCAATGTTAATTTGTTGTGACTCCATCTGATGAGGAACAAATCGACTGACAACTCTTCTCAAATACAAGTAATCGTTTATGTCTCTTTTAATACCTGAGGATCCATCTTTAGTTGATGCTATATTACCGTATAAGCAGCTTCATTGTCTCTTCGATCATCTTAACAACAGCAATGTTTTTTGTTATTAGTTGTAAAAGGCCCCTTTGTTTTTTTTTTTGATGCTCAGCAGAACTTCACTCTAGTTCAAATTTTTTTACCTATTGGTAAATTGTAGCCACAGAGGGTACTTGTTCTCTAACAAGTGAATTTATTTTCTTACATTCGCATGTACCCGATTCTCTAAATTATGACACTATGTAGAGGATATTTCCTGTTCTCACTTTTCGTTAAGCACTCTGTATTAATAGAAGCGATTGAGAAATAGTATCATCTAAAACCACAATTTTTAAATGCCTGTATAAGTTGCAGAAATTCAATAAACCTCATGAAACTATAATTCTCCAAACGGGAAACATTAGTATTGATATAAAATTCACAAAATAATATCAGACTCTTTTCACTCTATCAAAATATTCTGGCTGCGTATTCAAATGTCAGTGTATATACAGTGTTTTCATATGAATATATTTTCTGGTAAGCCGTCCCTGTCTACAACTTTATTATGCCTTGACATGAAAAGCAAGATAAATTGATATTTTTGTCTTCTACCAAATGAATCTTGAAATATGAAATGTTTCTTTAATTTGGCGAATATAATTTTTCATACAAAGATCTACTTTTCGTAGAGGTTATTTTGATAACATCATCCATTTACTTGCAACTGTATTTAAATCATGATGAGAAATTTTATTTTTCCAAATACATACATCCCTGAGTATCGATTTTAATTATCTCATAATGATTTTTATAGTGTTTGGATATGATTATAAACTTACATTATTACCATTTCTTCCCAAAATTGCATGTCCTATCTCAAATTAGAGGTGAGAATTCCGACAATACCGTGTTCCTCCACTTTTACCTGTTTTAATCCTCAATCGTAAGGTTGGCACGATAATCTCATAGCCGAGTTTCTCCACCTTCAGCTTTGCTGCTGATAGCAGTAGCTCTCAAACAACCAAATATAAGGAACAAATTGAAGACTTCTTTTGACCCAAAAGGAGATGTTCAGCGCACGCAAGATTGGTCAGAGTGGGCTAAGTCCTCTAGTTTGTTTTGGTGCAACGTACTATCGCTCTAAATCAAAACCACTATTTCAAGCTAGGCAAGATTCCACATCGAGCTTGATCAGAGCAGGCGAAGCCTGCTCGTTCGTTTTGGTTGGAAGCACCGCCGGTTGTAAACAAAACCACTGTTTCAAACCGCTGACAAAGCTTCATTTTACTATTAAGCTTGGAGTATTATATTCAGTTTTCATTCAAGTTCTCAGAATTGTTTTGATCCCTACGGTCATCGGTAGTGGCATAACTCAGCTATGATAATATATCTATCTCAGGTCTGGTGGAGGAACTCCGCTATGCCCGAGAATACGAAAAATAATTTGCGCTCTGCTGAAAATTATTCCCGGCCGTAAATATCTTTAAAATTTTGTTCTGAAAACATAATTTTAATAATCCATACATTTTTCTGAATTTTATTTAATAGAAAACTACTTCTGTATATTTTATTCGAAACTTTGACGTTTCGCTGTCTTGTTGAATTGTCCTGTATTTTGTGATTTGGGATGTGTGTTGAGCTGTACTAAAAGGACATATTGCTCTGTTTGGGGTTTTCATGTGGTTTTTCCTCAAGCCTTGGGTGAATGCCAGAGGATTTTATTCTTTTTGTTTAGATGTGATATCCACGTTATCACATATACTATTCTGTATATTTTTAATATCTCGTTTTATTTTTGTATCATTGTTTTCTGAAGAAGATCCTTGGTCAAAGGATCAAAACGTCAAAGTCTCGGGTAAAATATATAGAATTCAAAATCAACATTAACATAGTTATCCCCGTAAAATGTAGCGTAAGTGCTTATTGCACATTCCGCACGGCAGTGTGGGCTCTATAATTAATTGACGCGCTAGTCTCAAGTTTTGACAGCAAAGTAATCATAATTCGAGTTATCTTACTAGCAATTAATTTTCAATATACCGTTTTGGAGATAAAAGAGATCTTCCACGGAAAATTTTATCTTTTTTCTATTATTTCAAATATTTATTGAAGCGCAACGTTATAGCTAGCCTAGTGCTTTTGTCATCCACTCATTTGAATGCTACAATTGCTTTAAATACTTAATTCTATGATTCTGCGGCTGATGGTTTTAGATGTATGCAAAAAATTCGAAATACTATTTGGTAAACTGCACTGCCGGTTCAGCCGATCGCAATCCTAATACGAAGTATACTTCTAGATGTTATAGAAGTACCTAATACGAAATTTCAATATTCTACGGCTGATTGTTTTGAATCTATGCTACAGCAATTTTAAATACTGAAGCTCAATATCCTACGGCTAACCATTTTGGATTTATGCGGAAAATTCGAGAAAAGTTTCATGTAAAGTGCACTTCCGGTACAGATGTTTGCAACTATAATGCAAGGTACACAACTAGGCTTTAGACCAGTCTTAAATACAAAATAACAACATTATACATTCGACGGGTTTTAAGATTTGCGAATCTCGTACATGCATGCGTACACGCGTACCGACGTCAAGCCGAAAATAATAAAAATAGATTCAGGGATGCTCAAAACGGATATTTTCATCAAAATCTCGGCATGTAGATTTTGTCGGTTTCACAATATACTTGTACTTTATACAAGTAAATAAAAATAGGTTTTTATGGAAGTCTGTGCTATAAAATTTTTATTGCACACTTTTAATGCATTATTCCAGTGAGAGTCCATCCGTTCCAATTGTCAGTATTTTAAACATCTGAGGGATATTTTAAAACTCATCTACAACACTACAATTACTTTCGGATATTTCAAACTTTTTATTTTAGATCAAGCCGCTCTTGCATTAAACAATAACCAACCAGCTTGACACCGTGCAAGAAGTCGACAATAATTAATTTAGATAAATAACTGAATTATTATAGCATAGCTTTAGAAATGCCACAACCCACAACCATCTTGACACTGTGCAACAAATCGACAAATGACTACGGTGTCAACGAAACGATTGCGTGATGGGCTGGGCAAGCCTGAGTTTGAAAAGTTGCGAACATGATGGAGAGTGCTTGAAATTAAATCTAAAAATCTTTATGAGCGCCTGTGATAGCGATCAGTTTGATGGAAAACTTTCAGTTTTTATATACGATTGATGTTTGCATGATTATTCAATCAGTTAGTCAAACCTGTAGCCCACCAAAATCTTATAAAAAAGATTATAAGTTGTAGAAGCTTTTTTATCCTGCATGGCAAAATTAATTGCATAATTCAGTATACATTCTACGAATCTCTGTGCCCCAGTTCTCCCTGATATTTGTCATTGCGTGTCCTAGTATTCAGCGATCGTTTTTCAGCGCAGCCCGCTTGATTGAATGTTTTTTAATACGCTTTTGGCCCTCATTGTTCCATTAGCCCTTCGTAGCTCGCCCTTTGAAAATAAAGTAACGATCTCTGAAGGAAATTTCTTGGAAATGCTAGTTATTCACGGCAACTACGTGAAGGAATTTTCATTTGAATCTCAATGGAACCGTTCGTGAACAATGCGGATAAAATGAGTTTGTGCACTCAAGGACACAGTTTCAATTATGTTATTGATTGCAGATTGGAAAACTTACAATTTGTTTTTACTACAAAAAATTTTAAAAATTAAGAAATTAGCTGAATGGTTACATCTTTGAACCATGCATAGTTGATTTTCTTTTCCCATTATTATTTCTTATTTATGTTATCAGCCGAAACTTCCTGCATACTGAAATACATAAGGTTCACCCTGAAGTTTGAATATGACGTCAGCTTTTTGCCCATATTTTTCTTCCCCATCCAGTATGGCTATGACAACTACCCTGTTTATTATAATAAGACAATACAATCTCAAATCTTCATCTTTTCACTTCCTTCCTTTGAATCTTATTTCCTTCGTTTCCCTTAGTTGAGAAGAGCTGGGCGGTTGTGCTACATGTTCTCAGAAGTTTTTGGGGGTGGAGAGGATTACTCAGAGCAACTCCGGGCTACAACCATGAGTCCCTAGGCGATGTTAAACAACGACGCACTGTCGCACAATTTCTTGACGTTATGATGTCACTTTCGACAACAAAGACTTTTTACTGTTTATTTATTCAATTGTTTATTTGATGGGTTATATATTCAGCGCCTACTATCTAGGGAGCCCAGAATTTTTATCGTCCTCTAGCAAGTATTCCAACATTTTTAAATTGTCTTGTCGATGTTCATATCTAGTAATGTTATGAATTTTAAAATAGCAACGTTCCTTAAAAAACTCATTACTAGTCACAATTAATGAGTATTTTGTACGGACTGGATAAAAGTGACCTAAATATCGCATTTGGCGGATCGTGAAAAGAAATTAGCTATCTTAATTTTTATTCTAGAAATTTCTTTTTAGAATTGAAGCTATTCATAGAACAGAATGAACTTGCTGATTATTCATATTTGCTGCATCTTCAGACAACTTAATTCAAAGATCATTGTTTCTAAACAATTTTTCCATGATCTATTCTTGAAGAAATGCAGGACACTGTAAAGTTTGACCGTGAAACAGAATTTGATGAATTTTATAAAATCATCTATTCTTGAGGTTGAGAAAAAGAATTTTCTTTTCTCTTGCCACTCTATTCCACACTCTGCACGGTGGTATGGTATTCTATTGTTGACTAGTGCATCAGCCTCAAGCTTTGATGGTAGAAGTAAGTGTTTGATTATATTTCGAATAATTTTGCAAAAATGCACTTTTAATATGAATATTTTGAAACAGAAGAGCTTCCTCTAAAGAATGATGTAATTTTAATATTAATTATGACCTGAATTTGACAATTGACAAACTATTAAAAGAGGTGTCTATAAATTTGCGTCATGATATATTGAATAATCTTCCTTTTTTCATGATTGGCGACTGTGAAAATATATAAGCACAGATTAATACAAGATGAGATTGCATGTACTGTGAGTAATAGCCTGATGCAGTTGACAAAGACTCCAAGTCTCACACTTCTGACTCAAAATTGCTTTTTTAGAAGTTCAAAATATTAATGTATTTATTTTCAATAATAATTTCGCAGCTATTCAGATTTATTCACAATGAAATCGCACTACCATTGACATTCCTAATGCGAATGCTTTTACAAAAATTTGTTATAAATAGTATTGGTTATGACATTGATAGCTTGATCTTATTATGAATAGAGCTTTGTATTGCATTCCTTTCACTGCAATGTGCGTTCTATCATCGATTAGAATGCTGATCTTGAGTTTTAACGATAGAAGTAATCATAACTTGGATAATTTCACAAGTAATTAAATTTTGATGCCGATTCCTGGGAAGAGAAGATCTTCTAAAAATTATATTATCCCCTAATTCTTTCAAATATTAATTATAACAAAGATTTCAATGCTGAAAGAGTATATGTCTATTTTGATGAATATACTTAGGGGCTATTGATTTTGGATAAATTCCATCATCAGACCTTAAACAGCTAAAAAATACTCTTAAGAGCCGGATGATGGATTTTATCCGAAATCGATAACCACTAAGTATATTGATCAAAAATAAACGTGTCTTTCCATTAGTGAAATCTATCTTTGTCATATAACTTGTGGAAGTCGGAATTCAACTTCAATTGGAACTGTAATACTCTAATGTAAAGTCATAAGTAATAGCATAGTTTTTATCTGAAAACTCGTACTAAGGTAAAATGTTACATTTAACAGAAATGGAAGAGCCATGTCCCAACTTTTAATTATCAATTTAAATTTGGTCATTATCTATTAATGCTGTTAAACAGTTACAACGGCTATCGTAGTATATTCTGTAAGTTAGCGTAGCTGAAGGTTGCTGAGATTATTAACGTAACGAAAATTCTATTACACTTCTTTTCAGAAGTCGCGTTGAAACTGGAAAGTATTCTGTTGAACTGTTTATTTTATATTCTGTTTTTGTTGGTCCATGGTCGTTCCAGTGGCTGATAACAGGTTTTCTGTAGCTTCAGCCCTTCATTTTGGCTGTAATTCTTCAAATCGTTCTAGATTTATATGGCCTCTCTGGAGCTTAAATTATAATGTTTTTTCTCTCACCAGCACCTTGGTCTAAAGTCTGTATTCTTAAACCACTGAGTGATGTCGAAGACGATATATTAACACTTTTTTTAACGCTACTCGCAAAGTAACCAAGATGAAGATCAATCAAGTATAAAGATCTGACATTTAAAATATTCTGTCTATATATGGACAAAGTCTTTATTGGCCTAACAAGACGAGTCACACTCGTGTACAATCTGAAAAAACGTTGAATAGTTGTGATGTCACTCTTGTATCTTCCTTTTTACATGAAGTCGCGTTTTGTTGTTATAGTGAAGATCTATCATATAACTGGACTAGATCAAGTAACTGATCAGAAAGAGAAAAGATTATGTTGTAGACTCTACAAAGAGGTCATATAAATCCAGAAAAATCTAGAGTGCTGGAAGCAATATTAAGAGTAGTAGTTATTAAGAATCTAAAAAAGTGTCATCCGTGGAAACCAACCACCGTACAGGATATATTACATAAGGATTGAATGAATAGATGATTGCCCAGTTACAGAGCGACAGTCATTTGGTGGTTTTACCTGGAAAGTTTTCCGGGAGCTTTGAAAATGGGTTATTTTATATATTTCGATGTGCTCTTTCCGAATTTCAACTCTGCCACCTTGTATCTTTGCCGCTCAAGACACCATATTGAAAAAATGGCGCCTAAAAGCAGTTTTTGAATAATACGTCCTTTCCGACGCATTTTACGATAAAACATTAATATACAAAATAAAACAAGAGAAAATTTTCTATAACTTCTGTAATGATCTGTTCTTTCGTTAAGTCAATAGTTTTGACGTACGAGCGCCGCAAATTGTAGTTGGGCGCGTAGATTGCAGTTGTGGATGAGAAGTCGTGACACAGCTTTCTCTACACAAAGTTATAGCGATTTACTGCTCATTAATATATCGTTTTCAACATACATCGTGAACCACGATCTATCCCAGTCCTTCTTTTTGATACAATCAACAAATCTCCAATCCTTTTTCTTTCACTTCAATCGCTTCACTTTAATGCAATAGATTAGCACAAATAAAACAATTCTCTTATAACGGCGACGCATTCCTTTATAACTGCGGAAGACAAGCCATAGTAAGCTGGTTTTTCAACGCATAGTAAAATTTTTATTGTTAGTATAGTTTTTAGATTAAAATTAATTCTATAATTCATGAATTCTAGTTAAAATTAAATGTCACGGGCTGGCATAGGTGTATAATGGTTTGCGGCGCTCGTACGCCGAAACTATTAATTAATAAAAAAAAGGTTATCACGTAAATTGCTGAGAATTTTCTCTAGTTTCATTTTGTATATAAATGCTTTTATCGTGAAAGGAGATATTGTCAAAAAACAGAAAAACTATGAGTAATCTATCAGGTTAAAATAAGGTTTTCTCTAGTTAGGCGAACCTGATGAGGGTAACCTCATGCAATAGAAAGTTGTTCGGGATAAGGTTATTGTGATCAGGGCAAACTAAAATTCTACTCAGGATGACCATATAGAAAAGTAGCTAATTTCTGATTTGGTTATCCTGCTCAGAACCAACAGAGGCTCTTCTCAGGATAACTTTATGAAGAAGTTATTGAAATAAAACTCTGAAAAAGTGAAAAATGTTTAGATTATCAAAAATTATTTGATTCCAATTTGTTCATCGTTTTCAGAACTAGCTGAGATTCTTCTCTGGATAACCTTCCCAAAAGATTATTTGTTTTTCATCTGATTTTTCCGATCAAGCCCAACATAAATTTTATTTTTTTTATCTGGCATAGTATTCAAAACCAATTAAGGTTTTTGGAATGATTCTATGAAAAAGCTGTTTGTTTTCTATTTAATTATTCTATTAGGACTAAATTAGATTCTTCTCAGGATAATCTTTTGGAAAAGTTATCAACAACTCATTTGGTTGATCCAGCTAAGATTTTTGTTAAAATAATCTCACAAAAATGCTATTTTCCTTTTATCTGGTTGTTCTATTCATGACAAACTCAAATTCTTCTTAGCATAGTGTTATAAGAAAGTTTCTTGTCTTCTACCTAATCATTCTATTAGAGACTAACTGAGGCTTTTCTTAAAATAATCTTTCGGAAAAGTTTTTTGCTTTCTATCAAATCATTTTATTCAGGACTAACTGAAGTTCTTTCTCAAGATAATCTTATTAGATAGTTATTTGTTTTGAACAGGATGTTCAATACAATCTGAGATTCTCCTCAAATCAACTTTATAGTCAAGTACAAGATGACCTTATGATAAAGTTATTTGTTTTTATCAGGCTGTCTCAATATAGGACACTGAAATTTCTGGAAATGAATCGAAAGACGTAAATTGATGTGAGCTTAAAATTTCCAACATAAAATTTAAATTTAGTTACTGAAGTATTAACAAGAATGAGACTGGATAATCCATTATCAAGAAGTCAAATGTTTAAGACTGGAATGGACATAGATACATTCCTATTTTTATCATAAGTATACCATTATCACAATCAATTGTGTTGTGACTATCTATCTTCAAAAATATCCAATTCGGAGTTGTTAAAACCTGATAAGAATTACAGCTACATAATGTATTACTGATCAGGGTCATATGAGATAATCCTAATTAGAATCTGATGATTCTCTGCATTACATCCTAATCATCATTTTTATCGACAATCTTGATCCGAACCTTATTTGTATGAAATGATAATCTGATTTGATCTATTCAGGCCCTTATGATGTATTTCAGCCGGGAAACGACGTGACAATCCGTCCAGAATAATTCAAGCAATCAACGAATATGCAGACTTGTGTAAAATATAAGAAGTAAAATATTCCTGTTGAAAGACAATCGTAAAATTCGGGCATGTCAATTAATTAACACAGATACTTGTAATAAATATGATAATAATAATAATAATAATATCCTCATAAAAGAACCTAATCACGATGGCTTGTTCATATAAAACACTCGGTATATCAATAATTATTCATGATTATTAATAAAGATGATTAAAATTTCCAAGTGCTGTATATAATGGCTGAAGGAAGTGCAGTGTATATAAAAGCGCTGTGCGTCCCTGAATACTTATTCCCTAATTACTTATTTCATTAGAGTCTTATAATTAATCAGGGCTGGTATTTAACTCTGCTCTTGCCAGTTGGAGCTGCGCATATCACATTAGGGACCAGTTCTCTTTTAATTACACCGCTGTTTATATTTTTGTCCTTCTTCACTAAGAAAACTGCTTTGATCTCCTTGGAGTGATTTTCATTGCTTAGTTAGAAATTTCACTGAGATTTTATTGAAATATTAATGCATAATGTGAGTAAGAGCAGGAAAGTTACGGTGGCAGTTTAATCGAACTAGAGGAAAAAACACTAGTAATGTTCTACGTAGGATGACTTTATTCATATGTCCTTTGAATAGAAAATATTTTGATCAACTCCCATTGTGAAACAAATTCGTAATAATAACTTGTTTATCAGTGGAAACTAATTAAAATATGTAAAGTTGCAAAAAATAGGGCAAAAAATATTGCAGTAAAAAATGGATCAAGGGATGCATATTTTTCCGCCAATCCTCTTTGGTGCCATTTTGTTTTGAAATTCTAATTTAGTGTCCTTCACGGCCACCAGCCTGCTCGCTATTATTTTTGCTTCAGAACTGGTAAGTTACAAAAAAATTTGCCAATAATGCTGGTTGCAAAGTGTTGTCGTTTATATATGCATGTTTCTATCTATATGCATAGTATACGCGCAATATTCTCCCGCATTACTATGAACAAAAACTCGTAAAGTTTTATTTAATAATATAAGATTATGAATATCGTAGTATGGGATCTCATATTTTTTTAAGTTCCTAGAAGTTTCTTCGGTTACTGGTATCAAGGATTAGAAAGTATAGCTTCTTTCCGTGTAAATTGTTATATATAATGATTATGTGGTTATTACAAAGGGAGAAGAATTGCATTTAAATATCCTTTACATTTCAAAGATGTTTGAAAATCAACTATGCTCAAAAAATAAATTGAGATGATGGATGCTATTCTGAAATGTTCTACTGGAAATACCATCAAAAAATGTACTGAATTTCATTCAAAATGCTCAGTAAAATCTCCAGTAGAACTACAAAACTATTATTATTTTACAAGCATAGTATCACACAATATTGCAATAAAAAGAAGCAATCATTCAAAATATGATCATTTATTTGAGTAAGTGTTCACTCCTTGTTTCAGTGTTAGAATGAAATTATATTATTATTATATTTAAACATGAAAACGATGGAGATAATTTATTAAGAAAACCAATTTCCACATAAATTCAAAATCCTGTGTTTAACTCCCACGTTCCGCATTTCTGGTAACACCCTATATAAGTGATGTGTTAACTTTTGAGACTCTGAATTTTGTACATTAGAAAAGCATCATATAAAAGTGTTCAAGTTTTGATTTTATCGTTCTCCAAGAATTCAAAATAAGTAGCACAATAAAATTGCCATTAACTTGAACTGTTTTCTATAAACATACCTGTTTATTTCACAAACATGATCATAAACAGCTCACAAGCAGATTTTTTCGCGTTGTCACAGTTATTTTTACAATTTGGTATCCAGCCAAAGAAATGTTGCAACCAACCTAAGTTTTTATTAATGACCTTTTCACTGACCTACGCGCTCTCAAATTTTGTTGTTTCGTACATTCTATCATTGAAGCAGAAATAGAATCTGTCAAAATCTCACTTTTATTGAATAATTTTCCATCTGTCAAAGTTCGAAATGAAAATTCAGAAAAAAATAATAATTACGTCTTTTATCCGATACGAGTGTGGTAAACACTATTTTAGTATTATTAGAAGATTAATTGATATTTCTTAAGTCGTGAGATGCGATTAACAATATTCAAGCCAAAGGTACTATCGCCAAAATATTGTTTTCCAATATTCAATCCTCCACGATTTCAGCGATATTATTCGAACGTATCCTTTCAAAGGATTCTAATGTAGCTATAAGCTGTCGTTCATTTCTGCAAAATCTTGAGCAATTACACTCCAGGTGGTGAATTAATATCAGTTGATACTATGCTAAGACATATCAAAGCAGTAAATAGTCGAAAAGGCGATATAACGCAGAGCTATTTTTCTATTCGATTTTGTGTATTTTGGCTATATTACGAATACTTGGGATTCTCCTTCTTTTTGTCTTGAAATATGGCTCATTATGCCAAAAGTAGATAAACGTTCTCGAAATTACTAAAAAAATAAGTTTCTTCCAATAAATTAGCTGAGAACCAGCTAAAAAATATTTTATGACTATTATATTATATTAGAATGGAGCTTGTATAATTCTATTTTGACATGGAAACTTTTTTGTTTAGAAGCACAAGTATCAAAATGCTCCTTTCAAAATGAAGAAAAATAAATATAATTGAGACAAAATTATTTTTGAATCAGAGACACTTCATTCATATTCATGGTTTGGCTCTGTATTTATTATATTGATAATTATTAACGTCTCGACTTACGAAATGCATTATCAAACTATATGTAAAACTCACTAAACTTGCTGAATAATAATGTGGAAATGTGAAGGATACGAAGTTCATGAAGTGAGTGCAAAAAGCTTTCTCACAAGTAACAAACGCGGCTAGAAAATATGACCGTAACTAGTTGACAAACAACTATAATTCAAAAACAACAAAAAAATAGGCATAAGTAAACAGAAATTGAAACTTGAACAGAGTACTAGAAGCCACATTGGTCTAATTGATCGGAGCAACGCTGACACACTTTAGTTGACTCCAGCGCTTTATGTGGGCGATAGCTATAGTTGGTAAACTTTTATTATTGCCACCGGAAATGCTTGATATATCTCGTGACTTCAACCCAGAAAAACGGAGTAATTACTTTTCTTTGTAAAACTATATTTTTCCCCACTTCTTATGCTCCCTCTATTTCAACTCGTAAAAACTTAATTGGAATAGTTCAAACAAAATTGGAATTTTGATCGAATTGATAAAATTGTTTTATGGGGATAATCCTCGCTTGTAATGAAATGTAACTACTTGTTCTCATAAAGAAATAAGAATACGAGAGCTCAAACTTGAAATCCGAGAAATGGAAGACCGGGGAATAAAATGTTTGGTTTGTTCTAATTGAAACTAAAGATAATCATACAAGAATTGTTCACGATTTTAATGATATTCGTGGATTACTTGATGCTCTGATCTGAATTGTCTTATGATTTTCGTGAAGTGCTTTAATAATGTGTATCTTTACAAACGATCTCAAATGATAAACGCGGAGCGGGAAATTAATTGCTAGTAATATCTGAAATAAGCTATTAATTCAGTAAAACTTTACCTATTATCTCTATTATATTCAAAGATATCCTTCGAAATTTTGGATCAATCAGCTCCAAGATTATCATGTAAAATAATATAAATGACAACGAAAACAAAAATGGAAGCTTTTGTAGAAAATTTGTACACATGAAAATTTGACTACATGACTTATTTATACCTACACCTTTTGACTGAATAATAAACAATTGACATTGACATTGACATGAGGCAGAATTGATTGTAGCCTAAATTTGAGGTAATCATTTAGATATTACAATTCATTAAAACGTTGTAGCAGTCTCAAATACTGAATTTTATCATTCTACGGCCAATAGTTCCGAATATATTCAAAAAAATTGAAAATATTGTCGAATAATGTTTACTTTCGGCTCAGTAGATTCATATGAAAATATGAAGTTATCATTTAAATGCTACAATAGCATCAAAACTAACTTTCAAGATTCTTGAGCTGATCGTTCAGAATTTATGCAAAAATTTCGAAAAGACCGGTATAAAGTGCACTTTCGATTGGTACAATCTAGATTTATGCGAAAAATTCTAAGAAAGTTTCAAGTAAAGTCCCCTTTAGTACAGACAATTGCAACCATAATACGAGGTGCACAACCAGACCTTAGATCATCATTATACATTTTGAGATCTGCGGGCTACGTACATACGTTCATACATATATACGTACATACGTACGTACCGACGTCATGCCGAAAATAGTTAAAACGGATTCAGAGATGCTCAAAGCGGATATTTTCATTAAAATACCAGAATATGAATTTTGTAGGTTTAACAATACTAACCTTATACAATATTGTATTATCAATAAATTTCAATTTCTTGAATTGTTGAGAAATAAGGAATCAACCCAATTGTCTGGTTTTATGCTAATTTCATCATACATAATAAGAATCAACAAATTCTCAACGCTCGTGCAAACCAGACAGCAAATTTTGCTTTTTAAAAATTTCAATAAACCTCTTGGCATGATATAAAATTTTTATTTAATATATCTTGTATATTTTTATAGCAAGTTATATCTCCGTGTAAAAACTATGAATTCAGCATATGAATATAAAACAAGCATTCCAGCATTCTGAAAAAGACAGCAGCGATGAAAATTCCTATTTTACAGTTTGGTCCGTTGTAAACTCAGTGAGTTTAAGATGCAATGTTTTCCTTGTAAACATTGCAGAATGCGCTAGAAACTCTTGCAGCCTGGTTGTAGATATGTAAAAGCAGAGTGAAATAACACGCTGGGTGTTATCTGTACTTGGCTACCCCGTAAGGCAGTAAGCTTGACGTATTTGTTAGAACTTTATTTTACTTTCTTTCACAAAATAGATTACTTACATTGAAATTCTCATCAAAATATTTATATTTGACAATCATAAAAGAAATAGTAGAGATTTTATTGGAAAGTTTTAAGACAAGAGTCGCCACTGAATACAAGAAGATTGTTTTTCTTCTGCATGAAGAAATGAAATGTTCTGAAAATTTCATCGCTGAATGTTTGATCAGTAGAGAGTGACAAACTAGTAAGTAAAGGATTGTTTCGGTTCTCGTCGGGTGAATGGATGAAAAAACGAAACGAATAGTTTGTGTCAAATTTTATTTCAAAACCAGGAAATCAGCTTTTCGACACATTGTGACCTTTTGAAAACAGTTTTCGAGGATAAATGTCTGGGTCGATCAAATGTTTTTATTTGATTCAATAGATTTTGAAATGGCTGAGAATCAATCTATGATGATTCCTGGTCTGGCAAATCTTCAACTTTAATAATCAACGAAAACATTGCGAAAATTTATGATTGTTTACTCTCACGACTTCCAGTTGTGAAAGTGGCTATAATGAACAGTATCTAAGTTTTCACGCAGATCACTTAATTTCAACTGAAGGTTTGAACATGTATCGAGTCTCTGCGAAATTGATTTCATGCTTGTTATCAGACGAACAGAAAGAACAACCCCCAAATTCTTTAAATGGATTAATTACAGACACTGATCTCTATATTAATTAATTCAATCCAAAAGTAAAGGCACTATCATCGCAGTGACCGAAAAAAGTCGGTCGAAATATTTTAGATTTTTCTTGTAGCTGCAAAACTACCCTACGTCGCTGGGTGCCAATTTTATTACGCGCAAAGTTCTCTAAACTTGCTCTTGTTCTTAGAATAGCCGTGAGTGATAGTGAAGCCTTTCGAATAAAATTTAGAACATTATCCGGGGCGCCATGTCGTTGTCTTTTCGTACGCAGGACACATAACAACAAAAGTACCTGGAAAGAAAGGTTTTAGGTTGGATGATGAATTATGAAATGATGAGACCGCACGATGGCCTTCTGCATCAATAAGAGGTCGACCAGGTAAACACAACACTTATCATAAACTACACTTTTAAACGGAGTTCGCGTTCGCCAAATGCGCTAAAAGAGAATCGGGAAGGTGCGACTTTCCCAACAAAAATAAAAAAAAACGAACTATTTAATCTAACTAAAGAATTGAATTTAATAAAAGCAAGGTGAATGTTGAACGAAATACTGAAAATTGACTCTATATGTAAATTTACTAAAATATATGCAACTACTGAACAAATGGAACTAATTAAAGATTTCCAAACACACCTCGTATATATTCAAATTATTCGCCTTTCATGTCGTCTACTCCAGCGACTTTACCCAGCCTTATATTACCTAATACCATTTTAACTCCTTTGGTGAAGATTTATGTTTCTGTGAAGAACATGATGTTTATGATAATTATTTAAGACAGTACAGTATCATCAAAATTTTAACTCATGATGGTGGGGTTAATATAGTTGTTCTTTTAGCCATCAAAATATCCTAATATTATGAGGTTTCTTTTGCTGATTTCGATTTTTCCAATGATTTTCGATGATTTCGTAAATAGTCTCTTGGATGGAACAGAAGTTGCTGTAGTAGTGGATGTAACCATTTTTGATTACGTGCCTACATTCACATAGAGAAGAAGATGATTTCTGCTTAGATTTATTGAATGTTTGACCAAAATTCGTGTAGCGAATAAAAGTTGATTAATGTTTTGTGCTAAATAATTCAACTTTGAATGGATATTAGAAGAAAGCACCTTTTTCTGTACCATGGTTTTAAAAATCACCGAAACCATTGCGGAAACTTTTTTATAATCGAGAACGAGATATCAGCAGAAATTTAATTTCTTGTCTTACTCAGTGAATTTGTTCTCCAATATAATAAATTGATATTTTAAAGGATCACTCGTGCGCATTCATCCATTTCTGCAGAAGAAAATTCTGAAATAATTGCAGGAATCAATATCTGTCAAACTATAATTGAAAATGGCAGTGTTCCAATCACACACATATATGAATGAAAAAGATTTTAATTCAGTGCTCTACATCATGGCTAATAGCGTTCAGAGGCAGATAGATATATTCGTAATTTATGGCACAAGTCACCGTATTTGCACAGCGGAAATTAATTTTGAATATTTCAACAGGAATTACTTCAGTAGAATGAGACTTGCTTCTATAATGAAACGAATTATCTCGTAGAGATCTCAAAATTAAAGAAGGTTGGTTAGCTTCTGTTTTATTGCCTCCAAAAAAGAGAAATTACATCTCACTCTTCCTCCGAGTAATGTGATAAGAAGAATTAAAAGCTTCGGACTGAATTCTGCGCTCTTTGCAATTTAGAGCTTCTCAAAATTAGCAAGAGACAATTTCATTTAGCTTGGAAAGATATGTATGTTGATTTCTAATATTCACAGGGAGGAATATTAGTTTGGTGCGACAAACTGACATAGAGACCATTTAGTCACGTAAATATAATCGACATACTAAAACAAAAAGACTAAGGTAATAAGGAATTCCTGCTGTACAAGCATCCGTTATAAAAACAAGCTCCATAAATTGACGGGGACTTTTCGCACTTTAAAGGACGGATAAACAAATAATTGCCCGTGGAAGAAATTGTTTTTCCGGAAGTTTTACGATTCCAGCTGACGTTTCCCGATCTTGCAATGCTCCTATCCTGCAATCCTGGTTGTTACCCAACTTCCGGTTGAAATCAGGACGTGACGCAATCACAAGGCGAATCGTGCACCGTTAACTTTTAATACAAAATACAAGACTTCTGATAACATTTCCGGTACCGACGTAGGCTATGCCGACAGCGTCACACCTTTTTTGATCAAATTTACCAGATTTATAATAAATTTCCGATAGCATATTTTCCATTCCAAAACGAGCGTATCTGTTAAGATATAATTTTGATATTGATAATCCACAAGTATTATGAAAAACTTAGTTAAACCTAATTCTCAATATAATTCACAGCCTTAGATACTTTATTTCAGAACTAGAATGTGTCTGTTGAATCATTCACCATATGGTGACCCATCTGATCAAACTTATAATATATAACCTCAGAATATCGAGTCGTAGCGTTCCGCCAATAAACTCTATAACCAATAAATTGAAAGTACCGCTTCAAAATGGACCAAACAGTCGTAATTCTAAAAAACTTTTTTAATAGTGTTCCTCGTAAAAAGTTCCCAATCTTCGCTTTTTACTGGCAACGGTTTTGATTCCGAAGACGAAATCGCGCAGCGTTGTCGTAAAAACAACTCGAAATTGATTTATAAGAATTGATAAGCTTGTCTTATACACAGGAAATAGAATATAAATATTCTTTTTTTGTGGCTTGCGGATAAAGAGATGATACCTGCCTCTTACTGTTTATCAGGTTGCGATTGTAGTTTAACAATGTGTCAAGTCATAAGACCACATATTCATAATCATAATTTCTTTTCGAAATAATTTTTTTATTAAAATTGCTTCAGTCTGTCGATTTTAATCATGTCCCGTTTTGAGTGAAAATAAAAGAGTCATCTGGATGATCAAAGCGCATTTTTTACAGTTCTTGAATGTTTGTTAGTTTAGAGATCTCGCAAATTACTATCTCTCACAATCACTGAGCTTCATCAAGCAGTTTGGGTAAACCTACAGAACAGCAGCTTTCATTTAATACCAGTTTTTAGTCGTAACTATTCTATTTATACATAACTTGTGCATGTACAATCTCAAAAGGATCTTTTAGTCTTTATTGTTCAGTTATTGATCAAAGTTATATAAAAAAAAATCCCTGAAAATTTGATACAATTACCTCCAAAACTACAGATTTGGAAAATGAATAACGGGTGGTCCTGTACTGACTCAAATTGATCATAAAAAAAGCTTAATTCATTCTGATACCAACATCAGAAACTGCATGTCAATATTTTTAACTCACGAGATATTAAGATAAATAGTTTCTACCCTGAAATGGGTACTAATCCATATCAGTTCGAAATAAAAAGTATAAAATTCAATTACTGACGTGTTGCTCATTCATTAATTTTATGATTTCAATCAGGCATAATTCAGCAGTAATTATCTTTTGAATTTTTATTCAATTCTCACCCAAAACTGGGTATATGAATGAAAAAATCAAACAGCTTGTGCAAACCAACGAAACAATAGCTCTCATTGAGCATCAGTTTTAAGTTTGTAAGTGCTGTATTTGCTGAGAAATCAGGGTCACGGCAGCCAACCAGACAGCCAAAGTAAATATTAAACCGTATTTTTTCTGCAAAAATGCGCTTAAAATGAAAATGGCCTTCTTAGGTATAGTGGACGTAGACTGTAAACTGTATGATTATCAATTTCTGATCCTGCTCAACAAAGTGTCGTTTTTAATCCTTATAACACATAATATGTACCAAAGAATTAGTCCCAGAGGAAAAATTTTATACACCAGATTTTCCTGAGAATCCTGAAATGAAACTCCTTCATACTTCCTTTATATACTGCTCAGTACTCCTTTCTTCTATCTCTCACTTTCCCATATTTCCTCCATACTTCTCACTACTTTCTCATAATTTTCCGTATTCTCACATCCTTCCTATATATTTCTCTATATGTACTTTCTCATACTTTCCCATATTTCCTTCGTAACCCTCGCATTTATACATACTTTACAATCACAACATTTTTACCTATAGATCGGTTATTTTTTGCACTCCTACGGTAGTAAGGTAAAAAATTAAAATGATATGTCGACGATCAACTTAATTTTATTGTGAAATACATAAATTTATGTGGAATATATACGACAATACTTCATTAGTCCATAGTTCTACAGAATAGCACCATTAATATTTGGTTTCGAGGAATAATCTCAATTTACTTTATTGCTTGACAATTTTCCACGGGCAGTTAAAAGCACGTGTGAGTTAACGACTGGTAACCGTTATTACAGCTATAAGATCAATCTTCACTTACTTATCAGTACTCAGAAATCTGTAACTGAAACAAGTGTAACTAATGTTCGAATTCAATTTTTTCCATCAAACATTTTTCAATCTCTTACTTCAATAGCGCGAAATTATTTGCTTTGGAAGCCCTTTCAGACGCTGGGCTTATTTATTACGTGTTCGAAAACGGAAAAGTACAAATAAATCCACCGACACCCGATGATAGGAAGGTAATGTTCGGATGACACCTCACATACTCAAACAAGTATTTGCGTGTGTGTATGTGCATAGGGCAACTGAACGTGACACACGTGACAGCGATGTTCAGCGGAACAGGCGGATGTTGAAATGAATTGTTTGACATGATCCAAGGATTTTATCAGTTTTCTATAAATAATGAAGTATTTGAAGTAAGAGTATGATACTTTTTCATAGGGATTTCACTTTTTGAAACTCACATTTCATTTTTTTTATTAAACGCAAAATCTAAAGTTTTCAATATTGATTTTATACTTGAGCCTAGAAAGAGAAAGAATTAGGTTGAACCTAAAGAGTTCACGCTTCCAAGATTCTCCAGCATATAAACGCTTGGCAGTTGAGGCGATTCTCTTGCGACCAATGCCTATCTGAGATTTAGTAAAATCTGACATTTTACGTAATTGAGAACAAAATATTTCAGGGAAAAAGGATGAAAGTCTAAAAAATATTCTCATGAAAAAAAGATTGACTCCAAAAACAATACACGGCATTACTGAAAACAGTGCAAAACTTATTCAATTCAATATGAAGAAAGATGTAACAGTTTCTAATAATATAATATAGTATAGTAATAATATGTACATGGAACTGGTGAATTTGAGAGAAAAATGCTCGGAAGGTGTATGTAAAATATGTATATTTCATGACAAAGATAGAATCTGTTAGATCAATTGCCTGCATAAAATTTGACAGTTGAGAAAAACTCAAAATGTAGAGAAAAATACACTGAAAGTTAGTGTTCTTGCACATGAAAATACTAATTAAAATATTGCTGAGCTTCCTCCAAACAGAGTTTTTTGAGATGCTGCAAGTCTTTGAATTTAGTTTTCACTCAGTATATAACCTTTTCCAGACTGTAAAAAATAATATCAAGACTAATATGATAATCAATCCACTAACTCTTAAAAAATTTCACTGAATTAAAAGAGCATCAGGATACAACTAAACACTCCTGGAGAACACATCAATAACAACGGAAATACTGAGAAATGATGACAGGGTAATTATTACTGTCAACTGATTTGGATCCTCATCCGTCTTTTCCACATTTGATAGCACCTTTATCTTTCTTCCCCAAACCTACTAAATTTCAAACTGCAATAACTTTTTATGCTGCTTTTTTATGCTCACAACAGATAGACCACGAGATTCCACGTATACAAAAAATAATCTCAGTCTCAATATCTAAAAAAATGGAAGAATCATCTAGATGATGAAAGCGCATTTTTGACAGCTCATGAATGCTTGTTACGTCGGAGATTTTGCAAATTACCATCTCTCACAATTACTGAGCTTGAAATCAAGCAGTTTGGGCAAACTAACGAAACAGCAGCTTCCATTTAGTACTAGTTTCAAGTTGACTATTTGATAGGTACATAGTTTATGTATGTACAAACTGAAAAATACCTTTTAATCTTCATTGTTCAGTTATTAACTGGCGGGAGGTCAAGTGCTGTACCTTAGAATGATAATTTGATCTTTATCAAAGCTATATAAGAAAAATACACCAAAAGTAAACAAATTTTCATCCAATAATAATAATAAATTCTAATAAGCTTCAAATTCGCGTCAAACAAGTCATTGAATGAATCCCAGACAGATTTGACAACTGTACATAATAATAGAGACACCCGCGGCGAAATTTCTAACTAAATTTTCATCTACTTGAAAATAAATTTTAGTTGCCATATCCTTAATGTCATATATATCTATGGGCATTGTTTCATTTGAAATAAGTAATTGAATAATTCAATCTTCCACAATCACTGAGCTTGAATTAAAGCAATTTGTGCAAACCTACGAAACAGCAGCTATTATTTAGTACCAGTTTCAAGTCTGTAAATAGTATAGTTGCTGAGAACTCAGAGTCACGCCAGCCAGCCAGCCAGACAGCCAAAGTGAATATAATAGCGCTTTTCTCCAAAAAATGCGCTAAAAACGCGCTAAAATCGGACGTGGACATCACGTGACTCTTTGTATACCATTGGATATATAATCAAACACAAAATCTCATCATTCCACGGCTAATCGTTTTGGATTTGTCAAGTAAAATGCGCTTTTAGCCTAATCGGTTGCTATGGAAACAGTAGATCATCATTCTTATGCTAAAACATTCCTAAATACCAATATCCAAGATTCTACGATTAACAGTTCTGAATTAAAAAATAAATTCTAACTTAAGTGCACTTCCGGTTCAGTCTACTGTTATGAAAATAGTAGGCAATCATTCAGATGCTATGGCACACTGAGATACCAAATTTCAATACTCTACAACCGATCGTTCTGAATTTATGCAAATAATTCCAAAAGACTGTCAGGTATAGTGCATTTTCGGCTTAGTCGATCTCAATGAAAATAGGATATGAGCATCTAGACGGTACTATCGTCTTGAATACTGAATTCTAATATTCTACATTTAATCGTTTTGGATTTATGCGGAAAATTCAAGAAATGTTTCGAGTAAACTGCACTTCCGGCTCAGCCGATCGCAATCATAATGTAACGTGTACTACTAGATGTACTAGAAGTGCTTAATACGAAATTTCAATATTCTACGACTGATTGTTTTGAATTTATGAAGAAAATTCGAAAAGTGTTATATAAAGGGCACTTCCGCTTAAACCGATTGATACGAAAATAAGAGATGACCATTTGAATGCTACAGCAATTTCTACGGCTAATCATGCTGGATTTATGCGGAAAATTCAAAAAAGGTTTCTGGTAAAGTGCACTTTCGGTACAGACGATTGCATCAAGACCCTATACCAGTCTCAAATACAAAATTTCAGCATTATATGTTTGACGGGTTTTGAGATTTGCGAGTTACGCACATACATACATACGTACCGACATCAAGCCAAAAGTAGTCAAAATGAATCAATGAAAACTTCGCACAAGTAAGTAAAAAAGTGGGCCTTCCTCTTTTTTTCCTGGTCTCTTCATTTCAATTTGAGATATGTATTCCATTGCTGTGTTTCAACTATTAACTATTGTCAAAATACAGCAGTTGTTAAGCGGGAATGGAATCAAAATGAAATATTTAAATCCTTCACGGTATGGTTTAGAGGATTGGTGTCTGTTGCTGAGGATTTTGATGACTCAACTCAGTTTTTGGAACATTCCGTTATTTTGCGACTGTAATTGTCGATGATTCCATCAAAAATGGTGAGGAAATCCGAAAAAAAATTATGTAGGAAACAGCCCTCTTGATAATAGTTAAAACAGAAACTAAATCCTTGAGGATTGGTGTGGCAGACACTATTTTAGTGCACATTGGTAGAAACCGTGGAGTGATCAAAAATATCTGTGAAATTTATTATTCGCGAACTCTTTTCGCCAAATTTGGTATAATTGGTATTTCTATCTCACTCAGTTACCCATATTGTTGGAAGAAAAATGTCGTTTGATGTAATGCGGACTATCTTAAAAACAGTTTTATCTTCAGTCTTTGTAAAAATAGATTAACTGCAAAGAATATTTCGCTTAAATATTTTGATCCCACGTAAAAACGATACCATTTAGTTTAAATTTTTACCGCATTTGCAGCTGTTCATAATGTATTTGTTGATCTATTTATATACCTAATATAATCTCTAAAATAATATGATAAGCTCTCACATTTGTCTATTTGCGGTCTGAATTTACATTGAATAGTTGAATTACAATTAAAAATTATTTTTGCTTACATATTTTGTTCAAGTCAACCGTCATCCGCCACCGAAATCGGATAGTTTCCAAGTAACAAAGGAGAAAATAGTAAAAATTTTCAGGAATATTTCTAAAATAATTCAAGCTCATCTATTATTTCAAATATATTCACTCAGATTTTGGATCTTGAATATTCAACAAATTTTGAATAATACTTTTTTCATATATTAATAAATACTATTACGCTAATTGATTGAGTTGATTTTGCCATAAATAGCTTTTAGAGTCTGTAAAATATGACATTCGGTACTTGGAGTCAATGACCGACAAACGAGCAACATACTAACCCAATCACAAACATGACTTGTTGGTTGCATCTCCATTTGTGTTGCTGTTTTAACGCTCTTTTATGAAATGTATATTTAATGTATTGGCAAATAAATTTAAGATCGCAGCGCCACAGCGGATATTTTTGAACTAATTAAATTAGGATAAACTTGAAGTTTACATGTATTTAGATGGGCTTTTTACGATTTTTAAAGATAAAAATCGTGAATATGAAATGAAGATTTACTTTTTCATTGATATTTTTTAAAAGTATATTGTTCGTAAGTACCAGGCAAGTGAATTATTCCATCTGTTTATTTATATTTAATTCATATTTTTAAATTGAACTTAACCTTTAATTTCTAGATGATGATATTGAAATTTCAAGAATATTTTGATGCAAATGTCAGTCACGCTGTGTAAATGAGGGTGAAGAGCTAGTAAATGCTTGACATTATATTATTCTGTCGAAAATTAAATGATGATAGTGACAAGAGAGTATTTTTGCATGCTCTTGCATATAAACATCAAAAGTGCTTGAGAATCCGTATGAAATTGAAGGAGAATTGAATTGTAATGAATATGATGCCTTGGAGATTGAGAATATGAGTTGTTCTTGCAAAGCAGAAAACAGCGACAGTTGCAAGCATATGACAGCAGTTTTTTTTATTGTGTACCATGTGTTGAAAAGTTGAAGTGGCTCGAGAATGCCTTTTAATTTTGTTAAATAAACATTAGATTAGTACTTATTAGTTGCACTGTTTGTTGTTTCAAAAAATCTATCAATTATTTGAAGATAATTTGTATTTGTAAAGTATACCTGGATAAATAGGAAAGAATCTAGACAAAAATATTCACCAGTTGCAATATCTGAAATGTCCTGCATGAAAGAAAAGATTTTGAAAAACTCTAAAACTTTGGATTCTATCTTCTTTTTCAATTTAAAAGTAAAAAGTACAACAAAACGAAATAACAACCTCATTATATCAACTGTAAGAAAGCGAATGCGTAGGCTATGGCTTCATCAGTCATTACTACTACACATAATCCTCCATGGTAAATTTTTGTATTTGAAATTTCAATCAATTTACACAATATTTTTTGATGAATTTTTGCTAAAATCATTCAGAATTATTCTCTCATATATGTTTTTTATGAATACTAATTAAATAACCGAATATAGAATATGATTTATTGATTTGATTATAAGCTCATGTATATTATATATGTAGCCCGCCAAATCTATCCTAACATCACTAGTTTGAAATTCTGCCACCAGATAGAGTATCGCTTATGTTTATTTGCCAATATATTTACTTTTTACGGCGGCAACGCATGAGCTCCAAAGCGGAGTAGGAGACTTCACCCATTGCCCCCAAATACAATTCAATCGTAAATCTAAATTTAAAAATAAAAATCTGCAGATAATGCTGGTCGCATGTGGCATATTCCGACCCTGTTTTTATGTATGTACGCAAGATTTCAGTTCAAAAACCAGAAGATATAATTCTATTACTATACCCCCTAAGTAGAGTTTCAGTGGCGTAGGATGTATATTCACTCAATTTCAAGTTATTATTTATAAATTTGAAATGAAATGGAAAGTAACACATTGTGGATATCTGCGTCCATTATTGATTTCAATTTGAACTCGTCAAATGGCGAAATTAGGCATTGATTCGTATAAATAATAAATTTAACGTATTTATTCAGCTCACTTCATTACTTTGTCAGAATATAACAACATTTTTGAAACAAAGCTATTTAATGCAATTTTCGAGATGGAAAGTCAGCATACAAAAACCGACCGGCACGAGACGGAAGTGACAAATGCGTTTATTTAAAGAATAGACTGCATTCGTATGCCGTATGTTATTTTATATCTCAAATGTATCAGAAATCAATTCATATTCAACATATAAATATTCATATTAAATATGAATTTGAATAATATTCTTTTCATACCTATATTTGTCTGATATTTTATTTGATATTTCAAAATTCAATGTTTTGTTACATTTGGAGAGGTAAATGGAAGAAAAGGAGATAGTGATTCTACCATTATATATTTATATATTTGTATAGAAAGGTGTGAAAAGCTTCGTGAAGTGTTCATTCACCGACACACCAATTTTTTTAACACAATTCTTCTAATAATAAATTTCAAATACCTCGTACTATGAAAAACTAAAATACAAATCAATTTAGGGCCATCTAGACATGTTTTCTACGATGCTATCTTGATCTTTTACATTTCCCATTGCTTGGAATATAACACTGCAATAAAAAGGTACCTAAAAGTGTCTTATTCAGAAAGGGCTCAAGAATAAATTGGATGCAAAGAAAAAATTTCGATATTATTTCGGATGTCGCCTGTTGGAATTTTTTTGATCAATATTAACTAGAATAATATTAAAAAACTCAAATTCATTCATGTAAAATTATCTTCTTCCTCAGAGCTGTTATGCCCGCTATACACAATCATATTTGTACATACAATTTTAAATGTATTTCTTTTCCTTTTTATTAATTTATCCAAGCAATTTACACGATCAAACATTCCTTATTTTTACTCACTTATACTAAGTACAAGGAAGTATTGTGAAACCGACAAAATTCACCTATCAAGATTTTGACTATTTTCGACTTGATGTCGGTACGTATGTTCATGCGTAACTCGCAAATCTCAAAACTGGTTGAACGTATAATGTTGAAATTTTGTATTTAAGACTGGTTTAGGGTCTAGTTATGCAACTCGCATTATGGTTCCAATCGTCTGTACCGGAAGTGCACTTTACTTGAAACTTTTTTCGAATTTTTCTAATAAATCCAGAACGATCAATCGTAGGATGTTGAAACTCAGAATTTGAACTTGATGTTGTATCAGAATGGTTATCTGCTATTTTTGTATAAATCGGCTAAGCCAGAAGTGCACTTTACTTGAAACTTTTTTCAAATTTTTTGCATAAATCTAGAATGATCAGCCATATTGAAATTTAGTGTTTGAACTTTTTGTGGCATCAAAATAGTTATGTACTATTTTTGTATCAATCGGCTAAGCCGGAAGTGCAGTTTATATGTATAACAGACATTCAGAATTTGCCATATAAAACAATCAGTTTAATTGAAATGATAAGGTAGGCAATGATAATCTGTTGTCAATTTTTTGATTTTGTTTCACATTGTACATGTAAATATATTATTAAAATAATTATACTTTATTGAATAAATTTGTGTATATATCAAATGATGTACAAGTAAGTCACGTGATGTTCACGTCAGATTTTTTATTATAGTTTTTTACAGAAACAAAAAACCTTCTGTGATGATATTAGCATTGACACAGCACACTGTCAGCTGCTTGAACCATAATAAGATTAAAGCTAAATGCTAAACGTGATTCACACAAGGCAGCAACTACAAACTCTCAAGTTCCTAGAAATCACTAAAATTTCATGAAAATGGTTCTTACAAATTAGAACATGCTCTATTTCAACTATTTTTACAACTTCGTATTGACAGAACTCTATCGCTCTACACGGTCAAATATAATTGAGCAATAATATTTTATGAAATTACATGTATATTCATAACCGTATAAACCGGGCATAACAATATTTCCGGAAATTATTGGGATATTCACGAACCGTTGGTAATACTAAAAGTGCACGCTCCTCACCCATATTTAATCAATTATTCATGAAAATCAAACTATTCAACAAATAATTACTAAAATCAATAGTCATGCAATTAATAAAAAAAAGATAATAATAATAGGTCAGGATCTGCGACCTCCATGGTGGATCTACACATACACACAGACGGACAAAGAAGCATGCCATCTTTCAAATGCAAATTTAGGTTATTAAATGTAACAAAAATAAGAAAAAAGGATCTCCTCTCCGAAAAGCTTATCAAATGTTGATTATTCATTAAATTATCGTACTTATTATTCATCAAAACTTGAGGCTAGCGCGATAGTCGGAAGTATGCAATAGCTGAAAACCAATTTTTAAACTTGTATCAGTTGTGATCAAATTTTGAATATTCCATCTACTTGTCCTTCCTATTCAAACGACTTAGGTATCCATCATATTTGTGTAATTTCTTTTTGTACTTGTTTTACGGCCAGTTACACCACTGTTCTTTGAATTTTAAATTGCACTTGAACAAGAAAATCGGAATCGAAATAATCACACGTTTGATTTTTGAATTTTAATAAGCTATTGTTCAATAGAATGGCACTTAAAATTCAGGAAGTGGTGCAGCTGGCCTCTCAAAATGGCCGCAGGTTTATGAAAATCATTCAATTTGTGTTGTAGTGCTTTCTGATGTTTTCATGAAAATAGTGGATGATTTCATTCGGTCATTCGTGGTTTATGGCGCTTTTAATCTTCTTTTATATTACGCATTCCATCACGAATACGAGAGTTCCACTGATATAATGGTTGAAACATATTGCAGAAGTAATGACAATTATATTTTCATTTTTAACAGATGATAACATTTCCAATTTGCTGGTATTTTACGAGTAATTGTATTAATAATCAAATTCGATAAATATACATAACAGCTGTAAAATCATTGAATAAAAGCCTCTGGCTCTTCCAAATTAGCACTTAGAGGTATTGCCAGAATTGGATTACTTTCCACTTGACCGTTTTTGTAAAATATCTTTTGCACGATATTTATCTAGCAAAAATTTTATTTTTTTCATACAACAATATTGTTCCCTTCAAAGTACATCAGCAAAGTCCTTGTTTCCAGTCTTGATAGCAGCGTTGGAGGACTTCAACTGGCAGAGTCTTCAACATGTCGGTCACATACTTTTGAATGCCCTCCAGAGTCCCAATATGTCGTCTTTTTGAAATATTTTCCAATTTCGGGAAAAGGAAAAACTCATAAGGACTCAGACTAGGTGAATAGAGGGATTGAGAATCAATAGACACTTGCCTACAATGTCCCTTATTCCTAAACCTTTCAAGGACATCTTTAATAAAACACTTGGTTGACAGTTTTCCTGGAGATATAATTTTTTTATGCACCATATTCCTACTGCAAAAAAGCGAGTCAGCATTGTTTTGATCTTTGATTTGCTCATTCGAGCTTTTCTTGTCCGGGGAGATGTTTCAGTGTGCTACTCCTCTCTTCACCGCTTTGTTTCAAGATCGTACTCGAAAATCCAGGATTCATCACCTATCCTCTCAAGAAGGTCAACGCACATGTTTCTTCGATTGTCCTATTGCTCAATTGTAAGATTTTCAACACTATTTTGGCACTAACCTTTCGCTTGTGCAGATCAAAATCACGGTGAAATTGTTCAAGTTTAACTAGTTACACATCATCCTTTTGAACGACGGTCTGATCTCACAAGAGCTGTCACATAAGAGCTGTCACACATTCAACGTTTCCGTCGATTTTTGAAATTGAAGATCCTCCTAGCCGAGGTTCATCTTAAACACTTTCTAAGTCTTCCAAAAATGTTTTTTGCCATCGAAAAACTTGTGCTCTTGATAAATAATATTCCCCATAGACCTGTCTCGACTTTTCAAAAATCACACTTTTAGATCCTCCAAATTTAACACAAAACTTAATGGTATAACGTTGCTCTAAATTCCGCTGATTTCGGAACACACAATTAAACTAATGGCGCTCTCAAAAATCATGTGATGGCTGTACGGAGCTGAAACTCGGTCTGAGCATCTAGATGAGATGAACACACCTGTCTAGACAAGTAGACCAATACAGCGTTGCCAGATCGCTTACAATGTTGTCAGTCTCATTACTTTTCTCACATACCTCGTTTGCTTGTAGGGCAAATAATAGAAATGAGGCAGCATTAGCATGTAGCTGCCGTCCTCAATTCCCTAAATTTTATCAAATCTCACTTTGAATTTTATGTCTGAATACCAAATGAATACTAATGGCTTCTGAATGAATCGAATTGAATAAGTTTGTAGGATACAGAAAAAAAAATAATATCATAAATAATTTGATACTACCAATTTACAAATTATTTTGTTCAATTAATGTACAGCATCCTAAGCTTTGGAAGAATGAGCATCCAGTAAATTTCAATCCCCAAAAGAATGAAAACGGACTATTCGTGTTCATTAACGTAGATATAGCCTGAATCTTTAGTCTTTAAAACGTAGAATAAATGAAAAAAGTGTGTTCCGTGATTAGTGATTCATATGTCTGTTTCACTAGGACTTGCTCTGCATCTTTAAAATAATTTTGAGTAGTTTCTCTTCAAATCTCTAAGTGATCTCAAAGTTCAATCATCTGTTTTGGAACACATTCATTTCCATTTTCCAACGAATACTTGTTCAATGGATAACTATGTAATGTAATACATAGTTATTCAAAATGAGGAAATTCTTCCTACATAGTGCCGTATTTTATATTTGACATAAGCGCGTATTTTCCCTGAATCTTCAAGTGGTATCGAAGTTCAATCTATTGTACCTAGTGTTAACGTAATCGCTTCCTTTCGAAAGCTCTGCGAAAAATTCTAGCTATCAATCCACAAATAATCATCAAAAAAAATTACAATGTTATCACGTTAGATCTTTTTTGGCAGTTAAAAGCTAGTACTTGCCGATTTTTTACCTTAGCTAGCAAATTTTAAGCTCTGCAACAAGACATCTCCGTCTTCATGACAATAATAAGCTTTAAATTATAAATATATTGAGTAGCAAAAATCCTATATAGATTCATTTATTACTATTTCACAAAGTTATTACAACTTGTTCTGAATCAATTACAATTACTAAAATATGAAGCATTCATATATCTACTTCTACAGATGTACATATAAACCATGTCTTCTCAAACATATACATACTTGTGTGAGCTCAAATTCTTTGCTTCAAATGGATTCAAGGAGGAAGAGCAGGTGCAGAACAAAAAAGATAGCAGAAAATAAAAGAAACACGAATGTAAAATGTAGCAGCATTACTGGCATTAGTGCTACATGTCCAATGTCCAATCCAGCTCATGTATAAATAACAACCTTTCCAAATCCTCTGACGATCAAGAAGCATTCGACTCGACAGATTAGTCTTTCGGAGTAGGCCTTTAACATTTTAAAGCACACAAGGATAAGATAGAGAAAATCGAATTTGACTCATATTTCATTTACATTGGATTGGAGACGCTGTACGTTCTTGGAAGATGTAAGTACGTACTTCACAAAGTTTGAAAGTTACTAAGTATTTATAGTTATCTGAAACCGAAACTTGAGCGCTCACGTGGATTTACTTCAGTTTTGGTTTATTTATTTATTTTACAGGAAGTTGTTAAATAGCTTTGAATTGTTGGCAATAAATCTGTTTCGCTTTAATCCAAGCAGATTTCCAAGTGTTAGATTCTGCTAAAATTCTCATTTATATGACAACATTATTTAATGAAGTTATGTATAAATATACTGAAGAAGATTCATTCTGTTATAAAATATCATCTTTAATACTAATATACACTCTATGGCATGATAGCTGATGCAATTGAAAGAAGAAACTATCAAACATAGATACGACTCGCCCCAATAAGGAGCTATAAACTTCCATAAAAGACGACTCATCAACCTTGTATGCGAATTGAGAAGTAACTGTCGAATTAGCTGAAATTTGGATTGTATAGTGCGCGCCAAGATATAAGAAAACAAGCCTCCCAGCGAATACTTAGCAAAAGAATTATCCCTGAATTTATTGAGATGCAAAGGTAAAATAGAACAGGGTCTTACTCAGAGATATTTTATTTAGTATTTTAGCAACCGCAAAAATGTGCGACAAGATACTGTCCCGCATGAGTGATAAAAAATGAATCTCCAAGTACATTTAAAGAATCATCTTGATTATACAAATAATAATAATAATATCCAAAGTTACTTAAAGGTTTGATATTGGGATTCCTGTAGTCACGAAACCAGTCTGCAAGTATTAATTTGCTTTTCTACTGCGCTAGTACGTGTTTCTGTTCATTGTTTTATATTTTCTAAATAAAGGCAAGTTCAGCTTATATTCATGAAGCATTTTTTTCTACAATCCCATCAGTTTTCATCTGTCAAAGTTTGTTCTTTGAGCTCATAGGTCATCCTGTACAGCAAAGTTTCTTTGAATATGTTCAATTATTTGAGATATTATAAAGAACAACCTATTCGATTCTAAACGTTCACTTTTAAGTTACATCACTTCCTGAAATTTTAGAAGTGAGCCACTAAATATGGCTGCCCTATGTTGGGCGCCGAATTCATCATTTGAAATTTAGAATAAATGTCTAAATAACCACACGACTCCAAATTCAATTCTCAGAATATTTAGAAACAACTGCAATAAAAAAAAAAAAATTGAAAATTGAACGTCATAAAGTTATTTCTCGTCCCTAGGCACTGACCTGTGGAAGTACCTGCAATAAAAGGTAGAATTTGGACGGAAGATATTTGATAAAATTCAATCTTTAAACGTCGATCAAGATGCCACAGAATTACAAAATGAAACAATATCTCAAAAGTTATATACACCAGTTAAAGGAAACGATAGAATCCGAAGCGGTAAAAGCGATATTTTTCTCCAAAAAGTAAAATAAATTTCATAGAAGTAATTATTTGATGAACGTGGATATCTTGAAAATCCAATCACATGAAAATCAGAAAACGTGTAACAAAATTCAGACCCTGAATGTGAATTAAACAAAAAAGCACCTTAATGGTGTCAATCAAAAAAACAAGTTTAAAGTCAAATTTCTCAATAAACATAGCTGATGTTCCCCAGAGTCGCAGGAGAAGCTACTCGATCGTCGCTTCTAAATAAAAATATTGTCACTTGTACAGAAATAGAATTCAGAAAAGCACCATTTAATAGAAAACTGTACCATGTAAATTTGTAGTTTTTTTTTAGTAGAGTCGAGTTCACTACTTTCACATTTTTATTTTATTTCCGAACAAGTATAGATCTATTGATTCGTGCACTATTTTACTGTCTGCAGTTTTATAACTCAATTACTTAACTACTGATATAAAACTTTTCATCTGATTCAATCCTGTACACTCACATGTAGAGCGTGCGAAAGTAGAAAAGCATCGAGAATGCATTCACGTCACGTGGCGTCGTCTCAGCGACAACACCCCAATTTCCTGCACATTGAACTGCGAATCCCTTGTTCCTGTTACTACATTGCTATTGTGAAAAACTATCTCACCTTTTAATCTCACATTTGAAGCTGAAACGAATATATCTTATTCTTTCCCAACAATATAGGCAGAGCCGGAACTAAGGTATTGGCCGCCTGTGGCGAATCATAAAATTGCGCCCTTGTTTTGTGTAAAAGATTATTATGAATATAATGCAAAAAAAAAATTATTCTTCAAACCAAGTTAAAGCAAAATTATAATCAATCAGGTACATCAAATATTACTAGCATCTTAATATCTATTATATGAAGCAAAAATCGATGTCATAATACAAAAAAATCTGCTGTGGCCACACAGTACTTTCCCGACTATTAATTTCCTGTCTGGTCTCATCACTGTTTTGGAGTGTCGCATCAATTAATTACATATTTCAAAGTGGCAGCTGTCATTGTCAAGGTGACAACTGTCAATGTCAAAGTGATAACTGTCAATGTCAAAGTGACAGTTGGCAGTTATATTTTAATCCTATATAAAATAAGTACATATTTTTGAAATTATAGACTCCTTTTCTAGATTTTTGGTATTTGATCGCCGGAAATTTAATTTGAAGATGATATCGTGGATTCCCTTCCGAGAGCTTTAAATTGATACCAAACTAGACATTATTTAAATTTGTAAAAGAAACGATCAACAATCGTTTCAAAATCCTCTCTGACACCTTCACTAGAATTATCTCTGCAAGAGCTTTAATTTGATACCAAACAAGATAGAGTGAGAATTTTAAAAAACCAATTGACGAACGTTTGCATGTGATGTCCAAATATGAGTGATGATAATTCCAATTTCACATCATAATTCTCATTATGTCTTTGCTTTAAAGAAATATAACGAATTTTATAATAAATCAAATTTTAATAATGAAAAATGAGCCCCTGATAATTTGGAGAAGCGTTTTAGGTAAATGCTGTGCCAAATTATTTGAGGATCAATTTTAATCATCTCATATTTTATGATGAATACTATCGTTAAAAAAAAAACGCAAAAAACTAAGAAGTTTTATCAATAAAGTTTTGGTACCACTGGTTGAAAAAAGCTCATCTACGAACTTGAACTTGGCTTTTGGATGGAAAACTTATAAATAAAATTCAATTTGAAAATTCGTACGCGTTCTCAGGTTATCGTGCTTCAACACAAACGGACCGATAGACATATCGGTTTTGTTTAAAACTATGTCTTTTGGGTTCAGTAGGATCTAAAACGTGAAGATCCATCAAAATCTCGAACTGTCAAAAATCACGATTACAATGCTTTTCCTATTATAACCTTTTCGGTCCATTTGGTCAGCCCGCTGGACAATTTTATCTTTTATTTTCCGAAATTAAGCACCTGACGATTTTTTAGGTAGCATACGGCTATCTGGTTAAATGAAAATGTTCTATTTTGAGAATAAAATGATGTCACAATATGAAAATAAACTTACTTGCAGGAGATACCAGAATAAATTGATTTTGAACAATAGATGAAAAGTTAAAAGTTAAAAAAATATATTCTTCCACAAATCAAGCGTAGCAGAAGCTGGACAATTTGCTGATACAGCAGTGTGCTGAGCAATGTACATCTCCAATAACCAATATAAACCCAAGTAAAATTATATAGTTGACCTTAGGATGAGATGGGTAGCAGGTAGTATAACGGTATAAGCTTTCTCACCCAAATCCCGTCATAAGACATTACTTAAATTTGAATTTAAATAATTTGTTCAATGCGGTTCATAGAATTTTGCGCTCCTTAGAAGTTTGCGCCCGTGGCAAGGGCCATCTTCGCCACGCCCTAGTTCCGGCTCTGAATATAGGTGCCAAAATATTAAGAATATGTTTTAATACGAGCATTCGTTGTGGCATTGTTCGTAAAAAAAAGAAAACACCTCTTAAGAATATCTAATATATATTTCATCTAATAATAATAACAATAACAAAATTGAAAATAAGGACAAAAAATAATCCAATATTACTGCTCTTACTTTCTAAATCACCTGTATCATAATATTCATATGAAAACTTTACTGATTTTGCACTTCTCTTCATTTCAGTATAATTTTCGAATTTCTTTATTGTGTCATTGATCCATTTCAAATATTTATCCACCCTTGTATAGACATCCGCACCAAACCTAAAAAAAAGAACAGTTGATTAATTCTTTATTTGATTTGACTTTGCATTTAGTTCTTACCTGGGTGCTCCACATCCGTAAGACCAAGATGATAATCCATATTGCTTCGAGCCGCACATTAAAGGGCTCCCTGAGTCCCCCTAAATACAGAATATTAATAGTATATTTATTCGAATTCTACAAGTGTTTTTCGTACTCGACATAATGATTTTCTTCCTGGGTAATATAAGGTACATATTTGTAAACTGGTAACATCAAAATTCAATCCTATTTCTTCGTAGTTAATACGTCTACATTGTCTATTTGAAATTAAAGGAAGCACCAAGTAGATTAATCTGGAATCACTGGCTTTATCCCTGAAAAGTATCACATAGCTCAACAACACAAAATTTTCAAGTGAATAAGCTCAAAATTTCAAGAATATGTGAAAGATATATTTTTTCGTCCATTATTAATAAAAAAAAAATACTGGATTGAGAATTGTGACAAAGTTAAATTCACCTCGATTGGAACTATGTGCAGATAAACAACAATTGCGCATACTTTTGGTTACAATACCCAGGTGACTGCAAATTAATTATAGTTTGTACTTTTTTCCTACATTTCACTGAATGAAACAATAATTATTGTTGATCTATTATTTTTTGACATTTGGCGGAAAAATATTGTTTGTATTTCGTGTGCGAAGTGATTGTATTTTGTTGCGCTTTCGAATGAATTTGTTACCTCGACCTAACGGTCTCGGTTAAAACTGACATTCTCACGCGCAACAAAAAAACAATCACTTCGCACACTTAATACAAAAATAACTATTTCCTCCCCTAGAACTTCCAATTAGAGGGTTGAATGGACTGAAAGATATGTCATGAAATTGGCCTAAAAACGACATATAAAATGCGAATTATGCGAGAACTAGAGCCCCTATCTGTATTTGGATTGCAGATTTGGGTTATAGAGGGTCAAATAATTGCGTAGCTCAATTTTTAAAATTTTTATTATTCATTTTAAAAACAAGAACGAAAAAAGGACTTTCTCTCTGATTTTGTTTAAATTCTGTACATAAGCTCTTTAAGGATCTATTCTTCGATAAATAGAGTCAAATCAATTTCTAAGAAATATTCAAGGGATGAAACAACTCCTCGAATTATTATTAAAATTTTGTACGTAATAGCTATGGTTTCTAGAAGTTAACGCAAATTTTTGGTGCATTCATTTTCAATTTAATTTGATAAAAGTTCATTGAATGTATGAAAAAAGTTGAAATTTGAAAGATAATATGGCCTACAATTGGTTAGTGACTGGAAAGCTGAACTTCTTGAGGATATTAAAATAAGCAATATTTTACGAACAATAATTGGAGTCACTAATAATGTTATCTATAAACGTAATATATTTAAGTTATCAACTCTACAACGCAAATAATAGAAATAATTATGATCGCGAAAGATTCTGAAATTATTCTAATATATAGATTTGAATTTTCTATGGAAAACAATTCTTTTTTAGAATTATTCATTTTTTGAATGTTCCATAGCACAGCATTTCACATATTTCACAGTTTTTGTGTGAAATTTTTATTTATGTGATTTCTTCTTTATCTTGTCAGCCGTGCAATCGGCATTTGTGCCCGATAGATGGTGTTGTCTGCAGTTTTTGCTACAGCGCATCTTTTATCGTTATGAGTTTATACACTCTGGGATCCAAGTCTTGATTATCTTGGGCTTGGCTATACTGTACTGAGGAGTCCTAATAAGGACGAAACATATGTCTACAGTTGCATCCCCGGTCTAAGATGATGGTGGCTTCAGCCCCGACTCTTAGATTTGAATTTTCTATGGAAAACAATTCTTTTTTTGAATGTTCCATAGCACAGCACTTCACATATTTCACAGTTTTTGTGTGAAATTTTTATTTATGTGATTTCTTCTTTATTCTAATATAGTTTCACACGTGAAATATTTTCAAATCTTGATTTCAAATTTACCTATCGTTCAACTTTTATTGTGCAAAATTTGATGAAAAGCAAAATTGCATTCGAAGTTCGAAATTTTTAGGAGTCAACTTTAAGTTATTATGCAAAATTTCAGGGTTTTCATTTTCTTAACAAATTTTGGTGCATTCTAAACTGCGAAAGGCTCGTTTCCCACATTATGAGCACTTGTGGGATCTCAATGCATTTTTTTCCATTGGTTTTGGCCGAATCGCTGATTTTATAGGAATACTTTTCTTTTCATCTGCAATATAACTATAGTTAAATTCGAGGTTAAATTAGACTTTAACTTTAAAAAAAGTCTAACCACACTGAATTTTTCTGAAGGCCTTTATTTTGATATCCTTGAAATCCTCAATTCAAGTCGTAAAAAATTCACGGCTCCTCGAATTAACGAGACTTCAAGATCTCATTAGGACATTGAAATAGAAAATTGAAGTCTAATTTTACTGGACTAATCGCTATCTATGTATAGATTTTCATTTATAATTTTTCTCTTTTTTATCGGGGTAAACTTAGAAACAAGAAAAAAAAACTGGTAACACGGACAGAACTATGCACGTAGAATAGAACATTATCAGTTGTTTTGTTAACTGAAGATTTAGTACCATTCTCATCACAGTTTTATGTATGCTGAACGATTTTTGACGTCAAATATTGTGCAATTGTAGTTCTTATACATAGAATGAAATACTATAGTATTGAAAATTAGCTTCAAATTATTTAAAAATCTTCAGAACAACTCAGAGAGACTGATTGAATCTTGTGATATCTTAAATCTTGCATAATAACGAAGAGCTCCAGTTGACAGATATCAACTTTCGGTAGCTTTTGATTCGCATGTAAAAAGGTAATTATTTTATTGAAAACTACAAGCTGTGGATTTAGGAGCTTTGAGATCGTACTACTTCCACATGACTGAGTGACTGATCACTAATTTTCTTGCGAGCATTTTCGCACAATTAGGTAAGCTACTGTTTAAAGTTGGATTTAGGTAGTGCCTACATACATCAAAAGGGTAAAATTAGTGTTGGTTTGAAAAGGAAAACTATCAACCCAATGTACTTCAAAGCCAAGAATTAGATACAGAGAGGAGCAGTAATTATATAACTAGGAATGAAATTTTCGCACATTTACTTGCGATTATGTGCTTTGAGAATTTGATACTAGACTCCAAGTCAGACTAAATTTCGGATACTATTCAGAACAAGAAATATCTTTATCACCTGTAATTTCTAGTCTTTTGCAAGATTTAAGACAGCGCCAGTCTCCTTAAACTGTTTTCATACTTTTTTAATGGTTCATAAAATCATATTCAGTACAAAAATCATTCAGCATATACAAAATTGTAGTGAGAATGATACTCAATCCTGAACAAACATAAAACTGAAAATTGATGCTTCATGTCGCATCCCTAATGTCAAATCTGTATTTGATAGCTAGCAACGAATCTTCCCAGACTTTATGTCTGACTACTAAGTTTAATAAAATCTGAGCAACTATATGTTGCTCTTTTTCACACTTCAATATCTATTTTCATCATTTGTAATAATGTCTAGAAAACTAGAGTTTTTATTATTTGCTTCTTAGTTTACTATGACCATCGCTTAATATAATTCACATCCACGATACGCATTCTTTTTTCTGAACATGAGTCAATGTCTAGCTCATAAAATCAGAATCACATGAAGAAAATAATTTTCAGTGATTCATTTATATCTCGTTGCTAGTCGTTCCCATGTTTACAATGTACAAAATATTTTCCGCTGAAACTGTTGCATTTCAAACTCGTGCTCTCAATTCATTCAACTCATCAAAGCATGTTTTTTGTACAATTAGTGATGAAAGGACTTTTTTCCATTCATTCCACTTCGCGTCTGCCGCCGGGCCTTAAATTAAACATCATGAAATAAAGCATTGCTTTCAACACTAGTGATACAAACAACTATTCGTTATTGTAATCATCACGAACTCTTTATCAAGTCATACGAGACACAATATCCTCCTGTATCTACAAAAAGTTAGTTCAATCGTTAATTTTTCTTTTGTTTGGAGCAGGGAAATGTTTAAATAATTGAATATAGTGTTCTTTCCAAAAGCTATACACGACTAGGTTTACCACCTGACCTGAATAATCTTGATTTTATTAGAGATCGTATTTTTGTCATAAAGCCGTAATTACATCTATTTGGAATCAGGGTTAACTTGATTAAAATAAATTGATTTGAAGCACGATTTAAATCAGTGTAATTTAAAAAAAAAAGCATTAATTCAAATACTTTTTTGATCTATCTTGTATTTTCTATTAATTCAATCATATTTCTTTTGCAGAACAAAATCATGATCGACAAGGGATCATTTGATATATTTAATAGAATGTTTTTTTTTAATCTTCAGTGTTCTTGAAATAGCATGTAACTCCTGAGCTGTAAACTCGTTTATTTCATACTCGTGCTTCAACTTTAAATGCTCAATAATGATCTTTTGAAGCAATTCCACGTACTAATAAATGATCAAATATTAATTAATATAACTACATTCTGTAATACAACTTAAAAATTTTGATAGATCAAACAAAACATTATTAATTCAAGAAAATCAATATTTTTTTAATTTTGTATTTATATTGTTTCTCTAACCTTACTTGGAATCTATAAACACAAATAATTATAATGGAAAAAACTTAGAAGTAGTGTTCAAATAAAAAACATCCCAAGGACTAAAAACCGCAATTCTTTCGAAAAAATCTGGATTTTTATCCTATCGCAGCCAGAATTTTAATTTCATCTCTTGGTAACCCTGTACGCAGCAATGTCATAATCTAATATTATGAGTGCAAGTTCATCCCTGCATATCTTAGTCAATTTATGTGATAAATACATAGTATCTTAAAATATTATTATAATTACTCATTATATGACCACCGTTCTTTATTTTTGTCGTAAATCAACACATTATTCGGTCCTGTTCTTCCCCAGCCACCAGTATAACAATATTTAAATAAAATTGATAAATCATCTTTCTCTTCTTCTAATGGTAAATGTGCCAACAATATATTAGAATCTTCTTTGAATGAAACACGAACCTAGAATAAGAAGAATGAAAAAAATCCTTAATTTCAAAACTTTACATTTTGAGCATTGATTGAATTTGTTCTGAAAACTAACGAAAATATGTTTTGGGGTGAATTTAGCCAGTTTTAGGGAATATAAATGGAATATTCAATTTTTTTTTTCAACTGCTGAGTAAACGGTATTTTTTTCGCATATTGAACTATATTTTGAGTTAAAAACAGAAGACGTTACATACTCTTTTCAATTATTTAGGGTCTTAATGAATCTCAACATAGTGTTAACTGATGTTTAGCAATCATGTGGGGCAAATTGCTTCTAATTTAACTTGAACATTTCTTGCGGGCTGTTTTCAGAGCTTCTCCATGTTATGCTTTAAGGTTTCAAACAGTAATCTGCACCATTAGACAACCATTTTGAATGAGGTATATTCTTTAACAATATTCAATATCCTGTCGTATGATAAGCAGTATTATTTTGCTGGAAGAGATGTTTGATATCTTCAAACGCATCTGTCCAATTTGTTATTTTAGATATCATCGAAGGACCATAAATGTGTTTGAATAATATCAAATGTATCTTCTAACAAGATAATGTCCTCTAAAAAGGAAGTCAACAGGGTTGTTAAAAAAACCACTTTTTCAGATTTTGACCAGGGCACTGGTCAAAAATGGTTGAAACCGTCCAGAACTGGTTTTAACCACAATTTTTTTTTAAATTCTTTTACTGTTTTTTATTATATATTTATATGTTATTTATATCTTCCTCTTATTTTATTATCTTATTCAATCATAGAATATAGAATAATAATGATTATGTGTGCATGAAAACGAAAAAAAGGAATAGATTTATTCCATCGGGTACTCGAGTGTAGTTATAAATAATACACCTAAGGGAATTTTCTAACTTACAAACAAATAAACATGAAACTAAATAAATTCATTTTTAAAAGCTTAATAGGGAATATGCATGAAATTTTAATTTGGTTCAAATATTTCTATTCCGAATTTTTATTGGTCGGAAATTTGTATTAAACCATCATTTTGGTGATTAATATCTTTCCAATCGCTTAAAATTAATAAATAAAAGTGCAAATCAAGCGAGGGAAATTCAAAGTTCTAAAACGCAACACCATTGGTTAAAACGAAACGTGACGTCAAATACTATGCCAACAAATGCGCACTGCTTACATTTTATGGCATTGCAGGCTTTTGATTAGAAAACATAGTAATAACGTGTGTGTGTTGTAAATTCATTTATTGTTTAAGTGTAATTTTAGCATCCTAGTGAGATTATAAATCATTTAAGACAAAGTGGTTTTGTAAAAGCACAATCGAATAATCTGCCAAGACTAGATCCATTCATGATGTCGTCTTATTTTCTTTCAGATCCAAATTTTACGTCCGCTGAAGTAAAAAGAGTGAACACTGCAAAGTAATTATTCAATAATAACACATTATGTATTTTAATAAATACTATCCGAAATATGATGAGCAGTAAACATAACCTATAATTTTTGTTTAGCTCAAAACGAGCAAGTGTTAAACGAAGTCGCATACATATACTGTATTTTATTACTAAAACTAATCACATATAATGTTATTCATGAACTATCAAGTTTATTATGATACTTCAACTCTTCTGATAACCTTACATCATTTCTTACGTATCTTAAAACCTGTCTGGATTGGAAAAAAGACTTCATCGGCTACATTTTTGATAGTATTTTGCATTCAGGCACAATGTAATACTTATAAACTGACTTTTGAGCTTTTTTAATACTGAAATAAGTTGAGAACGAAAACACCTAGAGTAAACAATGGACTGTAATGTCACTAGGCATAATATTTGACGTCATCAATAGAGCGCGCAAAAATGGTGGCGTTTAAACAGCCCAAAATTATTCTCAATTTTAAATATGTTTTTAAACTTGATCACAGCACTTTCAAACATAATTTATATTTTTAACTATGTTATAACGATGTAAACAGTGAATTAAAAATATAAAATGAATTCATGAATATACCCTATCAAATTTTATAAAATTGTCAAGAATGTATCAGTGGTAACTAATGAATAAGTAATACAAGAAACTCATATGTAGATAGAAAAGACCTACTTTCGTTCATTATATTGCGCAAATCGGGTACTTTTTGTTCAGATGGTAGGAAAAAGCGTATTTTGTTTATTCTCTGAAACCTTATATAGATATATGAATGTATAAGTATAAAAATATGAATCAAATTATAATATTCAATATTTCAATAATAACCACCGGTCAAAATAGGATAATGTCCAGGACGGTTAAAACCGGTTTAAACCAGTGGTTTTAACCACCCTGGTTTTAACCAAACCACCCTGGAAGTCAAGTAGTCCAGATTTCTTGCCGATCGAAAACTTATAGCATATCATGAAGAAGATGCGATCACAGCCCGCAAAAAACATACCAAAATTACGAACTCATTTCCAAAAATAAAAAGAATAGTAGCAATTTGTCTTTAGATGATTGCTAAATATCAGTTGACACTATGTTGAGGCCTATCAAAGCCCCTAATAGTCGAAAAGGCCATTTAATTTTCTATGTTAGTAAATTTTCTGTATTTTGGTGATATTAGGAAATAATTAAAACTCTCTTTTTTTTGTTACTTGGTATAACACTTAGTACGCGAGAAGAGAATAAACATTATCTGATAGAAAATGTGTTAATTTCCATTAGTTTCCCAGAAACTGGCTAAAACCTTTTTTCTTGTTAATTGGGTGAACTTTACTGCAACAGAATTCCTATTTCACTAGCATTTAACTTTTAACATCACTGCAGTGGAGGAGCTCACCAACTATTCGACTTTAAAAAAATCTATTTACTTTTAATAACGCAATATCATTTATCAATGTATTTGGATTATAATCTTCGTGAGGAATAACTCTTTCAACACGTCTTGTTTGACCCAAATTGAATTTTATAGAACCATGTATTGTTGTCTTGAAGGTGTTGTCAATCAAGCCAGCACCAAGATGATACATTTTGTCTTTTCTGCGGTTAAAAAAATTATTTTTTAATAATTTTTTTTGTATTTGATAAATCTAGAATACGTGAAAAATGTTTATAAAGAAAATAATTTATTTAAATTTGATGTACTTACTCTTGAACACAATGAGCAGCTGTTAAAACCCAATCAAACGCTATAAGTGATCCAGAACATATATGTCCAGCATTCGAGTCAGAAGATTTGACAAATATCTGTGAACAGTTAAGCATCTAATTTGGATATTAAGATAAAGATTAATCAAATACATCAATGATGTAGGGCAACATGCTGTAAAATCCATAGCTTCCTCCTATCATTTTTCACTTATGAAGCGCATGGATTAATGTATTTTATAATTAAATTTTGATTCTACATGACATCTGCCAATAAGATGAAACTGACAATTTGAAACAATTGATTGACTTTCATAGCCATATTTCATATTTTTCAAAATGTACACTCATGCATTTCGTTTATTTGCATTTCGCAGTCCCCGACCAGCATAATGAAATAGGAGAAGTATTGTAATCGTAATCAGACAGTACGAGATTTTGATAATTTTCACATTTTAAACCCTACTGAACCCAGAAAAACATAATTTTTAAAAAAATCGATCCGTCTAATGCCCGTACTTATAGTCGAAACTCAATCTCGTTCTTGAGTACTTGGCCAAGTCGAGGTGAAGTCACCATAGATACTTACTTGAAAATCTATCCTATAGTCGATACTCCGTAAATTTGTGGAAAGCTTGAGATTTCTTGTTTTTGACATATATTTGATTGATATGTTTGACTTTCATGACAATATTTGCGAAATATTCCTAGTTTGTCTACTGAATTTGATCTATTTTTGGACAATTTGATTGGGAAGATAAGTTTCAGTAAGTATGTATACCTCTATGGCGTATATTCATGTTGGAAATACAAATGTCAAAAATAACTGACACGAATACTTGAGCACGACTCAAGGTAGCCTTGTAGTACACTCAAGTCAAGCCGTAGTCAAGCAAACGCAAAGTATTACTTCGTAGCCAAGTAACGACTATTGGTAATACTCGCATACTTGAGCAATTCTCAAGTCTGAGATCGAGCGAAGTATCGACTATAAGTACGGGCATAAAAAGCTAGATTTAAGTTCGTGAATGAGCTTCTTACAATCAGTGGTACCAAAGCTTTATTAATGGAACTTTTCAGTTTTTTGCGTTCATTTAATTAATGGTAGTATCTATCATAAAATATAAAATAAATTAAATTGATCCTTGGATAATTTTTCAAAATTATCAGCGGTTCACTTGTTATTATTGAAAGTTTTCTGAAGCTAAGAAATAATGAGAATTATTATAGTGTGAAATTATACAGAGTGATCAAAAATGATTGTCCGTGCCGCTTTGTTTTGATTTTTTCTTTGCCGCCTACTTGAGATAGTGACCTTCAAGTGACAGATGACAGTTCCTCTGAAAACACTATTCTAACCTAATAATTTGGTGGAATAATAATAAATTCTCAATAATCAATCAATAATACAGCTATTCACTTACATTTTTGTTTATTGAATCGGATTATGGATGAATCCGTCTTAAAATATGCAAAATATACGCCCTTGTGTTCTTGAAATGTCGGTAACGTAGTTTTCAAAATAAATAAATTTATACTAACTTTATTCCATAAAGATAGTTTTGATAATAATGCGAACTTTCGCCTGTCACCTGTCAGACAATCATTATTGATCACTCTGTATATTTATTATTGCTCACATTTGAACATCACATGCAAACGTTCGTCATTCATTTTTGTAGAATTACATTTTCTCCAACGTCTTTGCCACAATATAATATATTTCGAAAATTCTCAAGGCATTTCTTCCTGCATGATGAATTTCCCAAAAAAAAAACGTCTGTTGTACGAATTTTTACATACATAATTGTGACGAAGTTTTGGATTTTTTTCTGCAAAGCTTGAGCTATGTATGAATAGCATTGTTTCTGGATACGTGCGTTGGACACACGCTAAACACTGCGTTAAACGTATAGAGGCGCATGAATGACCAACTTATTATAATTATCTTTTGAAATTTCGCTATTCAATTCCGAGTGACCTATTTGACTTACGACTTAGCTTCATGTATCAATATAAATATAATCAAAACGATCTGAGTGACAAATTTTCAAAAAAAAAAAAAAAACTGCTAAACGGCCATGTTCCTAGGTTGACTTTTCAGACACACAGCTATTTTCCACTTTACTTGCCACGTTTTTACCTTGCTGCCATGTATGTTACCAGTCAACCGGTGCAGGCTCATGCTACAACAATTAGCCGAGGTCAGATAGCTTCATTGAGTTGAAAAGATAACGAAAGTGCGAACCGATCCAGAAAAGTCGTGAAAAATTTCATAACCCAACTGAGATTCGAACTCATGACCTCCGCGTCCAGATGCTAGCACTCTATCAATGTTTACCAAATATATATTAAAATTTATACGTATAGAGAATTTTTCCGCGAAATTTCAGGTTTGTGTGTTGATTAGAAAAACAAATTTGCGACTTAAAAGCTTGACATGACCATGACGATCTTATTACATTTAATTCTCTCATATTGCTTTCGAGTAGACTATCCAAGTCACCTGTGCTAAATAGATATTATCATGGTTATTACTTCCCTAACCTATATAATAGAGGAAGTATTACAATCGTGATTTTTCGACAGTTCGAGATTTTGATGAATCTTCACGTTTCAGACCCTAATGATCCCAAAAAAACAGTTTTAAAAAAAGTCGGTCTGTCTATGTGGAAGCACGATAACTTCAGAACGCGTACGAGTATTCAAGTTTTTTCAAAAAGCTAGTTTCAAGTTCGTAGATGAGCTTTCTTCAACCAGCAATACCAAAACTTTATGAATGAATTTTTTTAATTTTTTGCGTTTATTTCGTAAACGGTAGTATTTATCATAAAATATGAAATAATTGAAATTGATCCTCGGATAACTTGGCACAACATTCATCTGAAACATTTTTCGAAATTATCAGCGGCTCATTTGTTATTATTAAAATTCGAATTATTATAAAATTCGTTATATTTTTCTGAAGCAAAGAAATAAGTAGAATCATAATGTAAAATTAGAATTATTATCACTCATATATGAACATCACATGCAAACGTTCGTCAATTGTTTTTTTAAAATGAGTAATTTGGCTCTATCGTGCTGTGTATCAAATTAAAGCTTTTTCTGGGATAATTCTAGTAGAAGTGACAAAGAAGATATTTGAACGATCGTCAATTATTTTTTTACAAATTATTAAAATAATGTTTAGTTTGGTATCAATTTACTTGGGGAGATGATCTCAATAGATATCAAGATGAATAATCAGTGGAATTCATGTTACTGTCTTTAAATCAAATGTCGAAACTGTATGTTCCAATATGAATTGAAGATCCCGAAAATCTTGATAAGGACTTTATTTTAAAAAATACTTATTTCAGGTAAGGACTGGAATATAACTGCTATCTGCCACTTTAACAATGACAGCTGTCACTTTGACAATGGCAGCTATCATTTTGACAATAACAGCTGTCACTTTGACAATGCCAACTATCACTTTGAAATATGCAATTATTTGATGTCCACATTTCTGCAACAGCGATGAAACTGGCCATAAAATCTATGGTCGGGGAAATACTGTAATGGCCACAGCAGATTTTATCTTATTACATACATAAGATAAATGATCAGTAACATCAATAAGTGATTTCTACTGCTTATATATTTATTGCAATATGATAAAGTTCTATTTAGTATTATAACATTGCTCAAATGATTTAATAAAACAATTCAAAATATGGTCGAATCAAGCACTAATTTTTTTCTTGTTCCAGGTACGTTCAATAACTGAGTTCAACTGGATTTGTAAGTGATTCATTTATTATTAATGCGTACAGATTAATAATTTCTTCTACTAATCAATTAATACACTTCAACTTAAATTTCTAGTAGATTATTGTGTACCTCAACTGGCGTGCCAGCCTCGAATTTTGGCGATAGAAGTAATTTAAACTCTTGTAATATTACATACGATCAACTATCAGAATAATTTCATGCAAATATGACCCAAATTTAACTTCAAAAAATGACGTATGTCACCGTCTTCGGTTTGTTCGCATGAGGATACGCTACATATCGCAATTCTTGTCCGATTTCGATGAGAGTTTTTTCCATCGATTGATTAACTATAATAATAATTTGATTGCTTCATTTGTATGAATAATTTCTTATATAATAAAAACAGGTGGTACTGTCAGTCAAAGCGTGGCGCAATAGGCGAAGGCTCTGAATTTCACGCTGCCAACTCGAGCTTGCGTCGATATCTCGCGACTTTCATAATGAGACGTGGGGTACGCAATTATTTCTACCAACGATTTCAATTTATTACTGATTGAAGCCTGCATTTAACTAATTTATTCTGATGATTTGTAAACACTGATCGTAGCATATGTTTCTACTATATTTGCTCTACAAACATTCGTAAATGCAATGTAACACAATTTAATCGTATGTTAAATATATCATTGATCTATGTAAAAGTTTCAGTGGACAATTTGCATCAGCTTGGCACGATTTTTAACCAATCGGATAATTAATTATCCAAAGCCATACAAAATAAATTCCAATAGCATTACAGTGAAAATAGTAGCGTAACTCGGTCATTATCGTCGTATTTGTCGTATGGATTAATGCAGTTACAGCATCGTGTTGGTAATGTTAATCTCCGCTAGTTAGCGCGCGCCTCATTTCAGCTCTCTCTCTTTTTCCCGCTTAAATGTGCAATCTTGCAGAAAGAGTAGGATAGCAAGCACAACATGGCTGATTGTTTGCAAACTGGCTTTTGTTTCCATTACGTCTGAAACATATGGCTACTGGATTTCATTGCAATTAGACGTATCGTATTTTGAGGTAGTCTGCTACAACTGTACTATCGCTGAATATTATATTGAATTACAGTGAATCGAATGCAATATGAATTTTGGTTAGTGTTATTGTATATGATTTATTTCTGATCGTGCTATTTCAGTCTAGTTTAAATGTGCGAAAGGGTGGTTACTTGAATGTATCATAACCATTCCTCACTTTCTGTCCTTTGTTTTCTATTTTACGCCGCTAATGCAATCGCTTACATAATTACAAAAGCGCTATAAATGAAACCAGCTAGCTAACCTCGAATTGAAAATTACGATTCCTAACAATTATTCGCTATTGATGTTAATATCGCCCCGCCTTGAGGCTTTTTGGGGACAATTTTTGACGTATATGAGACGCCGGGTCGAGGATTTTAGCTCAAAAGAGTGCCTCTGTGTGAACCGTACAAAATCTTCCAGATCGAATCGGCACCTATCAAGATCTTTTTGATATCACCCGGTACATACGTATACCTGAATCTTCAACTAAAGACCTAATCTTCTGGACAAAATTCAACATGATCTCGTATCCGAAGGTGCAACGAGACAATTTTGAGGATGATGATATTCATTCGATCTATCATGCCTTTGCGCCAACGTCAACTTGAGAATCCGCATTTCTTCTTTTGTTTCTTCAACGCATTTGCCATTTACCTATAACCGTTATTCTGCAAATATGCATAAATGAGCCGTTGGACTTTCGCATAAGCACTTCTTTTGCAAAGCGGAATCTATAACCATTCGAATACTTTCTCTTCAATATAAGCTTAGAAGGAAGTATTCTCTTACGTAGATTCTTCTACAGAGAATTGAGATGATGTCCTACAAACACTAGAGGCAATACTACTGACTTTAAGGGGTGCAACATGGGGTCATTATTACTCTAAATATCCAGAAATTGAAATCATCATCTTTATTACCTTCTTACGTAGCAATTCCACTCCATTTATCACTCACCTATTGGATTCACTAAGTAACTTCTATGGTTCTGGCACAACTTGAATACTTGAATTATTCGATCTGGTGCGGACTCCCTTGCCATCGGCCTAGTGGTAAAAGGGCGATGGCATGAGCAAATTCTTCATCGCATTAGCTGTCCACGACTGTGGTACACATCTGCATATATTTATGAACGTATCTCAGTCGTTGGACAAACTTCAAGCTACAAATCTTCAACCATTCAAATACCTTTGCAATTTTGTTCCCAGTTCCACTAGCCACATGAAAGTTACGCCTGGAAGGAAATATCCACATCCCCCATCGATCTTTTTCGGAGAATTGAGACTCCAATAGATGAAGTCGTGGAAATACTAGTTTTAGGAGGGCAAGGCTTTTCGAAATCCAGTTTTTCAATATCATAATAAGTTTATTATGGACGTTTCGGGTCCAATTGACCCATCATCAGCTATCAAAAGTAAGTTGAATAAATACAATAAAATAACAAATTAAAAATAACTTAGCAGTATAACAACAAGTGGAACTTACGTAAGTAAATTCAGAATTACAAAAGTAAAGTCATAAATAGAACGAAAAATGCAGAAATTATTTAAACACAACAGCTGAAGAGACCACTTCCCTGTAGCAGAACTAGCAAAAAACTGACCAACCAGTGGCAAAAACAACAACACAAGAAAATCAAAATTAAATATTAAAAAATGCAAAGAAAAAACAACAGACAACCTTCAAGTTGGCAATATGAAAGTATCCAAAAAATTATTTGCATATTTCATGTTATTTTTGTAATCCGTTTGTGTATTGATATTTTGTTTATTAAATAAGTTCATGTAAAGGGTCTCATACAATAATCTTTGTTGCTTATTAGAGACCCTGTCAATGATTTTAGCACTTTTAAGGTCAAAACGGTGACCAGTTTCCAACGAATGCTTGCAAAGTGCACTATTGTAAACATTCTTACATTTAATATTATATTCGGGTGGTATAATCTCTTTTTTAAAGGTTGTGATGTTTCACCAATGTATGTACTTTGGCAAGGTACACATTTTACCTCATAAATGACAATTGGACCCGAAACGTCCATAATAAACTAATTATGATACTGAAAAACTGGCTTTCGAAGGGCCTTGTCCTATTCCTAATAATCATCAACGGATCCTTCGCTTTACTTTTTATATTTTTAGGAGGCGCAATATTGGAAGATAACTACTCTTAAGCACACCGCACGCGAGCCAATTTTTCAAAAAAATTGGTTTTTTCAATGTACTGCATATTGCCTTGCGCTCTGGGCCGCTTTGAGCCGTGCTTGGCGTATTACTTGTTTTCACCATACACAAAGCAAATTGCCTGGCTCATCGAGATGCAGGAATGTGGACTTTTTATTACTGAAAATAACTGTCGAAAAAGAATAGTTGCTTGTGAATCAGTTAGAATTGTGGACAGAAAAAAAGAAGAGAAGGCTGTAGTAAATTGGGAATCCAACATATAAAGTCCTGGAAGCACATCCTGCATTAATGGATCAAGAGCCACCCCATTTTTCACTAATCTGTTGGATTGACAAACTTATTTCACGATTTCGGCACACTAAATGCACAATTAACACACAGCCGCGCGAAATAAGCTCGTCTTAGCTCCTAAGTTGCGGAGCAGAGGTCCTCTCTGCTACCAGAGAAAATGTGGTTTTGCGTGGCCTTGAATGCGCATTCATGACTCACGCTCTCTATTTTCTATGTTTTCCATCCATACTTTAAGCGTTAACGCGTCCAAAGTCACATTCACTCCAATAATACGCTCTAATTGGTTGAATATAAATAATTAATTGAATAATCAATTATTGAGATAAATAACAAGTCCTATTGAAAGCAAAAGTATACAGTTTGTAGTATCCGCTATGAAACTATTTTAGAATTCAAATCCTTCATTTGCACATCACGTGCCACTATACGACTAAAGATAATATAGAGTTACCTTATAAAAAACTGTAAATGATGAAAGACTAATAAAAAAGTACTTTGTACAGACTGTTTGCTCTCTTACTGAACGTTCATATTAAACAATAAACGCTGGTGTAGAAATAAAAGCAAAAATAGTTAATATTCTCGTTAGAAAATTGAAAAATTTTCACGTGAAAACAGAACCAGCAATTTTATAACAAAACAAAATCATGTTTGTAAGCAAGAACAAAGTAATTACTATAAAAAAGGGCAGTTCCACTATTCAAATGACTGTCTGTGACATTTGGAATGAATCCAAAACAACAATGCGACTGGAAAAGTTGTGCAGCAAAAATTAATTCATTTCAAAGTGGGCTGGTCAACCATGCCACTGTGCCAAAAACATAGGAATATCGCGAGCGTCGTGCAGCATTTGTTTCCAATTTTTGTTTTTTTTTTCTGTGGAGGACCGTTGTTAAATTGTAAATACAATCAAAAATGCATTTGTCGTGTTATTTTTAATTACACTTAAGAAGAAACGGATTCATATTTGAGTACGCCATAAAGCGGTTTTGTAATTACGAATATATTCAAATTTGCGACTGAAATATGGCTGCAGTTTTTGCGGTAATTAATGCTCAGAGTGCTTATGATTTTACTTACGAGTAATCCATGCAGATCTTGTGAGATACCGATAGTTAAAGAAATTTATTACTACATTATTTGGAAAAGTCAAGCAATAAGATTGCAGTGAATAATGAACGTTTTAACTATTACTGCAATTATTATTTATGTATAAATGGATAATCAAATTACAAAGCTTATATCTTATCCGTCAATAAAATTTTGAACATATAAGGCAATGATGATAATTTTTATCTAGAATAATGTGTCAAATATTCTGTTAGTTTAGTCAATGGAGGGTGAAGCCACTTAGATGAGGATAGAATTTTGAGAAAACGAGAACAGTCATCAATATCTACGAAAAAATTTAGACAATTAACTGCATCTTGTGGCCTCGCTCGCTTTTGAACTCGAAATGACGCAATCGATAATCACAAATTTATTTCCATTATTGCGCAATTCAAATAATAAAGGAATCATGTCTTATTCAGTTCAATCTAAAACAAAATAGGTACAGTTTATGTGCTGGCCATATGCGATAAATCAACGACATAAAACTTATTCAAGCACAGATCCATTCCATAAATGTTATGTTAAACCTAAAATTGTTTCTGGAGTGTCTCTTTAATATTAATAATTCATCTGCGTACTTTTAGTTTCATGTAGTAGATGACAACTTGGTAAATCCATTTTCCTCCAGCATGAAGATCAACTCCAGAGAGTTGAGTTAAACGCGATGCATATGTGTAAATTTAACGACATAACCGCGATCGTTAAAGGACGTAAGTCTTTGCTAGGGTCGTACACAGTAGGGGATCTCTAATTTTATAATCCTCACAGCTGCTGCTCATGACGTCAGCAGAGAAAATGTTCCTCTGATTTCATCCTTCTCCTCTCCCGAATATTGAATCATCAGTTGAGAAGCTATCAAACATGTTGAAGGCACGTGAACAGGAATTTTTCTACATTCGTACAAACCACAATTTGTATCAAATTTCTCTGTTCACGCATAAATATTATCAATTTCATAAATTTAACCTCCGAATGTAAGAAATTTAGTTGTAGAGTATTTCATTAGGTATGTATCCAATTCTCAAATTAGATAATTTGATTCATATTTTCTGCGAAGATTACATGCAGAATATTTAAAAAAAAATGAAGGATTTGGTTCAGATCCTTGTAGAACAGTCTTCTTTAATTCAGGTCAAACGAATCGTACTCTACAACTTTAAGCGAATTTGGTTTCAATGTATCCTACCACGTCGTGAACGTTGATTTTTGTTGACGGTTATCTCGTTCTCCTTTATCCGATCTGACTATTAGTATATATCGAATGGCGATGTGTCGTTTCAGTCATCAGGAACTAAATTTTATTCAATCTGGCAGTTACTACAACTATTGGACTGAAAAATAAAATCAGTTGAAAATTGTAGATAATCAAATATTTTTGCTCGATTTTCTTGAAATATATATCGCACTTTAAAACTTCCCAGGAAATAAGAAAATATCAAATGGAAACCACAATTTTCATCATTTTCTGAAACACACTTTTTGGAGACAGTGATATTGTGTGAATCTTATACTATTTATATTGTTGATAAAAACTCAATTTTACACCATTATTTGTTCAATAGATTAAATTTCCCAAAATGTGCATTATCTAGATGCACTGATAAAAATCATTGAAATATGATAATTAGAATAAAATATAGTAATGAATAATATTCTATAAATATTGCTTACAAAAAAACATAATTAATGATCATAAAACAATATGCTAGATTATTTTTGGATTATAAACATTATAATTCACATTGTATGTAGATACGTACAAATGCTGATATTCAGACCAAGCCTAAATAATAGATCCTAATACTTGAATTACTTTTAGAGCCTGTATTTATTAACGAATTCTGATTATACATAAATTAATATTTTTCAGCTCAGAATTAGTATACTGTTATCTTCCGAACAATCTTAATACCAAATTATTGTTGATTATTGACTGCAAAAAATGCTTTTTGTAGACGTATAAATATAAATGTCACAATTTAACAGCGTGAATCTCATTGATGTGACTGCCACAATGTTCTCGTCAACTCGCAAACTTCTTTCAACACTTTTTGCATATGAATGACATAGTTACACTGTAAATGTTTTAATTATTTTCAATTTCTTAGTTGAAATTGATTTATATATTTTACTTCCCCGACCTATATATATATATATATATATATATAGACAATAGAGGAAGTATTGTAGTCGTGAGGTTTTGATGAATCTCCACGTTTTAGACCTTACTGAACCCAAAAAACATAATTTAAAAAAAAGTAGACTGATCCGTCTGATAGCATGATAACTTGAGAACGCATACTTGACTGAAATTTCTTATTGAGATTTTTAATCAAAAAGCAAGGTTCAAGTTTGTAAATGAACTTTTTTCAACCAGTGCTACCAAGACTTTATTGATGGAGCTTTTTAGTTTCTTGCGTTTATTTCATGAACGATAATATTTATCGTAAAATATAAAATAACTAAAATTGATCCCCTAATAGTTTGGCACAACATTTACTCGAGACATTTCTCAAAATTATCAGCGGTTCATTTCAAAAATTTGAATTATTATAAAATTTGTTCTATTTTTCAGAAGTGATATAAATTTTGAAGTTTGATCCTATCCTCATAGCATTATTATTGGAAATTGGTTGATTTAAAGGATCGGAATAAATCATAGTCATTGTAGAAACAGTGTATTTGAACGTTTAGGTTGTCACAGCAACCATCTTCAGCGAATGGATAATTTTTTTTTGATAAGTAGATTCCTAAGGAAAACATTGATATCGCTTCCTTTTAATACATTTTGAAAATAGCGGAATGGTCATGGTCATGAAAAATCCATAAATCGCCGGAAACAGAATATTTTTTCATGACCATGTGACTACAAATTTTTGTTTTATCAATTTGGTTTGAAAACTGTGCACTTCGCTATTTTTAAAATGTATTGAAAGGAAACGATATCAATGTTTTCCTTAGGAATCTATTTATCAAAAAAATATCATCCATTCGCTGAAGATGGTTGCTGTGACAACCGAAACGTCCAAATAAATTGTGTCTACAATGACTACGATTTATTCTGATCCTTCAAACCAACCAATTTCCAATAATATTTTTCAGAAGCAAAAAAAAAATGAGAATCATAATGTGAAAGTAGAATTATTATTACTCATATTCAGACATGACAGGCAAACGATCATCAATCGTTTTTCCAAAATAGGTGATTTGATACTATCATGTTTCGAATCAAATTAAAGCTCTTGCGGAAATAATTAAAAGTATCAAAAACGATTGTCAATTGTTTTTTCACAAGTTATTTAAATGATGTCCAGTTTGGTATAAATTTAAAACTCTCGGGAAAATAAGCTTAGTCGAAATCTGAAAAAAATAATTATTTCGATTGTGAATTGTTTTTTTACAACTTTATCATATTATGGTCATTGTAAAATAAAATTGTAATTTCATATAACCACCATCTGTCACTTTGATAATGACAGCTATCATTTTGAAGTATGCAATTAATTAATACGACACTCTAATAAGTGTGCGGACCATAGCAGATTTTTATTGTATTACTTACAATAAACTCCTGCCATTAATAAAAAAATGTTATCAATAAAATTAAAAGATTCAGCTGTTGGCACTTGATGAAACATTGTAACAATAAATAAATAAAAACACTTGATGTAAGTTTCACAAAAAAATAGTTTATTAAATCTTGATCGATTTTTATTATATTGGCAACGTCTGCAGCAATATTGGTTTTGAGCTAGAAAAATGTAATATTGTTCCAGCATTTTATAATAATTATTACCTTAAGAAATCTGCTGGTTATAAATCAACTAATAGGAATGTTTATGAAAATTGTGGAATCTATAAAATAGAATGTAATGATTGTAATGCCTTTTATATAGGCCAATCAGGAAGGACGTTCAACATTAGATTCAATGAACATATGCGATCTCACAAAAATAATAAAACTGATTGAAATTTAGCCATACATCATAACGAAGCCAATCTCGTTTGTGACCTCAGTAATCTTAAAATCTCATATAACATAAACAAAGGACCTAAGATGAATTTTTTAGAGGCTTATGAAATTCTAAAGGCGATTAAGAATGATTCACACGTCTTAAATGACCAGATAGACTTATTTAATTCTGCAACTGTACAAATCCTGATTAAGGGTTTTTCCAATCAATGTGTGTGAATTGTAGGCGTAGTTTTGTAAATTAAATGTTGGAATATTCAAGGTTATTTCTTGTATTCGTATATTTATTCTGTTTCTTCCGACGATGGCCCATAAGCCGAAATCGATCAAGATTTAATAAACAATTTTTTTGTGAAACTTACATCAAGTGTTTTCAATTATTGTGATACATCAGTCAACCAACAAGATGACACTCTAATTTCCTCTATAAATTGGTATTATGGCATTAGCAGTACGAGCTCAATATGAGTGGACATTTAGTGTCAATTTTTTAAATTTTTTATCCATTTTGAAGTGCTTTTGGAGACAAGTCTTTCATAAACTGCTCTTAGATAGATTATGAAGAACATGCACAATAAAATATTCCAGCAGAATATCTATTTATAGTAGGCATATTTTATTGAACACTTCTTTACCATATTGCTACAAATCCATCAAATTCAGATTAATTTAGTAGCTTATAAGTTATTATAGTCTGTTTGAAAATGGCTGGAGTAATAAATCAAAATTTTGCAAGAATAATATTAAATTTTATCAATGATGCCCCATATAGATCTATCCAAAAATTGAATATAATGTCTTATCGCCCACTTTATATTTGGAGCAATACTTACTTCTTTAACTTCAAAGATATTCTGTTTGGATCGAGCTGTTTAGATTTTCCCGTTGGACGAGAACACCGATACAAGCTGCGAAGTTTGACTAAACAACGAAAATCTGCATAGAATGATTGAAATGAATTTATTTACACTAATTACAAAGTTCATACAAATCATGGCATCATAATTAAAATGCGATGCTATTTAAAATTATTTCAAATATTTCTCTATAGCGTACAGCATACATATTTGAAAATTGTGATAGAGGAATACATAAAAATCGTTATAACTAAATATATAGAAACCAAACACATAACTTAAAGATAGCTGGAAAAAATATTTCTCAGAGCGAACAGCCCTAATCAATATTTCAATATTCTTTCTCGAAGAATTACATAGGAGTAGATAGGGATTCAAAAGGGATCTGTCAAAACAGAATTTTTTAAATTGATGAATCGTAGAGATGTACGGTCCACATGTATTAGTAATGAAGTACCTGTGGTAAATAAATACCTTGGGCGACTTATTTACCACAATCACACTTGCACCATAAACCATTTACAGACTGTTTTGCATTTTTACCGTTCGGCAGCAGCAATTCTAACATTCTGTATAATACTATTCAAGAATAACATTGCTCGCTCATATTTTTTTCAACTATTATCGTATTACTTAGTCACTATCATTGTTGTCATAATAAGAGTCACTTTCCTTATCTTCAGCCTCATCTTCACCCTCTCCCTCACGTTCCTTAGTGAAAAATTAATGTTTGAACCTCAATAGGATCTTCCGTTCGTATCATTTTTGTTTTTCACCTACTGCACGTTTAATCCTGTTCTTCTAAAATTCCAACAAGATAGTTTGTAGTGCGTCATGCCAAATATTTACCACATTTTTTTCCCGAATCCTTCTCGTCTTATATGTCTGTTGTAATAGTTTTTTTATATTCTCCAAACATTTTCATCCCCTTATCCATAATCCAGTGCAAGTTCATCAATCACGTATTTCTTAGAAGCTGCAATCTTAAAATACATATATTACGTTTATACCGTATTTTCTTGGAATTCGTTACTACGTTCAGCTAACCTCAGCTTAAATATTCCAAACAATATATCACAATCACTTGACACTAAAATCCAAGAAGAAATAAAATGTGTCGACTCGCACAAACTGTAAGGCACTGATTTTGTAATAATACCTAAACTGTCACTGATCATAAAATTGAATAATTGAACATTAATGTAGTTTCTTTATAAAAGTAATAAAACATGCATTTTCATTCCAATATTGAAATAGTCGATATGATTTTTATGTATGATCATGCTAATGGAATCGCACTTCAAGCGCGATGTCTTTACGAAGAAGCCTGTCCAAATCGCGCATTATCTTACTCCAGATTTTTTCAAAAAGTTTTCGACGATCAAGGGTTACTGGATGCCCCGGGCACCATTCGAAGAGGGGCGCCAAATGGCCTCATGTTTATTGTGCTTGTGAATACCACTCGTGGTATTCAAACGCAAGCACAATAAACATTCGTGATAGCACCACAAAAATAATCGATAATACTTCTACTACTTATGGTATAATAAATGAGTACACCATAGACTTTTATTATATTATATGCCCTTCGACCTTGAACTATTATTAATAATTCGGTGGCCGTGGGCGAGTTTAAATATAACTATAGATGTTGATGAAAATGGTCGGATTTTCAGTCGGAGAATCTTATATTATTTACAAAGCTTACATTTCGACACAACACCACTGTGTCTTACCCGCAGGGCTAGTAAATAAAAAAGCATACGCAGGTTTACTATATTTCTGGAGGATGAATATAATAATTACCTAGTATTATGGAATAAAATTTATGTCTCTTTGTAAATGTTTTTTCATTAACTGGGAACGTACATTGCTTCTTTCAAAATTTATAGAATAACTTCTTTTGGTATCATTTGAATTGATCGTCCATATTTTTTTATAATCCTATGGATTTCATGTAACTTACTCGTGAATTAAATTGAACAGTATAGCAAATCGCATCTTTGAAGTCAATCTCCAGAAAATTGAAATTTAATATTGAGATTAAAAGTAATTAATGTAACATGAATATGAACTTCACTAAAAATAGACCCAATAAATTTCCTAGTAGTCCATGTGATAAAATCTCAATTATGTCGCAGATTAATCCCTGGCTATTTAACACGTGAAATGATGCTATATACACTATATTCTCTAATAAAGACATTAACACCACCTCAGCTCATCTTACGGAATCCCTTCGCAAGACCCAACACGGCAGCAAAAGGCAAGCGACACTCAAACCATCGCGGATAAATTGGTCAATAGAATATGTGATGACTTTGCTAATAGCCGCTGTATACGAGACATTAGCCCTTAGGGTCTCGTCCCTTCCACCAAGCCTCATGTGTGCTACTATGGCGCATGATAGGGTGCCTTATTGTGCATTATTGAAAGGTAACGGAAACACTGACGTCTAAAGCAATACAGAAATATAAATAATAAACATTGAAGTAGATCCAGAAAATTAAAAATCTTTACTTCTATATAAAATAGTTAGTTCCACTACTTATTCATCAGATTCAAACCTTCAATTCAATAGTTTGTCCTGATTCTAGATAAGGAAGATTTTGTTCAAAATTGGCATAAAAATTGCATCCTGTTCACAGTGAGCATTTATTTTACCACTGTTCTCAATCATTTTATTTGATTCTACTTCTCATACAATACAGGTAATAGTTTACACCAGTATTTTTCAACCTGTGGGGCACGATCCCCAAGGAGGTCGCAAAGTCTTGCTCGGGGGGTCGCGGTCGCATTCCAGATAAAAGTAAAACGCAAGGATTGTAGCTCCTACACTATAATAAAAATATAACGATTTCAGTAAGAAGGCTGTGCCAGTTTATTTTTCAATAATTTGCGAAATCGTGGCTCTATTTTTTAAACGCAGAAAACCAAATCGTTTTCTAATTGGAGCCTTTTTTTCCTTAGTTTTTATGTTCACCATAGAAGAAAACGTTAGTTCACATAGGTAGGAAGTAGCAAATGGTACTGATTAGTTTGAAATTTGTCTTAGCTCTAGATATCCTTCTTTTATTCTTACATCCAGAAGACGCCAATCTTCTAAAAATTGAATACTATTCTGTTATTAGCAGCAATATCTATAAGAGTCTCTTTCATCTTCGTGGTCAGATCAGCCAGTTGTAATGACGTATCCAAACAAGGATTCAGTATCCGTCTATGCCCATTGACAGCTCAGTTCTAGGAAGTAGCTGAATAGTTTTTCTTCCATGCAAGCTCTGTATCATGCAAGGAATTTGAGAGCTTACTGTCAACAATTGGTGCAATTTTTTTGACGATTTTCTGAATGCAAGGGAAATATTCTTACATAATTTTTTGTAAAGTTTTGTGAAAAATTATTTGATTTTATTCTTGGTCGTTATATCAGAGAGTGATGCTGATTCCAATAGCCAAATAGGGTCACAGAAATAATTTGTGTGCTCAGATTAAGCGGATCTCGTGTAGACCTTTTTGGCAATAGACACCTGACCTATTTGTAATTAGGGAGAAGGAATATTCTGATGGAACATGCCCATATCTTCATAAATTATTTTAAATAGTAGAGTTTACAAGGTTTTATAGAGTTCACAACAAATACATCATCCTTGAAATCACTGATATTGTTTTAATAAGATCCTAGGGAGCTGCCAGATACTTTTTTCTTGTAAAGGGATCGCACATTCGAAAAGGTTGAAAAACACTGGTTTACACAATGCCATTAAATGTCTGATATTGTGTAACCAATAATTAAATTACTCTCGTCGACATTATTGTTAATTTTATTTCTTTGCAACTTTATTGTTTTGATTGTACAGTGCAGAGCAGTGTAGTGCAGTATTTTTGAAAAAGAATGCATATTTAAGTGGAGATGCTGCTAGTTTATGGCAAAGTAAAGCAAAAATCACTATTTCCACAATGTCTGTATATGCTTCAAAACGCTGGTTTCTTATGGCCAATTCGTAATCAATTGAATCGAATAATTCAAGAAGATAAGTTCAATAATTTCATCAAATCTTTACTGACATTTATGAGTATTGTATATATTTAAAATAATTATTGTCACTGAGTTCAATAAGCATTATATGATGTAATTTTAATATTGGATTTCAATTATATTAACCAAGTTATCAAAATAATATCATAATTATTGATCATATAGATTCGATATCATCGATAAAATTGAATGGTAAGCGAACATCACAGATTTGTGCCAGCCTCGCAGTATACAGGAAGAAACGTAGTTGAAATGCACGCTACATGGAGTCAGATCCCCATAGCATGTAATTCGATGAGATCCGTGCTAAAAATGCTGTATTACCTACATAAAACTTATGTAATAGATTCGATATCTATCACCAATTTCTAATTCGTTCAATGTTATCATTATGGACATTGCGAATAATAATGCATAAACTAAGCGTTTACGCTTGAATTATTGATAAAACCCAACTGGCCACTTCTAGGCTCTATAAATTCCTGTAAAATTTTCCTGGAACCTTTGTGGAGTCCAGCGCGAAGCTATATATTAGGTACGGTGAAAGTGACACAAGTATCGTAAAAAGAACAGTTGCGTAGAGTTAGAGGATGAAAGTGGAAGGGCACCAGGGTATGTATTTACGAGCGGCCATACTGAGTTAATGGGTAGTAAAACCGGAAACGTATATGGGATTTCATGCCTGAATTCTACCAATTACCCCCTTGTAATTCTTTATCGATATTAGGAGCTACTATCCTGTATTATTATTTTTCCTTCCTATCGTCCGACAAGGATTTTACTATCGCTCGTAAAATCTACTAAATTTTGTTAGTTTTGTGATTTAATTAAAACGAATAAAGGAAGAATTGTCCTGCTGTGAAACAAGCTGAGAAATATAACGGGTATTCAAATTATTCACTTACAGAATCTTCTACAGGAAAATAAAATCCCTGACAAATAAAACAATATCACAGACTAGGCAGCAGGTTGTAAAATGTGGGGCATTTGAGGGCGCAATAAAATTTCTACAAACTATACATAATAATAGATAAATTAACAACCTTTCGCTTAAGCCTCGTTCACAAATCGAAATCAGTAATTAGTGTTAGTGTTAGTAGTTATGGTTAGTGCTAAATGTTTGACGGGTACAATCATGTGTTAGCGTTAGCCGTGGTTAGTGCGAGAGTTTGCATGCTTCAAACTTTTCTGTTAGTAGCTAGTAGCTTGACCAATCAAAAGAGAGAGAAAAAGAGGTAGATATATTTTCGTTTTAATCTATTTGACATTATACTTCTGTCTATATTTGCTATGAAGTCTGTACGAAATGGATAAACATCAAATTTAATATTATGTATTACTCATGTTGATTATTTGAAGGAACTCTATTAATAATAGAATTAAGGTTAGTTCATTATTTTCTTGTCCTAAACATTTTATTATGACTCTTGATACTAAAAACATCTGAAGAATTTTCTATAAAGTTCTAAATTGGAGCCAAAGTACACTTTATAAACGAAAGAAACTACAATTATAAGGCGTTAATTTGAAATATTGTGATTGCTGTTTTTAGAACTCAAAGTTTAACTACTAACACCTACCACTAATTTCGTATTGTGAATGAGGTTTTATAATACGTTAACGCCAACAGTAACAGTGTACATGCCTAAGTTGACAGTAAGCATGCGCAAAAAGATTCATTTCATACGTTAAAGTTTTATGATAAGCAATTGAACCCTGAAATCAAGTTATCATCTCTAAAATTAGCCCGTATATATTTATTCACTACTAGAAGTAAATTTGCTCTAAGCTTAGAATTTAGTTTATCTATTCCAATACAGTAACGAAACGATAATTGCATATCGTCAGGCGTATTCGTAACGTCAAGCAAAATTGACCAATAAAGTAAATTACTGTCTTGAGTTAAGTTTTGGATTCATAAAGCATAAAAATCCGGAAATATTAGGTTAGAAACAAAATTCGTTGAGAAAGAAAATAAAACATTCCAACCTACATAAAACTGCAAGATTTCATATTTGCGGAGATGGAGCAGCACAATTTGCCAAACTTATATCCGTGAATTGAAGCTGATAAAATCGAAATATCATTTTCAAGAGATCGTAAATTTCCATCGGCGAAAAATTCAGGCAATGCCAAAAAGGAAAACAAGAATATCTAGAATTTATATTTTACTGACACAGTTTGTGTTGTCTCCAGAAAAACTTGGGAAGCGGACTGTGATGAAAACACATTAATCAAACATATTAACGTAGTTTTATGTGATTTTGTTTATTGGACAGTGGAATTGGAAAAAATCGCGTGATTGAACTCGACTTTTCGATATTTCGGAATCTTTCTCTAAATTAGTTGTCTAACTTTTCTGAATTATAGTAAATTCTTTCAGTGACTCCTTTTTAAAGCAGGAATAGAAGTAAAATTTGTTTTAGCAATACATATGACATATTTATTGTCGTTTCCCTTCAACTGTCTACAACTATATACTATATATAAGTAGTTACAGTTACAACAACATTTGTTGTGAAATAAGTGATCTTTTATTATATCAGCTGCCATGCAGCTCCTTACAACCTTGTCTATTGCCTAAATCAATACTTACTTGGAAAGGAAAACTATTTAATTTGAGAAACCAGAAAAAAATGCGACGAAAACACATCTTGCAATTGCGCGAAGTGAACGTATTGGAAAAGTGCTCCTGAAAGGATGCTTCTTCAAAGAGTTAACGTCGATATTGATTTGTGGTTTTTACATCCTGATAGTCGAAATTCATCCAAAAAAAACTCATAAGAAACATTTTATTTCAAAATATCACAAATTTGTATCCCAATGAAGCTTGTTTAATTGAAGTAAAATAATATTTTTTGCCTATTCGCCTTATGAAACATGTTCCTTTTCTTCTGGTTGAAAAGTCAGTTTTTTGAGAAGATTGTAGAGATCGAGTAATAATATAAAAAGATATATTATTAAATGTGTAATATTGATACGGTTGTATTTAATATTATGATAAACATTTGCGTTATCATCAAATTTATGGATAATTATATTTGAGAGTAATTTCAGGACATCCTAATTCAAATTTAATCCTTTTATATCTGCTGCTTTGTGCAATGGAGAACCACAATTTCTGAACGAATCAAACACACAGCATCAGTAAATTAGAGTGAAAAACTCATAAAACATGAATGGACGAATAGAAATTAACATGAATCCTGGCCTGGACACCACGCCCATTTGGTACAAATCCAAAATTTGGTGGCAGACAATTCAATAGTCGTAATGCGCGTTATGCTTGCAATTGGGGACGATTTATAGACGATCAAACATGTACATTTATACGTTATACCTATTCTGTAGCTGTTCATTATTTCATTAGGAAATGAATCAAAGCTTCCGTAGTGAGTGATTATGATGCTCAACTGTTTTGTCAAGAGTACAGTACACAGATTGGTGATTGTTTAGCGAGTAGCGTCCAGAGAGAGGCATTGTTATCAATCTAGAGATAATTTCAATGCAATTAGCTAATTAAGATTGTTTGATTTGTGGCATGTTGCTCAATAAGCTTTGATTTGAGGCTATAGAAGCTCTATACTCAGCAAGCTAAAGTACATTGATTTGATGAGAAAAAAATTACATACGCCATATGAAGAGCTTGGAGTATATTGTCATACGCGGAAATCAATACGTTACTTAGCGTCATAAAACAAATATTTGCAAATTTCTCAATCATTCATACTAAAGTGTTGAATATGATTTTCGTTATCAGAGATTGGTAGAAAGAAAATATATAAATGACCAATAAAATTAGATTATCCGCATCTATTATTCGAAAAAAAATGAGTCACAAATCTGCGATACGATTGAAAAAACATGTGATATGGACACCACATGACTTATTTGTATACCTTTTGACTGAATAATTGACTGTTGACACTGACATGGACATAAGGCAAAATCGATTGCAACCAAAATTTAGATCAATAAACTGCACTTTCGATTCGATTCGACGAGCTTTACATACGTACGTACGTACCGACGTCAAGCCGAAAATAATCAAAATGGATTCATAGATACTCAAAACGGATATTTCCAACAAGATCTCGATTGAATTTTGTCGGTTACAAGTAAAATTTATATTGTACTTGATGTTGCTAACTATGCAGCTCTCGTCTGAATTTCATGTAAATAATGTGATTTCATGTATTTCATGAAATCTCTAAAATAATTAATTTATTGAATCACTACCAAATATCCAAGAACACATACAATGAACTAAATTTAACATCGTCAAGTTTATGTTTACTTACAACTTCATACGTATGTGTAACAGAACACTATTTTGTTTACCAAATTGAACAAGCCATTCATAGACACATTGCCAGACGAATCTGGTAGCACTATTTGTATGCAAAAAAAATAATACGACAAACAGATCACGTTCCTAGAAATGTATAAAATTCAATTAATCCATTTGTTGTTCGAATAAAATAAATAAAATATTTGAATTATAAAAATTAATAACTACGTTGGAATAATAATTTTTGAAATATATATATTCGATATTTTTATTGACAGTGAACAATAAAAATTTCATATTATATTTTGGAATAAACAAACTAGATAATCTAAAATTTATCGAATATTGTACAACTCCCACGGCGGACTTCATTCTATTATCAACTAATTCACTAGCTTAGAGTTGTCACGATAAGACTATTTAGAACTTGGATAATTACACAAGTAACTAAATTTAAATGTAGCCATTTGGTAAGAGAAAATCCTGGTTTTAGAAGTGATACAATTTTTTTTAAATATTTATTACAAGCTAAAGCTTTTGGAAAATTAAATATATCGCCAAGTGGTCTGTTTATATTATGAGAACACGCTACAGTTCGCAATTCTTGACTGATTTTGGTGATACTTTTTTCAGTCAATTGGTCAACTATCAGAATGGTACCCTATTGATTTTCATTTTTATTTTTTTGTTGGCTCAATTTTTACAAGAAATTTTCTACAAAAACACTCTATTTTGTGATTGGCGACTGTGAAAATGAAAAGCGCAAATTATATACTAATTATTATCACGATGATGACGTAACGTAGTTGGCAGAGGGTGACTCGGAATTTTGTCCGATTTTTTTTCAAATTTCTTGAATTTAAAATATTTATCTATTAGTTCTTGGTATTTTATTTTTGTAGCTATCTTACATACTCTTTGACGATAGAATTAATTAATTCTCGAGTAATTTTATAAGTCATCAATTTTTAATTCAGTCTTTTGGAAGAAGGAAACCTTCATTTGTTTAACAAAAAATTTTTTTCTACTCTTCAGACAGGATGAATATAATTGTCTGTTAATATTATACAATTTTTATTTTGTGTTGAATCCGTTCCAGTATTTTTCGAGAGCAATTCACACGTTCAGGCACTTACGTAATCCAAAATTAAATTTTGAATTGGAATTTAGCGAGTCCTTCTTTGACAGTTTATAATTCCCATTAACACACATACAATAAATAATTTAATTAACTTGAAATTTAGGTAAAGGAGGACGATATTAAATTTTTTTGTGATTGAATTAAAATACATTTTCGAATGGGGGGATGAGAACACAACAGTGTGACCAATTTCTTCAAATAAGTATTCTTGAAGTCAAACTTTGTAGGGCACGTGGCGATTCATAATTGTGAATTGGAACTTCTTATGATGCTTTAAGGATAATTTTCAAAAGCGTCAATTTTTACTTGCAAACGTCGGACGTCAAACATCAATCGCAAACATTAGAAGTTGAATGTCAAGTGCTAACATTCGACATCAAACTTAAAATGCAAACATCTGATGTCAAATGTCAGATGGAAGACGGAAAGCTTGCAAATATTGAATACTAGAAGTTATTTTATTATCTAATAAGAAATTGATAATATTAGTGAATATTGAATATGTTGACTCTAATATTTCAAAATAATAATATTCCTAGGTTCAAGTGAAAAGCAAAATTGAGATTCGAACTTATTATGTCGTATTCGGGGTGATTTTCAAATGCGTCAAATGACAGGACGGTAAACGAATTGAATAAGGATATTCATTATCGGGCAATATAAACTTTTTCAATAAGGAGTCAAAAATAAAAGTTGATATTAATTTTAATATTGCATTTATAATAACATACGTGAAACTACAAACAAATAATGAATAAAAATATAAAATAGGATTTTTGGTACGGCGATAAAAAGTATATAATGGGAAAAAAGTTGAGAAACATGATGGTATTTCAAGTGCCTGTTCGAGATTTAATTTGAGAAATGGAAATCTATATAAAAATTTAGTTTTATTTGATTCGAACATTCATATCGGCATACATATTTTTTAATTGAGGGTGAATAAGTAATAAACCAAAAATAAAATAGAAATCCTGCGTTTTGTCCTAATCTCATAGACCATTTGAGCATTTTTCTCTCAATCCCTATGTACCGTTTGAGCCAAGTTTAGTACTTCAATCGTTCAATCCCAAATAAATATATCTTCTCTAAATGCCAAAAATTGTGAGTTAATATAATAAAAGAAATTGGATCACAACTTATTTTATTTTATTATAAACAAATAACGACTGATAAAAATTATATAGGTAGAAAAAATATAACATGATTACAAATATTTACACTTTCTTACAACTAACATAATTCATTTTATTGAAAGCATTTACAAAAATAGTCAAATTTGGGTGTTTTTTCTCATTATTCTCACGTGATTTGTTCATTTCGGCTATCTGCATTGTATAGTAAAGTTTTTACATTTTACCAACTATTTTTGTTTATGGTTTATCCAATAATCTTTTAAGATTTCGCCGTGCTCAAGTGGTACATAGGGATTATGGAAAACCTTGCTATACGGATCAAAAATTTGACCACCGTGCTGGGTAATTTTAGAAGTAATCAATTTTAAATATAAATCTTTGGGAAAAAATACATTTCTGTTCATCGGTCTATTCGTATAAGACTTACTTAAACCTTGACCAATTTCATTAACTCTTATCTCTGTCGATTGGTCAACTATCAGAATAGAACACTATTGATTCTCATTATAATTTGTGGAGTTATTTAGTTTTTATAAGCCTCTATAAATATGTTCTTCTAATCGTAATCGGCAATTGAATAACAGACTTAGTGATAGCATGATTCACTTGGCAAAAGCTCCGAGTTTTGCATTACTGATTTGGGCTCGCTCTTAAGTCACACAATTTCTTTTCAAGTTTTGCTCTTTCCCATTTATTCAGAATATTTATTAGTTTTCAATAGTTCATTTTGTAACTATTGTATTTCGTACTCCACACGGTGGTGTGCATCAAGTAACGCACCTGTCTCGAGTTTTGATGCTGGATGTCAAGGCAACTAACTTTAGGAGTGATCATCTTTAATATAGCTCTTCGGACAGAGGAAGCCGCTTTTCAAAAAATGATATAAATTATTTATTACGACCCTGCTTTTGAAAAATGACCTTGTATCCCAACCGTCTATTTGTATGACACTCTACAGGTCGCAAATCTTGACTAACGGTGATGATTCTTTCTTATATCGATTGGATCGAATGAAATCCTATTAATTTTTATAATAACTTATCCAATAGTTTGATTTTTATCAACAGTTATTCGCATGATTATAAAAGGAAAATAAGTGGATATTGAATTTGCATGAATGCTACAGATCGCAAATCTTGATCGATTCCAGTTATTCGTCTTCCTATCGTTAATAACTATCAGAATAAAATCCAATCGATTATTTTTCGAAAATTCTAGTTTTATTCACTATTGATTATTGCTTGATTATAAAATAAAAATTAGTGAATATTTAATATAGAAGTCTATTAACGAAAAAAACTTGATACATTTGAAATTACAACTTTGGACTAATTCCCCACTCCAATTCAAATAGTTTCTGACAATTTAATCAAAAAAAAATAATTATTGTGTTTTGATTATTGATTATATTCTCCACTTTTGATTCACTTTTCATAATATAGCTGTACAAAAACATTCGTCACGCAGTTTTCCTAGAATCTGTGAGTTCGCAAGACCCACGCCCAACCAGATGTTGAACACGCTGCGTCCTTACACCAACATCCGGTCTCAACTTTCTGTAATGTTTCTGAAACTTTGTCTTTCCGTTGATTCACCCACGGTCGCTCCATACTTCTTTACATTCCATACGTTTTAATACACTATGGGAAGTAAGGAAGCACGGAACATACGTAGGAGGTAATTTGCACTTTTTTGCACTTTCACCAAAGTAAACACTCAGTGAACAACTGCACATTAACCAGCTCGAAGTATTCTGTCCGGCAAGTACATATTTGGTTAGGTTAAATTTAGCACGGACTGGCGATCGCATTACAGAATATCTTATTTTTATACACCATTTCTAGTTTATCTTTAGATACATTTGACGACACGAAACACCGTTTTATATTTAAATTCCAATAAGAATAACAAGATTCCAATAGAAAAATTACAAATATCGAAAAAATGTTTTCATTTGTTTTTTTCGGCATTTTGCAACTATTTAATTCTACAATGTTTAGAGAAATCCTTGATTTTTATTTAATCAATGACTAGTCGTGCAATCCATTTTTTTTAATCACAGTTTAATGTCTGGTCACCTTTATTTATTTTTCACAAGTAATTTATCGATCACTGTCGCGATTAATAGGGGCTTAACACTCGCGAAATACTGGCTTCGAATCCATGCAATAACTGCGAGGGTGAATCCAAGTTGTCGGTCGAAATGTCTTGAGTCGAATGCAGATCTATATTGCTGATGATTTTCAGAAGGAGTAGAGCCGTCGGCTCGTCAGCTACAGTCTAAAAATGGCCTGTATGATGCTATTGGTCCGCCACACGGGCCGATATAGTTTTACCCAACCCCTCGCCTACCCAAATTTGTCTTTTCTTAAAATACATCGCCAGGAACACGCGCCGTGGCGTCGTAATTATAGAAAGGCGCGCTCTCTTGCCGAGTCGTGCCACACACGTACACGTCAGATATCACATATGCGAGGCACTATACCGTACTTTGCCTCCCAACAGTCTTCAACACTTCTTTCACCCCACACCAAGTATCAAACATAAAAACACGTCTCTGTCGTACACATGACACTATTAAATTGCTTTTTTACTTCATCTTTCAAACATATCCATCCTAAACATTTTATCCCTTTTTTCTTGGTTCATGACGATCTTTTCTTAAATTACACCTGCTCTTCAACTAATAAAACGGAATTAAACTTGACGTTTCAAATATCTACAGTTGACAATAAAACTTTGTGATTAATTTTCAGTTTCAAAACTAAGACCTTTCACATTAACGATTCAGTTGAGAGATTGAATCGCGAATGTATATATTGATATCTCCCGGCAATTACATATAAAACAATGTATCCAACATTCACGCGACAGTCGCGCGACTAGATTGTCACTGTATTTATCTCAATATAAAATATTATACGCGGTTGAATCGCGCGATTCAGTTCAAGTCGCCTGTATTTTTACTTATTCATCATGAAATAATTACGGCACCTCAAAAATAGTGAGATTACAGTTTTTCTGTGCGTTAAGATCAATATTTACATATTTTGACAGCGTTCCGGACCGCTCCGCGGCATATAAGATCAGTGATTTTTTTTCCAATGATTCCCTCCTGTTTTATTTTTTAGATGATCAGGTCGTCGTAATCCTACTTTCGTGAATATAATAACATAGTATTTATTTGGTCTATCTTTATTACCAAATAACTCCCAAAATTTTTCTGGAAATCTTTGCTACATAAGTCAAACCCGCGTCACACAACGTTTGTTTCGCTACTGGTCTTCTTGCACAGAGCTGTGATGGCTACTGTGCAAGTAATAACGTCACTACTAGTTTTGGTGCATGGTTAAATACTGCATTTTGTGATAGAATGTGCTATTCTACAGTTTAATGCTATGCGAATGTTTTATAAAGATTGAGTTTATTGATGTTGATTTTGTTCTCTTGAAATAAATATTTCACATTTTGTACATAACATTTTTGTTTTTCTTCAATACATCATATTATCGGAATTTTCGAATATCCGGATGATCTATGGTAATAATTAGTTCGGCTATTTAGAAGGTACGAATTATCACGCACAAACCCTGCTACGTTTTTCAGAGACTAAGAATGGCATTCTTTTTTATACCGTGCAGGTACACAAATCTCCAAAGTGGAAACTTTCATAATTTTTATTATTCTTTGATATTGATAGATATCAACAGAATTATATTTTTTTGAAATAGTTTTCCAGTACTTGAGGAACTACACAAATTATCGGCTGTTACATTTGATACACTGAAGCACTAATTATTAATTAAATTCGTGTTAATCTTGCACATTCAAAAAAAAAAATCAAATGAGAACGTTGGTCAAGCGAAAATTTCGCTGTTTTTTATTCCTTCCTGCAATCATAATATCTTAAAAAACTATGAAATCCCAAAAAGGACTATCTATCAAATAAAAAAAAAACAAACAACCCTGATATCCATCCATAAATACTTCGGCTATAAAAGCGCAAAACATTGAATTAATCTATAAATAATCAGATCACATAATGCTTTGGATACTGAGAATAATTTCTCAGATTTTGATTTTTAATATGTTCAAAGTATTTTTTTCAACTCCCTGAAAACTCTCAAACACTCCTCTTTCGTAATACTTTCAAAATAATGTTGAATTGCATCATTATCCTCAGACTAAAACTTTCTACCCCGTAAGTTTTTTTTAGGCTCAATGAATATCCAAAAATTACATATTGCCAAATTTGGTGCTCTATTTATTTTTGTATCTATTTTCAGCCAAAAACTGAAGTTGCATCAGTCGTATGCGAAGACACATTATTATGATTTAACATAATCTCTTTCTCTGGACCTCTTTGGAGCACTTCAGACAATTATTATTCAATTAACTATTTAGCATCAACTGTATTTGGCCCATTCAACTTAATCACGTTTAACTTGTCCGTACTTCTGCAGAATACTGCATTTAATTTTTTCATGGCTCGCTGTTTTTTGGGTACGTTTCGTATTGGCTACTTCTATAGCATCTAGTTGTGCACCTTGCATTATGATTGCAATCGTCTGTACCGAAAATGCACTTCACTCGAAACATTTTTTTGAATTTTTCGTATCAATCCAAAACGATTGAATGTAGAATGAGACAATTGTACCATCCAGATGCTCATATATCCTATTTTTATGGAAATCGACTGAGCCGGAAGTGCACTTTACTTGACAGTCTTAGAATTTTTTGCATCAATTCGAAACGATCGACCGTGGAGTATTGAAATTTTGTATTTCAGTCTGCTGTAGCATCTGAATGATTGCATACTATTCTCATAACCGACTGAATCGGAAGTTCACTTCAGTTGTTTTTTTTTTAATTTTGCGCATAAATTCAGATGTTGTTGCATAAGAATGATGACCTATTGTTTTCATAACAACCGACTGGGCCAAAAGCACACTTGACAGATTTTTAGAATATTCTGGATAAATCCAAAACGATTAGCCGTGGAACATTGGAACGATGAAAATTTGTATCTAATAATGCAAAAAATATATGCAATAATGTACTAGTAAGTCACGTAATGTCCACGTCAGAGTTTTTTAAAATGCAAATGATCGTGTATGATCATTTTAATAGCTGAGAATCCAATCTTACGTTGATATTCTTTTACCGCATAAGTTACTCAACGGTCCTCTTCGATTATCTACTAAATAGCAGCAATGTTTTCTCGGTAATAGTCGTAAAAGATCCTTTTAATTCCTGAACAGAATTCGTCTTTTCTTCAAAAAATTATACCAGCTATAAATTTTAGCCAAAAAAGAACTTGTCGCTCTAAATTTTTTTAAAATTAAAAGAAAATTAGAATTTGAAAAAGTTTTGTGATCTATTCCATATTTTGACCAAGAACGATATTTCACATACTTAATTAATTACTCATTTTCGATTGACATAATAACTGATCGAAATGATATAGTGCTATTTTTGTTTTCAGAGCTTATCTGAATTTTTTATTGTCAGTAATTATTGCATTATCCTTATATTCCTTTTTTTGGAATTTCGTGCAGATCTCTCCGTGAAAAATGATTGAAATACCAATTTATAGATCCTGTAATTTTATTGCACAAATATTGTGAAAAAGATTACTGTATTCCTTGTTAATATAATTCTACTAAAAAAAAAACCAAACTGTTGCATTACTCCACAGATATAAAAATAAATTTGAGCCGCGTGCAACAGCAGTTGGATGCATGAGGACATATTGTGGCTCATCTACAAATAGAGCATCATTATTTTCAAATTTTTCAGAGATGATCAATTGGAAATAATAAAAACTTGTGATATCTACAAAATAGCAAAAAAGTCATTCCACAAGAGCACCCTTCTTTTGAAATTTTTCGAAGCATCTTGAAATACTGAATAAAATAGATGAAGCTGACTGGATGAGTGAATTTGAGTAAGTAAAAAGTCTTGGGAATTCAGTCAATATATTTTAATTTCTTTCCTACTTTACAGTTTCGGCTGTACCTCAGCCATCTTCAGAAGCGCTACAATTTGATTATTTTTTTATCACTAATTATTTATGCTAAGTTTGTCGGAAATACTTACAAAAGAACTTGAATTGTGAAAAATTAAAAATGTACATGAACTGTGATGTCGAGTTTAATAAAATAGCGGAGAAAAAAAAAAAATTTCCATTTGTCAAATGCCACAACCTGCATCTGTGGAAGACGTTGACCAAGTGCGAGTAAAAAATCGTGTGTGCACGCATTGTCAAAAAATTACAAATTATCACAAGTAGAATTGAGTTAGTTATAGTGTCAAACAATTAAAAATAGATGCAAGCTTGTGCATCACGCAAGGTGTCAAAAATATAAACAAAAATTAGGAAAAGTACCACCGATATTAAAGAATATTGTTGTATATAGTGCTAAGTGCAATAGTATCTGTTTTTTCATTGATATTTTGTTTGTCTTGTTTTATATACAACATTTCTAATGTAAGTCTTTTGTTCAAGTTGATTTCATTATGGATAATACTAGTTTCATCAAAATTAAAAGTATGTCCTGAATCTATGCAATGAGTGACTAGAGCACATTTTGGCGTATTTTTATTCAATTTTTTACTGTTTCGTTTATGTTCATCAAGCCTTGTTTTTAAATATCTCTTGGTTTGTCCTGTGTACTGTGCTCCACAATCATTGCATGGGATTTTATAAATTAAATTAGATCTTAAGCTTTTATCTGTTTCATCTTTTATTTTGGAGAATAAATTACCTACTGTCTTGTACTGTTTGAAACAAATTTCAATTCCCTCTTTATTTCTGAATACTTGTTTAATTTTGTAGCTAACGCTATCTATGTACGGAATTGTGAAGTACTTATCGGTCAAAGATTTTTTATTATTTATGTCATTGTCATTCAAATTAGATGAAAGATTCATAACTTGATTTTTGATACCATTTATGACGCCAAGTGGGTATTTATTTGAACGAAGTAAATCAGTTACTATGCTGCTAACTTCGTTATGATATTTTTCAGATGTCAATTTGAGTGCTCTGCTAAAAATATTTCTAGCAACATTGAGAAGTTGACTTTTTGGATGATTAGACTGAAAATTTAAATACCTCGTACTTGCTGAAGGCTTTTTGTACCATTTGCTGGTAATGTTGCCACATTCTTCTTTAATCAGTAACATATCGAGGAAAGGTAGGGTGTTATTAACCTCTGTTTCTACTGTGAATTGAATATGGGCATTAAAGCTATTGAAAATGGTTACTATCTTATTTATTTTAGATTCTGGCACTGCTGTAATCAAATCATCAACGTACTTTTTTATGAACGGAATCTTAAATGACAACTTTGCAACAACTTCTTTTAGAACCAAATCCATAACTAAAATTGCCACTACTGGAGACATTGAATTCCCCATTGCTGCACCAAACACTTGACGTCATAAATGGTATCAAAAATCAAGTTATGAATCTTTCATCTAATTTGAATGACAATGACATAAATAATAAAAAATCTTTGACCGATAAGTACTTCACAATTCCGTACATAGATAGCGTTAGCTACAAAATTAAACAAGTATTCAGAAATAAAGAGGGAATTGAAATTTGTTTCAAACAGTACAAGACAGTAGGTAATTTATTCTCCAAAATAAAAGATGAAACAGATAAAAGCTTAAGATCTAATTTAATTTATAAAATCCCATGCAATGATTGTGGAGCACAGTACACAGGACAAACCAAGAGATATTTAAAAACAAGGCTTGATGAACATAAACGAAACAGTAAAAAATTGAATAAAAATACGCCAAAATGTGCTCTAGTCACTCATTGCATAGATTCAGGACATACTTTTAATTTTGATGAAACTAGTATTATCCATAATGAAATCAACTTGAACAAAAGACTTACATTAGAAATGTTGTATATAAAACAAGACAAACAAAATATCAATGAAAAAACAGATACTATTGCACTTAGCACTATATACAACAATATTCTTTAATATCGGTGGTACTTTTCCTAATTTTTGTTTATATTTTTGACACCTTGCGTGATGCACAAGCTTGCATCTATTTTTAATTGTTTGACACTATAACTAACTCAATTCTACTTGTGATAATTTGTAATTTTTTGACAATGCGTGCACACACGATTTTTTACTCGCACTTGGTCAACGTCTTCCACAGATGCAGGTTGTGGCATTTGACAAATGGAAATTTTTTTTTTCTCCGCTATTTTATTAAACTCGACATCACAGTTCATGTACATTTTTAATTTTTCACAATTCAAGTTCTTTTGTAAGTATTTCCGACAAACTTAGCATAAATAATTAGTGATAAAAAAATAATCAAATTGTAGCGCTTCTGAAGATGGCTGAGGTACAGCCGAAACTGTAAAGTAGGAAAGAAATTAAAATATATTGACTGAATTCCCAAGACTTTTTACTTACTCAAATCTTGAAATACGTTTGTATTTAGATTTAAAATAATACAAAATCTTCACTTCACAAGAAAGCGTTTATCATAAATAATTGACCAGAGCCATTAATTCCTCGAATATACGAAGTCATTTAAAATCAGTACTTTCCTGGCAGTATCTATGGTTGCACGGCAAAGACGTACTGAAATATTGATACCTTTAATATCATGGAAGCAATGCAGAAAATCAAATAAATAATGTGGTACCTTATTAGGACGGGCCAGATATGGTTCTAATGGTTTCTACTCTAATATATTAATAATTTTAATTTTCATTCAATTCTATTATCCATAATAACAAAATCTTCTTTTGCCTTTTTAGAAGATCCATGTTTTGTTACTATACTAAGAAGTCCTTATCTGGAAAGGAATAATATTAATTCTGTCTATTCCAAAGGTTTCATTTTATTGACAAGGCAGTGGCTGAAGTACGTATCCACAATTTTTCCATATATCAAAGCCCTATAACAGGTTATTGCTTTTATATACCGACTTCTTAAAAATGGCGATTCAGTTTTGATATCCGGACTCGGGCGATGTCAAACGTCGTAAAATAAAACCCCAGCGACTTCCTAAATCTCACACAAACTTTCAAAAGCACGTAGATACATACATTATAGCAAGGGACGCAAATCATTTAACACCTCAAACAGACTTAAATTATATGAAAGTAAACATGAATATATATCGTGATATTATTTATGGGACAAAGTAAAATAAACTGCCTTATGCTAAAAAAATCACAAATTCTGAAATACAGTAGTTTCAAATCAATCTTTTCTTGAGATGAACAAGGATTGGAGATAAGTTCTTGATTAGATTATATTTTATATGAAAATGTGCTTTATAAAAAAAGTAACAACATAAATAAAAATCTAGGAAGACATTGACATAAAGACATAAAAATCCATTTGTTTTTTGTTTTTATTGTATTTCTTTTAAAATCCAGGGGCTTTAGACAGTTGTCCCGGCTCAATTGTCCGCAATGTCAATTCGTTTCGCGCCATTAAAACGACAACACTAGGAATCATGGCGCGGTTCAGGCACGTTTCCTTATCCGGTCTTCCACCATCGTCCATTTCCGGAGACACAAGCCCCAACTTACAGCAAAGACTTCTTCTCCAGAAACAGATTTGTGACGCAAGTACTAGCAGTTTGTATTTATTTGATCGCTGCAATGATGCAATTTTACTTTGAAGCTTATCAAATTATTATATCTACTATTACTACGAGATTTAATTCAGTATTCTACCATTTTTTGAAGGGTTGTCTTAGGGCTATTGAATACGGTCTCAATAATGATGTGTCTCATCATAAATTGAATTCCATAGCATTCCTTTATTTATTCCTAAGATACGAACATCCAAACAACGGTCTCCTCAAAATGAGGTTGGCATAAACCCCATTTAAAATTTAACCAGCAACCATTCTTCGCCAAATACTCATGTCGTCTATCACACTTCTTTTATTTTATCCACATTCATCATCCTATTCATACAAGCTAGATTTATCTGCATACTCGAAAGCTTTCTCGCTCTCTCCCTCGCAACAAACCAACGATCATATCAAAATTCTGAAACACTCATTTATTTGTTCCACAAAATTTCAAATCTAAGAGTCGGTTTTGACACCATCATCATAGATCGGGGAGCAACTGTATACACGTGTTTTGTCCTTATTAGGACTCGTCAGTACAGTATAGTCAAGAACCCAAGATAGTCAGGGCTTGTATCCCAAAGTGTTTAAACTCATAAGGTTAGATGGACAGCAATAGCAAAAACTATATGCAGCACCATCTAATTTGATCATTTTTGGAATATTCTCTTTGACTTGCTACATCACTTCTTGGAACATTCCAAATTTCTTTTCAATACTTCTAGTACTTTTTTATGGTCGTTTTGTTCACTTCTACTGAATCAAACCGATGTCTTTTCATTGTAATTCTTATTTCTAGAAATAGCGTGATATTGCAGAATGATAAATAAAGCAAATATTGCAGTTGCATGCTTTCATCAGACAGAAATTGTTGGTAAATAAGCAGTGTGCAACACTATTCGCACGTTTGATTGGCTCCTTTCGATATCCGTACAATACCTTCAATATAGAACAAATCCATCAACATTTCGTTCCACTCCTGTCTTAATCTTTAATCAATTTAAGATGGATCATTATGCTCGTATAGAGTTATCGCAATCTATTCGAATGGTCAAAATTTTCGAAATAATTCCAAAAATGAAAATTATCCAATTTTCATATTGTTCGCGATCTCTTTTTAAGACAAAGTTTGAAGAACAAACTTTCGAGAACAGCGCTCAAATCAGCCGTTAATTAAATCAAAAAAATAGTCAATTTGGTATAAAATTCTCATCGATATCACCCTGGCGCTGAGATATGTTGAAGGCCAAATGTCATAAAATAGAAATTTTCGTGAAAATCTCGCACTCTATGGCTCGATACTCTATAAAATGGATCACGAAATTTGAAGATATTTCAATTTTAAATATTTACGTTTTTAGAACTCAAAGAATGTAGATATTATAAATTCATTACCGCGTCACATCAAAGGAAGAATGTAAAGCGCAATTTTTCACATGGTATTCCCAGTATTACAAATCTAATTTGTCATTAATTCAATCCACTATACAGGACAGTAACTCTGAGAATCCCTAATTTCATCTTTAGTTGCTATGGTGAAATCCATGGTTATCATATTTTAGATTATTAGTGTTAAGAACTTCTCTTATACTGCATCGAATTATATTTTATTGAAGTATAAATTTTTTTCTCCAACACTGTTTTGGAATTTGCATATTCCATACCCAAAAATTATGTTGGAACGAATGATATTTCAAAAAATCGTTTAGAATGATTCCGTATGCCGTTTAGAATGATTCTGTATGACATTAGATTCATTTCGACGAATCAGAAACTGTTATTTTGGCTACCACCATGGTTACTTCCTAACAATTCAAGTATTCATATCTGGATTTACGTTTGACATTTAATAATTTTTTATGCTTCCTCTGAAATATTGGTGAGTTTTCAAAACCTTGTTAGAGAAAGTATAGTCTACAATATGTTTGGAATGGCGAATTCCACATTCGCAAACCGCAATTCTCGCCTTCGGCTCGGATTACAAACTTTTCGCTCGTTCAGAATATAGGCCATTCCAATACTTATTGTAGAATATACTATTCTACGACCGTGCATAAAATGAGCGTTTTCAGATTTTTTTAACGCATTCCAGGCCTACCACCACTGCCATTACCAGCTGATGAATGCGTAACCTGCATCTAACTTTTTTCTTACTTGACGATTGGAAACTAGCAGTCATTTGCTTTGAATTGCCAAATTTCAAAGAGTTGCTACATGCATTTGTGCTTTTTGCACTTACTTCCTATGACACGGAGATCTTTTAATCTTATATATACAAAAATTATTGTTTACTTGTTCGTCTTTTATACGTTCGCGCATCGTTCATCCGATTGAGCTGAAACTTTGTACAGTTCTTGTTAGTTTAAAATTAAGGAATTATCTTGATGATCAAAGCACATTTTTGGCGGTGGACTCTTTCATCCAATTTGGTCGACTTCCATTCATACGGTCACAAATAAATTCAAAAATAAACTCTAAAAGTTCGATTCCCTCGGTAAAAATTTAATCACTTCGGTTGTTTATGTTCTTCATACTAAAATTCACTTCGCAAATTATTATCTTGCACAATAATTGAGCTTAAAGTCAAACAGCTTTCATTTAGTTTGTAAGAGCTGTAGTTGCTAAGATCTAAGCGTCACGCCAACCAATCAGACAGCCAGCGTTTTTTTTTTTTTTTTAATTGTTGTTCAACAGATCATTGTCTTCTTTTTATTTTATACATGTAAATGTGTCTGCTTTGTATGAGTTTATCTACTTCAAACAAATTACAAAAAAATTGAAACAAACATTGCAACGTATGCCGGGCATCAGCTAGTATTAAATAAAAAATACCGATGCTTTTCGTTCTAGTGCGCAGATAACACTATAAATTAATTTTCGTACCACATCAAAGGTACAATGGGAGGCAGGATTTTTCCATATGATATCCCCACTATTAATTAGGCAAATTGATTTGCTTATCAATCGATTAAAGATGGTAATGGTTCTCAAACTTTGCCTCATTTCAATTTTCTAAACTTTTAATTATATATAAACATCCAATAGGCGTTTACGTTTATTCACTCGGAGTGATCACTTAAATCTAATGTATGACGTGAGAGGGTGATCAGATCCGGAATGCATAGTGACTGCCCAAAAACCGTAATGCCCAGAGATCGTGGTATTCAAACATCATAATTCCCACTGATTTAGCGTTCACTGTTCACATATTCTACAAATCGCAACACCCAAATATCGTGGTACCCAAACATTTCCCCAACGCTTTCCAAGTTTCGATCCGTTGAAAATGCATTATTAATATAATATAGATGGCACTGATCATTTTGAATTCTTCTTTAAAATTATTGTCGCAAAATATTTGCCATTGTCGGTCAAAACAGTACAAAAAATGTAACCTTCATTGAGAATTGGCTCAAACGTTCAATAAACAAAATTTTGCTTATTCACTGAACAAAATTATTTCAATAATCACCTTTAACTGTAACCTTTTTGTAATTTATAAGAAACTAAATATTGAATTCTATATGGATACGGCTCTGCATCATATAATTTACCGGTGTAGTGAAGAAAATCTGGAAGCAAGCTAATCCAAATGAGAAAAATGGAAAATACTGCATTTGTAAATGAGCCCGTGCAGTTATTACACCGTCTTCCTTCCGTTTAATCGTGGTGGATACCGCTAGTCCCACTCCTCGATTATTATCCGCAAGGATTAAGATTTGCATATCGGCCGCATTCATTTCACTGCGCGCAGATATTTTAATAAAGCAGAAGATTTTGTTTTGTCAAGATTTCGCAGATCGTATTAAGTGTTTTTATGAGCACAATTACTTTCCTACCATCTTTATACTGAACGGTGGAATAACGGACTATTTGAAATACCTACAAACTGGTCGTATTAATATCGATATTCTATAGAAAAAAAATTGCTTGGGTTAACATGAATGAACTGACGTTTAATGTAGCTAATTGAATCATTGTTAAAATATTAATAGATATTACTCGAAAACTCCGAAAATTGTCTGCATATACAATAATTGATGTGCTACCTAAAAAAATTTCTTCTTCTTCACTGTCCGTGCAATCCTACTACCCATTAAAAATTGTTTGATAATGAGTCCATTGTAGCAATTATATGCATGAGGAGATTCTGTAAAACCACAATATAGAAACTCATATTGTCTCATCTGTTAAATGAATATTCAGATCAGAATAGTTTGAATGGTAATTGGATTTTGCCATTTGAGTATGCGTGGTGCATCTGGTACTGCAGTCTTGTGCCGACAATGGCAAAGGAAGTCTGCATCTGTTCAAGAAATCGTGACAGACTTTGGTCAATGTCCTATTGAGAATAATACTGAGCACGTGCCTTCCATGCGCCACTAAGCATGACATTTCGAACAATATGTTACATGTCACAAATAGGGCGTCATTTTACAGATATAATTTTTAAATTCTACGATCTTTGGTCTCTATTCTCACCTTTTATTTATGCACTATTCAAACAAAAATTGGAATAAATGGAGATAGAGCTATAATTGATAACACCATTTTTTTTTAATGTTTCATTGAAGTATCGTTTTTCGTGTTGTTCTAAAAGACAATTTTAAAATGACATTAGGTGCTTATAAATTATTAAAAATTTTGCAAAATGAAGAAAGACACTACATCTTGGATGTGGATTAATAATTAGAGATGCAACATATTTGAAACATGATACTGAATATATTTTCATAGTGTTTCCTACAAATCTTGTACTCACAACTTTTTTGCTTTCATATTAAACAAATTTATCTAAATTAGTTAATAATTCGATGTCATTTCCCTTGTTTTGCACTTCACTATAAATCTTGGTGCTTCTCAATCATGTTGCACATGCTATGATAATAATAATAATAGCCACATAAATGAATACAACATATGAACATAATGGCCAGTAAAATATTAGAAAAGTACAAGGGAATATTGATTAAATAATTGCTATTGAAATACATAAAAAAAAAACAAAATTACTAAACATGATTGGACTTGAAAATCTCATTCAGGAATGAAAATATTCATATAACAAATAATTTCTAAATTTTTTTCTTTTTAAAGAATGGAGAGTTCCATAGGAGCTCTTATATCTTGTGGTAAACCATTTGATAGGCATGTACGAAACATTATCATGAAAATTTTGAGTACGAAGTTTCGAAATTTGTATTACGTGTGCTGAAAAATCCGTTGATCTGCTTATTAGTAAGAAACAAAGTTGGATTATTTTTCACAAAAATGCGAACAACGTTAAATGAATAAGCATGGGAGAGTGAGTATATCCACGGTAGTAAAAATATATCTGCATGTATGAGTATTACAAACCATCATAGCTCTTATTATCGATTTTTTGTGAATATAGCCTGATGAGATAAGTTACCCCAGCAAACAATACAGTATAATAATCTACTGTAGATATGAGCATAATAATATTGTTCTAAGACATCAATGCTTGCAAATTTCAGTTATTCACTTGAATTTGAAGATGTCTTCAACATCAGTATTTTCCTTGTTACACACTTCTTTTATAAACTTCTCTAATGAGACTAGGTCGATTTTGAAAAAAAAAACTACCTATTATCATCACACGCCGTTTGATTTTAAACCTATATTCTAGTTTTAAAATTGATATACCTACTATAAATAAGAGTAAAGAAACATCGTTCATATTTTTCAGGTTTTATTCTAAATATTTTTATAATACTTCCCTTGAATAATAATATTCTTGATCGTTTTTTACTTTCACTCCCTGAAAGATGCCAACCAGTCGTCTTTCGGTATGCTTCTAAAATAATAATGAATAATAATAAGGTGGAAACTTTCTAGCCTATATTTTTTTTTTCAAGCTCAAATAATAACCAAAAGTCGCATTTTGCCAGATCAAATGAGTGTGATCTATTATTTTTATATTTCCGACCAAAAATTGAAGTAGCAGTTGTATTTTTTATACAAAGATGCATCATCATGATGTTGCAATCTAACGTGTAAATACGACAAAAAGGATATAAATTGGTTTTCACCTCTATTCAAAAGATTTCAACGCTCTACTTTTTGAATATTGGAAACAGATGTGGTACATGTCAGTTGACAACTTTCATATGCAAGTAATCGTGTATCATTCGTTTAATAGCTGATGTTTCATTAATCTCTTCGATTATTTTTTTTACAGCATTAATGTATTTTTCAGGCGATCATAACCAAAAGATTTTTGCTCCCTTTGGCGGCCGTGAAGTTTCACTTCTTTGTACACATCTGTCAAATTTGACTTTTTGGGACTGATCTGTCAAATATTACTTTTTTGAGATTGATTTGTCAAAAACTACTTCATAAACACTATATATGGGCAGCTTGATGAACTCTTTGAGAAACAGTTTCCGCCGAAATGCATATTATATTCTTCCGTTAATCTTTATAGTTCTTGCAGTTAAAGAAATGAATACGCATTTTTTACAAATGTCATCTTGATAGAAGATAATAAAATAAAACAATTTCAATGGCAGCTAATATTTACAATTGAAAAATCTTATGTCCACTTTATACGATCATATTTTTACATACAATTTTACATGTATTTCTTGTCATATTTAATAATTCATAGCTGCATTTTACACGATCAAATATTCTCAGAATATTTGATAGCATGACAGCGATAGCTAATATATTTGTGGTGGCAATACCTAGGCAATACTAGACTTGGAGCAACGAACAACTTCGTTTGTATTTTTGCTCCGTGTAAATTTATTAGACACTTGATAAAAATTTATTCTGTCTATGCACTATCAATTTCGATGTATTTTTTTAATTTTACATCTTTTATAATAATTTTTCACAAAAACAAGAAATATATTGACATTGACACATAGCACACTGACACCTGCTTGAACTATAATAAGATGTGATTCACACAAACCAGCAACTCCAAAGGCCCTAGATATTACCAAAATTTGATGAAAATGGTCTTGAAAAATTTGAACATGCTATATTCCAACTATTTTTACAACTTCTTATTGAACAATGCCATTCTGTAAATTTCTATCGCTTTACCCGGTCAAATATCATTGAACAAGAAGATTTTATAAAATTACATGTATATTTATAACCGTGTAAAGTGGGCATTAGAAATAAATTAAGTTTTGTGATTTAGAATTCCTTCGTGAACGTTGTGTGCACCTCGGCCTGAAGTTCTTCTTTGGTCTCACCTGAACATTAGATTCGACCAAAAAAGATTATTTTTAGAGTTTTGATACACAACTTACTATTTGGAAACAGGTGTAAAAAGATTATCTGCTCCTTTTTGATGCTGAACAGAATTCTTCCCTTTTTTGAATGATTTACTAATTAATTCATAAAAAAATCATGAGTCGAAATCGTTTACTGGTTTACCTTAAATTATTTGATTCCTAAAACTCAACTGACAGGTAACCGAATGATATAATAGTTCCAATTTTTCTCAATAATTATAACATTACCGTCATGAATGCAAAACAGTATTCTGCAATTAATGTGTCGCATATTTGTAAAACTAAAATTAGTTGGAATGAGACAATATTCATCATTTACATTGTTGGATAATAATTTATTATTGACGACTTCTTGATATAGAAAACAATAGTAGGAACCAATTTTCCTAAACTAATATTGAATAAAAATGGTAATTAAAGCTTTACATTGATTTTGACAAATATTAAGCACACTGTAAATGTAAGATGTTGACAATCAGATATCAAAAATAAACAAACAAATATTTCGGGAAGCTGCTTGTGCGTAATGCTTTACGTATTGTCTATGATTGTTCCAAATCTTGCTGTGAAATTGCGACTAACAAAAATATTTCAAATATGTTACGAAGTACATACAAAAACAAAAGTTTCACCGTTTTCAAAAAACTTGCGCTGAAAATGCTAAAATGCTATGTAGCTTACCATCCACAGATTATTGAATAATTAATTAAAAATAACCGTGTAATAACTTTTACGCTTGCTGCCTTTGAAGTTAAAAGTTGCTATATTTAAAGGAACCAATTTCCAATCGTCGCAATGAAAAATGTGAAAATTTTATGACAATTTCTGAAGAACAGTTAATTGACATATTTTAAAACTTCATATTCCAATTGCTGTAAGAATTTAGATTTTTTTTCAAGATTCAAATGATAAATTTTCATAGGTGTGCCACAATAATTACACGCATTACCTTCTATCTTCAGTAATAAAAATCAACTATACAAAATACAATAGCAGGATGTGACGCGAAAACTTCGAAGCCATTGAACCAAAAAAAAATAAATCGGCCATCTCTTGAATACTATTTAAATATGTTATATATCTGTAATATTTCTAGATCATTGAAAATCTCGGAATAATTATAATAGTTTTCAATAAATGAAATTGAGATAAGTATCAGTATAATTGAAACGTAAATTTTGTGATCGCAAGTAGAGGAGTCAAATTAAATTAAAGTTGAATCCGCATTGGCAAAATGTTTAGATATTACGAAAGTTTTTGTTGTATTTTAGAATGAACTATTAATTTTATTATTTAGAGTAGACCAAGACGAATCGAACCATTTCTAGCTTGAGGGTTGGAAAAATATATTATTTCATTATAAATGTTATCTCGATTATCAAAATTTGATGCATATATTATTCAGCTAAAAAATGAACAACTAATAACTCAAATCGAATCGAAATTTTAAGATCTAGGAGACCCGTTTCAGAAGGGTTGGTCCAACCAACAAAAATATATTAGAATGATCGTGTCGTGGTGATCGATTTCAAATTTGTTTTGCCTAAAATAGAATAAGAGAAATTGGAAACAAAATAATCGAAATGCTACTGATATTTCGGTTTCATTTCAATCCATCATCAGATGAGATTGCAAAAGAATTACCATTATTACAATAAGATAATATTAGATAGCCTTTTTGATTCATTATTGCCTTGATACGTTTTTAAATAGTGTCAACCGACGTTTCATAATCATCTGAAATAAAAGTGCTCCTATTTTCAATAGACGAGCATGTAACTCTAAAAGGTTTCTTGCGGGCTTTGAAAATGCTACAAGATTTTGTTTTCCAACATCCAATCTCCTACGATTCCAACCGTATGGAGCTGTGGGTAACTGCTAGTTTATTATACCTCCATGATGATTTGGGGATCTACATCAATCCTGGATATGAATATGAATAAGCGTGCCAAAATTCGGGTCGATGACGAGGTCCGCCTACTCTTATCTGTTAGTCAAAATTAAATACAGTCTGTGAGAAAAAGTGCAGTGGATGAAATTATACATTATGCTTTCTTTTTTTCGGAATGATTCCAACAAAGAATTTCTTATTTTGATCCAATTTGCCTCTGTTTACCCTACATCTTGTTTTCATTTTCAAAGTTGTGTTCAAGGAACATAACACTACTGGAATTAGAATAATATAAAAAAAGACAAAATAAGATCCGAATACAGATCGATATATTTATCGAATCTTTAAGAAAAATGTGCTACACATGCAGAAGCAACAAAAAGTTCAAATAAGATTAGGTACTACATCAAGTGTCAAAAAATTATTCGGATACAAAGGAAAAGGAAGAACATTGTGACGTCCAAAGTTAATTCGTTATAAGAGTAAATCCGTGAAAGACCTTCTATTTTGCTAGATTTTATGGTCTATAAAAGCACAAATTTCCAATTTGTTAGGAATGCACTTATATGTCAAGAGATCTATATTGTTTACTGTTAATTCATTTGAAATATCAAACACATTTGATTTCGTGAAATGTTCAATCCTATTTTGTATTGATATTTGTTTCCCGCTAATGGATTAGGTATTTCACGGTACTGATATGATCGAATTATTGACTGCACAAGTAAAAATATTCGAAAATTCTGTTGTGGTGACATTATTATTAGATGTGACATTTTTGTGATGGTTGAAAAAACTATGTGTGGTTCCAAATGTAGTTACAGTAAAACTCCTCCGCTAATTTAAATTAGTATTAGATCAGAACACGTATTATTTCAAATTTATCTCCCCTATGCATCTCTTATTTCCATTATTTTCAAACATATAGAACATATACAAAGCTCCTCATATATTGTACTTCATTATCCGGCTTCTCTATATTTTTCTTCCAAAAAATTTATTTAAAACTCGAAAACGTGAAAGCGAAAAGCAACAAAAGCAAGAACATCTGGTAAAAGTTCATTTGTTTGGCAGTTCATATCTGCAGTTTCAAGAAGGTGGACAGAGTGACAAATTTTTAATATTCGCTAGTCTAACTGATATTGATTATTCAACATAAGGAAAGTGCCACGAACCGATTTTAGTGCATTGATTTTGTTCGATTATAATAGAAAATTAGCGTTCGAGCAGAGTCATCGAAGATTGGTGGCAACTTTTGAGAATGATTTTCCTTCAAAAATAGTGGTTGGCAGATGGCTCCGTGATTTTGAACGTGGACGGTGTCGCCTAGAAGATGAACAAAGACCTAGGAAGTCTGAATTAGCGAAGATTAGTTTGTCGATCGATGTTGAAGTCAAAGGCGGTGTTTAGTTTCGACATCGATATAATTTTTTCAATGATAAGTCGCTCACTATCATCTACTATATTGTCGCACGATCGTTCGTTCACGTAATTCTTTTGGCTAAATACCATTTTTGACTTCAATCAAATCTTTGGCTTTTTTCGCCGAAGTCGAATGTACGATCAAAGGTAGCCAAGCCGGAGCATCGGCCGAACTCTATCCTTTATATTAGTTCTATAATAATACTATGTGGAATAAAATGAACCCTTAATTGAAGCAGCTCTCAACCTAGATTTCCCCTATTATACAAACAACACTGAAACTAAAACTTAATTCCATCCCACGCACTCTTACACTAGTGCGTATATTAATAGCAATATCTTTTACCCTGAATCATCCCTACCACCGGATCTGTCACGGAATTCATTCAAGAATCTGTTGTTTGCGCTGAAGTACCGCCAAACTTGGAGTGTGTAAATTGTGCTTAATACTTGGCGCCAGAAATTCGTGATATAATTGAAGTAATGACGCTAGAATAGCAGTTCGGATTTCTAAGAAGTGAAGAAGAGTTATTTCAAATGCGCACATCGAGTTATAATTAAATTGCTACTAAGAAATATTTTGTTGCATATGTCAAACTTTTGGTATTCAGGGATACATGTATTAATTAATTATTTAAAATGATAGATTCATATAATGAATTAATATAAAATTTATTTCATAGCTGTAAATATTTTTTTTGTTTCGATATCCAAATACTCGAAGCCCGACCGATATTTCATGTGTAAACATTTAGTTCGACCGGGATCCGAGGATTGGCATTGTGTATCAGGCACATTCAAACCCATTAAACGGTCACTTCCAATTTAGCGTAAGTGACATTTATAAATTGGATTTTTTTATAATTATTGATTTATAAGCTAATAAAACATTGTATCGTTGTATATAAGGAAAAAAAACAACAACGGGAAATCAAACTAATGATACCACAGACCGTAACTGACAACTTAGACGAAATATAACTTAGACGAAGCATTTCACTTACTGCGCAACAGTTTGATTTCAATAATAGTACAACATATTGATCATAATATTTTAAGCATTTATCGCATTAAAATACTGTAAATTAAGCAACACACATCAGCATCCCTGTTTTCTTCTGCGTCTCATTTCGGACAAATGCAACTCGCACTACGACGGTGAGTGCTACTCGCATTTAAATTCGTTTCCACTCACATGCGCCCACTCTATCCTACTATCTACGATGGCTTCTTCCTTATTGGAACTCATCAGTACACTCTAGACAAGCCACTGATATTATTGCATCTGTTGGTAAATACGAGAGCTATTCTGGAAATAGTGGGTACCAAGAAAGAGAATTTTTGAGGAAAATAATTTTATTGCTTTTCCAAAGTAATTTCCTCTGGCCTGAATACTCTTATCCATTCTTTGGAGCCACTTCTCAAAGCAGGCAGCATATTTGGTTTTCGAAAGCTCCTCGAAAAGCCTCTGGAATTCTGTAACGACTGAATTAGTATTGGGAAATCTCCCACCTCACATGACTTTTAAGGTTGGGGAACAAGAAATAATAACATTTCGACCGCTCTTTACGCAATTTATTGAAGACTTATACCAGTTTTATGATCCTCAAGAGAAATTACTGCAACTGAATTACTCCTCCTGATAAAAGTAACAATAAGACCCAAAGTGCTAACTGTTGTCGAGGTCATAACTGTAGATCCAAGATTGCCATCCGTAATGATAGTATACATCTTCTTAAATGCTCCTTCATTAAATTTGTGGAGCATGAGTTTGCACCACTCGTGCGTATTTTTGTCGCGATGTCAATAAATATGGAATCCACGTGTTGCAAGTTTCTTCACACGTAGCTGATGTATGTCAAATATTATGTACTGCAGCGGATTTAATGTGTGTTCCTATGTGTTACATTTGCTGGCTTTTTAGGATTTTATTCATCTTCACCGTCCATGTTTAAATCCGCAGAACCACCTACTAACCGTGGATTTTTAAGTACAATCATCCCTTAAAGCTGCTATCTAATTCCGACGACTCTGTTCGAACGTTAATCCTGTTTTATAATAGTACAATCGCACGACGAAAAGCGGTTCGCGGCACTTCCATGATGTCGAATAAAAGAAAACCGAAGTTATGAATATTGAAAATTCGTCACCCTATCCACCTTAATTCCATATTTTTGAAAATTCAGGTATAGACTGCCTTTATAAACTGCTATTTACTATTTCCATAACAGCACTCACATGCAAAACTAAAATTTACTTGTGGAAGGATATCTTCGGCATCTGAGTATTTGTGGCTTGGCTAGACTGTACTGATGAATCCCAAGAAGCACACAACGTGTGCACGATTCAAAATGATGGTTGAGAAACCTTTTAATCTTTGTGAGATTGATTGACAAGTATTTGAATTTAATTTTTTAAACTATCAAAATGTCACTATTTTGTGATACCTTCTATAGTAAATTATTATTCTTGAATTATTTATACGCGACCTCAATTTTCGGCTTAATGGAAAACTGAAATAATAATACTAATAAACATTTATGATTTTTATTAACAATAACAATTACCATATTTTGCAATTGAAATGTTTTAATTGTTCGTATTGAATGATATGACAGTAAAATATGTTATTGTGTTGATGAACTTACAGTTCATTATTTTTCACCCATCATTTATAGTTAATCACTTCAATAAATTTTTATAACCGTTATTATTTATCTGCACTGATTACAAATTCTAATTGATCACCCCACAATTTTATTTGACTGTCATTTCGCTCCAACATTTTATTTTAACCTCATATTTATTATAGAATATTATTTTTCATAATACCTGCATTGAAACAACGCGTTTCAACGCCTGTTTTGTAAGTCGAAACAAGACAATTTCAGACAAATGAGAGTGTAGCTGGGCAGAAACAGACCTGTTTCCTCCCTAGGGAAGAAACAAGCTTTTTTCTGCCCGCTGAATTTGTTTTTTACATCGTTTTATCCCTGGCAGAGTCGCATTTGTTCATTGTCATTCTTTAAATGAAAATCATATAACCTCAGTTAATTTTACAGTTGTTGTATTCGTAACTGTAAATTAAATTGAAAAGGCGATTAGTTTCAAGAGAAAAAGTATTAATACGACAATTTCAAGTACATCACAACATCTTGTTGATAACAAGGAGCTACTCTCGACTTGTAATCTGCAAAAATCAAATGAAAAATATTTACTTTGATATGACAAATTTGTAATATGGAAAGTTTCAATGCAGGTATTATGAAAAATACAGTGTGTGGCACGGGACAAAACACGATTTCAGCCGAGGGCGATGCCAGCCCTCGCCTCGCTTGCGCAAGCAACACTCACCCTCAGCTGAAATCGTCTTGTTTCGTCCCTAGCCACACAATATACTATTGAATAGTTCACATCACAAATCACGGCTTCTTCTCGAAATGAGGCTAGCATGAACCACAATTTTACATTCATCCAACAATCATTCTTCATCAAAAGCACCTTAAAATTATGTGATCCGCCCCTGTTTGAAAAAAAAGACTGTTCACTCAAAACGCATGCACTGTGTGGTGTGTTCAGAATATTCAACTCGTTAAGAAGAATTAAAATTTAAAATGAGGATGAATGTATAATTTATTGTGTGTGTTTTTAAATGTAACACTTTAGTTTGTTAGTACATAGACTGTACAATTCCTGAAACTATTGAACAAGATAATATTACTAGGAGCATTTCATATTGATTTCTGCATCTTAGTTGGCTAAATCAGGAATAATCATATACTTATCTATAACTTTAACTCAACTTCCAAAGGAAAATAGTAATTGCGTTGCAGAAACACTCAAAATTTTCTGTTTTGAAAAATATTCGATGCTATTACTTGATTCTTGTGAGAAATTGAAGAGATAGCACCACAAAATAGTAATTTTCAGTTAGTAACATATTCGCGGGGTAATGGCGCCAAATTTCATTCATATTGGCTCCTTATCCTAAGTTTTATGTCTTGAAAAAACATCCCTTCATGAAAGGTAAATCGCTCCTGAAAACTAAAGGAAAACTTAGGAAACACTCAACCAGAACAATTTGTGAGTGATTACAAAATTTGAGTGGCCATATGAGCACAAGTGATGCTGAAAGTTCTGGACGCCCTAATTAAGCAACTACTTCAGAAGTAATTGATAAAATCCATGATTTAGTGATGGGTTACAGACGATTGAAGGTGCGTGAGATCGCTAATGCTGAAGCATCTCGACATAATAATTTGCACACATTTGAAAATTGTCCTTAGGAACGGTGCCTCGATTGCTCAGAGTGAACGAAATATGAATACCCCACTAAATACAAGAGACCAAAAAATACAATAAGTTGTGGACAGAAATCCGGCAGTAATAAAATGAAGACCATTTCGTCAGCCAGAAAAATTATGGCGACCGTCTTTTGAGATTCGCAAGGAATAAGCCTTATCGACCATTTAGAAAAGGTACATATTATTGGACCGTTCAAAAACCAAGTTGCAAAAAATTTTCATTCTGCCAATCCACCACTCGCCCTACCGTCCAGATTTGGTTCACTCGAACTACCATTTGTTCCCGAATATGGAAAAATGGCTGGCAGGAAAAAAGGTTTTATTGCAAAAACGAGTACCTCTTTTGCGAAGTTGGGCCAATACTATTTATTATTCGAATAGGATCAACAAATTGGAGCAATTTTGGACTAAGTGTATAAGCTCAAACTACGTTAAAAATAAAAATATTTTTTGCCTATTGACTTTTTAAGTACGACTTTATTGACAGTTTACAGTCTGTAAAGTGACACTTTTACTGCCTAGGCGTTTCCGCAGCAACCGCCTAACATTCGCATCACAACTTGGCAACCGATCAATAAATGCTTAGAAACATAATTTGATGGCGATGACATTTTTCAAAAATATTGAAATCTATATAAATAAAAATCAATGTTTGTATGTTTGTACCTTGTGCACTTCGAAACTATTAATCGGATTGTGGTGAAACTTTGACAGAGTGTTCTGGGGACGTACGAGACGGTTTCCAGCTCAGAAAATTTTGTTTTAGGGAATTTTTTTCCATTTCCAATGAAACTTTTTGCACTTTGCTTTAGTATTACTTGAAGTTAGGTCATCAATATAATAAAATTAGCTTTAATTTGTTTGGAGTTGTGGGCGGATGAAATATATGAATTTGTAATCTTCATTCATTTAAAGTTGCTATTGCGTGAACAAAAGACATTATATTAATCATTCAATTTAAATCTTTATCATTCATGTTTTGTACATCGTCTTGACACATACGAAAACTATTTGCTGTCGAATCTGTAACATCATTGTTTGTGATGAGAATTGGTATTTTCTTATTGTAATTATGCCACCGAAACGAAAAGCAATTGGCCGATCTACAGCTGGAGCAAAACGTCAAAAGATATCACGAGCTTCAGAAACCGACGAGCAACGAGAAGTAAGATTGGAAACCGTTCGAGTACGCACTGCTCAAGTCCGGTCATCTAAAACAGACGCTCATGTGGCATTGCAACGCATGCCGGGTACAGCTAGTTAATCATAAAATTAATCAAATTTAAACAATCGGCAAAAAAGTTATGTGTTCAACACGGCAAAAAATGAAGATTTACTGCCTTGCCTAGATTCATAGACTCGGCTACGCCTCGTCTCTGAAACTCTAGCCGCGTCAGTAAATCTACTATTTTTTGGCCTAGTTAAACAAATAACTATTTATCTCATAGAATGAAAAACTCTGTAAATATCTGTAAAAAACTTATTGATTCGTTTTCATTTTGTATTCTTAAGATTAGTCAGCTTTAATTCTTGCAAATACAATAATGCATACCCCGCACCTTATTTTTATGTAGGTACCTAAGTGAACCAATAAGTTATAAATAATCATGCAGTAATTATTATTGATTCGTTTTCATTTTGAATTCTTAAGATTAGTCAGCTTTAATTCTTGCAAATACAATAATGCATACCCCGCACCTTATTTTTATGTAGGTACCTAAGTGAACCAATAAGTTATAAATAATCATGCAGTAATTATTTGTTCATAAAAATTAAATTATCTAAGAAATCATTATAACAAGAAGAGAACCTATGTCGCAAACGTGAAAGTCAGCCTTTGCATACTGCACCATGCAGTACTGATAGTCTAACGTAATCTCAACGAAAATATGATTGAAACTTTGCAGTCATTAATCAGAAAATTTAGTTTTCCTAGAGAATTGTTCATAAAAATTTAATTTCACCATTTATGATTTTGAAAAGCAGTAGGGCTCTATTTTTATAGTTAATTTATCAATAGAAAAATAATTACTAAAATCGATCAAGAATTGCAACCTGTAGTGTACCCACATACGAATAGATGAAATGAGGGAGATACATGTCATTTTTAAAAGACAATAAAAAAATGAAAACGGTATCATCAAAAATTTATTGCTTGTAGAATTTGCCGAATCATAATTACTTCAATCATCGAAGCTCGAAGCTGACGCCTATGTCGTGTGAGATGTACAATAATTTTTATTTCCAATTTTGATGAAAAAATAAGTGATTCACAGCAGTCTTTCAGAAAATTAAAAGTCTGTATAATAAATTAGATACACTTAGTAGTAGTTTTTGAACCGTTTGAAATTTTGCAAATAATTCATAATCGAAATAGTTCAGTATGTGGTTACTATTCATGCAGTTCATTGCCACATAGCTCGAAACTTTGAAAAGTTTATCACCAAATTGTGGTCTGAAGTGGAAATAGACGTCATTAATCAGAAGCTTATCGCGTCATATAATTTGTACACTGTAATTTCATCCTTTTTTTTCTATTTTCTTTGTTCAGTGTACGATAAATATTCTCTTGCAATTTTTGATGATTCATTGAAGCAATCAATAATTTGACTGTCACATCAAATGCCCTGTCAAGTACTATCTCCATAAATATTTTTTTATATTCATTTCAGTCGAAAACTGAAGTTCTGCAGTAGTGGTTCGTCGCGAGGATGCATTACCATGATGTAACAATCCTTTTTTCTTGAATTCTACTGAGTACTTCATTCAAACATTTCTCAGTGTACTATTTAGCAGTAACTATATTTCACTCATCTAATTTAACTGTATTTACCAGACCCGTACTTCTTACAGAATACTATATACATTACTTTTTTTTCCGCATCTTCATGAATCATATACAACCCTCCTGGCGTGCCGGTACGCCGAAAAAGGTTATATAACTTCTGTCCTTAATTGAGAGGTTTAACGTTTCTGGTCAAACTTTTAAGCGCTTAATGATTCTTTTAGCAAATGAGGATCCAATCTCAAATTCAAGTTCTAGTTACTTTATTGTCCTCTTTAATTATCTTTTTAACATCAGCAATGTGTTTTGCGGTAACAGCAGTAGGAGGCCTCTCTACTCTTTTCTGGTGCTGAGTGGTATTCCTCCTTCATTCAAATTCTTTAACCAGCGGTAAACTGTCGTCAAAGAAGATATTTGTTTACTTAAAACTTATTCTTAACTCTCCCACTCATACGCGCTTGAACCTTTTTTAAAATTGTAAAAACTCATTATTTAAAAATGTTTTCTGGTTAATTTATTATTCTGAGTAACAGCGATACATTTTAATAATTAATGAACCAAAAATTAATCAACTCTACTCTTGAAGCTCAAATTCAAATGAAAGATAAAAAATTGAATGAAATGATTATAGCATTACAAAATACCTGCTAATTATAATCATTTATTAATAAATAATGATTAGAAGTATTTTGGTTTTTTCACTTAGACCGATCTAATTATTTAATTAGTTCAATTATTTTTAGCATAATGACGTCATTATTAATGCGGCAAAATTATATATAGACCACACGTGTTTAATGTCATCATGAAAAATCAATTAATTCTCAGCACCGATAATCTAATATTTTTTTCTATCTATCAATAATTTGTTTCATTTATTTGAGTTTTTAAACATAAAATTAATTTAAAAGAATGTAAATTGACTTACTTGGATGAGCTTACAATCCATTAGTCAGTAACACTATAGAACAATAATGAAAGTAACAATTAGACAACAATAATGGACAATTTAAACACAAAAACATTTTATTAGTTCCGCACGCTCCTTCATTTCGTAATGTGGCGTTTCTATTCAGAGTATGACTGGCAATGAAAATGAAAATATTAAAAATAATGGTTGAATTGACTTGAGTGACACACACAACATATAGTAACAGTACTGTGCTGTGAACAGTAATTGACCATACATGATGAGTAGTCGGGTTCATGGTGTGGGGGTCACGGTTAGAGGCCCCCAGTAGACAGTTTAACAGGATTGGACTCACAATTTTTTTTAAAATTGTATCATTTTACGTCGAAAACTCAAAAAGGATAAAATAACTGCATAAATTATTTTAAAGCAAATTAAAATTGAACCAATGCTGTTTCATACTCCACACCTACTCTTATCATAAGACTATCATTACCATCATAACGTCACGTTCTAAAACTGTCAAAATTAATGATAGAAACCAATTTAAAAGAAATTCAACTTCAATAATACTTACGCTGGTATTCTCACTCAGAGAGCGAAATTCTCATCACCGTAAATAACTCAAGTTGAATGAATATTGAAACATAATTTTTATTCATAATAGGTATATTTAAATTATATATATATATATATATATATATATATATATATATATATATATATATATATATATATATATATATATATATATATATGTATATATATATATATATACATATATATATATATATATATATATATATATATATATATATATATATATATATATATAAGATAAGGATTAATCGCGACTGCAATTAGTTAAGGAAACAGAAGTTTCGTGGGCGTTTGCAGTCAATGGAAATTGGCCAAATAAAAGATCGCTCTTTTAAAATATTCGTCAAGCTTTCGCCTAATTTTTAGGCTTCTTCAGGACAATTTTTGTACGAGTTAAATAAATAAAATTCCATCAGTTTGACAGTCGAATGAATTTTCTTTTCAGATAGTTTACATTTAGTGTTCTAAACACACAGTATTTGTAGATTAACATTTGAGTAAATATTCGAAAAACCATATCAGGCTTTGTACACTTTTAATTTTGGAGAAAATTTTCTTCTAGTTAGTATTGTAGATTATTAGTACAAAGTTACACTTTTTTTATTAGAATGTACATTATATACGAAACTTCTGTTATATATATATATATATATATATATATATATATATATATATATATATATATATATATATATATATATATATATATATGTATATATATATATATATATATATATATATATATAATAGTTATTTAAGTGTTAAGGTCAGTAAGTACAGTTTACCGATTGAGAATAATAGTTTGGAGGCCGAGCCTTGGCGACAAAATTTTTTGCACGATTGGAAGATCCAAAATATGGGTCCAAATTTCCCTTTTCAAATTAAATTACTACTGATGATTGTTTATTCGCTGTCAGCTGTCAAGTTTGACATTTTATTCTGAATATTCAATTACAAATGAAGATAAATAAATGAATATTTTTTTGTGAAAATTCACAATTTTTTACTTACCACCTTTGCCCATGGGCGGTAAGTCAGCATAACCATAGAAACCACAGTTTGCCGGTAAAATCAACATACCACCTCAAATAGAGGGCCGGTAAACACATGAAAACGCCCAATCGTGCAAAAAATATATTTGAATGTGACGTACACCGCTACTTTAAAAATTTCAACCATATCAGCATTTCGTTCATTATACTACGATTATTATTTTAGAAGGTATCAGCTGCCAAAGTGTGATTAATTTTCATAGCATTATTTAACACCCTGGTGAGAAGACGAAAAGTTGTAACAGGTTTATAATAAATGGCAGTACATAATAGTCCAAAGTCCCAGGACCGCCAGACGTTATTTATTTTCTGATTATCAAAATGTCTGGACTAGAATAGTATTAGTATGTACTTTGATCGCCTGCATACTTGCTAGTTTGGGCCGCCGGCCAATTTACAGGTACCAAGTGCTAGAGGAACGTTAAAAAATTACTTACTTGAAGTTTAAGAGCTAATTGTTATGTATGTTTTAGAGAATACTGTTAAAAATTAATAATCAATACTGCCAAACACTTCCCATCGGCGGTAATTTATGCTAGACGCTTCAAAGCTCGCAGAAAAATAAAGTAATCCTGCGTATAATTTAGGTCCTAACTTTTATTTGAGTAAGTAAAAAATTTTGGGAATTCAGTCAATATTTATGTTTCAATAGGGAGTGTTTGCAAACCACCGCTATTGATACGATAACGCTAACGTAAAAAACTATTTTTCTGAAGAATGCTTGCTCAATAATGCTAGCTTGAATTACAGAGTACTCACAAGAAACTTCAAGGATAAGCAGACGTCAATAACGTTACAATGAACATATTTGTCAATTTCAGTACGGTTGCACAAAGGAAATCGTCTTTGACATTAGCGTTGACGTTTCATTAGCGACAACTTGCAAAAACTCTCTAATTTCTTTCCTACTTTACAGTTTCGGCTGTACCTCAGCCATCTTCAGAAGCGCTACAATTTAATTATTTTTTTTATTACTAATTATATATGCTAAATTTATCGGAAATACTTACAAAAGAATTATATTGTGTAAAATTAAAATTGTACATTTATGTATGATATCGAGCTTAATAGTATAGCGGAAAAAATTTTTTCTTCCATTTGTCAAATGTCACAACCGACATCTGTGGAAGACGTTGACTAAGTGCGAGTAAAAAATCGTGCGTGCACGCATTGTCAAAAAAATTACAAATTATCACAGGTAGAAATAAGTTAGTTGTAGTGTCAAACAATAATTAAAAATAGGAGTAAGCTTGTGCATCACGTAAGGTGTCAAAAATATGAACAAAAATAAGGAAAAGTAACTTAGGTCTTAAAGAATATTGTTAGATATAGTGCTAAGTGCAATAGTATCTGCTTTTTCATTAATATTTTATCTGTCTTGTTTTATATACAACATTTCTAATGTAAGTCTTTTGTTTAAGTTGATTCCGTTATGGATAATACTAGTTTCATCAAAATTGAAAGTATGTCCTGAATCTATGCAATGAGTGACTAGACCAAAAAGTCAACTTCTCAATTATGCTAGAAATATGTTTAGCAGAGCACTTAAATTGACATCTTGAAAGTATCATAACGAAGCTAGCAACATAGGTATTTTCAATAAATTTAGCATATATAATTAGTAATAAAAAAATAATTAAATTGTAGCGCTTCTGAAGATGGCTGAGGTACAGCCGAAACTGTAAAGTAGGAAAGAAATTGAAACATAAATATTGGCTGAATTCTCAAAATTTTTTACATACTCAAATTCACTCATCCAGTCAGCTTCATCAATTTTACCTAACTTTTATATTATAATACTCAGGAATAGTTTCAATAATTTTTGTAAATAGCTAGACCAATCGTAGGGACCAAACATCCTCCAGACAAAATTAAAATGTCACTGGGAGTGCAAATAATGACCTCGCGCTCATACTCACAGCGACATTTAAATTTGGTATTGAAATAATTCCCTCAGTATCATATATGTATAAAAATTAGGACTAAGATTATAAGTGAGATTATGTAATTTTTCTGCGAGTTTTAAAGCGTCTAGCAGGAATTACCGCGATGAAAAGTGTCTGGCAGTGTTGATTATCAATTTTTAACAATATTCTCTAAAACAGACATAAAAATCAGCACTCCGACTTCAAAGGAAGTAAGTAAAGTTAAAACGTTTCTCTAGCACCTAATATCTGTAAATTGGCCGGCGGCCCAAGCTAGCAAGTATGCATACGATTAAAGTACATACTAACACTACTTTATTTCATGCATTTTGTTTCTCAGAAAATGAGTAATGTCTGGCGGGCCTGGGATCATGCTCTATAAATTTCCTATCGACATTTGAATTACCATTAAATGAGAGACTTTCAAAATGTGGCAGTTTTTCGTTGCATCATTCAAATCTCTATACCACTAAGGTTGAAAGAAGAAGAGTTGGAACTGATCTTATCATAAATTACATTACATAAGCTTATTATTATTAGGTAATTGATTCTTCATGGTACGAATATCATTTTAGGAGATTCAAGCAAAATTATATGAAATATCGCCTGATTTTTAATTTTTGTGTTACTGTATTTGGGAGTTAAATAGAATAGAATTAAAATTGAAGAATTGAAACTATTTTCATTATATATGATACTATATAACATTTTTGTCAGATTTTGTTTCTTCATTTTAAGAATATCATTCTGGGAGACCTAATTCAGAAACATATAAAATTCTCGCTAATTTTTTGTTTTTGTGCTGCCGTATGATAGTAGAAGGAATTAAACTTGTTTTATAATAAATTGGATTATATAATGTTCCTGAAAGCATTTGATTTACCATTCAATTCAATCTTCTATACGATATTCGAGGGTATTATTTTAGAAAATATAAATTTTTGAAGTTGCAACATTCGATCGCTTATACCACCTGGTTTTATAATAAATAGCATTATATCGTCTCTCTATAAGCGTTTGCTTCTTCATTGTACAATTTTAAATTGAAGAGATTTAGACGGCATCATATTGTCACAAATTGTATTGTAATTTAATAACTTTACACAGGTAACAGTACAGTGTACTTTTTAATTTATAAATCTTTGCACAATGTGAGGATTCACAAAAAAAAATATGAAATAATTTGGTGTGCAAATTATTTCTTATTTTTTGTGAATCAGATTCTTAAAGTCGTTTTATCAATAGTCATATTCGTCTTGAAACGATTGGATTGTTTTAGGCAAAATCTTTTAGTCCGTGAGACAGCGCCTAAATTTTTTGTTGATTACCGCTCATTTGAAACTTTGTGAGTGGCTTCATTGTGATGAGTCCGACAACTTTTTCATTTAGCAAAATTCTAGATTTGGGGGCGTTTACCCGCGAGGGCTAATTAATTGAAAGAATATTACGGTAATACTGATCTTTACACTAATCGAAAGATTTTTTGATAATAAAATGAAGGAAAAATATTGTCCGACATGAATATTGAGGCTACCGGTGAATCCGACAAGCCGCACTTGTCATAAGTATGTTGGTACTAATGGTAAGTATGTTGGTACTTATGACAAGTCGGACTCACCGGTAGCCTCAATATTCATGTCGGACAATATTTTTCCTTCATTTTATTATCAAAAATTCTTTCGATTAGTGTAAAGATCAGTATTACGGTAATATTCTTTCAATTAATTAGCCCTCGCGGGTAAACGCCCCCAAATCTAGAATTTTGCCAAATGAAAAAGTTGTCGGACTCATCACAATGAATCCACTCACAAAGTTTCAAGTGAGCGGTAATCAACAAAAAATTTATGCGCTGTCTCACACTATTTATCATGATGTTAGGTGTGAATATTGAATCATGTAATAATTTTAATTAAATTATTAATACTGTTAGATGATGAATTCAGAGAACATTAATCATGATAATCCGGCTCTGTATTTTAAGATGAACAGGGTCGCGAGAGAAACATCTAACAGCAGCCGTCATCCAGTAGCACTCCCGCGTCTGCAAGAAACAAAACGAACATTTTCAGATCACAAACACATAAGTCCACTCATACATTCTCACATGGCGCGTAGCTCTTTGTTGAGTGTGTTCAACACATGTGCGCTTTTCTGTCTCCAGCGCACGAATCACAGATGATCGCGTTCAAATTTATGTACAGAATTGTCATCAAAATAGCGCTTTATATCATTATTATATTGTTCGAGAAAGAGATAAGCACTCCTCCAGCTTTGGTGTTGGCATTTCGATGTTTTACGGTAAATAAAGATGACATTTTGCGGCATTGTTTCCACGGAATATATTTCAAATGGACTTCACAACAGTTTACGAGTTATTGAATGATTTACTTATAAGACGCTGCGTTAGCTTTGTGCTATTATTCGTTTTATTATTGGATATTATATTATATTTGAATATCTTTTTATTAATCAATTTTTAAAACGGATCAAAATTAAATCTGTTTATTAACATGAAGAAATAGCACCACTAACAATTAATTGAAAAATTAATTTCATGTACACACACTATAATATTTATTTTCACTATGTCACTGTCTTTTACACCAATTTTGGCTTGTTACTTAACTGGCTTTCTTAATATTCAACCAATTAACTCGAGTGAGAGGCGTGTTTGCTTATAACATCCAGAATAGTGTGAAATATTTCGGAAACACTCGTTGACTTTTTCGCGAAAGTTCTTAGATTTGGCGAAGAAAATTCAATACAATTTTAATTAATTGTAGTGGGAAATTTTACAAAAATTTTAAAGAACGTAGCACTTGAGAGTGTTGCTGCCGCGCTTCCGGCTAAGGTGGAGGGTAGCGTCACATATTTTTATCAATACTCCTTTATTATTAAATTAATTCAAAATGTATATTTTCAGTGCTGTGAAAATTCTACTGGCGAAGCTTCCGCGTACATGGATTGTAGATGAGAAAAAAGATGATGGCTACACTGCTTTACATCTTGCAGCGCTCAACAACCACGTGGAAGTAGCACAGCTCCTGGTACACTCTGGACACGCCAATATGGATCTTCAAAACGTCAATTTACAAACTGCTCTGCATTTAGCTGTCGAGCGTCAGCACACGCAGATTGTCAGAGTAAGTCATTGGATACAGTTATTCATTGGCTTCATAATGCAATGGTAGACCGCCTAGCTGAAGCACAGTATTTTCTTCGTAGTTCACGCGCTTCGCTTTGCTCGTGCGTTTATGAATTCAACATGCCTGCGGCTTTCAATAAATATTCTATTAAAAATTATTTTGTACCAACGGGAGTTTCAGTTTATCAATCCTTTCTTATTCTCTTACTGAAATTTTGTAATTGATTCCTCCACATATTTTCATTGTTCATACTATTATTCAAGAATTGGAAAAGGATGAAGAAACCTCATGAGAATGTTGAAATTTCTTATTTCTGAATCATTAAGCTACCCGAAAACTATAATTCTACTCATTTAGGATTTTTTTTTTCAATAATTATGAAACTTGCACCACATTTTTATTGTAAAATCAACCATATCTTTACGTTTACCTTGAAAAAAATGTCAGATTTGATTATAAAACCTAAGAGGAGAAGCTCCGCAAAAAATTAGACTAGTGATACATAAATCAATATAAGTGAAAGTCATTTTTGTTATTTATTATCTTTGTCCGAAATTATTGTTGCAATTTTGTGCAAAATCATGAATCTCACAGATCTATAAATTTTTAAAGTCTTTATAGAAACGCATAGAATTTTGTTGAATAATGTCACCTCTAGAGATTTATTAAAGAAATGAAGAATCAAATTTCTTCTTTTTAAAAAAAAACCTATCAACATATTTACAAATATGAAAAACATCATGGCCCAAAAAGTCTCAACAAATGTAGGATCTCAGTCTCCAAAAAGGCAGATGATATAATTCGACAGGACTACCGAAACTGCCTTTTCATATCAAATTTCAAGTCAATATCTTCAATATTTCGGAAATTATATTGAAAATCAAAAATTTTATGCGGTATTCAATTCCAGCTTGTTTGTTCAAACACTACACCTGCTATCCATGGGAGATTATACACATAGACACTCTAGAATCGTTCTTATCGTCGTTATGGAATCTCAAAGATAAATAGAAACGTCTTTTTTGAAGGAAAAGAAATTTCACGAGCACGATCGCAATACATTCTTTACTAGGAGAACCGAATAGGACAAAAAAAAAATTTTTTGACTTCTAAATTAGTCTCTTTACTGTCAAAAAATCCTATACTTTTACACTCTATTGGAACAGGATAGTACGAATTTCTCTCCAATATAATATATTTTGAGAATTTAATCTTCTTCAGGGAGAGTAATTGCATATATTGACATAATTTGATCATGCTGTTGAAAAAATCATTCAAATACATAAACTAAATCCGGATAATCTGTCATTCAAATGACAATATGATATGGACAAAATTATCCTTCATAGAATATCCTCTAAAGTCCATTTATTTGTCAGTAGATTTAATTATATTCCACGCAGATAGATCCTTGAATTCAATTTATCCTACAAATTTAAATTTTTTTCAAGAAGAGATTAGTACGAACCTCATTTTACCTTCAGTCAGTATTCATTTTTTGCCAGATACCCCTAACTTAATCATTTTGCTTCATCTACTTCTACATATTCATACAAACTTGTTAATTTTTCCTACTTGGAAACTTCTTCCTTTCGGTCATTGTCCTAAAATCTACTTGCCACTTACTTCGCTTGTCTCGTGCGTTTGTATGACCGTTCCTGCGACATGTTTCTTCCTCCTCTCAGTTATTGATTCAAAACTTACGCACTTCGCCTCGCCCAGAAACTCGTGTCAACATGCCTGCAGCATGTTTCTCCTCCAGTCATTGCTTCAAAACTCACGCATTTTGCTTTGTATTAACATATCTGTAAGACATTTTCTTCCCTTTTGTCATTGTTTTGATCGTGCGTTTATATAAGCATTCTTGCAGCACATGTTTCGCTCCTCTCAATTATTGCTGCACTTTGTTGCGCCCGTGCGTTCGTATTTAACCTGAGTGCGGCATATTTTCTTTTCCTTCAATCATTTTTCTTAGATTAAATTACCTTACTTAGCTCATGCCTTTATATTAATAAATATTTTTTCCTCCCTTCAGCATTGCTTTGGAATTCACGCACTTCACTTTGCCCGTGTGTTCGTACATACATGCCTGCGGCATGTTTTTCCTTCCTTCAGAATTCACACACTTTGCTCCGTTATATTTTTTTCATGAATTCATGCAAAATCTTGAAAATATTATAAACAATGCGTAAAATAAGCATTTTTTCCCATATCAGCTTTAGTTTAGTGTTTTATGAAATCATTACAGTAGCACCTATCACTCATCTTCTTTTTGGCTTATTTATAAGATCTAAAAGTCAACTTGTGCTCTGTTTAAATTATTTGGTAAATCAACACCAGCACGTATGTAAACAAGCATTCGGATTCGGACAACAATTTACTTGACCTCACAGCACAATGCTGCTTTTGAGTAATTTTATTTATAAATTCAATATCTTCCAGTTGCTAGTTCGAGAAGGCGCCAACCTCAACATAGCTGACAAGGACGGTGACACTCCCCTTCATGAAGCTCTCCGCCATCACACTCTCTCCCAACTTCGACAACTTCAAGACGTCCAAGATGTCGGCAAGTTCCTTATGGGCTTAGGTATTCAAGGTGCTGACAAGAAATCTTCAGCAAGTATTGCTTGTTTTCTAGCAGCCAATGGTGCTGACCTGACCATCAAAAACAAAAAAGGACAAACCCCTCTCGACTTGTGTCCAGATCCTAATTTGTGCAAGACTTTAGATAAATGTCATAAAGACAAGGAATCTGATGAAATGGAGATGACTCCGTCAAGTGGAGAATGCAATATTTCGACGGGATTGGAGGAGTGTCTCGTTTGCTCTGATTTGAAAAGAGATATATTGTTCAAACCCTGTTTTCACGTTGTTTGCTGCTCTGCGTGCGCACCTTTGGTCAAGAAGTGTCTGGCTTGCCGAGATACAATTACTGGAAGAGTTAAGGTAATTATAAGAAATAAAAATCACATATTAAAAATTTAATTTTGCCAATTTTTCCAGATCGAAGAATGTTTGGTCTGCAGTGATAAAAAATCTTCCGTTCTCTTCAAACCTTGCGGTCATATGTGTGCCTGTAAGAGCTGCTCGCAGTTGATGAAGAAATGCGTACAATGCCGTGCACAAATAGACCAAATGGTTCCAATCAGCGTCTGCTGTGGAGGTATTGGTACCATATCCGAAGTAACTCCAGATCCTGAAGAAGAAGCTGCAGTTCCAGCCACTGGACCAGATAATACGACTGGACTCCCGCAGGGACCGCTCATGAATAATGGAATTAGGGATACTAATAATGATATACAAAAATTGCAACAACAGTTACAAGATATTAAAGAACAAGTAAGTTAAACATACTGTGTTGAAATTCATTACAATTATATAATCAAGTGCAAACCGATAGCTTTGTTTGATGATCGAATTCTCCGTACAATTTTTTATTTATATACGAGCCTCGTTCCTTCAAGCCTGTTCTACAATCAGCCGTATGACGTTGCAGATGTCGTACGCATGCGCAATAGCATGTAATTTGGTTGTAGGAGTAGTCGGAAGTCTTATTCTAATTACCGATATAAAATTCAAATAATTCAGCAAAAATAGAAATTAATGTATCTTTTAACAAGTAGCAAGTCGTAAAAAAGAAGCTCCAAGCACAGCCAGTAAGTAAAGTTTTAGAGCCACGTACTTGTCTCCAAAAAATTTGGTAGTAGTTATACTCCAGATGATTGCTAAACACCAATTGAATGATCAAAAAAGCGATGTAACGCAGAGGTAATTTTCTATTTAATTATCGTTGAACATCTGTATCTTGGTAATATTAGTAAATACTTAGAATTTTTCTCCTTTGTTCAAAATATAACTCAATAGGTGAGAAGTGAATAAATATCCTACTCTAAGTGGATAGAAAAATATGTTAATGCCAATAAATCATTCGAAAACTGGCTGAATTCCTACAAAAACATATTTTCATTTGTTCGGTCAAGTCTATAGGGACGGTACCCGTATATATAGTTTATAGTAAATGCAATAATATATTTTTTTGTTACAGACAATGTGTCCAGTCTGCTTGGACCGTTTAAAAAATATGATATTCTTGTGTGGCCACGGAACATGCCAAATGTGCGGAGACCAAATGTCAGAATGTCCAATCTGTCGCAAGGCTGTAGAAAAAAGAATTCTTCTATATTGATATACCTATTAAGCCAATAAATTATACGCAGCAACAATGCTTTTAAATATTTCTACTTCAAATGAGATAATTTATGTATGAAATAGTTATTTCTTCTGTATTTAATCTGAATTTCAAAATAGAATAATTTTGATTTTTGTTTCGTTAATTTTTTGCTGCTTATGATATACGTTCTTGCGAATTATTTCATAGAAGATTTAATTTACTTCTATTGTAAATTTACTTCTACTGTAAATCTACTGATATTGTAAATTCCATATGACAACAAAATCTTTTCGTGAAGTAAATTTCATTACCTCGAAAATTTATCTGTCTTTTTTAGAATCGGGCATTAGTGATATATATTTTTAGTTTAAAGAAATTTGTTTTTTTTTTATTCTAGCAATAATAAGAGAATTTCACGAATTAGTAAAAACTAGGTGATGTAAAATATTTATTCATATATTTTTCAAAAATATAAGAAATAACTCATCTAATTTCAACTATGTGCATTCATATTATTAGTTGTTTTGCATTTACGTAAATTTGTTATTTGTAATTAGTAATTTACTAAATTTATGAAAATAATAATTTGTTATCTTTACATCCTAATCATATTATTCCAAATGTATTTTATACTTCTTGTCACTTCAGTGACAATAAAAGTTAATATGAACTAGATATGAAATTTGGAACTACTGTCTTGGTAAGAATTAATATTTTGATTCAAAGGGCCTTTGTTAATACAATATTTCTAGTTAAAACTCATGTTTACATATCATTTTTTTTATGAACAAATGATAATTAGTGACTGATCTTTATATTTCAGATACCTCAATCTTGAACATATCCAAAAAATTAAAGATTTTTCAAGCTACTTATATTATTATAATTGCTTTGATCCAATCGGTTATTTAGGAACCAATTATAATTTCTAATTGAGAAAATATTGTATTTTTCTAATATCGAAATAATTTTTAAATTACCCACTATTGAAATAAATTTTAAATATTGATTTTACAGCATGAGATTTTTCATCACTTAACCAATCGTTGGCTACTATGTTACAGAATTTTTTTCTGCATCCGCCATTCCCTATGTCTATGTTTGTGACATATATTATTGTCACATAACAAAAAATTTAGAAAAAAAATGTGTTTATTTCATTCAAAAAATTCAGAACCAATGTAAATATTCATTTTTAGAATTTCAAATCAATCTATGTATTCAAGTAAAGGATTAAATCACAGTAATCTTCATATAATTATTTCGAGCCAACTATAGAATATTCATTACCGATTAAAGACACCTACCGCTGTGAAGGAGATAGATATGAAACTATGCTTGGTTGAAGTGAAACTAAAATTGAAATCACAACTCCTTTAGCAAGTTTCCAAACATCAGAATCTGAAAGTAAGTAGTAAGGAGTAAGTACGACATGCTTTTGTTACACAGGTTAGTAAATAGTATATTATACTACAAGGTCCGCACGACCGTCATTATTGTCCAGAATGAAGTTTGCTGCATTGTTATATGTACATATTTAAATAGTACATACAAGGGAAACTTCTGTCTTGTTCAATTCGAGATTATTAACACATTTGAAATCGATTTACATTAAAAATCATTTATTATAATTTTAAGTGAACTTTTCTCTACTTCAATGTTTTTTTTTTTTGTTGACAGGCTTTGCATTCTATAAAAAGTTTCACTTCTATCGCCGTTAGTTTTTACCAATACATAATTTTTTTTTAATGGTAATCTTGATTTATATTAATTCAATACAATAATAATTGATTGTTACAAATTTTGGCACTTGAAATTTAATTAATTTTTAAAATAATTTAGTTCTGAAATGTGGAGCCGTTGGTTACAATCACCTGAAGATGATGGCTAAGCCTTGCCACCTCGACAAGATCGCTCCACTTCGACAGGTATCCCATCTCAATTGATTTATAGTTAATTAAAATAGAGCTACTTTGCACCTTTTTTATCGGGTTCATAGTGCCTCCCTAACACTTAATTTAATCGAATAACTCGAAATAAAGAGAATAAAAATAAGGAAAAGTTGTTAATATTATGTAAAGTTTGTGAACCGATGAATCGAAAAAAGTACCTCATATGCCCCTAATCAGTAATTTCAAGACGTAACAATAAATAACGAGCCTTAAACTTCATTCCACTCTAAAAACCAAAACGATTTTATAATCATCCAAACGCCTGAAACACTACCCAATACCAAAACTCAGGAATACAACCACGTCAAGCCTATTTAAAATCATATTTCATTTAATAAATTACAGAAACATCTTACGCGGCTTACGCAATAACAGGTCGCATTTCAAGACCATAGAAATAACATCAAAGCCTTGATCGCAAGTAATACCAATTTTTATTCAATATTTCATCCGAAAAATCGCAAATACAGCACATAATTTAAAACCGCAATTCAACATCGCCCTAATATGAACATATAAATTATTTTATCATGTATGTCGTATTTAAATTATCAAGTCATAAATTGTAATAGAATCCATTCCAAATTCATACATAAATATTTTATTATTAATTTCATTACAATAAAAAATCTAAGATGATGGTGTCAAAACCGATTCTTAGATTTGAAAATTTTGTGGAAGAAATAAATGAATTTTTCGGAATTTTTATATAAAATATTTCGGCTCACTTTTACATTAGGAACCTAGTAGCGTGCGCATGCGCGTACCGTGCACATGTGTTGCTATAGTCAGTGGCTTTCAAACAAAGAGCATTCCACTTAAATACGTACAATGTGTGCCTCGCTGACAATAATTGAACAATCCTTAAAGTCTCAGACTAGCGGTGATCCGTTTTAATACCAACGTACTTGTGACAAGTGCGGCTTGTCGGACTCACTGCTGGCCCCCAATATTCATGTCGGACAATATTATTTTTCATTTTATAATCAAAAAATCTTTCGATTAGTGTAAACATCAATATGACGGTAATACATTTTCAAGGTTTCATGAAATTGACATGTTCAATTAGCCCTCGTTGAAAAATGTCCCCAAATCAAGAATTTCGTCAAATGTGAAAGCTGTCAGACTCATCACAATGAAGTCACTCACGAAGTATAAAGTAAGCGGTAATCAACGAAAAATGTATGCCCTGTCTCACGGACTATATATGTATAATGGACTGGAAAACCGTATGCTTCCAACACATAAGGGGCTGGCTCCAGTGAAATGTCATTGGAGAGAGTTCATCCTTGTTCATTTTTACATGCTATCTCTATCTAACGCGACAACTGCGCATGCTCTGTAAATCGGCTCAGCGCAACCAGAGGCGTCGAGTGGACTACTTTTCTTGGGTAGAATCATCCCTCATCTGTATCATAGGCGTGCGTGATCTGATAAGTTGAAATTCTTATTGTTGTGCATTGTTTTTAACTTGGGATTTTACATGAACATTTACCACTTGTGTAGAATATTTTACAACGAGATTGTTTTCATTTACTCCTAGATACGTTAACATTTTAGAAGTAGGAGAGGACATTCACGAGATACAAATAATAAAAAAAGTTTGCGGAATGTTCCTCAATATTCGTTGCAAATATTATGTCAAAAAACTAAATTTGAATTTGCAGAGAAATTGATAAAATTAATTCTATTTTCTGATGTTTGATGATTGTTAATTTGTGAGATTAGTAAAATAAATTTTATTCCTGCTTTCCGGTTCATATATGATTAGAGGTCACTGGTAGATCCCCTATCGCTCACTCTCTCTCGCTCGCGTGCTGGCAGATTTCTGCACTGAGGGCTAAACATTCAACGTTTGGCTGTGTTCTTCTTTCAAACGCTTTTTATAAATGCGTGGAAATAGTTGGAATATTGTTATTTAAGACACCATTCAAAGGCGTCTTAAGCGGGGGTGCACGGCACCCCGGCGCCATGTCCTTGAAGGCGGCAGTTGGGCTCCGAACATAATTCTTTAAAAATAAGACCAATTTCTTCAACAAAATATTTTATTAGAGCTAATCCACAATCCACAACCCATAATTTGCCATTCAATTTTGGATTGGGATTGAAATTGTGGATTTTGATATTGTGGATTCTACTTGAGGATTGTGGATTGTGAATTGGAATTAAATTTGTGGATTGTGGATTGGGGTTGAAATTATAGATTTTGGATAGGGAATTGTGGGTTTTGAATTGGGATTGGGCTTCTGGATTTTGGATTTTGAATTAGGATTGGGATTGTGGATTTTGGATTTTGAATTGGATTGAAATTGTGGGTTGTGAATTGGGATTGGGATTAAAATTGTGTATTTTGGATTAGGATTGTGATTGTGGATTTTTAATTGGGATTTGGATTAAAATTGTGGACTAGGACTCAAATTGTGGACTCTGGATTGTGATTAAAAAAAGAAAAGTACTATGAAGAGCGGCAGGCAGGAGGGACGCAATTTATATATTTTTGGACCACCGGTGGTAAGTAGGCTAGCGCCGCCTCTGGATATAGATAAACAAATATTCAAATATAATTTGTGAATAATTTTTTACAATATATTGAGTTTTTGAAACATAATTTTCAAATTTTGTATTCTTATTAAAATGCAGTACCAAACTCAGAAATAATTGTTTCGATTGTTTCAGGTTATCTGGTGTGTGATGTAGAAGAAGTATTTCATTCTCTTTTTAACTCATTGTAGCTATACAGTATTATTATTCAAATTTGTTATTTGAATAATAAAAATTTATATTTGTTCATGATAATATGAATATAATATTTAATGAATACTTAGCAATATTTCTGCACTAAAAAAACTGCTTAAATTTTTTTTTCAAATTCTGTTTTATTATTTTTATAATGTTTAAACAATTATTATTAATAATAATTTATTGTATTTACAACAATTTTACAACATTTCAAATTATTTTATTTGAATATTTTTAAATTTTTATTTTAAACATTCTTTTTCAATTATTTCGTCGAAGCAAGTTAATTCAATCAAGTACTAATTGATGGTTGCAACACGTTAGAACTTCGACTTGATTTTTGATAATACTAGTTCCTTTTAGCATATCTATCTCTTTTTAACACATTAGAAAACGTAGTATATTTCTTAACTCATATAATTTATTTCTGAAGCTTGTTGTTTCGTTTCGGGTGGTTCACTGCTGTCCTGGCTTTCGTAGAAGCTGCATTTGCGTCGTCTTTGCTCTCGTAAACTGCGTTTATAAACTATTTTAACAGTGCTCTGTGGTATATTTGGGGTTGTGAATTTTGCTTATTAACGTAGAGATCAAAATTTTGTGTATTTAAATATGTAAATTGGGGTGAATTTGTTCCGCATTGCGTGTACGTTAGGTGCATGTATTTGCGATGTTAGTCTTTGCTTTTATTCTATAATAAATAAATAAAATGTCTTGGTTTTTTTGCAAAGGCCTGTAATGAAAGGTCCAACGTGGGAATCGGTGCACACGTAGGTACCGCTACGAGAGGCACCCCCCCTGGTGAACACCACCGCGTGAGTTTGCAATGAGTTCTAGGGCGAACGAGCGAACTAACTAGGGAGTAACGGCATACTCTCGATATGTACCTATCGGAAGTCGGAAAATATGGTAACTGGCGGGGGTCCTTGATTAAGTTCAAGAAACAACATTAGCTGAGACCGATACTTAAGGTTACCATATCGCGTAATTAGGCGGTATCGCGGGCCTCGGAATATGCATTGGTCACGTATTCATACAACGTATTTTTTATTTTTTTTTTGCAAACGACGAGCACACCGGTGCTTGGGTGTCTGAGCGCTCAGGCACTCATTGGGGTAGTAAAGTAGAGTCAAACAGTAGCATAATATATCTGAGCACTTTTAAAATAAAATCGCGAAGTAGTATGGCAGCAGTCGCCCATCGCGTAGCTAGCTATTAGAACAAAAAATTAGATCCGTTGAATAGCCGCGAAACAAACAAACAAACACACAAAACACGTTTGAATGTTGAACGAATGTTGAATGTTTGCAACTAATCAAAAAAAGTTCCCTTTCAGCTTCTTCATTTCATCATTACCACCTCCAACAAATCAAGAAAAGGACGTAAGTTGACTAATAAACTTTGCTTTTCAGGTTCTAATCTATTTTTCTTTCAGCTATTTTGTATTGCTTTTTTGCAGATTTCTAATTAATTTGTATTTTTTCAGATCATTTGCTGAGGATGAGCCCAGCTGATGAGGTGGACAACGAGGGAATGGACATCGAGGGAATGGACGTCGTGGGAGGAGCTGAGGATGAGCCCAGCAGCCAAAATCAACTCTCAATATTTGTTTTGTTGAATGTGACTCACCAAAATTTGTTTTAAGTTTCTGTTTCAGGTCGCCGACCGTAGATCTTCATAACATCACCGCATCATCAGCTAGGTAATATTATATTACTCATTATGTAACTGTTTTTAACTACTACTACACACGGAAATTAATTATCTTCAATTTATTAATTTATTTGTATTTTCTATGTTTTTAGATCATCCAGCAGCGGAACCAGAGCCCAGCAGCAGAATCAGACCGCAGAAGCAGAATAAGAGCCCAGCAGTAAGATCAGAGTCCAGCAGTAAAATTAGAGCGCAACAACAAAATTAGAACCCAGCAGCAAAATCAGAACCCAGCAGCAAAATCAGAGCCCAGGAACAGAATCAGAGCCCAGCAGCAGAACCAAAGCCCAGCGGCAAACAAAAGCCCAGCAGTCATCCAAGAAGTCTTCTAGCAGCAGCAGAACAAAATCCCAACAGCCATCAAAGAAATCTTCCAGCAGCAGCAAAATCAGAGCCTAATAATTTTCCAAGAAGTCTTCCAGCAGCAGCAGAACCAGAGCCCAATAATCTTCCAAAAAATCCTTCAGCAGTAGCAGAACCAGGGCCCCGCAACCATCCAAAAAGTTCTACAGTAGCAGCAGAACCAGAGCCCAAAAACCTTCCAAGAAGTCCTCCAGCAGCAGCAGAACCAGAGCCCAGCAGCCGTCCAAGAAATCATCCAGTAACTGCAGAAGATCAACACATCAGTAATTACTGTTCCAGGCCCCAGATTCAACTTTAAAGAAGTCATCTGATTAATTTAGGCCCGCTGCTTGCAAAGTTCAAGTAAGTTTTATTACTTTTAAAATTTTCCGACTTGTAATAATTATTTTGTTGTTTCAGTTGCAGCGAGCAGCGAAGAAGCCACTTCTCTGGTCTAGGTTTCGCTGGGGTTTTCCTAGGCCCAAAGGGAGAATTCCCGGAGAAGAGTTCGTCTCTTTCCCCTTAGTCATTGCCTGGGGGCGAACAAGGCTTAAAACAACGCAACAGTATCGCGGACAAGACTTCCAACAAGACAACAGCATCGAGTAATCAACAATTAATCTTCGAACCTTTGTATCCTTTCCTAATTCCCAAAATAAACTCGTTTCCACATAATTTACAGTCGTTTTATTTCTAAAACCCATTTTTATTGTTTTCAGGAGTAGTTAATAAATGTATTGCTAAATAGTTTTTAGAATAAATTAAATTCATTAATAACTTGTGTTTTATTTTTAAAGTGAATACAAAGTTCAGAAACTTATTTTTACTATTTTAATTATTCAAAAATATAAAAATAAGCTATTCAAAAGTCTCTGCAATAAATAAACATGCTAAATAGTCGCTATTTTTTCTATTTAAAAAATTTAGTTCAAAAACGTGCTAGGTGCTGCCATCTCTGACAAACTAAAAAAACTAATGCCAATTAAAGAATGTGTTTATTTTCGAAGTACGAGCTTTTATACACTATTTTTGATCAAAATATACTCTTTATTAAAATAAAACAAGTAAAAATATTAGTTTAAAATTATTATTTAAGTTGTGAGTCAAGATTTATTCAGATAAACACAATGCCGGCAAGCGACGCGTCGATCGCCGGTTAAATCTGACAGCCCTGATATTTCCCGGTAAAGACATATGAAATAAAATAACTGTTATTGACTTGTTACCAAATATATTTTGATATAAATTTTGATCCATAAAATCAGAATATGAAAGAATTTATTCAAATTTATTCAAATTTGTCAACAGTTTTCCAGCCCTTTACTACAAATTGATTTAAAAATTGATTTAAAAATTTGCGGCTATCTGTTGAGCTGATAAAAAGTATGACTAAATTCTTGCTGCATTATTTTACCCCTTATTCTTTGTAGGTTTGATCGATAGAGGACTGGATTTAATTTTAAAAGAAATAACATAATATAAACTTAACGAGAGTACTAATCAAAAAGTAGGAAATGAAGTACCCCATTTATTTTTTGAAAATAATGTGAGTCTACTTGAAGCTTTTTTTGGTTGTCGTACTCATTTTTGAATAAACTGTTATTAGTTTACATTTCGCTACACAGGTGGCACAACATAACTCATTTTAAATAATGAAAACTAAATATTTTTTTTGGCCAAACGGCTGATTTTATCAAAAAAATTGTAAAGTACTTTCAATTTTATTTTTTGATGTTTACCAGATAAGCATATTATTTTTTACTGTACCGCATTTATTAATTATTCAAAAAATTATTAAAACAAAATTAATGTTTTATTAAAGGATTTATTTCATTATTCATACGATGAATGATTTTTATGATGACTAGCACCCTTTGGGAAACGAAAAAAGGGTTTTCAATTTTTAAAAAACTTGCATTGCGGGTTGCTCGCCTATTTACTTATATTTAAATTTGAATTTACAAATATGATAATTGAGTATTATTTATTTTTGACTGAAAAAAAAAATACAGGTTTTTAAAATAAATAAAATACATTTAATTTTGTGGGAAAGGTTTTATTTGGTAACTTTAAAATAAGTTACAGAACAAGGACCATTTTGAGCCTAACTATATCTGAAAATGATAAAAATAGGTTTTAGAAATAAAACGACTGTAAATTATGTGGAAACGAGTTTATTTTGGGAACTAGGAAAGGGTACAAAGGTTTGAAGATTAATTGTTGATTACTCGATGCTGTTGTCTTGTTGGAAGTCTTGTCCGCGATGCTGTTGCGTTGTTTTTAGCCTTGTTCGCCCCCAGGCAATGACTAAGGGGAAAGAGACGAACTCTTCTCCGGAAATTCTCCCTTTGGGCCTAGGAAAACCCCAGCGAAACCTAGACCAGACCAGAGAAGTGGCTTATTCGCTCGCTGCAACTGAAACAACAAAATAATTATTACAAGTTGAGAAATTCAAAAAGAAATTGAACACGCCTCCAGTGATACCGAAGTTCAACTCTGTCCAATTTTGCTGTCCTAATGATATGTTTAGTTTTAAAACTTGTAATTTGTTAGACTGAAGAGAAATTTTAACTAGGTAAATGTATTGGGGTAGTTTTTAACGTTTTTATGTTATAAATACGGACTATTTTGTAATAAATATAAAAGAATATGATCAGAATAAATAATTAATAGGAATATTACTTCATATTTTAACTGGATATAAATAATTAAGCGGTTTCTATAATAAATATAAGAATGATTATTTATAACTTACCCCTCTTGTTTTTATTTATAAACACTGAAATACCAAAAAAGATTTTCTATTACAAGAATGAGATTGAGGATCAATAATAACCAAGAATACATTAATTTAATGTTTAAAACAGTTTATTTTCAATTTTTTTGAATAATAATGAAGAGAATCTATAAATATTGTCAGTATTCAACTGTTTATGAATTTTTAGTATAAATATAATTATTTAAAATAAGATGAATGTGTAAAATAGTTGATACATATTTTTAAAAGTAAATAATAAATAGTATGTATAACAGAAAATAGAATTATTTTTATTTCTGAACGAATTGACTGTAAATAATCTTGTATTCAAGTAAAACATGAATAAAAATTATAATTCTGTTTAATTTGGTTCTCTTTTTTCATATTTATTACAGAATCGCAGGGTTAAAGACCCTCCAATACACTTGAGTTCACATGTCTGACAAAATTTCACAAGTCTTAAAACTAAAAATTATCACTAGGATAGCAGAATAAGAAAGAGCACAACTCTGGTATTACTGGGGGCAGTGCTTTCTATGTCGTTAATTTTTTAGCCAATTAGAGGTGGAGGTGGAGTTATTTAAACCAATCACAAGAATAGAATATTTTATCAGGTTTTGAATGGTTGCCTTTAATTAAAGACGGATCATTAATTGATACTAATTTGGAGGCGGGTAATTTTGATCGATAACAAGATGAAAGAGTTTTATGAGATATTTGAATGGTTGCCACTTACCGTTTATCATTATTTATAACCAATAACAAAAATATAAAATATTAGTGATGAAAATCGAAGACATTTATAACTTTAATTTTAACTATGTAAATGTATTGGGATGGTTTTTAACGCTGTTATGTTATAAATACGAGCTTTTTTGCAATAAATATAGAAGAATATGATTGAAGTAAATAATTGATAGGAGTATTAGTTTATATTTTATTTGAATATAAAAAATTAAGCGGTTTCTATAATGAATGTAAGAATAACTATTTGTGACTTACCCCTTGCTTTCATTTATAAAGACTGAAATACTAAAGAAGGTTTTTTGTTACAGGAATGGGACTGAGGATCAATAATAAGAATACATTAATTCAATGTTGAAAACAATTTATTTCCAATTTCAATCCAACTATTTATAAGTTTTTAGTATAAATATAATTATTTGAAACAAGATGGATGTGTAAAATACTTAATACATATTTTTTAAAGTAATTAAGATAAGAAAATTTCATGTATATAACAGATTATATCACACACCTTAGCAACAACCAATGAAATCAAACGATTTTGCATGGTAACGTGGTATATCGCGATAATATTTTGTCCTAACTCGATATACCACAGTAGCTTTTTAAAAAATAATAAAAAATATAACAATCAATAAATTTTATGGTTTGCGAAATAATCCTTGCAAATACACCTCAAGATTCGGTATATTATCGCATATACCTTGAATTTAACTCAAATACTTTTTGTCTTGGATAATTTTTTACTCGGCAAATTTGGAGATTTATAATCAACGATAATATCCCTCGAGCTAAAGCTCTCGGGTATTATCAGATTATGAATCCCCAAATTTGTCTCGTAAAAAATTCCCCAAAAGACAAAAAGTATATTCGTGAAATTCTTCGGTATATCGATAATACACCTCTCTATCGGTATATTACCGTTGATTATATCACACACCTTAGCAACAACCAATGAAATCAAGTGATTTTGCATGGTAACGTGGTATATCGCGATAATATTTTCTCCTAACTCGATATACCACAGTAGCTTTTTAAAAAATAATAAAAAATATAACAATCAATCAATTTTATGGTTTGTGAAATAATCCTTGCAAATACACCTCAAGATTCGGTATATTATCGCATATACCTTGAATTTAACTCAAATACTTTTTGTCTTGGATAATTTTTTACTCGGCAAATTTGGAGATTTATAATCAACGATAATATCCCTCGAGCTAAAGCTCTCGGGTATTATCAGATTATGAATCCCCAAATTTGTCTCGTAAAAAATTACCCAAAAGACAAAAAGTATATTCGTGAAATTTTTCGGTATATCGATAATATACCTTTCTATCGGTATATTACCGTTGAAAATATAATTATTTTTATATGTGAACAAAATGACTATGAATAATCTTAATTTAAGAACAACATGAATAAAAATTAGATTTAATGGAAGACATTCGATAACTGAAAAGCGGTAAATTGCAGCTTGAATATTTTTATATTATATAGAAGTATTTTATTACAATAAAATTAATTGTGAAATAGTTTTTAAAGGATGTTTTTTGACAATTTAAATAAGTACAACATACACTACAGAATAACGACATACGTCTCTTTTATTAATAAGACATTAAAATCCTAATTTATTAAATTCAGAATGGAAGAATTTTTTTTTAAATCGTGAAAAAGTAATTTGTCTTATCTTCATAAAACTTTTTGTTTCTGCTGTTTTAATAAATATTTGATTAAAAATTAATTCATTGTAGTCTCAAAATAATAAATTATGTTGGAAATAATGAAGATTTGATTATCCACAAACATTACGTAAATTAATTTCAAGTATTAAATATATGTTTTTTTACAGAATAATGCAAGGCGTTGCCAGTGGTCCTGTGGTACCAAAAATGTTAATTCATAAAAGTTACCCTTAAATATACTAGTAGATTATGCCCTATCTGTGAAAAATCTGCCATTTCCGCCGTGCTGTGAATTGAGTTGCAATCGCCAGATGAGTGGCGAGTGCGATATTTTGACACGGAACGTAGGTGATTGCAGATCATTTCACAATAGGACGGAATTTGACAGGTTTTTCACACGAGGGACATAATATGCTATTTTATTTTCGACTCGGTGGAAAATAAACAAAACTAGAGTCGGAAGTGCCTTCATTCCGTAGTGCACAGGATATTCTTTCCAATTACCAGCACCGAAAGTGCCGCCTTGTGTGTCACACGCAGAAGCTCTCGGTAGGGATCAGGGGAGAAGACCCTGACAGGTCCCAGAGGCGAGGCCGTGGCAGGGTCCAGAGGCGAAGCCTCGGCAGGGTCAAGAAGCGGAGTCCCTGTGGATGGCCTGGGGAGCGGAGCCCTAAAAAAGACCACTTGCAAAAATAAAAGAAACAAATACATGCAAAAAAAAAATTAAATATCTGTAAAAAGTAAAACTGCAAACTCTTATGGAATAACTGATCTTGCAGTGAACTGATTGCAATTTGCCTCGCCTGTTTTCAGATGTTCTTTCGACGTTTTTTTTAGAGTTTTCTGTATTCGATGTATTCATTAAATCTATTTTTTATAATAAAATTACCGGTGTCATCGTATATTTTTGTTATTGAGAAATTGACAGTTGCTAAGATTTGATCATTTGATATTTGTAGAAAGATATAATGTATTATTGGCAGACAAAACAAATACGGTATTTTCCACGTCGTTTAAACGGAGAAAATGAGGTATTTTCCGCCGAATCGGAAATAAATTTACTTTTTGATTTCACCAAGAAAATATAATGCGCATTTCTTAACAATTTAAAAAATATACTCGTTGCTTATGTTAGCAACGCTAAGCTGCAGCCTTAAATCACTATAGTATCCAGTTGGAAGGAGTCCTATATCACACAATATATTTTTGCGAATGGTTACGCCAGAAAGAGAGCAGGAAAATATATGTTGGAAATGATGAAACAAAAAAATAAAGTATAATGAAAGAGAATGAAGTGAAACAAACTGCGCATGTGTATCGAATTTCATTTGCTATTTATAAAAGTAATGTTAAGAAGATGTACTTTGCAACTAGAAAACGGCGAATAAATATATATATATATATATATATATATATATATATATATATATATATATATATATATATATATATATATATATATATATGTATATATATATATATATATATATATATATATATATATATATATATATGTATATATATATATATATATATATATATGTATATATATATATATATATATGTATATATATATATATATATTACAGAAGTAAGAACTCATTACATCATGTGTTGGTCATTTTACGGGCTTGACAAACCAAAATTTGATCATTGTCACGCTTGCGCATTTCATTTCTCTAGCTTTCTTACAATATATCTTCCATCTCTAGCCGTCGTAACCGTTCGCAGTTTCTTCCATCTAGATATTATTTATGATCTAAGGATATAGGACTCCTTCCATCTAGATATTATTTATGCTCTAAGGCTAGAACCCAATAGATGTCTTTGTGTTGGTTCTGGAGCGATTAAAGCTATACGGAGCCCTTATAATAAGTGAATAATAATGAAACATTATTGAATGCGGTATATCCGCAGTAGTTTATCAATTTGTAGCATTTGGTACCTGCAACAAAAATTATTAAAAAAATTAGAACAACATGAGTAACAGGAACAAAATCAAAAGCATCAATATTGATTAATTGTCACAATATTGGATTTCGATTTTTGAGGGATCATTGATTGTATAAAAAATTATTTATTCATTTTGAGAAATATTTTCAAGTATTCAAAACAATTTTTGTTTTCTATTAAAAGGCGCCGTCTAGGAATTATAACCAAAATTACGAGAAATGGAAAATCTTTTCTATCCGAAAATTTTGAGATTTGTCTTATAGGAAATTTATTGAAGATTACGAATTTGAAATAATCATTCAAATCGATTAATAAATAAAATATTTACAGGTGCGCAAATTTTTGATTGAAGTACCTATGTCCGAGAACGATCCGTGACGTTTTAATATTTTCTGCGATTACAATGCTTTCAAGAAATATAAAGCCTCTCAAAAACACATTTCGCAACTAAAATCTATGAAATTAAAAAAAAATTTACAAAATTTGTCCATAAATAATGCGCAAAACTTCAATTAAAATACACCATGAAAATAATTTTTTCTGCGATTATTATACTTTTAAGGCATATGAGATTCTACAAAAGCTCGTGTTGCAAACAAAAAAAAATAAACCTTAAAATCCACCCATAAATAAAGGAGATCAACCTCCGATATCACTGAAAGCGTGTTTTCAATGCTGTTAATTTTTGAGCCTATTTATACAAATGATGCAAATTTTACAAGATATGGAGAATAATTACCATTAATTAAAAGCTGATTATTTCCTCCCAATAACAAAATTAGATAATTTTAGCTGATATTTAAATGGTTACTACTAATTAAAAATGCAGAATTTAGAACCAATTACAAAAATATTCTACAAAACATAAGTGATAAAAATGGAGGACTTTGTAGAATTGTTTGGCGGTAGATTATGAATATAATTAAATATTGTTATGTGAATAAAATATTTTATTGTAATAAAATCTATTGTAAAACAGTTATGTATCAATTTGGAGCAGATTTTATCACAATTAAAAACTTTAAGGTCGTTTGTTCATCATTTGAATACAACCACTGATCTCTATATAACACTGGATTGGGTTTAGGCCGTATTCTGGCATCTGAAAGCGGCCCCGGTTGAACGGCGACCTTGACAGTAAATTTGAGGTTTCTGTGACACGATTCGGCGGAAAATTCAAGATACTTAAAGAAGACACTCGTTGAGATTCGAAGCATAATACAACTAAGATGATAAAATTATTCTTAATATATGTCAATTTACATACATTGATAATAATCAATAATAGTTAAAAGTATTCAAAAATTGTTATAATAGTTAAAATATCCATTTGTTAAAAATATCTGTTAACTTTTTAATATCAGTATATTAACTATTTTTTAAACATTGTAGTTCTGTAAAATCAAATTCGTTGAATAGTTTTATAATTTTTTGAAAGAACTAAACAATAAATAAATCGTATTGAGAATTGGGTAACTATTTGAAAATTTTTTGAAACACGATTTCAGCCGAGTGTGATGCCAGCCCTCGCTTCGCTCGGGTAAGCTACACTCTCTCTCAGCTGAAATCGTCCTGTTCCGTCCCTAGCCACACAGTATACTATTTCCATCAATCACAAAGTTTAGTTTATTTACGTCAAAAAACTAATAACTTATTTTCAAATAAAATTGAAATATTAAGACCAGTGGATTGAAAAATAATGTTTGCGAAGTCACTATTCGATAAAACAGGAAAAAATTGAAAAAAATATTTTATATACGCAAATAATTATTTTACAAAATTTGTGAAAACGTAGGTCCATATTCTCACCTCCTAGAAAATTATGCACTTTCTCTTACCATCTCATGTTTTATCATATAGCGCTATCTCTTTTTATTAAATTTTTTTCTGAAGTAGCGCACTTTTAAAAGGTGAGAATATGGACCGTATTGTTCAAGTCCTTGAAACGCTTGTACGGCTTTTGAACCATCTACTGAAATAGTAAAACCTGAATTAATGTATGTTATTATTATGTTTCCATAGTAACGTAAACAGTTCGAAACAGGTGGCTTGAAGTAACATTTTAATTGATTTTCAACAGAAATGTCATTAGATCTCAATATCAGTGGTATATTTCCGTCCAATATTATTATGTATTTATTATATTTGTTCATTATTTAAAGGTGATACTTCTGAATATTTTTGCAAGACTCGAGATAAAGATGAAACAAACTTTAATACTATTATTGGATGTATAGAAGATATGTTAATGCAAGACGAGTTTCAAAGCATGCAGACTAAGTTTTTAGATAAATACTGGAGACATTTTGATGATAATGAAGAGAATAAACATATTTACATGGTGATTTTTAAAGAGTATCAATCAGAAATTGAACTGTATATGGAAAATTATCTAAAGCAAAATATTGTTGGTTTTCACATGGACTCGTTTATAAAAGAGTTAATGTATATTACTTTCTTTTTAAAATCAAGTTTCATATCTTCATTAATTACATTTTGATTCCAGAATGAAGAAAAAAGAATTAGATGGTGAAATATTCGAGATGCTTTTCACATTTTCAGATTTTTTGTCATTTAAAGAAATGTTTCTGGATTATAAAGAAGTAAGCAATTAATTATTTGCAAGGTTTTGGTGCGTTTGGGACGTTTGCACGAAATGTGTGTTTGAAGGAATGTACTATTGGTTGATTATAAAGGAGAACTTTTTATGTGATGTTCACAGATATATTATTATATTATCAAAAAACGACGTTGCTAATCTTATAATAAGATAATTTTGTCCTGTTGTTGAATAACTCTTGCTAGTCGCCCGAAAATCAGGTCATTTTTTCAATTTTTCGCCCAATAATACTTTATTTGTCTGATAAATCAGGCGATCAATTTTATTTCGATAATTATATGAATGCAATATCATATTATTGAAATTATGTAACCTAATGTAGACTTGTAATAATGCTTTACATTTTCACTGTTACAAAGTTGCAAGGCGGCATTTTTTGCAGCTCATTTTCGCTGTACGATAAAAAGGCGCAATGTGCAACTGATCTAAAAAAGAAAAATACAAGAACCGATATAATTGGTCAAAATTTTAAGGTAAATTAATGTTTGAAATTTCAGGAATAACTGTGCAACTTGTCAGTTGAAAATACGAAGCATCATTTCAAGTTCTGGTTAGATTATATCATTTTGGTAGTATATTTTATTCACACAGTTATCGAAAAAAGATAAGCCGTACGATTAACGGCAGCTTAAAAAATATTATGCGATTATCAGATGTAAAACAAAAAGTAGATCATCTGATTGTCGGGCGACTAGCAGGAGTGGCTAGTCTTTTTTCCGGCAATCTGACAAATGATGTATCGCCCTATTAAGTGATTATTATTCTTTCAATGAAAAACAAAAAAAAATAGTTCGGACTTGCAGTGCTTATATTTTTTTTTTCAAACTGAAACATTTGAAAACAATCTATCTTCAAATTTTAACCATTTTTTTTCCCTCTTATCGCCTTATATTTTTTACTTCTATCAATTCATGATCTCCAGCATCATAATAAACAATAAATGCTACTAAGTAATAAATCTCATAAAAAAGCTGTTTGAAAGAATCTTCTAGTCGCAAGACTATAATAAGCTACAGCACTGAAGCGGCAATTTTGTATGAATTTCAAATTTTTATTTGTTTATTGATAATTTAGTGCCTTTTTCGACCACTTTTCGTTTATTTTCTTAAGAAAAGGGGCGCATTACTGATAATAGTCCACGGGGGTCAAATATCTGAATATGAATGTGAATGAAGCGAAAGATGAAGTGTCTGGCGTAGGATAATCGCTGCATGAATGATGACTCATACTAATTTCAAGAAATAACGAGATGATCATATATTTTTAATTATACTTTGATTCCAGATGAAAGAAGGCAGAAACATCGATTTGAGTTCACATATTCTAGTCACGAAAATCCTTCCATAAAACAAGACTGAAAATAAAGTTCGAGAACAAATTCACCCAAATAAGATAAATAGAACATGTACTTATTTTAATTTATTCCAACTTAGAAAAGTAACATTTTTTTTTAATGCATTAAAATCTCCATTTGAACCAATTTTGTGTTTGTATCGCCTGGCATACGATAAGGGACTGTTCCAGCGAAATTTGTAACTGCTTTGGCTTGTTCTCTGACATACTGAAGTTGCTGTAATGTAATAAGTTTGTAAAATTACTTCCAAAATGAATTCCAAATATATTTACTCTTAAAAATGTAGAATCTTCGAATTTATTGACCATAATTGAACTATTTTTCAAGCTTTTATACTGTTCATACAGCATGTTCATAGTGGCTAGCAAAATATCGGGGACTATTTTACATACTTCGGGAGCCAATCTTTTGAAGTTTGCTACACGTTCATCTACTTCGCTCAGGGCTAAAGGAATTAGTTGTAAATGAAGTAATGTCTAAAACAAATATTGATAATTTATTGAATTTATTATTCGCGGTAAAATTTCTCTTTATTCAAGGAAGAAATATATTACCTCCATAGCCAAATTATACTGTCTGGAATGATACTGATCAAAGAATATCATGAGATCCCTCAAAATAATAAAAGAAGAAGCAACAGGCGCTGTACATTTGAATCCACTATTTGAATATCGTTCATGTAATTCTTGACACAAAACTTGTAAACGTTCTCTCAAAGAACCTGATTTTGAAGGTAACTGGACAACTTGTGACAAAAGTGTGCACATTATACTTAACACTTCTTCTTGATTCTGAAAAAATTTCAACAAATAAATAATTTATTCCCAAAATATATTAAAAACTTACGTCTGCTAAATCGTAAAGCTTTATGGCATCTTCGTATAAACCTTTCTTTGATAACTCAACAGCTACCATTTCCGCCAAGGATTCCGTACTTAGATTTGAACTTACAAACTGATCTATTAGTCCTTGGGATCTCAAACCATTGGGCAATATTTTTCCAAAAATTAAATCGTAATCTCTGGTTTCTTGAGCAAGATCCCCAACACAAACCATAAATAAGTTTTCTCGGTTTAATGTGTGAAGATTTCGAAGCACATAATAATAGTGTATTGCTTCTAAAGGATTGGACACTTCAAATTTTTTGACGTACAACATTATTAATCGAGCTATATTGAGACGTCTTGCTGGAGGAGTGTCGTCAGTATCTACTGAAACTATTAACAAGAAAATTATTTCGAAGCTTTTTGCATTTCTATTTTACTTTTAAAAATTTGCAAATTTTCATTGAAAACACGTCATGAATAGAAAGATTATAAAAATGATAATAAACTTAAGACCAGTTTAATAAGGAACAGATAAATTTACTTCCAAGTAAAGTATAATATGCTACAAGGATCGAACGACCGTCATTGTTGTCCAGGATGAAGTTGGCTGTACTCGGTGAAAGTGACGGCGACGGAGAGGACAAAGCCCAAGACATAGCTTCGTGCAGCCAACTTAATCCGTATCAATGATGACATTCGTTCAGTGTCTGTGTTGCATACGATACTTTTTATATGTCGTACACATTTCGATAGTTTGGTTTTACATTAAAAATAAAGATTTATATTTTGATGCTAGATAAACGCGTCGATTATTTGTCGTGGCTCTATAACTAAAAAATTCTAGCTTTAACTATATTTATAGACAGTTGATATTCGATTAATATTTTACAAAATCTCTACTGGCATGATATATAAGAGATATTCACGTCAAAAAATAATCGTAGAAAGATAATTCAGAACATTTGTTTTGATTTATTGAATATAGAAGATGAAATTGAACTTACTCAAGGGTGCATCTACACATCTGGGCCCCGCCAACATACACATTTCATTAATTGTAATAGCAAAATGAACAGCATGTGGTCTATATCTCTCTGTCCTGGCCAGAAACTCAATAGCAGCCTCAAACTGTCCAGTTAATATCAACATTTGAAAATATAAATGTGGTTGAATATGCGCCTCATAATGAGATTCCCCGTACTCTTCCAAGATAGTTGTTTGTAGATCAGAATAATTAATATGTTCTTCAGTTTCCTCTTCATTTTTAACAAGATTTAATTTCAACCAGAGATAATCATCAGCCGTTTTAGCGACTTCTGAATGTTCGTCAGTAACGTCACAACAACCCAGAATACAGTAAACGGCTCTTTTGAATGGATCTGTAGCGTTACGAACTTGGCGACGGTACTGAAATCTGATTGCTACTTCTAGTTTACTTATTTGTTTATTTTCTGCTTTAAGAATTCTTTCTTCTAAAACTGCTACTAGATCATCGAATGAAGAACTGAAACAACAGTTTTAGTTAAAAAATTATATAATGCCACAGTGGTTTGCGTGAAAACGTCTACATGGGTGCATATATTTTTATTTTTAGTTGAAATTTTAAACAATTTCGTTGTACAAACGTAGACTTTTTCACGTTAAAAAATTATTCTGTTTAGCTTACCCAGCTTTTTTAACACAGTGTAAAGCAGCAGCAAAGTCTCCACTTCTTAAACAATAATAAACCATCGGCCAAAGAGGTCTATCGTCTACTAATCCATCTTGCAGTCCCAAATATCCACCCTGTAAACGTATTCCTACAAAGCTTCTTACTAAAGGATAAGTTCCTGGCACTCCCCCTCTCTTGGCTTGATGAAGACTTTCGTTTATTACGCTATTCATATAAGTTTTATATCTGAAAAAATATTATTAATGCAAGGAAGAGCAGGTATAAGTCTATAATTGTACTACCTTTCCTCAAGGTATTTTTTTGCTTGTTCAACAAGAGCTGTTTGTATGGCTTTTGAATTTCGGCTTACAATGGGATCTTCACTTTTTGGAAAAGATGGAAGCTCCAACATATATTTTAACATATCCCACATATCGTTGACTTTCTGTAACATTTTTATATAATTATTTCAATTATTTTCTTCTGGTAGACGCTATTTCCGAGACGTTTCGATTTTCGGAGCGCCAAGTTTTTACCATTGATTCTTTCACGACTCGACAATATAAACGAAAAAATGCCAGGGGTACAATTTCGATTGTTCCGTAATCGAATACTAGAGCTATGTATATCATAATTTTTGAAGTGAAACTTTTTTGCTAGGGAGAATACAACCGTCGAGCGTTACGAAAATTCCGATTGCATGAGGAAAATAATTAGGTATGTGGTGGAAAATAAGTAGAGTAAGAAAGTGCGTCAGCGGCTTATGTTTGTCTACTCCTCAGTTTTCGTATCTGCTAATGATTGATGCTACCATATTTGTTTTGTTTTATTTAAAGTACATAACTACAATTAATTTATTAGTGTGGAAAAGAGTTATTGATTTGTGCAGTCAATTTTACAAGTATCATTCATTTTTTATGATAAGAGCTAAGAATATAATAACGAAATATTGTTTGCTGAATGCTAATTTTTTCAAGAAAAAAAATTATTTCTGAATGCTTAATAGTTGTGTTCTGCTAGCATCCGTAATATTTTTTCCATCACCTTGTAAAAGGTGAAAAAAATTAAATTACTTACTGAATCTTTAATCTGTTCAGCAGCCTTGGCCAACAAATGCACCAAAATTGGTTTGGTGGCTCCTTTAACAATCATTACGTTATAATCCATGATATGTCTAGCATAAATCTGCTCCTGGTACGACAACGTTGAAGGAACTGATCGGTCCTGAGGGAAACTCATAATATCATGTTTGCGGATATCCAAGAAATTTTGTGATGGTCCTATCATTGCATTCAAAATTTTCCTCTTTTCCTGTTTCCATTCAGCATTAATATGCTCCCACATTTGTTCTTCAATATTTGATAAAGTTTTCTTGTGGACACTATCAATACATGATAAAATGCAATTTTCAACCTCATTTTTCAAAAAACTTTGAACATCATTGTCTGCTATTGGATCAAGAGGTTCGAATGTGCGTTTAGCACTGATAGATTCTAGTTTTTGTGCTATCTGAGGCAAATCGATGCCTTTGGAACCAAGCAAAAGATTTGCTTGGATATCATGAGCCCCTGTTTGTCTTACTCTCGTGTATAATTCATTTGAAGCTTCAAGAACTTGTCTTAGAGATCGCTCCACTTTAGGCAAATCTGAAGTACTTTCAATATTACTGGATAATTTTTCAGCTTCAAAGAGCAAATCATTGAAATCTGAAGACGCCATTTTTCTGACACAAAATAGAACTATTTGTGAATAAATATAGCACGATATCGAAAAATTACGATTAACAATGAATTATTTTGATTATTTTCTAAACAAGTACACTGTCTAACCTACAAATTCAACTGTCTAGATTTCGCACTTTTTCGTTAAACCGCTTCTTCTACTGCGCAACTCTCAAATCAAAGCCGGCTCCTAGCAATTTTAACAATCCTAAAGAGATGGCGAAACCAGCGAGTCACTAGAAGAATAAAATTTTGTCAGTGGCACTAAAACTGTGGTTTTTCAATAAAAGTAAATTGGCTCGGTAAGCTGAAACTTCAGAAAAATATTCCTGAAAAGTACCAAATTGCGCTGCGTGAGCCTGAGACAACCGATAAGGGTGGGCTAAACTCATCATGTTGAGCCAAAATCCAGTCTATAAACAGGTATTCATGTGTTATAATAATTACAGGTTAGCTTACTGTACCCGTGCTTTAGAAAATCATACCTAAATTTTAAATTCATCTGTTCTGCCATTACTTGTACAAATATTTTAAATAGACTGAATTTTGTTTGAGAGCTACTGTGTGCAACAACGTAGAAATGCCAAGATATTTGGAATATTCCTAAAACGAAAATCCCAATTTTTCAACTCGTAGTGATTATAATGACTACAAATCAATATAAAGTATGAACAAATAAATATCAATCAATAAATCTTTCAATTTATCCTATTTACCCCGAATTATTAAACTATCTCATTCTCAATTACATGGCAATGGCAGTGGCAGTTTTTTGACCTTCAAATTGACAGCTACGTAGTGACATCGAATGACCCACAAATTTAGTAAATATAAACAATACAAGGGTTTCTTCCACAAAATTATGTCAGAATTGAATGTTGAAGATGTGTTACATCCAAGAAAAGTGTGGCTAGGAAATACGTGTTGCAGAGTAAACAGAAAAAAGAGTAGTGCACCCAAACCTAGAATAAAAACACCGCAACAAAATAAGACTTATGAGGATAATGAAGGTAAATGACTACATATATTATCATTTAAAATAATATTTATAACATTTTTAGAACTTCGATGTGCTGATTATAACGATTGCGACATAGAAGTGACAGAAAATGGGCGCTTTAAGACAAGTATTCGTTTACCACAGTTAGTATTACACAGTTTGGAATCATCAATTAAGAGATAATAAAGTCTTGCAATTTCAGTGAATTCTATTCTTATATAATAGGCGCTAGAGGCTCAAGAAAGAAAAAGTTGGAAGATGAAACCAAAACAGATATATCAGTTCCGAGACAAGCAGCTAACAATAAGATTATTATTACAGGACCCACAGAACGCAGTGTTGCTGCTTGTAAAAATAGATTAGAAATGATCGGGGTTGATCTTCGAAACAGACATCGAATAACTCATTTTATTTCGTTTCCGTTGGTTAGTGATGAAATTAAAACTAATTTTCAAAAGTTTAAGGTGAGAATTGATAATTTATATATTCATTAAGTTATACTGTACCTTGTTTTGACGTAGAACTATTTCTTTTCTGGCGATATAGGGAGTAGATGCGATGAACATCTGTCATGCATGCTACATTTTGAAAACTTATATTTCCTAAACTAATAATCATAGAATAATGAACCATACGCTAATAGAAATTTTATATTGTGTCATTTATTATAAAATCAGTTTTAATCCTTCATATGACAACTTTGACGGTATAGGAACTTGAATGATGCAACGAAAAACTCTTAATTCTAAAATATATTTCCTAAAATAACAATCTCAGAATAATGAAAAGAATGCTGATAGAAAGCTTATTTATTCAACCCTTCATCTTTTAGTTCTTAACGTAGTTCTTCCAGAGGCATAACTAGGAAACAAAATCCTCGAGACACAAACAAAACTTGGTTTTAACCTTACAGCAGCTTTAAAATTAGCAATCTCATTTTAAAAGGACGAAACTTTCAGCTATATAAGTACCGGAACAAAGCACAAGCGTTAGCTGCCTTGCGAAAATCTGATCTGACAGAAGGGATTTTTCTTCTTCCGGTACAATTTAAAAAAAAAAAAAAAATAATCAAATTGTAGGCAATAAAAAGTTGTAAGAAAAAATGATAGCACGTAACCACTGCCAAATCAAAGATTAAGACCTCACAAACCATTCTCGAATATTACAGATTGTGTCAATCTTTGATTTAGCAGTGATCACAGGCTCTGATTTACGAACATAATAAGTTTCCAATATGGCTCTTTGTTACAGACAATTTAACATTTAGTTTGTGGTTTCATGTTCTATGTTAAGGAACTGTAGAAAATTTGTACAGAAAAAAGAGGAAAACCTTGTTTTTTGATCAGATTTTCGCAAGGTAACCCTGGCGCTCGCGCATTGTCTCTTGGAGAATGCGATAATTATCGAATGTTTCGTCCTTTCAAATATAAACTTGGTATTTTTACGGTCGCCTATTCGCTTAGTGCATGGTAGAGAAAGTAGATCGATACCAGCGTTAGCTAGGGATGATTCAGGCACTTCGGGGCGAAATTTTGTACTTTTGAATATAAAATAAACGTGTTCATTTGAATTTCTCAAAAAAAGATATTAAATAAGCAACCGAAGCTATCGTCTTGTGAATTGTTAACGTACTAGCAGAGAAAACAAATGTAAATTTTATAAATTCCCGGTTGTAAAATAGAAATTAAATCAAAAAAATAAATGGATAGCTGCAGTAGGATGGAAAAAGTGATTATTTCCATATCGTTTATTTTTACAATAAAAGTAACATTGAAAATAGCAGACATCAGAAAACTTACTGGCTTTTAAAGTATAGACAAACATTTATTATTTTTAAATTTAAAAGAATGACGAAAAATTCACTTGTTACATTTTTTTAACAGCAAGTTTTTCAAGAGTTTCAAGTAAACTTTTACTCAAACTCTTATATAAAACAAATTCAAGTTCCAATCCATATCTGGTTGAAGCACAATTAGTTTTTTTGGGGTATAAAAATCTGATATCAAATTATCGACAGTTTTTTCTTGATAGTACTTTGATACTGTTAATTCAACATTTTCGTACAAAGTTTGTACATACCTATATTACAACATTTGTTCATCAGACGTATAAAATATAATTTATTTTCATCTAAAAATTATATTTATATATCCAACTTTATCAATCACCCGTATAATCATAGATTTTTACTTGGTTGTTAAAAAGTAAATTTACTTAATTTGCATGCGCTTAATAAAGGGAAAAATAAAGCTCAATTACAGGTCTACTTATGTTATCTGTCCAATTTTTGTAGGTGCGCAAGAATCCTTCAAAAAAATAATTTTATTCTGAAAAAACTTGTTTTTCTTACGTTTTTTGGCTATTTGCACTAAATTTTTGGAGTCCTCTAGAACCCGTGTAGGATCTGAAAAAAATCTACGGTCTAGTTTAGGCTCTAATGATATCTAAAAATTTGATCCAAATCAAAGAACTAATCTGAAATAAACAAAAACAAAAAATTATATCCTGTAATGATTTCGGAAAAACGCAATTTTTAGCACAGATTTGGCTCAAACTGGAAGTCAAAGTTAATTGTGCAAACCTTATTTTTTTAACATTTCTGACAAGGTTTTTTCACTCACAATTCAAAATTTCTTAGGAGCTGTTACACCATTATTAGTTAATTGTGCAAACCTTATTTTTTTAACATTTCTGACAAGGTTTTTACACTCACAATTCAAAATTATGCTACCCTTTTTAGGAGTCGATTTTTACACTATCATCCTGAATAGGGCAATAACTGAAAACATTTGTTTCGTCCTTAAGGGACTCTTTAGTACAGTTTATATATCTGCATGCCATTTATAAACTCCATGTTTATAGCCTCGCGGTTCACAAGCCCGACTATTTGAGGCTTGCTAGATTATATTGCAGAGCCCCAATAAGGACGAAACTTGTGTTCACAGTTTCTGCCCTATTCAGAATGATTGTTTAAAAATTGACTCTTGAATTTGTAATTTTGCAAAACAATCAGGTTGTGATTTATAACAACTTATCAAATTCTGTTCTGTGTCCTGTATTTCTTATGATAATTTACGTAAGAATTAAAAATTAAATTTTTTTAATAAATTTTATTGTCATATTATTTAATGGTATTTTTTTATACTTTGACGTTATTCAAATTTTCATAGAATTTCAATAAGCTATTCTTCCATTGATCATATTATCATACTTAAATTTTGTTGGTTGAACTAAGAAAGTATATAATAAGAATAAATTAACTATCCACTCGTGTTATAGCTACATAGAATTTTATTAAGACCAAAAATTAAAATTTTCAATTACGAAGTACCATTTATTTATATTGTCAATTTTCTCAAATATTGTCCTTTAGTTCATTCACTACTTGACACTACTATCACAGACCCAATAAGTGACAATCATAGTCATGGATTTTTTAGCTCCCCTTTCTTCTTTGTTTAGTGTTGACCGAATTGACTAAAAGCCCTGTTCAGACGTGGACTCACAGGACTCACTTCAGAATTTGAGTCTTAAGAAGAAGAAGTTTTTTGAAGCAACAAAATATTTTTGAGTCTTGGCCGTTCACACGTGTAGCTTGTTTGTTGCGTCAAAATTTATCTCTTCTTCCACTTTTAAAATAAAATCCTTTAAAAATTGATTCATTCCATTGGTACTTTTGTATTAGATTATTCAAAAAGAATTCATATTAAATTATTGAGAAGATTATTTCATTTATAATATGATGAAAAACTGTTTCTGAATGATTAGAGTTTGAATGCTACTAATAAAATTCGGAAACGAGTTTGAGAACAATACAAAAAAAAAACTGGGTTAAAAAATAAAGGATATGTAGAGAGAGTCTTTATTTACTATAAAAGAATTAAGAACAGTATATTTACAGTCTTTTAAGAATTTTTAGAGAATTTTATTAGTAGTATTTAAACTCTAATCATTCAGAAGCAGTTTTTCATCATATTATAAATGGAATAATCTTCTCAATAATTCAATATGAATTCTTTTTAAATAATCTAGTACAAAAGTACCAATGGAATAAATCAATTTTCAAAGGATTTTATTTTACAAGTGGAAGAAAGGATACATTGACGCAACAAACAAGCTACACGTGTGAACGGCCAAGACTCAAAAATATTTTGTTTCTTCAAGAAACTTCTTCTTAATACTCAAATTCTGAAGTGAGTTCTCTGTGAGTCCACGTCTGAACAGGACTTTAGGGCCATCTGAGCTGTGTGTGTGCTCGTCGATAGTTAGGCCGCTGCACAATATCCCGAGAACGGAAACGGCAACGGGAATCAGAACGGGAATAAATTTGAACAGTGTTATTTTGTATGTACACGTGCACAATAAGATTCCTGGAACAGAAAGACCAAGGTCGACCGGGAATGAAAACGGTTAATATGGTCAAGATTCAAGTTTTCCGTTCTCGGGATATTAAACAACCAATGAGAAACAAGCGTGACGTCACTGTCCATTATTCTTGAAAATATGATTGTTCAGAATTTATTTGCTCTTGTTCTTGTGCTCTGATTGCACTGATTCTTCTTGTCCCACTGGGTAATTTCAGGTGAATGGGCTGAGTTGTTTCCCAAATAACTTCGCAAGTCTCATGAATTACTTTGGAAACTGTTGAATTTCCAACTCTAAAAAACCAACTTAAATTTTGAAAAGAACCACAATGTGCCAGATATTTCAGTCATAGCCAAGCGTAATTCTGGACATAGAAATTCTCTTCTACTTTTTTTCAATAATTTTGGCCTTTATAAGCTGCACGTTTATTCTGGTATATTTAAAGAACATTTCATGGTCAGCTTCCTTCATATGTCTAAATATGTTAACGAATGCTCCTCTTGTATTTCTTTCAAGATTAATTGATCTAATCCACCACCTAAAGAGCAAATTTTGATGCAATGAAGATTTTTAATTATAAAAAAGTATTAAAAATTCCATGAAAACCTGTAATTTTCCGTCATCCATATTTAAGAATACTAAAATAACTATAAGAAGTCAGGTTATCTGTCAAAATGTTGTTCTCGGTCTTTCGCATGCTACAATTGTGCATCTGGTCGGCGTTTACGTTTCCGTTGTTGCTCTCGATAGCTTTCCGTTACCGTTCTAGTTCTAGTTCTAGGGCTATTGTGCAGTCGCCTTTACGCCACTTAATTCTACATCTTCATTTGCAGCATAGTCGTAATTGTGCCTCTTGCCTTTTTTGATAAAATTAATTATTTCTTTTTTTTCAATCTAGGAACTAGTTTTAGCTGAAGGACATATAGATGGAGTTCACGAATCAATATTTCAAAAAAAGGACAAAATACATTTGACGATTGGTACAATGGTTCTATTGGACAATGATGAGAGACGTGAGGCCGGGGAACTTCTGGAAAAATGTAAACAAGAAGTCATTTTGTAAGCACAAATTATCCTGAAAATAATTTTTTTCAAATACTTGTACGGTTATATTGTTAGACCTCAATTAGCATCGCACGAGCCACTGATTATAAAAATGGAAGGATTGGAATACATGAATGATGATCCATCTCAAGTAGATGTCTTATATTCAAAAGTGCGAGTTGAAAATCATCCTAATCCGGATATTCTACAAAAAATAAGCGATGATATTGTAGCATTTTTCTCCGCAGAGGGTAAAAATATCAATTATATTTTATAAGGTGTATTAATATAAATATTTTCTAGGAATAATGAAAAAAGAACATGATCACGTAAAATTGCATGCTACTCTCATCAATACTAGATATCGTAAAGATGGCGATAAAGATGATTCTGGTTCCAGAAGTCGAGATCGCAAGAGATTTAAAAGAATGTCTTTCGATGCAAGACCCATTTTAAAAAAATTTGGTGATTTTGATTTTGGTGCGCAACAGCTTGACTTTATTCATTTGTCACACAGATTTTCAAATGATGAACATGGATATTATGAACCTATCCATAAAATATCCTGCAACTAAAAATAATCTTTATTTTGATTGAAAATAGTGTTATATAGTAATTTTATTCATATTATGTATATTGGGATATACAAATAGGTATGTTATTTTATTAATAAATAATGGGCACAACAATTTTTTTTTTTTCTATGAGCCCTGTTCAATTCTTAAAACGATCTGTAGAGAAACTATGTTACAATTCTGTATTTATTTATATTTGTCATTCTATTAATTTGTATAAGTTTTCCAAATCAATGTAAATATTGATAAACTGATAATTCCAGAATATTACAAAATTCCATTTAATTTGTTATTTACTTCATGAATGCATAATAACCAGATCATTATTGTTCTCAATGCATGTCATAATTAATTTCTAGACTGCGTCAGTGTAGGTTGACGATCTATATTTAATAGTTTGTTATCTTTTGTTTATCTAATATAATACTTGTTTTCCAAATTCCAGTTTATGACGATACTTAAATGTAATTAAATCAAGTTTCGATCTTAAAACAATAATTTATTCATTCTGTTGCAGTCTATGTTAAAATAAACATAATTCAAGTTCCAATTTGCCCTTGCAAGAAAAATATTTTTCGAAAACTTAGATTGTGATCTGTGAACAAAGTATAAGTGGAAGAACAGATAATATTAATTATTTAATAAATATCATTAGTAATTTCAGAGATTCGACAGTTTTTATTAGATTTAATAATGTTTGAACTGCAAAATAATAAAATATTTATTGATAATGCTGGATATTATCATTGCGTATATAAACACACATCTATTCAACGTTTACATGGTATGTATTATTTTTTTCAAAAATCCCGCTTTTTACTTGCGGAATGCCAGTTGTCAAAAATTCATTAGTAAACAAAAATTGAACCTACGTTGATTGTGATGTCAATTTAATATCTTATCTTGTTTGATAAGACAATACGAATTTAAATTTTTAGAATAAAATTCAAGATTAATTAGGTTTTATGGCAGTGGTAAAAATTAGCGATCGTCCAAATTTATTACGCATTAGACTGTTATTCTTTTGTTTATTGTATTATAACAGGTGAAAAACAAACAATATTGTACAGCCCGATTCTCAAGATAATTTAAACAGACTTTAATTATAGATTTTTAGCCAAATTTTGACAGTTTATTAATCAAAACACCTACCGCCTTTTTATGCAGATTTAAAGCCCATATTAGAAAATTATGGATCAAGCTAAATTCTTTTGAGAATTTGGTTGTTGAATTATACAATATAATCCAATTTCAAATTGCAGATATTGGAAATATGCACGGTCCACGACGAGTAGCAGTGTTTTGTTTACTTACTGCTGTGTTACCAACAATCTTAATTATAATACCTCTGTACTTAAGACATAGCGTCTTTGCGGATGTACATTACAATGTGACTGATTCGGACGTATTTGAAATAGAAGAAGGAATGTCATCAGTTTTCTGCCAAGAACATACGCTTGAAATGAATACATCTTTCCACGCTTACCAGCTTTCTGGTCTCCCAGAAATTAGTAACAGGAAACACATACGATTAAAGAAATCGATGTCTTTACCAGATGATACCCTTGAATATTGGGGATTTTATTTACTTAAAGGGGCAACAGTAAATCTTAAAGTATGTTCTCGACATGAAGGATCAAAAATATTAGTTGTAAGAGGTGAAAAAAATCTGCGAACTTGTGGCTTATTAGAACATAATGTTAATAAGCCGCACTTGGATAAAGATCATAAACAAGTGAAAGTTACCTTCGAGACTGCTGCTCAAGAAATAATTGACTCTAGTGAGAAAATTGAAGTTAGTATCACAAGCAATAAAAAGAAAGAAAATCCTATTGCTCCCGACCCCATTGATCCAGACACAGCTGCTGAAGATGACAGTGAAGATATTAAGAAATTAACAGCAAACGAGAAAATTGAAGTTAGTATCACAAGCAATAAAAAAAAAGAACATCCTATTGCTCCCGACCCCATTGATCCAGGCACAGTTGCTGAAGATGAAAGTGAAGATATTAAGGAATTAACAGCAAACGTAGAAAAATACTTGAGTAAACGTCTTAAAAGCAACGTAGAAATCAAGGAGCATCATAAACGTCATGCAAAAAAACGGGAACATGAAGAACAAGTTCTTCAATTGCAGCAGGAATTAAATGAAGATTTTAACCATCGTAGAAAACGTGAAACTGGCCATAAATTGGATGGAGCGATAGAGCATGGTGGTAATGCAATAAATTATACTTACGTACCTTCAGGAGAGAGTGATTCTGTTTCTAGTTTTGAAAATAATCTATTAGAATGTTATGACGGACAAATTCTTCTAACACAAAGCTTTCCTCCGAGTGAATTGTGCAATGATGTGCATTATTTAGCTCGTGGTGACCATATGCAAATGACACATGAAGTCTCTTCAGACGGTTATTATTATTATATATTTTATAGCGATAACGATTTAATTAGAAATGATATTCACGGAGTTTTTGATATTTACAAACCAACTTTTCAATATGCAAATGTGTCAGACACGAAGCAATGTATAAACAATACGCAATGTAATTTTTTCGTTTCGTTTTTTTCTGATGAGGTTGTGATAGTTGAAGTACCTACTAGAGATGGCATTGAGCATGAAGATGATGATACAACTGTGCTTGTTTCAAAATGCAAGCCTCGTATGGCAATATACATAATTTTTCCGGTTGCGATACTGTTTTTGATTCTGGGTTGTGCATTTTTATAATCTTAAGTATATTATTTCATTATCTACGAGCCCTGACGCAAATGTTCTAGACCAAAATAGGAAATTATTTCATGTAGACATGGCGCTTCATCGTCAAAAGCTAGATAAAAGGGTTAAATCGCAATTTAAATCGTAATAAATCATGGCACATTTTTAACGCAAAAGTTCTGTTATATCACACAATTATTTTTTTTTCTAATGCTGTCAACTGAAATATAGTTTGAAAAGATTATATTTGGTTTTTTGCATTGCTTTTAATATCAAATTTCTACTAATTGTGATGGTATAACACTTGGTTATCCTAATTCATTGAATAAAATTGTTGAAACTGACTGAATGAGTGAATTTGAGTGAGTAAAACAATATTGGGAATTCAGTCAATGTTTTGATTATATTTCTTTCCTACTTTCAGTTTCGGCTGAGGTACAGCCAAAACTGTAAAGTAGGAAAGAGATATAATCCAAAAATTGACTGAATTCCCAATATTGTTTTACACACTCAAATCCTAATTTCTAAATTGCATTTATTAACTTTTTCTTATTATTCGAAATTTCATTATTTATTAAATTTGTCTTGATATTCTGTACATATTGATAGCATGAAATTGCCGTAGTTTGGTTTTTCGAGCTGCTTTATTTTAAAATGTAGTGAGAGAAAGCGAACTTTCTTCGTATAATTTGTTGGTCCAATAGATCTGCATCAGGGCTCGTAATATCTAATTTTTAAGTGTAAAAATTGCTAATACTAGTCGTTCTACCAATTCAAACACAATTTTAATCATTTTAACACTACTTTTATTAGAAAAGTAAATCACTTGAAATGCAGCACTTCAAAATTGTATTACACTGATAGTTGTTCTAGTGTGAGATCAAAAATTAAATATGCATGAAAATGTATGCAAAAATGAAAGACTTATTTTTTTATACGTAATTACGATAAGTTTTAGTTTTTAATGTCCTGTATATATCGCTTGTAAATATTGTTATGTAATTTTGAAATACGTCTTCCAAGTAATAAATATTTTAAATTGTTGTTTTTAAATATAAACTGTTGCTTCATAATAATTTTCCATTAAATATATAAAATATATACCTTCAGTAATCTGATTTTAAAAACGCAAGAATATTTTCTGTTCAATTGTTGTCATGGAGATTTGTTTATTTATTTATTTTTATATCAAAGTTAAACTTGCAAATGTTTTTTTTTTTTTTTAGGAAAAATTAAAAAAATATTCCAGTTTAAAATCTCCACTTGCATTAAATACATGCGAAAATTATATTTGGCGGGTTTATATAAACTGAACGATATTTCCGGACAGTCAACCGCGTGATAGCTAAATTCTTCCGCCACACTACATATTCCTGTTTCAAGAAGATCAATTTAAAGCACTGTAGTTGCCTTAATTTTTGACATTACAAAATATTGAAATAATTTTGGAAGAATTTTTAAGTAAAATCACACAAAAGTTGACGTACTGGTTATTAAAAATATCGGTGAACGAAGGTTTCGTATTTGGCGTAGTGATATATACGTTGACGCAAGAAAAGAAGTCCTTTCTGTGTAGCGAGCACAAGAGAACATGTCGTATACTTCAGACAGACGGTAAGTTTTATTTTTTTAATTAATATAACAAAGTGTGAAAGTGTTGGAGTTTTCTGCTCATTAACAAAAATATCAAAATTTGTTTACTGTAATTTTCATGACTTGAAGTTAATTAAATATACCTCATAATTTTGTTTTCGGCTTAAGAATTTCGCATGGGCACATTTGCCAACATGGCGCGTGGTAGTCAAACCCACATTTTATTATTTAATTTGGATATAGCTGAAAGAATAGTATTTGGTACAGATAGCTTTACATATCTCACTGTTATAAAAATAACTTTGCATAGTGCCACTAGCAAGCTATATTAGTAATTTGGAAGACATCTTTATACTTTCAATGTTACAATATAGTATTATTTAAGTAAAATACCTACAATAAATTTAACATTATTTTTCATTCAAAAGAAGCAGTTAAGCTAATTCTTTCATATTTTGTACTTGTAGTTCTTTATTTCTGTATTTAATACCGGGAAATGCTATTAATTATGAAACGTCAAATCGGACCACGTTTTTCATTCACACATTTTCTTATATTATTCAATAATTTACTGTAAATAAGTGGTTTTATTAATGTACATTTTTTGTGTTAACATATTTGTTTTGACACACGATGTTTTTACGATCTGTCAAAATATTTTTGTCATATTCCAATGTACATATTTGTGTTATAATTTGACATTTATTATATTACTCATAAACTTGCTGCTGACTCATAACTTATATTTTTGGTTTTTAACAATTGATACTTGCTTTGTATTTGTAGTTATGAATAATGTGGAAACATCTTTATTCAAATTGAAATAATTATTTATGTATCAAGGACAAAAAGGTGTCTATTATAGCTAAATCTGATTTTGCTCAACATATAGCGAGGCTTTAAGAAACTCTTTTCATGCATAGTATATTTTTTCTCAATACTTCTAGTTCTTACAAATCTAGAAAAACAACAAAATACACGTGTCAATTTAAATGCACGTAACCTCACTTTGAACGAAAAATAGTCCAAAAAAGTAATACTAGTCGTATGAAAATTAAAATTTTACTAAGATGGACGAAAAAACTAATTTGTGATTATTATTTTTAGAAATGATGATTGGGAAGGAGAAAAGAATGGCCCATCATCAGAAAAAGAACCACAAACTTACGAAGGCCCTCCAGGCATGGACCCGGACGGTGTCATTGAATCAAACTGGGAAGAAGTCGTCGATAATTTCGATGACATGAATTTAAAAGAAGAATTATTAAGAGGAATTTATGCTTACGGTTTTGAAAAACCTTCTGCTATTCAGCAGCGAGCGATTATGCCTTGTGTAAAGGGGCACGATGTTATTGCTCAGGCCCAGTCTGGTACTGGTAAAACCGCAACGTTTTCTATTTCCATACTCCAACAAATTGACACCTCAGTTAGAGAATGTCAAGCTCTTATCTTAGCTCCGACTAGAGAATTAGCGCAACAAATTCAAAAGGTTGTGATTGCTTTGGGTGATTTTATGGCCGCCCAATGTCACGCCTGTATCGGTGGAACAAATGTCCGGGAAGACATGCGTAAATTGGAGCAGGGGGTTCATGTTGTTGTTGGAACTCCAGGCCGAGTATACGACATGATTAGCCGAAGATCCCTCCGCACTAATCATATTAAAATGTTTGTGCTTGATGAAGCTGATGAAATGTTATCAAGAGGTAATATATTTTAAAAATTATTATTAGTTTCTATAGCTCAAGAAATCAGTTATCTTGTGACAGTGAGTAAAGCTAGCGAGCTTAAAATATTCATAGATTGTTGCCATTTGGCCCAAGGGCCGATATCTCAAAAATATTCTCTTTCTTATATCAGGAAGATGAAAAATATTCGATGTGGTGTTATTTGAGAATCTCCAAACAATATTTATTTCAATTTTGTATGGTCCAGTTCACATAAAACTAAATGCTGCTCTATTTTAGGAAATTATGTATTAAAAAATCAGTTCAGTAAATACAAATTATTGACTAATTATTCAACTTCTTGAAATAGAAAATATCTAAAATGAAAAATATCAATAACAACTTGTACCATGGGTGTGGCACGCACAGATCATGCTTTGTGATTTGTGCTGTAAGCCTTCAAATTTTATTGGAAGGTACGCTGCGGGAGATATATATTTTTTTTATTAAAAATTATTTGCGACCTCACGGAGAATCAAATCTGGTTCTTCCGAGGTCATCAGAACGGAAAATCAAGTGTTTTGAATATATGTGCTCTCCGTATGTAGTGTGTTCGTCTGAACTGATTACAGGAAAATAGCATGTAATTTATGTAAAATAGCCCCAAATTCCTTCTAGTAACATAATTGCATTATTAAAACACATTACAGGCTTTCGGTTAATGTTAGATTATTCACTTTTAAATCTTTTGAAACGAACGAATGCGGAATTAGTATTAATTTTTCTAAACGAGGTAATAATGATGCAAAACAGACAATATAAGAACGTTGGTGGTACAGTTGGTTTGATAACTGCTCCTAACGGAATGAAACTCAAGATCCTAGGTTCAAATTCTAAAGAATGGATTTTCTTTCGTAGAATGTTAAAATAAAATTTAAAATTCAAATAAATTTTTAGTCTGATCAAAAGTGTAAATAAAGTTGCCATGTAAAATTCAGAGAATTAAGTAATCAATTTTGCATCATTGATATAATCAGTAAGAAACAAATTTATATTCATTTTATCAAAAAGTAAACTGATTAAGGTAACAAATTGAATTGTGAAATAAGATAACAAAATGACAAATGTAAGTCGTGGGCGGCAAGGGAAATTAAAAAAAAAATACCAAGCCCAATTTTTGGCCAATTATTTCAGAGATTGTTAAGATGTACTAAATTCTATTTATCCAAAATAGAATAAACCATGGATTTTATTATTTAAGAGACAAAATTACTGTTTCTTATGGCCGGTTTAATAAAAGACCAAATAAATTCTAATCAGTTTGAGTTTCCTTAAGACATCAGAATCATTTTTGTCAAATTATCGACCTAAAGTAAAAAAAAAATAGGAGATTATATTATTAGGAGCAAAAGATAGGCTTTATGTGCTAAGATTTGCAGTTTGACTGCCGAACGTAGAAAATCAGCTGGTGTTGAATGGTCGCTCTTTTCAACGAAAACCATTTTACTTGAGTGGAAAATTTGTACAATTTTTGTATCGGTCATCCCGGATTTTAGATGAAGTGAGTTTGATTAAAAATGTTTTGACCAAGTCATTCAAAAAAATTTTAATGTTATCCATTCAGACGGACAAACTGTATATTCATGAAATTTTAAATGATGCCCATATAATATGAAACTTGATTATAAAAATTACAATATTTTCTATGAGCGATACTTCATTTTTTATTATTGAAAGCTTTGTAGAACTATGTTCTAGTTGAAAGATTTAAACATAAAAATACGTTTCGGTGCGCCAACTTTAATTTGCATTTGACTGATATTTCATCTGACGTGTTTATAGGGTTCAAGGATCAAATCCATGACGTTTTCAAATTATTGGATGTCAATGTCCAAGTCATATTGTTATCCGCTACGATGCCCAACGATGTGTTGGAAGTAACTAAAAACTTCATGCGGCAGCCCATTCGTATTCTGGTGAAAAAGGAGGAACTAACGTTAGAAGGTATCAAGCAATTCTTTGTGTACGTGGAACGCGAAGATTGGAAGCTGGATACTTTGTGCGACCTGTACGACACATTGTCCATCACGCAGGCTGTGATATTCTGTAACACCCGTCGTAAGGTCGACTGGCTGACAGAGAGTATGCATAAACGAGACTTTACCGTATCGGCTATGCACGGAGACATGGAGCAGCGAGAACGGGACGTGATCATGCGTCAGTTCCGTACCGGATCGTCTCGTGTACTCATCACCACGGATCTGTTGGCTCGTGGTATTGACGTACAACAAGTTTCACTTGTTATCAACTATGATTTACCTTCTAACAGAGAAAACTACATTCACAGGTTCGTAAATATTTTACATACATTCATAAAAAACACATTTTCTCAAATGAAGTCGAGCTTCAAGGTAACATTCAGTCAGCAATATTCAATAAGTTCTTTTTAATTTTTTCCCATCGTAAATGCAGGTAATAATTTTTTTGCTATTGTCACATGATCTATGGGAGATATTATGAGAACAAAAACACTTTTTAGTTGGCTCCAAAGTAGATTGGCAGCTTTATTGGAACTTTCCAAAAAAAATATTGGTCCAAATCTTGCGGCAGATGAAAAATTAAAAATGAATAGAAATTAATTAAAAAAGATCTTGCGGGGTTATTTTTTGAATTATTGGGTGTGGCACAAGCAGATCATGCTACGTAATTCGGCAAATCAATATTTTCAACTGTAAGTTCGGTTATCAGTCATCAAAATACAACTACCCATATATCTTAGTGTAGAGATTATTTTAGAGCTATGAAAATTTATTGCGATTTTTGATCTCATCCGGTGCTTTTACACTTTTGGCTACCTTATAATTCAATTGTTTATAAATTATTCGAGAATGATGTCGCCGTAAATATTTTTTATCATCACGTGAGATGTGGGAGATATTACGGAAACGAGCTGATCCTTTAGATGTGCTTAAAAGTTTCCATTTAAGAAGACTTCCATTACTGTAGTAATCGATGAGCATTTTTTAAATTAAAGCGTTTTCAACTATAATTAAACTATAAAAATTAAATTTATAATTAAAAGAAATAAATTATAGTTCATTCCAGTTAAGAACGGTCCATGGGTTCTTATGGCGAACACGATTCACTCACAGTAAATGCTGGATTTCAAGAAATAAAGAAGCAACAAATATATTCATATATTACCTGAATAAATACAAATTTGAATCTTCTAACTGCACAAATCTATTTATGATAAGTATGGATGAACGACTGATAAATGTTGCAACTGACAGATAGCCAAATACGATTTCTGTGCTAATGTAAAATAGTAATTTTGACCAGTCAGAAGGCTTAAGTCGTAGTGCAATAAGAACGCTTGGACCGTTCATAACTGAAATGAATTATAGGTTATTTATATAGGTTCAGTTGTTTTCGATTTCATAAATTTGTTATGTAGATAAAATAGGCCACCGCGCTCTCAATGAGGCTCTTGTGCAAATTACCCTAATTTTTTTCCTTATCCTAATTTTGAAAGATTAGAAAATAGATATAGAAGCTAACATATTCTTATTATACAATTTTTTTTGAAGTTTCAATTTAAACTATTTGAATTAGTCGATTTGCGCTTTTTTTCTGTACACTCAAAGATAACATGCCAATGTTTTCTACATGATTTTTTGTGTCTTGCATTAAATATCTGAAAAATTGCAATCTTTATCCATATTTTTTAAGATGACATTCATGATCAGTTGCACCGCTCTAGCTTAAATTTTAAGTTTTACTTAAACAAAGATATCGAATCGGAATAATGACTTAATGACAGCAATGTTTATGTCACATTTGACTTTTGAGTGTTGATACGATATTGTTCAATTAAGCGACACTTATAATTTAAGGGACAGCGGTGCAACTGGCCATCAAAATCGTGGATTGTGAATATTTTCTATTAATAGTCAAGACCTCCATGATTAGAAAATTATTTTCCTAACTAATGTTAGACATTCCTATATATTACAATACAAAAGTGATATTTTCAGGCAAAACTATCTTGAAATATTTAATCTTGACTCCTCAAAAATAATTATCCTGTACATTTTCTGATTTAGGAACCATTGTTTTGACAATAGTTATTACGGTAGTTATATCACGATAATGTTGTACGAGGTTTTATCCGAAAATTGTGAAATTGACTCTTAATAAGAGAAATTATGAAGATGAGCCTCCTTGATTGAAATTTTAGCTTTTATAGTTCATAAATTAATCAAGTTATATCATCGAAATCTGAAAACCCTATGTAATAGCCATACACTAGAACCTTTGAAATGAAAATTAAAGTACCATCAAATTCAATATTGTATCAGGCCAATTTTTTTTTCTCCATAGAAAAGCTGTCCAATTTTTGTTTCGATTGAAAAGAATTGTACTGTACATTATTTGAAGTTTCCTTTTCGGGCGCATAAGAGAGTTTCCATATTTATTCACTCTAATATAAATAATTTAGATATTAAGGTGCTTGCTACGGAAATCGACATTCAAGAGATTTTGAAAAAATTTGGGAAAGTCGCAGATTGGTACAGAATTCTAATTCAACTTATCAACTTGATAACTTGACAAGGTCTTGATAACACACTAGCGCATCTACGGATGTATTTAGAAGCTAGGCTGATACGTCATCTGTGAGGTATAGGTCTTGATAAACTTAGCGACACCTCTGCTAGTGTCGCTACCGAGATAGCGACTTGAGGTTATCTTGTTTACTTCTCGACTGTTTTGGAGTTCTTTTTGTCAAACTTTGATTGATATGGCGTTTTGTTTGCTTCAATTATTGGTTGTTGAGGCTGTAGAATTTGAAGAACGAAGGAAATAGAACTACGCGAAGATTAAGGGATGAGCAAGATCCTTTTGGAATTGCGAACGCAGAATTTCGTGCAAATTTTCGGCTTAGCAAGGAATGCTGTTTGTATATTGTGAATAGTTTAAATAAACATACTGACATATATCACAATCGTGTGCCAGCGCATTTTCGGGTAATGATACTCTCATATATTAGATACAATATAAGAATAAACAAGATTTTTTCCTTGGTTTTCAGATTTTATGAGCATTAAAGACATGGCGAATGTCATGTTTTGGTATTTGATGCGTAGATGGATATTTTTCTCCAAAAATAAATTCATAAGCGCGCGTCTTTTTACTAGCAACTTATTTATTTGTACCAACCTATAAACTTAAAACAACTAGAGGTTGATAATCTTAGCAAGGTCACATGACGTCATTATGACATAGTTATCAAGACTTAAGTGTCGCTACAATTAGAATAGGTACCCTGGTCCTGTATTCTCTATCTCTATCTATTTTCAACATTCTCAATAGCGCCGTCTCTCTTACATTTTATTTACAGTACCGATTTGCATTATTTTTTAGTTGTTTCAAGTGTTTTATTAACAGATGGCAGTTTTTTCGTAGCAAGTACCTCAAGTTAACGGGAGCACAAATCTCATTAAGAGACCATGAGCTCAATTGTAATTCGTAGAGACAGTTTCTTGAATTCATTTTAGAGACTCTCAATACAGGCACTACCTGGCGGACAATTGAAGAACTGATTTAATGTCGTTATCATTGAAAACAGACTTCTAGAAGTAAGAGACTGGATCAAGCCAGTTTCTAACATTTGTGTATTACCAAATAATAACAATAGAACAAAATTATTATGATTAATAATGAGTTAGAAAAATGAATAATCTTGAATTAAATTTGATTTAAAGCATCGTCTCTACTTGCTTTCAACATAAAATTTTAGATCATACCGTTTGTATCATTATGTAATATTCAGGTTCCTATAAATTTAATAATGTCATCACGTCATTGACATACGGACTGCAATCTGTCAACAAATTAGAATAGATCCCCATATAACTTGTTTGTCCACAATCATCTTTTTTAGTAGTGTATTCGCTATCTTGATACGTGCAAATACTCCATTAGTTATTAATAGTACGTGTGGAATTATTTTGATTGAACTGAGAAATTTATTGATGGTACATTTATAAAAATATGTATAAATCACACTTTTTACTCATTTTTGGGTATGACACACACATATTTGTATTTTTATACTGTAAGAGCGGTTGCCAGCCGTCAATTACACATATTCATGTGAATATTTGACTTCACCTGGGATCGAAGCCGGTTAGAAGTCAAGTGCTCTAACGCTCTCGACTATATCGCCCATAGAAATAATAATTTTATATTTTCAGAATTGGCCGCGGAGGTCGTTTTGGTAGGAAAGGTGTGGCAATCAACTTCGTGACGGAAGAGGACAAGAGAACGCTGAAGGATATTGAACAGTTTTATAATACACACATCGACGAGATGCCCATGAACGTCGCCGACCTCATTTAATCTGTATAGCGAGTCTCGCTGCTCTAAATTGCCGTGTCTGACGTTGTCTAGATTCTCTGATGGTGTGAGTATTTCATTGTCTCCCCGATACTGTATTCGAGTATTTGAACTTGTGACTGAATGCGAATATTGTGCGCCATTTTGGAGCGACGTCTCACGCTGCTTATTGGAGAAGCAACATTACATTATTAGGATAATAAATCTGCTTACATCATAGTGTTGTCTGAAATCTACAACAAACAAACATTAAGTGTTCGTTGATTTTTTTTATTCACAAGTATTCTCCTCTTTTTTAATAATCTTATCGACGTTCAGTTGTTTATATTTATCTGGATTATTTTGTAATAATTTGTGAATGTTTATAGGTTTAGTAGCACTAATTATTAATTGTATAATTATAAATAATATCTATATATACAAAGAATAACAGAATTCAACTGTGTGGGGTTCGAGCGTTTCGGATGCAACGCATTTGCGTCGGCCAGGGCTCCGTGGTCTGGGCAGCGCCCGACCGCGGACCCCAGGTCGCCCGCAGGCAGCACTGTCGTCTCCGCAAGGGTTTAGTTGGCTTCTGGAGAGGTTATTTTAACCAAAAGCGTTGCCGCAGGAGACTCAGTTCTTTCATCTAGGGTCGCCCATTTTGTAAAACATTATAATTAAACACGTGATTAAAAATAAATTATAAGGAAATTTCATTAATTTTTTGTTTTTAATAACAAGCCGGATAATAGTTTGTAGTAAACGCTCCCCAAGAACCAAAACCCTGTGTTGAGACAACTCGGCTGCCTTGAAACGTGAAAGATTTGTCTGATGTCAGTGTCTTTCGTTTGCAGGCAGCCAGCTAACACCCTTCGCTGAAGATTCGGAAATAAAGATCAAAATTTCCTTTTACAACATCTTATATCAGTGGTTTTGATTCTTCCCTTCCTATTATTAAATTGTTCCATACCTACATCCTATTAATACAGTTCGCATGAAATAATTGTACAATTAATTCAAATTGTAGTCTTTTACTATTTATATTTTATTGTTTCATATTTTGCAATAATAAACCAAAAACAGTATACATGTTTATGATTGGCGCTAATAATCTACGTGTAAGTCCACAGGTATGTATATAATTTTAAGATGAAATAAATTTGTTTTGGAGTGAATCAGATTTTTCAATTGATATATGCGAAATGGATATGACGAAGATCTTGGTCCATATTATCATCTCTTAAAATCGCACTACTTACCGAAAAATCATGCACTTTCTCTTACCATCTCATGTTTTATCATATAGCGCTATCCTTTATTAAAATTTTTGCTGAAGTAGCGAACTTTCAAGAGATGGGAATACGGACCCTTGTTTCTAAAGGAAACCTCATTAATAATGGTAAAATTTCATTCATAAATTCATAAAATTTGAGGTTAAAATTAAGATAAGATATTTAACGGTAGACGACGAAAAGCCGTACTTAAAACTGAAATATTTTACGATTATTTCTTCAACAATGGTTTTTGTTTTTGTAACTAAATACTTTGTGCAGCATAGTGAGACGTCCCGATTTTTATCAAAAAATTGTATGCTCCACGCGGGACAAACCCAGTCCCGCTTTTCGGGGCTTACTCGACGATGCAGAATTCTTTATCAATTCTATGAGTAAGTTTATATCGAGGACCTAAATCGGATTTAACTGGATTTAGGATTATAAATCTGATTCATAAAAAGGATGTAAACGGACTAAATTAGATTCAAAATCGGATTCCTAATCAACTTTATGAACAAGATTTGTTCATAAATCCGACTTACTTTAACGAGATAAACAGCGATTAAATGAAAAACTTAATAGTAGGTACTGGAACAAAATAATGAAAATTATTTTTTTCACCTGACAGACGTTGGTTTGTTCAGTTCAGTCATCTAAATAGTAATTTGAGGCTGTAGAAATGAGTCTAGGTGTTTCTTGGACTATCAAAGTAACTGAATACTTTGTAAAATGAATTTAAGAGAGGAAAATTATGAGTTTTCTAGATGGAAAAATGATACGAGGGTATCAAATATTTAAAGAATTAACCCAAAATAGAATAATTTTAATGTTATGATTATATTTCTATGGTACCAGTAATAAATAAATAAATCCAATTTTATCCGATAGAACTAAATCGGTTTATAAATCTGTCGATGTAAACAGTCGACATTTAAAATTTAGTTAAATCCGATTTAGAATAAATCCGATTTAGATTTTCGATATAAACTTACTCTATGATAAAGAAGAAAAGGAAGTTAAATCTTCACAGAAATATAAATAATTAATTTGTAAACAATGTTTTATTCAATTATATAATATGATTCATATTGTTATTACTAAAGTAAAGTAACGTATTTTTATTGAAACAAATTTTCTACGGCTATTCTGGCTATGTCATGTAAACTTAATTTGAAACTTAGAAACTGCTGATTATATACATTTTTTTAGTATGTTCCGCTTTTTTTACTCAAAAGGATTCAAAATCCCGCTTCGCCCGAAAAAAAATCTGGTAACGCTGACTTTGCCTTGTCTTATCACAATGTTACGGACATATTTATTCATTTTGGCTTGTGCCGCAGACCGACTCAAAAGAGATTTCTCTTCAATAACTATATTTTTTTGTTTGACAATATATTTCAAATAAATATTGTATGCCTGAGTTTATGTAATCACTAATCAATAATGTACTGATTAAAATGAATTATGAGCTTTCACTTTTAAGCAATAATTTGATGTAGGAATATATTTACAATTCGTACTTATTATTACGAAATATTGTAAAAACTTTTGGTATTATCTTCAAGATATATCTGCTGACATAGTTCATATATAAGTGCTGCACATATGAAATGATAACATTTATATTTAGCAACAATTCCGACCATATGATCGTCACTTCCGTCTGAATGTAACGTTTTATCACTCTTGCGTGCTACACAAATCGATTTAAAAGGTACGTAAATACCCAAATTATCAACAATTTGAAGTCCCTAAATCAGAGGCCAATAGTAGAAAAAAAAAATGAAAATTTCAGTCTTAATAAAGGAAATGATATTAGATAAATCATACTAATTTTATACGTTAGCACTAATTACATTCTGATTTATTATATACACACATCACTACAAATTTTGTTGATTTATTATAAGAAAGTTTGCATGAAGCACAGAAATATTTTTGCATTTCAAATTTCGTGTTAAAATAGTCGCTCGAGATTTGGACCAAGCCGGTGACATACCGATCGACGATTCACGAAATTAAATATTAAAACCTTTCACTTTTCCATGTGTATTAATTTAAATTTGACCAGCTAGTAATTAGAAAAAAACCTAGTACAATTATTAAATGAAGAAAATATACATAAGAAGCTCGATCTCCAAAAGATGTCTTATGAAAACTCTGTATCCTAAATTTTCAGTCAAGTTTTGAAAACTTCCGCAAGTTACAAAGTGAACAAGCTGCATGTGAATAGATAATAGTTAATAAATTTAATTACACTGTCATAAGATCAAATTTTTTAATGTAGGAAAAAACTTTTCTGAATTCTAAATAAATATGTTTTATTGGGTATGAGTTCTGTACATTAATTAGAAACACATATTTCTTTACACTTGAAAAAGGCAGCACTTTGCTGTCGAAACGTTGTGTTTCTAATTAATGTACAGAAATTATACCCAATAAAACAAATTTATTTAGAAAATGAGTTCTGAAAAGTTTTTTCCTTTTCTGAATTCATTTTTAAAAAATTCAAATAATTTATATATAAAACTTTTCACCCAATAAAACATATTTTTCAAATTTTTTGCTTATTGTCAATTTTTACCTGTACAAGTACAAGAAAGTAATGTGAAACCGACAAAATTCGCCTATCGAGATTCTTGATGGAAATATTCGTTTTGAGCATCCCTGAATGCATTTTGACTATTTTCGGCTTGATGTCGGTACGTTCGTGTGTTCGTAGCTCGCAAATCTCAAAACTGGCTGAACGTATAATGCTGAAATTTTGTATTTAAGACTGGTATAGAGTCCAGTTGCGAGGTGCATTATGCTTCCAATCGTCTGTACCGGAAATGCACTTTACTTGAAACTTTTTTCGAATTTCTCTAATAAATCCAGAATGATCAACCGTAGGATGTTGAAATTCAGTATTTGAACTTGATGTTCTATCAGAATGGTTATCTGCTATTTTTGTATGAATCCGCCAAGCCAGAAGTGTACTTTACTTGACTTTTTTTAAATTTTTTGCATAAATCTAGAATGATCAGCCATGGCATATTGAAATTTAGTGTTTGAACTTGTAGCATATAAATAGTTATCTACTATTTTTGTATCAATTATATTAATTATAACCTGAAGTGACAGAAAACTTTATTGAATGAATTTATGTACCTATATATTATCAATTGATGAACAAATAAGTTACGTGATGTTCACATCAGATTTTTTTATTATATAAATTGATCTATTAACCAAGTTCACAAAAAAAAATGTTCTCGGGTATATTTCACGATTTTTTTATTCATTATGCATGAAAACTATCAAAAATTGCCCATGTTCCTCATAAATTTTGCTTTTGTAGTGCTAAAATCTTTAAAATATCAAGAGTATGAATGGCAGTTCATTGGAAATTGAATGATGAGTTTCTTAAATGGACTACAAAGTGGATAGACAAAAAATCCCTGCTATTTTTTCCATGGGAGAGCAGAGCCGATCTTTAGCACTATGTTCGACGATCATGGCTGTATAGAAAGAAATTTCAGGAGGAAAAGCAAAATATTGAATGTGAACCAATTGCCGAACATAAAAATATTTTAATGCGGCTACTAAACATCAAGATAGATATGATATTACAATTTATAAAAGCATAAGAAACATCAAGCTTTCAAATTTTCCAAAAATTTTCATCCAAAATTGTCAGGAGTTAAAGCCGGAATGAAGGACTTCCAAAATTACCCACTAATGCTTTTGTACAAGTAAAAGTAAGTATTGGGAAACCGACAAAGTTCACATTCCGAGATTTTGATGGAAATATCTGTTTTGAGCATCCCTTAATCCATTTTGACTATTTTCGGCTTGATGTCGGTACGTATGTGCGTGCGTTCGTTCCTTAAGATCATAAATAATATCCAGATGGAAGGAGTCCTATATCACATAACATTTTTGCGAAAGGTTATGCCAGAAAGAGAAAAAAATATAGGTTACGTTAGAGGGACCAAGAAATAAAATATAATGAAAGAAAAATTAAGTGAAACGAACTGCGCATGTCTATCGAATTTTATTTGTTCTTTATAAAAGTAATGTTAAGAAGATGTACTTTGCAACTAAAAAACGGCGAATGAATATAAATATTTCTTACAGAAATAAGAACTCATTACATCATGTGTTTGTCATTTTTCGGGCTTGACAAACCGAAATTTGATTATTGTCACGCTTGCGCAGTTCATTTTTCCAGCTTTCTTACAATATATCTTCTATCTCTTTCCGTCGTAGCCGTTCACAGTTTCTTCCATCTAGATATTATTTATGAGCTAAGCTTCGTTCGCATTCTGTGCACACTTTACTTGAAACTTTTTCTGAATTTTCCGCGTAAATACAAAATAATTAGCCGTAGGATATTGAAATTGCTGTAGTATCTAAATGGTCATCTTTTATTTTCGTACCAATCGGCTGAGCCGTAAGTGCACTTTATATAACGGACTTTTCGAATTTTCCGCATAAACTCAAAACAATCAGTCATATAACATCTAGTTATGCACCTCGCATTATGATTGCAATCATCTGTACCGGAAGTACATTTTACTCGAAACATTTTTTGAATTTTTCGCTTAAATGCAAAATAATTTAAAGTAAAATGTTGGAATTATCCTGATGCTCATATTCTATTTTAGTTGAGATCGCTGAGCTGAAAGTGCACTTTACTTGATAGTCTTTTAGAATTTTTTGCATAAATTTGAAACGATCTGCCGTAGAGTATTGAAATTTAGTATTTCAGTATACTGTGGCATCTGAATGATTATCTACTATTTTTATAATGCCTATGTCACACCAAACAGTGACCATGAGTGGACGTGAGTGACTTCATTCATGAAACAAAAGAACGCACTTTCTCTGATTAAATATATTCAAATGAAATAGTTATTTGTTTAACTAGGCAAAAAAAATAGAAGATATATTGACGCGGCTAGAGTTTCAGAGACGAGGCATAGCTGAGTCTATGAATCTAGGCAAGGCCGATTGTTTAAATTTGATTGATTTTATAATAATTTTTGAAAAATGTCATCGCCATCAAATTATGTTGCTATGCATTTGTTGATCGGTTGTTAAGTTTTGATGCGTATGTTTGGCGGTTGCTGTGGAAACGACACTTTTACTGCCTAGGCAGTAAAAGTATCACTTTACAGACTGTAAACTGTCAATTAAAGTCAATCGGCAAAAAATATATAATATCCAATGATGTGGAAGTAAGTCACGTGATGTCCGCGTTAGATTTTTTAGGAGATATCAGATCTGAAAACCACCAGAAGCTATTTGAAAATTTTATAATTAACTAATGTCACTGGCAGGACGTATTCCGAGAGGCATGGGAAACAGGAAATCTGGCCAACGAAAAAGTGGTGATAAAAACTAGTATCTTTGTGGATATCATTCAAAATGTGGATTTTAATTTCCAAAAATTTCCTGAAAAGGGGAAGAAAGTATGAATATTTCTTTGCTGAATATTGATGTATTTACATTGTAAACAGATTACAAACTTGCCGCAAGCCACTTTTGATCCACTATTTTGTAAGCAGTGCTGCCGCCAACGGTAATTTCAGTTGTCATCTGGACTAATAGAATATTTCAACAACAGATGTCGTCGTATGTGTTAGTAGCAACAATCATGTCGCGAATCATGTATATTGAGATTTCATGAGTTGTGAGTTGGTATATTACTGGCTTGATAAAAAAGATAATATCTCTGAATTTTTCATTTATTCATTGCTTCATGTTCATAAAAATAAAGTTTGAAAGGTTTGAACCACTATCTAATTGAAAAATATATCTATAACAGGATGACTGAAAAAGGCAATATGAAATTTTGAATTTTGGTCATGCGGTAATCTAGGGACTTAATTTTTATACTAAACGAATGACACGCGGCGACGGAAGTATTGTTGCGCATGTGTATTGGACCTGTCTTTCACTTCCTTAGCGCAGAGCTCCGGCATAGCTTCTTTATTCAGTGGCGAGTCCAGTGCTCTGGCGGCAGTGGTGTGCTGTGGATTTTTAATATATTTAATTAAATAATTAATAAAATATAAAAATGAGCTGGCAGGATTATGTGGACAAACAGCTTTTAGCTTCCCGCTGTGTAACTAAAGCAGCAATTGCCGGTCATGACGGCAACGTCTGGGCAAAATCTGAAGGATTTGACGTGAGTACAAAAACTCCCTTTCTTTATTAAAATAGATTTTGATGTGCACTGTTTATTATCTTTCTGAAATATCAGACTCCGCCCATCTGATTGACTTTTGTGTTTTCCGTGAATTATTGCGATATACTCTTTTGTCTGCATCTTGTATTTGAATTATTCTGTTTCATCAATAATCAACAATGTTAGTTATCAATTTATAAATTATATTTGAGAGTATTTTCAGTAATAACAATTGTTCGACCATACAATGACTGAATGTTAGGGCTTGGCTTTATTGGAAGTACTTTGTTAATAACTTATAGAAATATGGAAATGAAATTCAGTACTCTGCTACTGATTATAGAAATATGAACCTTTGAAATTTTAAATAAAAATATTCTTTAGTCGGTCTTGAAAGACGGGGCTTGGTTTCGACAACTCATGCTTGAATTATTTCTGTATTTTCACTTTTCTAGAGCTTAATTATTTTGTCATGATTAACGTTTGATGTCTAATTAATGCTTTCGAGTACTAGAAATCTGTCAATTTCAGTAAAAACTGAGAAAAATGTAGTTGAATATCATATTATCCGGTAAACAAAATGGCTGACAGACTGACACAAGTAGCACTCCTTAACCCGTCAGAGACAGTATTACACACGTTAATTTGCAAATCGTGCAAAATTGTGTGCGATATTATAGTTCTATTTTACTGTCAAGATTTTACGCTTTGAATTTAACCGATTTTGCTTAGTAATCATGAAAACTTACAGCTAACTGAAGGGCACTGTTTTAAAATCAAATAGGTTAAAAATTGGTTTTGAATCAAACGTGATTGCATTCACTGAACTAGATTAGATTATGTAATAGTAAAGCTTTCTCTAATTATTGTTATATTTGGAAAATTTATATTTTTCAGGCATTTACGTGTCGTTTTTTTGAGAAATCGTCTCTGTTAAAACCGGATTTCATACGTACACTCCACTTCAAAAGTTGTTCCAGGAGTGTGACCAAAGTTGGTCATCAGACATAATAGTAAATTGCATTCTATATTGGTATTTTCCACTGACTAAATCTAACATATTTTTTAATCCAATTAGTAACATCTATCTTACCGATAATCGCCATCTATTGATAAATTCGTGAAACCGATAACTGCATTTATCTAATTTAATTGTTATTACGGATGATATCAGGAAATTTTCCTTGTTAAATTGGTAGATTATGTTATTTTTATTATTTAGAATTATAATAATGTGGGTTTCATAAGAGTTTTATCGTAAATTATAACAATTTACTTAACCGGGCGTTACCGTGGTTTTATCAAATTGGTTTTCATAAATTTCTAGCTGCCTATTTGATAAGGAGCTTGAGATATGTAAATATGTTATTCTACTTATATTTGAAATTTATTTAGCCAATTTAAAGTAGGAAAATGAAATTGCATGAAGCAAAAATAACTTTTTCAAGATATGTTTATTTTTTCTGTAGATTTATGCTGGTAAAATCTAACACTGTTGAATCCAGATGTCAATTTTTGCTTTTTTATTATTGTTGTGTGCTTATCAGATATTATGGAAGTTGTGGACCGTAGAAAACAATCTTATATGCAATGTATGTATTTATAAGCATTGAAACATTTGGATTAAAATTTTCGTGTCTCTGCAAGCCTCGTTCTCAATATCCATCCTAATGTCATGATGCTTGATTTTACTTTCTTGTTGCCTAGTAGTAATTTGTTGTTCTGTCAGAATGATTGCTTACAACCGTGTTGCATGCAAGATTTTTTATAGCCGTACATTGTAACTTGAAACAAATTGGAAACACAACTCAGCACAGATTGACATTTAATATTCCATATTTTGACACTTATTAAGAACTATCAATACTGCAAAAAGTGCAAGTTGGCAGTTTTGAAAGCTCGAAACAAATGACAGCCGCTTTAATGCAATTTACCAACATAGAATCATATAAAAATCAAATTTAGATTACACAATTTAAAATCAATCCATGTGCTGATAGTGGCAGACCTGGAAGGCGTTAAAACACTATCAAATAAATAAATTTCGTACTGTTTTACTTTTTGAATTTTAATTTAATAAGCTCAGTATCAAAATAATTCATTTTATGGTGTGTAGTTTTTAGTACTTATTAATTAATTAATTAAAAAGTAAATATAAATTCGTTGATTTTGTTGAATTAAATTGCAATCCATAAACATTTTTACCAATTCAACTGTACAGACCGTGCAATAAAAATAGAACACTTTTGAAAGTAGGGTGACTTTATTTTTTGGATAGGTTAAATGTGGAATAATAGCAATAATTTCTTTAAAGTGGATTCTCATTCATTTGAAAAATCTTATAGGATAGTGATTATTTCATGTTCTAGTTTTTTTCCGTTTGAGATTTATGGTTAAACGGTAACCGCAGTGTAAGTTATCAGTTTCCATATCAATTATCAAGGTTATTAAAATTGAAATCGAATGTAATGAAATGAGTATTGAATATTTTTATGAATAAAAGCACAATATGCATTTTCGTATTTATTGCGCATGCTTGACAGACGGCACTACCCGGTGCAGAGAGCAAACTAGCAAACAACCCACACGTATTGTGGTGGCATAAGAGGGTGTCTGCAGTGAAATTTTAGATTTTAAAATTCAATATTGAAGAATTTGCAAGAACTATAAACTGGCATTATCTTTTTAATATTGCATTTGTAATTAATCATTTACAACAATGCGTACATGATTTTTATCAGCAAAAATCGTCACGGAAGGAGCTTCTAAATTATTGTACCGTTCTTTTTTTGCTTATGTACATTATATTTATTTGGGAGAAACGAGTAGCTAATCTTGATTTCCATCAATCAATTTTTTTAATCCTTTTATTGATTTCGATTTAAAAATTTATTCATCTCAATTCATTATTTTTCCCGGATTTTGAATTGTATTATGTGTGCAGAATGTATAAAGCATCGTTCATTACTCAAAATTAGTAGTGTTTGTAGTTATACACAAATCGTGTGTTCGTTTACAGCGACAAAATTAACCCAGCGTTTGCTCTGCACTAACCGTGGTTAGCCCAAGAGTTTGCAAGCTCCACACAAAGAGATGGATATAATTATTTTCTTTTTAATTTGTTTGGCATTTGACTTCCCTCTGTTTTTGCTGTAAAATCAGCAAAAAAAAAATCAATATCAAGTTGAAAAAATTATTACTTGCTACGATAACCATTTGAAAAAACGACCTTGAAAAAAATTAAGTTAGGTCATTACTTTCATATACCAAACGTTATACGGTAACTGATAATGTCTATAAATTTCTAAATTGAAGCCAAATAATTCTTTATCAACGGAAGGAACTTTGATTAATGGGTTAATTTGAACCATTCTGAACGCTGTTTTTAAAACTCATAGTAAGAACACTAACCATAACTATAAACACATTTATTAACAATTAATTTCGTACTGTGAAATTGTGAATGAGGCTTAGAAGATAGTAATTTTTTTCGACAAAATAAGTAAAGTTTGCGGTGTGTTTGATAAATGTTTTTGTATTTTAGGGTTACCACCATCGGTACATATACAGCTGCTTAATTGTGTAATTTAAATTTATTTTCCCTATGAATTCATGGTATCACTGTCAATACTTTATTTGTTTTGAACTGGCAAGCAGCTTTCCGTGTTGTTGGTTCTTAATAAGTGAAGAAGAAAATTACAAATAAATTAGAAACCCTTTTCTGTGTACAACATATGTCATCGACCCGTTGTTTAGGTTTGTCAAGTCTAAATGTCAACTTATGTTTAGGATTGTAGAAAAATGCGAATGTAATTCGGACGATCATTTTCGTGGCTCGTCAACAATCAGTCGTATGACGTAATGCTTTTTACAATAAGGGTAAATTTGAGCATTATCACATAATATGAAAGATTTGGTGATTAGGCTTGTTATTTGAATGTTGTAAATGCTTGTTTATATCTTAGGAAACATAAAACATAGTACAAGTTGATACTTATTAATCTAACATATAGATCGATGACAGTACCAATTCGCAGAAAAAACAAATTTAGGTCACGCAGTTTGATTGTCACGCGTGTATCGATGCTGGTAGCGCTGAGATGTGAACAAAATGAAATACAAAAACGCTTAGTTTACACATCGTTGAAAGACGACTGTAGAAAAAACATATTTTTTTCATTGGTTTAATTACTTTTTTTCCCAGTCGCACATTTTAGAACATCCGCAAGCGACAAAAGCAAATAATTTTTTTAAATATCAAGAATAACATTCAGAGATTATGGATTTTGTCCTCAGTTTTTGACAGCATTTGTTCCTACCTATGCTACAGGTTGATTGATTTCCAAATCATTGATTGTATAAAGGAAACATAAATATTCTATGAGAAAATGATTAGGAACGATTTATTTCGAAATTTGAAAGTATAGCGGAACGAATAAATGAAATCCTTGATGATTCAAAACGTGTTAACATTTATTTTTTTAGGTGCACTAATGACTAATTAGGTGCTAATTTATATTTAAGAAAAACTATACAATCCTGCTTGTTTATAATAATAGAAAAATCTATAATAATTCTTTATTTCTTTTTATAAAGATTAGGTTTATAAAATATAAAGTATAATATTAATAGAGTAATAAAATAGATTGGCAGTAATACGTTAAATCAGCTGAACGTGCTAGCGATAGTTGCACTAGATTAGAAGTGGCTACTTATCTACACTATACAACTACTTCTGTAGTTGTACAGTGTAAGTATAATTTTTTATTTTCTAAATTTCCTTTTGTGAGTATTTTTGTACTAAAATATTTTTTGTGATCGTTTCTTTTGTAGTCTAAATCAGCTCTGATGATGATCATTAAATAATTAAAAATGGTCAGCATTTTATAAATTATAAATATAGAGCAGTATGGACAAGACGTTTATCAAGTTTTTTCGAAAACCCATTAATCCTGATTCCTGCACCACTCTTTCCAAAAATATTTCTAAGTAAGAAATGCCTGCATACCATTGTTTGTTCACATTTGTTATATACAATATGCAATATTGTATTTTCGGTCGTCTATTTCTATACTTTGACAACAAAAGTGTACAAATCACAAGTTCATTCAACAACTGGGTTGGTGATAAGTGCTACCAACGTGAATTCACATTAAAATAGACTTACATAGTTTGTGATCTGTAAAAAATTAACTTTGTGAATTGCTGTAAAAGAAATTTCTCCAACTGCTGCTGCACTGCAGTTATAAAAGTTTGTTATAGAATAATAGATCATCAAGAATGCATAAAGTGATATCGAAATTCCAATACTTTAATGTACGTAATCAGCACTTATTTTGATGACAAATGCCAACACATTTTTTTCCAAGTAAGCAACTTGAAAAATCATTGTTTTTTGTGTCACATTGTTGGTTATTATGCCTGAATCACTGAATATTTAGAAATTGAAATATAAACGACGTCGTAATTTTTGATGACGTACACTCGCTAATATATTGACGTCGCCAAATATGTGCACACAAAATTTTGTCCCTAGCCTTATTTTTATTTTCAATATTAATAATTGCTCGTATTTGATTATTATCCATTATCTTCGTCTAAAGTCTGACATCTAAAATTAATTGTTTCATGATTTACTTAGTTGTGACTTTAGGGACATGTGTGTCCAGTTTCCCCTTTTCCCGCTTCCGAGTGTGCTATGGTATCTCCTACGAGAGCGGTGCAAGAGAGGCGACGCTCGATTCGCCTACTCTCTCGGCACGACGGTGTTGTGAATGGCGCTCAGTATTGATTGTCGTTTGTCGACGGGCGTTCGCCTTCGTTTGCCGCTCGTCGGGCGCGAGTTCATTGCTTGCTTGATCGCGACGTAGCCTTCACCTTTAACCGCTTCATGGCCTTTATTAGATATCTGCAAATCTCCGCATTTTTTCATATTTATATATACTTTTATTGGCGCAGTTTTTTGCGGAATCAATTTTAATTTGATGGAAAACTGTTCGCGCCAGGTATATAGGATTAAACTAGGCTGGGCTGATATAACGAAAGAATAATGTTCACCGCCTACGTCTGTCGCATGACGTCATTCTGCCGAAGGCACGCGCGCTTGAATTGGACTTTAAAATATTCAGGCCGAAGCCTTTAGTTCTACGTAAGACATCAAATTGCATTTGATTTAAATTAATATCTTTGTGTCAAAAAGAAAAATGTATTTAATTTTGGTATGATAAATTTTTAATTGTGCAATGAATAAATAAAGTTTATTCATGACACATACTAGATTTTAGTTTGTAAAGTTTCGCCACTTTCAAGCTGTTCAATAAAAGAATTACTCTCAGAATGTCATATTTTATATTATTATTACCTACATATTGCACTTTCATAATTTCACACTTTCAAATTCTACTTTGCGAATTATGATGTTTGTTTGAGAATATCTGTACCATGAATTTAATTACAATATACTGTTATTATAATTTACTATACCTACTACTATTGTATCATTCAAACTTTCCTTGTAAAACTTTCGTTTTTAATTGTTATTATGGAAATCTAGAATAATTTGAATAATTGAATTATATTTTATACGGTCCTGCACTCTATTATAATATATATTTGTTTTACGAGCAATATTTCATGTGTATGACATTGAACTTGATCTTGTTTTTATTAACTCAATTTTGAATGAGGTTTGATTCAAGTAATAGTCCTTGAAGTTTTCAACTTCAGTTGATGTGAAATAAAACAAATAAAATGAACTGTACGAAAATATGTACCGTATTCATATTTCTTTCGAAGTTATCGTGAGGGGTCAAATTTTGATGATTTTATTATTTAAAGTTCGATTTTTGAAATGAACACATATTTTTACAAAAATTATGTACCGGAGTATAATTTTTTCCGTTTTTTACTTGTCTTCTCACTTAACTGGTTCTCTGGATTTTCAACTGGTTGTTGAAAGCTCCCCGTCCATTGGAAGCAGAAAGCTACGAAATGGTGAATTCGGGCGAACACCATTCGTGCGAATGCCCATCGTCCATTGCTGCAGTATTTGCCCGATATTCGTACAGGTTGATAATATTTGTTATTATACTGATGAAAAATTTATATTATTGGAATTATTACCTTTGATTCTTCGACGTATATCACACAGAGAAAAAAAACATTTTGTTACATCCTTTAAAAAATTTCTTTTAAGCTAGATAAATTAAGCAAAATTTTTGAGACAATTTCACTTGATGAAAGACGAATGGATAGCTATTACATTACAGTAAATGTGATTAAAAAAATCACTCTATTTTGTTTTGTTGTGCACTGTGTGATCGTACTTCGCAACAATACGCACGAACACTGACGAACGATACAGGCCCAGTAGATACGGCTCCTCTCGAAGCCACACTTTTGGAAAATTCGTTCCCAATGGACGGGAATCCAACGTGCTGGAAGTAACTACCAGTCAGGGTTGTAATTAAAAATTGTCTAATAATAGAGATGTTGGATTTTGTTTTCCTAATCATACATCACATTTCATGCTGCGAAATAAATATTATTTACACATATAGTGAATATTTTGTATTAGTTGTTAGGGTTGTTACAATATCCTTTCATTCAACTAATATTATTCATGACCTCTATTCTATAACTGCATCATTTTCATAATATTTTCGGTACAAAATTATAAATACTGACTAGTTGGGCTTAATTTTGTTTTTTTGTTTCATTCTATTAGGTTGATGCATTAAGTACGGGTTTTAGAGTGAACTTAATTAATATGTGGCACAACTATTCAAGCTTACCCTGAATTACGATTAAATGCGTCAGTTAGATAGAAAAGTGAGTCATATGCTCTTTTTTGATATACTGCAACGGCAATGACTAATGGGTAGTGATGCGCTGGCTTCGAGCGACATTTTCTGCATTCTTTAAGGTCATCTACTAACAGAATTCATAATTGTGCCAATATTTCATGATTCAAGATATAGAGCATTCGATTTGAGTTGAAAAGTAGCTGTTATAACTAATAAATATTTTAGATCTATGCCCTCTCTCAATTGGGCCAACCAACGAAAATATGTTTTTTCTCAGTTTTCAGATTTATTGCAATTATTAAGTGACAAGAACAGGAAAATTTCAAGCATTTTCTAATATTGCGAAAGTATAGAGAATCAACGAATAATGGGGAAAATAATTCCAAGTGAGGATCAGGCCTGTTTGACCTTGAAACCATTTATGGTAGGCCAAATTCAAGTCTATAAATTAGTGTTCATGTGTAACAATGGTTATAAGTTAGCCGACAATATTACCATATCGCCTTTTCGATTATTTATCGCCTTGTGAGTCTCAACTGATGTTTAGTTCTGGGGTAGAATTGCTCCTTATTTTTCGGAGACGAGCATGTAATTCAGGAACAATTTTTACGGGTCAGGGTTTCGGTCGGCAAGAGATCTCTACTACGTTTATTTTTAAAATGGAATATTGTTTTTCAACATTCAATCTTTCATGATTCTGGCGCTATGATAAACGGCGTCATCTTTTTGAAAATTCAAAATTTTTCAAATTGTGTGAATCCTTTTGAAGGACATGAACGTATTTTCAGCATTTATGATGTTATCTACAAAATGTAATTTGCCGCCCCTTCGAATTTATATGGATCCCCAAATCGTCACGGAGGCCGGAAACAATATTCATTCTAAGGCACTTATTGTGATATATTCGTTGATTCTTTACGACTCGGTTCCGATTATCACCAACGCAAGCATCAACTCTAACTGCGTCACTTCATAGTATGAAACTAGATTTGGAAGTGTTAATAATCAAAACATTGTAGCATATCATGAAGAAGCTCCGATCCCAGGCCGCTAGAAATATTCTAGAGTTACGTGTTCGTCTCAGAGAAATTGGGAGCAATTTTACTCCAGATAATTGCTATAAATCAATTGACACTATGTTGAAACGTACCAAGACGGTAAATATTCGTAAAGGTTATTTAATTATCGTTGATTTTCTTCATTTTGGCAATCCACTACTGGCTAAATTCATCCGAAAAAAATATTTTCATTTGTTGAGATGGGGTACTCAAGTTTATTTTGCTTAAATATGTCATTTCAGCTCCAGTGATATTTTTTTCCAAGTCGTAATGATAAAATGATTGTACACTACTAGTAAGTTCAGTAAAACAGAATAAAGGACAATTTTGCAAAAGGAAGATGTTCTTTCTCTTTCTGAAATTATGTTATTAGTACTAAACAACCATGTATTATATTGTTTTTCGCACGATTCTATAAGAAAACAGTGCTGTTTATTTTCATGTCTATTATGTTGCCTTTAGGCTAACCGCCGTCCGCGCGTCTTTGGGCTGTTACCAAACTTTCGAAAACTGTCTTGTCTGTCAATGATTTAAAAATATTATTTAAACGGAGCTGTTCTGTAATTATTTTCCATTAATAGAAATCTATTTATGAATTTTGTAGCATAACTTGACTATTTAGTATGTTGAATAGAAACAGTTGACAGTTTAGTTCAAGTACATGAAGTCTGCACTTATTGCAGTTACGGTGGTTTACTGTTACTTTTTTTGTACTGAAATGGAAGCGGAAGTTATCCAAAAGTATTTCTTAGAATGTTCGTATCGGAATTTAAGATAATCATGTTTAGTCTATGTGTAGAGTAATGAAAATAAAAAATAGTTTGAAACTTTCGATAAGTGAATAAGAATTTATATCTGATAAAAGAGGGGAAATAATTTTTTCCAACACTGTTGCGGAATTTGTAAATTCCACAATTGAAAATTATGTTGGAACAACAGCTCGAATAATAAACTTTTCGCTCTTTTGGAATATAGGCCATTCCAATATTTGAGATTCTCCAATACGAAGACGATTTTGAGTGAAATCAGTCTGTTAGTCCATTTGTGTAATCTCCCTCGATAGTTTGACGAATCAAGTGGAAATTTGGTACAAGGGAATAATTTCGTCTTGAACGACCGTATCAGATTGTCGAAATCAGTTCATCGTACGGCCCTCAGATACAACACTATTTTTTTTGATTTTGTTTGCGTAATTTCCATAATTTTAAAAATAGTGACTTGAAATTCGGTGGTCCAATTGAAGCATACTTCTTGGAGGTTGAGGTCCACTGTTTCTTGAGACTTTTTGAACAACGGTGTTTTTTATGCTTGGAAACCAAAGTTTGTCGTTTTTTTTCGAATACCCAGAAAGACCCTTAAAACAACTCTTGAATACTGCCGAGGAGTTATTGCATTCAGCTAAATCGTTATCAGGTCTTTGAAACAGGAATATCATATGAAAATGTTACAATTATTAAATTACGAAATAGTCTTGTACAATATGTTTAAAAACTAGTGGATGAACTGGATGAGCCTGAGTTAATGGACGCATGCGCATTGTGTAACTAATTGTAATGATGTACACGTGAACAGGGGTACCTCACAACAAAGTGATGTTCAGAAGGCGTGAAAATACACTTAAATACCGTAAAGTGTTTCTTTATGCGTTCATTGTGTCTATTTTGAATGTAAAATATATTCTAAATTGAATGAAACTAGATTTTATCTCGTTGAAACTCTGATTTACAACAATAATAATGATACTGATAATTTAATTCGGTATAAGTGTTACAATATACTTCGTTGATAACAATTTATGCAACAAATGTGTTGAACTTGAGACCAAGTACTTTGAAGAGTCATAATGCTTGTTTACACACGTGTGGCATAAAAGATTGCATTCCATATTTTTAACAACTAAGCAAGGAAAAAGGGGATAGAGAAATGGATCAGAAAGATGGCCATAGGAAAAATTACTACAGTACAGACTGTAATTAGATAATAATTTGTTTAGCTAAATTACTTTATTCTTCATTAGAGTATCGAGGCTTTTGTAATACGTTTATAACAAAAATTAAGTTATTCATCTCGTTTCTCCGGGAATTAATCGGAAGTACGAATTGCTTGATGCACACTTTAACGTTGATTTATAAGCAACTTTACTTGGAAACAGTTAGTCTGTCTTATACTTGTAATCTGCAATGTAATCTCTTGAACTGTAGACAAATATTATTTTGTTTTCTTCAAGTACACTATTAATAAAATTTGGTTAATGAATATGAATATTATTGCTAAGAAAAGTAGAGGATTTTTATAGAAAAAAACTTTATTGCTTTTCAAATTTATATCCGGAATACACTTATCCATTCTTTGAGAACTATTTCTCAAAACAAGCTGCATATTCGGTTTTCTGAAATTCTGTAACGACTGCGTATGCATCGGACGATTCTCTACCGCGCATCTTTTTTTAAGGTTAAGAAACAACTAACAAGGAAAAATCATTTGAGGCAAAGTGGACTGTAAGGTGAATAAGTGACTAGTTTCACCCTCGATTCATGTAAAAAAAGTTTTACTGCTGTAAGCGAAATCACGTCATCATAGTGCAACTAAAATGCCACGCTAACCAGTCTTTAGCCATTTTTCATGCAATTTATTGAAGATTTTGGTGAGACAAACTTGCCAATACCAAACTGCAGCTACGTTCTTATCCAAAATAAATACTACAAATGGACTAATTTTTTTGAAGAAAGTAACAATAATTTTCTAGTTTGATTTTTTTCTGCGCACTACTTTTGTTGATTCATTTCATTTTTAAACCAAACTAATGAATGTTGTTTGGTTTCAGAATCGTAATTGTAGATCCAAGATTCGTCAGTCATAATATTGTACACCTTATTTTAAATTCCCCCTCTGTCGAATTTGTGATACATGAATTTAAACCACTCATTCTTTTGTTCCAAGGTTAACAAATACAGAATCCACCGTAATGCCTGCTTCTTCATACGTAGTACTGATGTAAAATATCATCTACAGAAGCAAATTCAATGCCTGGATTTTCCCGCGTATGATATTTTACCTCAGCACGAATGTTTTCATCACTAATAATTAATGTGAGCCTTCCGGGCTTCTGTTCATTTTTTTAGGTGACACTGATCACGTTTAAATTCAAGAAACCACATTTCAATCGTATATTTCGAAGGACAATTATCCTCAAAAGCTGCCATCAAATTTTGATAACTTGTTTGGAATTTTAACCTCTCGTTCTTAATATTTAATACTTCGATTTGAAAACTTTTGAAAATATAGAAATTATCATGTTTTGTTGATTATTCAACTCTAAATATTAAAATAGAAATGTTCATTCAAACAACGTAGCTATCACTACAGTTGTCCAGTATTACAGTAGATTACACATTTTCTGCTAATAAGTTGGACGGGATTACTTCTTATCAATCAGTTTGTTAACGTTTCGACTTGAGTTAAGCCTGTTTTACATTTGTCAATTTCTCCATCAATTTTAAGTACTTAAAATTGTTCAATAAATTGTAAAAAGTCTACAAAATTTACACTCGTCAATTTTATCTTCAATTTAAGCTGCGGAATACCAATATTAGATAATTAAAAAGTGTTACCAACATACACGTATAGACCAACGCGTCGCTTTCCCACTTCAAACTTCACATAGGTAGTTCAGATATACTTCATATTATTATCGTTATTTTTTAGATGAACAATAATGCAATTTTATGAATATGATTTAACCTTACATTATTTAGAAAAATTCTACTCATAATCTGACAGTTCATTTTTCAATTGGCACTACCACATTTCTCACAAAAATCACTAGAGAGCCCTAAAAAATTGAAGAAAAATAGAACTTGTTCTAATTGCAGCTTACTAAACTGCTGAATAAATACTTAGAATTGACGGAAAAATTAACAAATGTAGAGCTATATTTTAAGTTCTACTTCTAGAACTTGAGGAAATACTTAAAATTGACAAATGTAAGGCAGGCTTTATAGCTATATTATGTTTATTATTGAACTTTTACCATATAAATATTAATATTCAATTTTTTATGAAATATTGAATGATATAGTTGAATAGAAAGTAGCAGTTTAATTTAGTAAACATGGATCATGGATTTCAGGGAGCAGATTATGAAAATTTGACAAAAATCGGCACATTTATGATACATAAGAATGAATATTTTGTTTGGTATTTTGCAGATATATTTTTACATTCGCGTACAAAACATTTTTTCACTCACATTATGTTGAAAAAATACTGTTATATAAAATGAAAATAAAAAGTCAAATTACTCGACATACGTTTACACATTATCTCAGTATTCTTACGATCGAATGATAGTGACGTCATCAGGATTTAATCTTGATTTCATTAAACATTTTTTGGAAAAAATAAAAGCTATGGAATTCATATTTCTGTATTTTGAATAACATCTGTAAGAATTGAAAAACACCTGAACGAGCCCAAAAATCATTACTCTAAGAGCGATTCGCGGCTCTTCCATGTTGTTGAATGATACTTGACTTGATGACTTGTGAATACTCAAAATTTGTCACTTCGCTACTACCTTAATTTAATCTTTTTGAAAATACTGATATAAACTGGCAAACGAATGTACTTATGATTGTTTGTTGTTCATGCTTTTATTGATTTCCGCTTTAATAATTTTATTTTCCGATAGCGATGAATAATTGGTATTTGTACCTTCTTTATCAGCAATTTTTTATTAAGGTAAATGAATCATGACAAAAATTGATGATTACAAGAAATATTTTAAAATATCGAAATTGCGATACTTTTTTGATGATTCATCGAACAATTTTGAATTTACTAAATATTTTACAGTGTTGAGTAAACTAAATTTTCAGTGAACAATTCATATTCGCTTTGAAAATAAATAATATTTGATAATATACTCTAATTTCATTCAACAGCAAATAATTTTTGTCAATGTCTCTTCTAAACTTGGTTATTTACATATCGCAAACAAATCTAATTATAATTAATCTAAAACACTTTAATTTTTTTGTTGCAAATATCACCATTATATGAAATTATATCTACTAAAAAATGATCTTTCTGGTTGATTTTTTTATCATTGCTGAATAATGCATACTTAATTGCTTGAATTCTGTACCCAACTTATCAAATTTCCCAGTACTTAGGGTAGACCCACGTGATAAATAACAAATAAGATAACATGTGCACACCACTTGTATCCGATGCTCAACAATTTTTTATCAATTTTTTTATCGAACCTCCCGTATTATCCCAACTAAAATTAGTAACATCAACAAAATATTTCGAGAAATTATGTTTTGCGGCGAAATTATCTCCTTTATCCATTTGTACTAATGTATATTTTTATATTTTACTGAGTTTTCGCGATAATTTTTTTCCGATAATACAACTGCAATGTTATCTACACTGATAAGAAACAAAAGAAATCTCTGTATTATGGCATAATGGTCAGTTCAATATTTTTTTCTAAAGTTCATAAGATAAGATGATTTGTGGTTAAGTGTTTTTGGTTATTTTTTGATATGACTCATGGAACGACAGTCAAATTATAGGTGTTTGAAATTCTACGAGTATTTTTAATATGCATGCAATCAAATTGCGTTTTTAGAATTCAATAAACGTTTCAGAATTTCCTCAAACACCGGATATTGAATTTCAAGTTCGCAATATCGATATCAACATTCTAACAGAAATGAAGTTTTGGAATTGAACTGTTTATTCTAGTAGTGTTTGATTAACAGATAAATTGGTTCAGTTCCATCTATTTTATCAACTTTATGCTGTGTCCGCAAAATACATTCTAATATCGAAGGAGAGAAAATAAGACCTAAAATGGTCAATTATTCCTGTACCAAAGAAGTTGGAGTAATTTTCTGCATCTAAAACTATTTAATATTGGTATTTTATGTATATAGTTTCAAATAAAAAAGGAAATCTTATACAACTAGATGATTTCGAAAGCTTCCACAAGCAGCGCTGATTTACGTAGTCACCAAGTGAAACTAGCTGCATGCGAATACCTAATTTATTTTGCGTTGTCATAATTTTGAACTTTTCGCTTATTGTTTAATTATTTTTAAACAAGAAGTAATGCAGATCTATTTTTATCATACTGTTGCTGTATAACGGAAATTTTCCTCATTACTGGGGGTATAGTAAGCGTAGAGCCCCATATGCTCCAAATCATATTACTAAATTTTTATGGATGAATTCGGAGTACATAGATATTGTTTTGTTTCAAAATAATTAATGTTTGACATACACAAATGGAATTTAAAATATTTACATTCTGCTAACTGTTCTATTATATTCTAAGTGTAGGGAAACAATTTTAGTCATACAAATAGCGTCTAATTATGCATCAGGTGCCAACTGTTGAGAGTTCCTGTTTCACGGTACATTCTTGATGACTAATTCATTATATTATCCTTTTATTCCAATAAATGTCGTTATTGCTTGATTGTTTGTTGGCACATTGAACAAATCGATTGTCAAGAAATTGTTCGAGATGAAAATAAAAAATATCTAGCGTATTATAGCACTCTTATTGATGTTCTAATTTTTGGTGGTATTTTGTTATCAATACAAAATTTCAAAACAGATGTTCAGTTCCAGGTGTGCGATATTTTCATCTAAAAATCAATTTTTAAGCATTTGAATCTAGTTGGCAACTAGAAATTTTGAAAAAAATCCGCAAATATTCGAAGTAAAACTGTCCTAAATCTTGAATTACAGACACCATTAGTGTTGTTACTCACGCTGACCGAATTTCAGCCGGCAAATTTTTGAAATTGAGCCAAACGAGTTTATTTTCAGATTTTAAAAACCTATTTTTGACTATTATGTTTTTATGTTAATTTAATACTATTGCTTGAGAGCTGGTATTTAAGATAGAATTTAATAATTATATTGTTGCTTTAGTGAATCATACTTATACATATTTTATTGTTGATAATCGTCAATTAGAAGTATGTTGAATATTAATTCAAGTTTTCCTGTAATTAAAATTATACAGATGTGCAAACTTATAATCAACGCAATTTTAATAATAGATTTAAACTAGCGTTCCGGTCAGCTTAGGGCTTCGCAGGATCACCTTTCTTACAAAATTAATTTCAAATACAAATTGAAGTATCGATCATCACAACTTAGTTACTAACTCATCTGATGTGATTCTCATGCTATTTGTGAAATTATGCAAGGGTTATTTATTTGACAGATTTTCACTCATTTATTTCTAATTTGGATTGCTTGAATCCACTATCAATGAATTCAAACAATTTCAAATATTGATATATCAGAAAAATTATGTTCCTTGAAAAAGCTTCCCAAAACTTGATATGCATTATGAAATATTTGCTCATGAATTCAATAATTCAAAACGACCAAACCAGGGATCTCCAAACTTCTTAGCTTGAGGGCTACATTGACCTCTCAACTAAGTTCCAAGGATCAAGTCTTTGATTGGTCGTTGAATAGAAATATTCTATTATTATTTTGCATGATTTACTTACATTGTGAATTTCACAATTCAATCAAAATCAACTATGGCAGGCTGGCATTGGCCGCGAGCCGTAGCTATAAGACTCCTGCATTATACTAGTCATAATATTCTTGCAAATCTTGCATATTCAATAAAATAAAAATGGTTGTTATTTCTGACTGGTACTTTGTATTATTTAGTTTTGGACCTCCATAGCGGTTGGTCCTTGCAAAAGTATTATATATATTTTTCGACTTGAAAAAAAAAAGAAGAAAAAACTATTCAGTTTTCATTGAAATAAACCCAATAAACCGAAATTGTAGAATAAAGATAAATATATAACCTTTGACTGAATTCAGGGTTGTTAAAAAAATCATTTTTTTAGATTTTGACCAGGGCACTGGTCGAAAATGGTTAAAACCGTCCGGAACTGGTTTTAACCACAATTTTTCTTTTCAATTTTTAATTATATATTTACATATTTTATATCTTCCTCTCATATTATTCTTTTGTCGGGACAGATTTATTCCATCCGGTTTTTGAGTGTAGTTCTGATTCACAAATTATTAAATTTATTTTTTAAAGCTTAATTAAATTTCATAAAATTGTCAAGAGATATCAATGGTAACTATTAAATAAGTGATACAAGAAACTCATATGTAGATAGAGAAGATCTACTTTCGTTTATTGTAGGTGTTTAGAGCTGAAATCAAAACTTTCTTCTAGGACAATAGTTTTTGCACTACACACACTACAATTTTTGTTCAGATGTTAGGAAAAAGCATATTTCGTTCATTCTCTGAAACCTTATAATTCAAGCTAAAACTTCTCAGTACCGTTCAATATGTTATATTTCAATAAAAACCACCGGTCAAAATCGGATAAAGTCCAGGACGGTTTAAACCGATTTAAACCAGTGGTTTTAACCACCCTGGTTTTAACCGAACCACCCTGACTGAATTCCCATAATTTAATACCTACATTCACGAAAATTTTGAAAACAGAGTTTCTCAAACACATCTATTGGAAAAATAAAGATGAAAGAATCGTCAACGTTGATCATGCAAAAATTTCGCCTTTTACAATTTTTCCTGTGATAACTACACTTTCAAAAAATATGAGACCGTAAAATGATGTTACCGCATTGAATATCCATCGAATAAAGAAGATCATCATAAAATCCATTCATAAATAAATTTGTCATCTATAAATATTTAAATATATAGGGTGTAGTGAATACATGTTACAAAATACGTATATAAGGGATTAATAGTAGATTAACTCATGTCCGGAAACTCACCAAGAATCAATTATCATCCTTGATTTTATTATTTATTCAACCATTAGTTCAGTTTTTCTAATTCTTAGGGCCGTTTGACTCGGAACATTAAATACTGCAAGTTTTTTTTACCTTTTGACTTTCTGAATGTTTATAGAGCAATAACATTTAGGGTGATTTTAAGGTAGATACACTAAATTTTTGTGATAGTTTTTTTAATATAATTTTGATTTTATTCGTTTTTAGTTGACACTTGGTCTAATTCTATAAGATTATTGTTAATATGATGGTTGAGTAGCAACCTTGCTAAAATTTATAAATCAAGCAACCTCCTTAACCGTAGACCAATTTTCTGTATTCTATAAGTAGTATTTTAGTAACCTTGTTAACTATTGTAAAATTAACGACATTGCTGAATGTTCAACATGAATTAGACGCTAAATGTACAATTCATTTGAGTTTTCACCTCGAACTATATTTGAAAATCAACGTATCTTTCTTTTATATGTCTGATTCCGAGAGGTAGGGCTGGAAATTTTATATATCTAGGTAGCAGAATATTTGTAAAAATTTCTGTCATTTCGCGTATACTTAGACGTACGGCAAGTTATGACATTGCTTAATGAGAATCTTTACTAATTCTGGCTTGGTATGAACCATGAATTTCAAAATTTGAAGCAGCAAGTAACTATAATGGTGAAAATGCATGTAAACAGACAAATTTTCTGTTTGAATAACGCATCCGTAGGCTATAAATTGACAAAACTAGTTCATGTCATCCACATTTATAAAACTACCTACATCATTTCTAGTAATTTAGATTTATAATCAAATCAAGAAAATTCCTATCAAATGATACGAACTCCGTATTATTCTTAAATTTAAAAAAAAGATCATGCTGACGATTTAATTCACAGCACAAAATGGGAAAATGGCACGAATACTTCAATTTTACGAATCTAGCTCCTAGGAATATGCATGCATTTACCTACATTAATAACATATCTATGGGTGAGTGGAAACGTAATTTTCTCTAATACTTTCGCGCATCTGGGATGATATTTCCCGTAGAAGTATGTTTGATACATAATTTTTGGTAACCTATAAAGTTTTTGAAATTATAATCCCTTATTTCAAACGGATTACTTCTATTATGTAAGTATTTATTCTCCAGTTTCAATTCTCTTATACACATGTAAATTGAAAATCAAGATCCAAATTAATAGTAACTAAAATGACATACCGTTGTCCTCGTTATTCTAGAGCATTTATGGTACTCTATTCAAATAAAAATCCCACAGAATTCATGGTTAATATTTAGCAATGCTATCTGAAGTCTCGTCGAAATCAGCAATGTTATTATGCAAAATGGTTAATGTTTTAATCATGTTCATTTTATAGAATACGAAAAATAGGAAAAATGGTTGACTAACCAGTCACGTGGTACTTAACAATTATTGCTTCTCAACCATTCCCGTATAGAATTAGACTGTATAAGTCCTAATAAAAAATAAGTCATAGGAACTGTTAAAAAATTTGACCAAATTTCGTGTTTTAATTGAAGTAGTTCCGAAGAAGCATATGGCAAACATTTTTTAAAATTTTATTATTCATATGATATGCTGATTAAATTTGATAAACTCTAGGTATCATAGGGCCACGTTAATGATTGCTAAATAACATCATAATTATTGACTCTTTAGTTCCGATATCATCGATAATGTTGAATTATATAGGAAGGGACGGAGTTGAAAACAAGGCACAGGAATGTCAGCTGGGCGCGATGTTACTATGTTTATTTCGTGTGTTCTAAAATGCAGATGTGTGAGGTACACTCTCCGATAAAAATTACAGACATCTACTAGACTTGATCTTTATTTGTTGTTATTTGAGTGACAACTGAATAAATTTTAATCGTTGCCTAGAAAGAGAAATATAAGTGTATAAGAATTATTTATTAATTAATGTTTCTAATACTTGAATAGTTTTTGAATCTAATTGGTTCATCATTGTTTCTAGAGACGCATGAACAAATAAATGTGTAAAAATATATAATTAGCTCAATTTCACTAATCAGCTTCAAGTCTCTCTTTCAATAAGCAATAAACCAGATTTTATGTGTGTAGCAATTTCTGAAAGTATTAAACAACAGGCTATTTTCCATTGTCTTGTTAAGAATACAAAATAATCGTTTAAAAATAAGCACATACATCGTGCAATAAACACTTCCAAGTCAAGATCCTATACTGCGAATTAACATCCTTCCTACTTGCCTCGTTTATCAGATAAATCCATTTTTTGTGTCAGCGTACACTGTCAACCTGTTCTTGAAGTAGATTTCAGTAGAATTTCTCTCATATTGCACTTGTCTCTATTTCTCAAAAGTAATAGTAATTATAGGCGTTCACCTTTAATGTAGACAACTATCTTGTATGGCAATGAAGATCTTTATTTGAAAACTGGTGTAAGGTCAATAGACGCTTTATTCTTCTTTTCTCATAGAATTTATGAAAAATTGATGGATTTTTTTGCTGTTTCAAATGTGGCTTCCGTGTCTTACTAGCCCGAATTGCGTATGTTTAGTTTATTGGAAATATTCAGGCGATATGGTAATCGCTCGTACTCAAAAAATAAAATTAATCACATATTTACCGTAACTCAAAACGATGTTGAAATTCGTTGTATTTTTTACCTCAATATTTTGTTATTTCTACAGTCGAAAATATGTCATGTTATTAATATTTATTTGGACAAAAAGTATTTCTTTGAAAATTAAAAATAGTTTACTTGAAATGAAAAGTTTTAGGATCACTAGAATAGTGTACTTTATTAAAAGCAACATAATTGAAATTAATTATTAAAATGACAATGAAATAATGCTCTTTTAACTTGAATACACAATAATTCCAAATATCAGATTTAAGGTGTTTGTAAAAAGAACTGAGATTATATATTTAGGAATGATTCCATGTAATTATTTATTACAAATTGGTCGCAAAGAACCAACAATTATTGGGATGCTGTTTGGGAAAACATTTTGCATACAGATGTTGTGAGAATAATGAATTTTGCTTTGCCTTGTCATAAGCTAAAGACATATCCTCTAACTCATCATCACGAATGCATTCATATCCATAAACACTGACTACAGTGCACAATCAAAACAATAAACCAGCGAAGAAATAAAATTAACATTAATGTTGACAAAATTATACTGCATCGAAGTGAATAAATTTACTAAGCATTGTGTAAACTATTATTTGCATTATAGTAGATTTATTATTAAGAGAAGTTAAAACCAATGGTAAAAAAATATGTAAACAGCTTATTTCATTTTTTTTTTGGTTTCAAAATCATTACATTATATTGAATTTCAAGTGTTAACATTTTGTGCATAACTGGAAACCATTCTTGAAGTATAATTTTTATTTTATTATAATCATGATTTAATACTAAAAAAGCGAACATTTATCATCGTTGTTCCATTAACATTATCTGGTATTGTAATTTTGTGCCGTTTAAAATTATTGTTTAAAATTTAAATACATAGTTGGTAATTTCTGCAGTTAACCCAGAAAAATAAATGAGTCATTCTTTTTCGAAACTATTACTAAATAGTTTCTTTTTCGAATCAGAAACGCTGAATTAAATTAAACATGAAGTTGTATTTCTTTATCAGAACTCTTTAAATTCTATTCGCTTTAAAGGAATTCGTTTTGAATTTCAAAATAACTTTTTTAAAACAATATTTGTAAAAGATGCGTGACTAATAGGTGTTATTAATTAGTACATTTAAACTTTGAAGAAATAATAATATTGGCGAGACCTAATTCCAGTTTGATCCCTCAATCATTTCAATTCTCATTCCGTAATATATAGTGTATTATGTAATAAGCATATAATGAAAAATATGTACAAAGATTAATTCGAGAGCACTTACTCAGTGAACTTGATGTTTTCAATCATTCAACTTCATTGTTGTCACGTATAATTTCATGTTGTCATACTTTAAAATAAATAAAAAATTACTGAGAAAAAGTTATAAAAAAATTAACTCTTCGAAGCTGGCCAAAACTACAATTAGCAAAAGAATGTTGACTTCTAAATAATTTTGATGATTTTATCTGTAATTAATAACACGACTGCGCCAATTTTTCTTTGTGGGCCGTCTGGAACTACACCAAGCTGTTTTTAATAATGCTATTGTGTTGAACAAAAGTTAACAAAAGATCAACGTTCCGGAATGTCTACGGTGACTGAGGCACTGCTAAATCAGAAGGACGAAATGCTAATTTCTTATTTCGATTTACTACTTACACTTTTTAAATCAATGAAATACGTGCTATAAACTGTCATATTTTATATAGCAAGCTTTATTTTATATGATTTATGATAATTGGTAATATTATTTTTGAATATTAAAATTATTTTCATGGGATCTACATGACAGTGAATCCTAATCTCGATTAAATTAGAGCTTTATGAACATCTCTTTCAATATTTTTTTAATTTTATATATATATTTTTTCTATTTGTAGATAGTAAAAGGAATTTTGAAGTTTACAACTTGTGGAATAAGGTTCAAAAATTATTTATGAGCTTCTTTCGATTCAAAATGACGTATGTAATTAAAATTATAATTTTAATGAACAAAATAAATTTCTTGAAAAAATATCGCAAAAATCTAATAACCTTCTGCTACCAGCATCAATATACACGCAGTAGCCAAGTTGCATAACCTAAATTTAATTTTCCTGATGATTCATATTTTTAGCATGATGTCACTAGCCCATTAATTAGGTTATTTGTGAAGTCTAAATGTCAGCTTCTTTCTAAGTCTTTTTTTCCTTAAAAGTAACTTTGGGTTATTACAAATCACTACATTTTTTTTGTCAGATAATCGTATCTAATAAAATTATAATGTTCGTTGAGTTTTTGAACGTCTCATTTTTCTAGGTCTCTAAATTGGCACAAGAGTCATACTTAATCATAGAAACCAGTTATACAACTTTTAGAAATAATTTGAGTGTGCTAGTGTGGAATACTTTTAAAAATGCATTCAATAATTTCATTGATTATTATAATTAAAATCTTCTATAATTGTAGGTATCTAAAGAAGAACTGACCAAATTGGTGCAAGGTTTCGAAAAGCAGGACATTCTGACGTCATCGGGTGTAACCTTGGCCGGCAACCGCTACATTTACCTGTCGGGCACGGACCGCGTCATCAGGGCCAAACTCGGGAAGGTCGGCGTGCACTGCATGAAGACAGCGCAAGGTAAGGTCTAAGATTCATCTTGGAATCACCCTTTGAATATGTTTGCTGTGCCACATTCATAGAACTGTTGAGTAGGTGCTGCTATTTATAGGTAAATACTATATTTAGTACACGCTGTTGTAAATTGAGCAAAGCAAATGGTTCAAGGAATTTTAAATCTAGTTTATTTGTTCATTGCCGTAAAAAGGCATAGCAGATGTGAATAATTTAGATTTCAAAAGATTAAGAAAACTGTTCTAAATTCTATCAAGTAGATAAACGTTTAAATTAGTAATTTTGCTATTGGACTTCAATACTTTAAATGAAAAAGATTAGATTAAATTAATTATGTATTAAAAACAAATTACGAGATTTTTAAATAGAAGTAATATTAACCAAAGACAAATTTTGGAAAATGGAAAAGGATGCGATTATAGAACAAAAAGTTATATTAACATTGTCTTATCTACGTTTTTCCTGATTGAGAAAATCACCCATAATTTCTAATATGGCTAATTTTGTCACTACAGTCATCCAAAGATAATAAGATAGTGTAGAATGATCTTTGGATAGTTCTAGTAATGAAATCTTTGCCCTGAGTCATTTAAGGTAGTTCTATCGTCACGCAGAGCCGTACTAGATGGGTGCGTAGAAAAAGCTGCCGTCAATTCAGCCAGAATAATTGTTTATTATTAACAATGATTTTTTTTTTTTTCATAAAAGTACACTCATTATTTCGTTGATAATCATCATTTGGAGCACTTTCATATACAACCCTGTGAAAAGCAGCAACAATATCTGTCAGTTGAATTTAATATTATGTAAGAGTAAATTACACATTTTTCTTTTTATTTTGAAATTATAATATTGTCTCGTCGATATAATGCCTATGAAAAGTGTAGAAAAAAAGAACAATTCATGTCTAATGACGAGTTGCACAGCTAGCTCCAAATGTGACGTGTACATTGTTGTCATTATTCCGATTCGATATTTTTTGTTTGAGCGAAACTTGAAATTTTAACTAGAGCGGTGCAACTAATGCAAAAAAATATAGAATAAAACAGTTAGACACTAAACGATTAATTAAATCTAAAATATTTCTCAAAAATAAGTGTTAATTTCCAAATAAAATAAGACTGTAAATAAATATCAATCACACCTTTTACCTGATACGGGGGTGGCAGACTTGTAGTGCACTTGGTAAAGTGATTCCTTGATCTTACTGACTTTTTTGGGATTCGACCCCGCGATCTCCGTATCACAAAGCCAACATATTTGTACTGAGCTATGAATAATTATATTCCACCGGTAAATTTTTTTGTCTACTTTTTCTTATTTTATGTTGATCCCTGTGTTAAAAATGCATTGGATCAATTGTATAAGAAATTAAATATCCTACAATTTTCATCTGTAGCGTTTTGTTGTACCTTGGTTATTTAAACAATTATAGCATTATGCAGTGAATTGAGGAACATAAGTAGACCGTTTATTGGTCCTTATCAATGATTTCATAGTGTAATTTCAACGAAAAATTTCATTCATTTGTTATTTTCCAATTATTATTAATTAATTCTGCACAGCGTCGCAAACACCGATATTATTCATGGTGAGTTAGAAGACTGGTACGTCATAATATAAAAAGATATTAGAAAATGAGGAAATCGAGCTTTTTCTAGAAAAATTAACATCTCGCGTGCTTCTACATCTAAAATGATGTGGACATTTGATAAAAGTATAAGCAATTAGTATTTCATAATAAAAAATATAACGTGGATCTGCTGATTAACACTTTGAAGTTACAATCCCCTTAATTTTTCCACCTATTGAAAATAATATTCATTGGAATAATCGAACAACGATAATAAAACCTGATAATGCAACTGGAAAATGATTAATAAAACATCACTTCAAAAGACAATAAAATAGCTTCATAGGCCTAATTGATTACGAGAATCAAATAATAAATACTCAAGATTGTTTGTGAGAAATTTCACTCTAAAAACAACAATTTTATTTAATTAAAATTAAAAAATCAATCAAAAACGACCCAGTTGACCATTTAATGTTTAATCTCTTTATTTTCCACTGCATAATGTTATAATTATTTAGATTGTTTAGATACTCAGAATACAACAAAATGTTACAGATAAATCAAAATTCAAGTTTTTCAATGCATGAACAACAAGAAATTAAAAAAGCGTTAAACTTAATTTGAAAGTTAGCGGAATACATTCACCCTCTTTGAGATAGAAAAATATACTTCAGACTTTGGGATGACCCGCTTCCTTAAGTAACTTAATTGAAAGAAAACCTTTGATAATTTTTCTAGAAGTCTCTTTTTCAATTCCCAGCAACTGAATTATTCCTCAAAAAAAAAAGCTGACAATCGATTGAGATCTTTATACCGGCCCAGTTTGACAAACATATTGATAAACAAAATTTTTGTTGAAATAATCGCACACCGTGAATGGTTTCTCCCTGGTTTCTCCTATAATATTTCGTCAATACAATAAAACATAGATAATGATTAATGTAAGCAGAGATTACCATATTAAGTAAACAAAAAAAAAGATGAAGTGATATATTTAGGTAGAATTCAACTTATAAAAAGTATTGATATCTCACCAAAACATGAATGAGAAAAAAAGGCCAAGTTCGGTACGAAGAACAAGTTAGCTGTCAGCTTCGTCGATGAAAGAGTTGAGATCTAAGTAGGAATCAAATTCTGTTGAAATTTCTGTAAGCTTGTCAACTGCATACTATTTTTTGAATTGTTTAAAATGAAAAATTATTACTTGCTTACTATTTTTTTTTACACAATATAGTCATTTATTATAAATTGAACTTGCCAAGTTAAAAATTTAAATAGTAAGCAAGAAATATTTTTTTCTTTTAAACAATATTATGCATTTTCGTATGTAAGTTTGAAGAGACTTGAAAGAACTTGTCACTTACTTAGATCTCAATTCTCTTATTGGCGAAACTGATCAATCCACTTGTTCATTGTACCACACTTGGCCACTTTCACACACAGGTGGGGTGAAATAAAAGATTGCTACCGCAAGTAAAATGAAAAAATTAAAATTTCAGTCAATTTGACATCTACATTTTCCTTAGGGTTGGTGCTTAGTCATTTCCTAAGTTTTCAGCTCCTTAGTTAACACAAATCAAATATCTTTGAGATATTTTTTCTTATAATCAATTCACTTTTCAAATAACAGAATAATCCCTTTATAAACAGTGTATCAAGTATCTGCGAATATTAGGATTCCATTCTTTCTCTGTTGGAAAATATATAACCAAATTACTTTTTGCAAATTTTAAAAGTTTTATTATTACGTGTTGCACCTGAATTTTAACCAAATTTGCATTCATAATTCCGTATTCTGCAATTTTGTTATGTAGGAAAAACACTTGCTGTGCAAGTTTGTATTCACTTGAAATGTAAAGTGAAAAGTTGCATAATATGTAAATGTGCAATAGGCCCCATTACATAAAATTTGAGAAGTTCTATCTCTCGAATAATTCTAGAAATTTTCAGTAGTTTTTTGTCACTCGAGCTCCTGAAATATGTAATGACATTTTTTTTTTAGAATTTCCTTACGAATTGAAAATGTTTCTTTATTAAATTGTCAAATTTGATTAAAAAACTATTTTGAATCAGCTTTTTACTGTGACTATACTTGCAATATGAATATAGATACATCCTGCGTCTGATTTCAAATATCATTATGATTAGATTCTTCACCTCTGCTAATTCTTCTTATTTTTATCAATAATTTCTTCTATCTTTCTATACGTAAAGTTGTTAACTACAAAATGTGTCAAAATGTCAAATTTCAGTAGGTTCCATACACATTTAGAACATAAAATAGTTGTAGATAAATTATTACTATTTTATTCGCATATAATGGCTTTTTTTTTTCAAAAGAATGAAGTTTAGAAAGCGAGCTAAAGCGCCAAAGGCTCATACTATTAATAATTAACACTTTTTGTTACTAAAATTTCATAATAATTTCTTTGTTATATTTTTCAGCCGTCGTGGTATCACTTTACGAAGATCCAATCCAACCTCAGCAAGCTGCGTCTGTCGTGGAGAAATTAGGAGATTACTTAATTAACTGCGGTTACTAGAGGTTTGTTTTACTATTTTCAGATTTCTTTTATTCACACGCTTCCAATTACCAAAATCACATAAGAGAAGTCTCAAATAGTCCATGAACTTAGTATCAATATTAAAAAGATTAAAAATAATTTTGATAATATTGTCCGTCTTTGAGAAATTATTAAATTATTAAACATTTATTCAATCAAGAATCTGTCTTCGACAAAATTACTAATTTTGCCAAACTAGTTGAAAGAACCAAAGCGATTTAGAAACAAATAGTTCCGCTTAGGCAATATCAGTTTGTCCTAAGAAAATTTGACGCCAAAACTAATTTTCGAGTTGGTTGTAGGAAAAAATTATACAATGATATAAAATATATATATTTACAACCGTTATTTGAGTATTTAAAGAACTAATTGCCATGGCGTTAAATAAGATTTTAAATACATCTTGAATCTTGACAAGCACATAGTAACTATGACCTGAAGTTGGCACAAGCCAATTAAGTACAGACTGAAGTCAACATCAATCATTTTTAACATATTTCTATCAGAATAGTTTTTTAAATGATTTGTACTGTCTCAATTTGTGTTTGTAGAAGAAGTTTAGTATGCAAACTCTTTAAACAATATTTAGCAAACTTGTGACCAAAGAAACGTTTATAAAACATGCTACAATCGTTTTTGAAGTGTAAATTTATTTGCAACACTCTGTAAATCAAACTAAAATGCACTCTATAATTTGCGTATCCCACTGTCCAAATTTCTCAGAGATTTTAACTTGAAATACCTACAAGGATTGTCCAGAATTCTTTCCAAATTCCATATTTATCAGACTGGTATACCATTTGGCCTGTGGTAAATATTTTTCCGCTGTCGTACCACGGTATCCGGTAAAGATAGTGGCTTAGAATATCCACCAAAGTTATATTGCAACTTTTAGTTTAATCTTAGACAGATAAGAAATGTAACTCCATTTAGCTTACGACAGAGTTTAGATATTTGCTTTGTTGAATAAGTTACTGTCTTCGATAAGTTAAAGTAAAGGTTATATTTATCTTTCAATGCAGTAAATTGTGAATATTTAAGATCCCTTCATATATTTCCTTTTTTTGCTGATATTAAAAAATGTGTGTATGTTTTTTTAGAAAGCTTAGTGAATTTCTGAAGGTTTTTTTGCACATATTTAATTTTTTTTTAAATTGTAATCTAAGTAGCAAGAGAATGATGCCAAATATCTGGTAATTAAAGCCTGTCAAATCACGAAAACTATTTTTACCTGTCTTGGATACAAGTTTTTTTTTACGGTCCTAATAACTTTTAGAATAAATCGAATACAAACAACGCAGTACATAGTGACATTTACATTCTACAAATAAACTAACAAATGGATCGGTGACAGATGTAATACACTTTACTACCAATATAAATTCGCAAAAAACTAATTTTATATTATGCATGCTTACATATATTTCTTACCATCAGCACTTTACACGATCAAATATTCTCAGAATATTTGATAGCATGAGCGACAGCTAATATATTCGTGGTGGCAATACTTTGGACTCGGAAAAATGACCAACTTCATTTGTGATTTTGTTCATTCTCACCTCTTATGGCCAATTTCAGGATCTCGAATTGAATTAATCCGGTTTAAATGACTCATTTCCTTGGCAATAATATCAATTTCTGTATTTTTTGGTTAACTATCCGTCATTCAAACTCAGGTTAACCTAACTCCCGGTCATGATTTCGGCCATTAAATTAGCGCTTGTTCCAAAAATACGATGCACTGTTTCTCTCTATTTCATTGTTTCCACTGTAGCGCTATTTTTATTTAAATTTTTGTTTATATAACGCTTCAACAAGAGTGAGAATACGGACTATAGTTTTTTCAATACAGTATTAATTTGTCAACAAATTTCCCATGTCTGCATTCTTTTAGGATGACTTCATTATTGGAATAAATATTCATAATCATATATTGAGGGATGTAAGGGCGTCCTACCGATTCAGTATTAGTCTCAATCATCAGATATTTTATATTACCAAGCTTTATTTTGCGGAATTAAAATTGAAGTATTAATTACGTTATTTATCCATTATTAGTTGTGGCATCCACAGATCATGCTGTGTGATACGGTAAATTGTTATTTATAGACTGTATGTGCGGTTACCCAAGGATGTTGGTTTAAGGTACACCGCAGGGAAGACTTTTTGAGCTATGAAAATTAATTGACTGTCGATTTCACCTGGGATCGAGCCTGGTTCGTCCAGATCACCAACACAAGTAAAACACATTACACATTCACAAAATTAAAATTCAGAGACATTCAAAATACAAGTGTAAAAAGTTATTGTTTAATGCACAAGCGACTTGTTTAAAAATACGAGCTCCGTGGGTAAATTGGAGACTTTTTACACGTGAGTCTGACATTGTTTTATCTTCGATCGTCCTAATTTTCGTTAAACATTATGATAATATATGAATATTTTTTCTTTTGTAAATGTCATTTTGACAGCTACTTCTGGTAACTGAGAAAACGATATTATGAATTGTATTGTTTTCATACAAGTTGACATCAATGTTCTTGAAAATTTGAATTAAAATATTAAGTTTAAAATGTCCTAAAGTGAATTCTGTGTTGTAGATTAATTTCAAAATATCTTCCAGATGTTTAAAATAGTGACAGTTGGAATTGATAACTCTCACTGAAATCGTGCATGAAAGTGTGCAATAAAACTTTAATTGCATAGTTTTCCTTAGAAGCTTATTTTTTAGTTATAAAAACTGACACTTGCTATACGATTGTGTATAATAGTAATTTATGCAACAAGAGTGTAAAGCTGAGCATTATGACATGAGGCCAAGTATTTGGTGACGAGGCTTGCCGAGTTACTAAAGTTGTTGGCCGAATGTCATAATGCTTGTTTACATTTGTATTGCATAGAAGATTTTTCCTACGGCCCTCAACTTCTATATTTTAACAATTATTGAAGTCACAGCAAGGAAGCCCGGAGCACAAGTTCACATTATTTAACAAAATCTGAACTAATGAATCAGTGAGATTTGTTACAAACATGAATTCATTGAAATGGTCAATGCGTTTAGATCGTGATAAAACTGGAAAAAAACTTACTTTACGCATTGCAAACGATGCGTAGAGTATCCACTTTGCACACGATCGTAAAAAAAAGTTATTGCAATACTTCTATTGTTATATCTATATTTGCTTTTCGCCTGTCGTCGGTAAAAGATCATTAATCGCTGATCAATGATTTGTTAATATAATTTATTACCTTGAAATTTTCATTTAAACATGAAAAATAATCATACAAAAACGATTGATAAAGTAAAATCAAAATCCTCTACTCTAATAGTATATGATGAATCAGTTTTTCAATCGAATCGAAGCAAGTATCTAGAGTAAATAGCTCATAAATCAAGATAAATATTTTATTTTTTTACAAACACAAATTAAGATAGCATTAATTAATTAAAAAAAAAATTATTCAGAGAAAAATACGAAATATTCATGTCAAAAATGATTCAGCCTGTGCTTATTAGTCCTGTTTCAACTTCTTATCATGCTTAAAACGACAGAACCGACTGTAAAATACAATTAGAAATAAATAAGCCTAATTTATGTGTCCCTATCTATATTGAGTCTTGCCATTTGTTGCCAACCAGATAAAAATTTATTTTCTAAAAACCGTTTCCCATCTGTTGTCTCTTCCGTTCAAACATTTTATCACTAAACTTGACCTCAAAATGAAACTTTAATCAATTTGATAGTTAATTTATTCTAAATAGTTCTTTTGTTTCAGGTAGTATCGACCGCCGCCACCAAAACCTATAGCGGCGCCAAAACATCATTTATATTATTAAGAATTTTTTTTAATAACAGCGAAAACCAGGCAATGTGTATATCAACCACCTGCTGCAACCGATATTTGGAAAGAAACATTAAAAATGATAATCATAAAGATTAATTTCGATTATGAACTATTATATATTATTATTATAACAAATTAATTTTTATTATTATTTGGGTTATTTTTTTAGCAACCTTTGATTATTTAGTTAGAATGAAAAATTATAGTAAGCGATATTTTGATTTAGAGAAGTTGTGCTTTCAAAATAACCCATACATAAATCGTCTACCCCTTTTGCGCAGATCTCATTGTACTTTCCGTTCGATCATTGCTGTAAGGTTTTTACCATTGGTGTCTCGGACGCCTATGTCGCCATATACGCGCGTGTTTTTGGGGCCCGCGCAATACTTTTTTAATTAAAATAAAAACACAGTTTACACAGTACGCATTTTCGTGTTAGCTTTTTCCTATACCATTGCTATACAACCGAAATATTTGATACTTGAAAAAATATACTATTAGGATTTTTTAAATAAAAAAGGTCTCTAGTCTTGTGCTGTTTTTATTATTTTATACCCTTCCCAAGAGGCCCCCCTGACCTATTATAAAGACCCTTATTTGGAGGAAGAACGAAAAAATATTGTTCCTTCATTTTTACGAATCTACTAGCACATTTTTTAATCGCACAATACTTGATTTTTTTTCGAATTATTAAGCTTTAGTTACGTGTCGTGCTTACGGTTGACATTTAAATGATTTGGGGCCAAAAAGTTACTGATTTTAAAATTGTCCCTTTAGGTTACGTCTACATTTGATTTTTTTAATTTGATTACTTAATAATGGAATATATACATTTACGAAAGCGATAAAATTTCCAGATAAGGTAAATGTGTAACAAATAATAATGTAATGTCCGCTATGTGATGCTGTCTGTAACGCGTGTATGATGCTCAGATCCCGACAGAGGGATGTAATTCAACGTTTGTAATTTTCATTTTGTGTTTATTTTGGATTTCAGTGAAAAGTAGCTTTGTAAAATTTTCTGATATAATTCGCCAGGGATTTTGTCGTCTCATAAATATATAATAATAAATTTGTATTATAAAATTAATATTGTTATTTTATCACATTCCCATTGTGATTCCCGCCTGGAACAAATTCTGTAATTATACTTAGTCAAAAATGGTAGGTATTCGTATATAATTTTATACAAATGTATAAACTTGAGCAAAATGAAACGAGGCCAAGTAATTGATAACGAGAATTGCAGATTTTTTTGTGGCTCCTAGTTATTGCATCCAAAATACAATGGAAACATTACATACCATAAATTGAGAACCTTTCTTGCGTTTCGGATTAAATAGACATATTTTTCTTACGTCTAATGGAATTTATGAACCCAAAGTCAAAAAGCATGGCAAAGTTGTAAATTTTCAAATGCAGAACATTGCTATAATAACAGCAGCGGGACAGCAACATCAAATTTATGAATTAGGTTTTTGATTAGAAAATAATCCAATAAATAGGTCGATTACAGATGTACACAGTGCTACTAATCGTTTAGTTGAGTGAACCATCAAGTTTAGATAGAGATAGCCGAAAAATTGTTAATTTATAAATATTTTTGAAATGCAGATTGTTTTACAGTTTGTCAGGTTTTAAGTTATATCAATTCGAAAGTCTAAAACAGGGGTATCCAAGTCAAATACGATTACGGGCCAATATAAATTACTAAACAGATTGGAGAGCCGCAGAAAAGAATACGCACTCAAACACACAGCTCTGGAATTTCTCTAATAATAGTGGCATAAAACTTGTTGCCATACGAATGAATATTTCATTCATTTACATTTACACTAGTCATTTATTATACCATAAGTAGTTGAAGTATTATCGATTATTTTTGTGTTTGCGTTTGAATACCACGAGTGGTATTCACAAACACAATAAACATGAGTGATTGCATCACAAAAATAGTCTATAATACTTTAACTACAAATGGTATATGGAGGACTATTCCAGGAGTCAAATCATTTTTTCAAATTAGTTTCCTATGAATCAAGTAACAAGTCACGTAATTTTCATAGGAACAAGTAAACAAACTTCTGACAAAATTGAAAAATTAGAATTTCTTGCAGTTTCTCTGACGAACAATAGAGAAATAAATTGCGATATGATATGGAAACTAGTTTAAAAAGGTTTAGTGATAAATCAGAAGATGAAATTTATGAAGATATTCAGAAAAATATGCAAAGAAAGCACGAGATTACAAATTCAAGGCATCCACATATTTGAGTAAAATACTCACTTTGACCACTAGTGTAATATCCGATGGTATTTCTACACATCCAAATGCACCGTTTCTATGGCGATTTAGCATTGTTAACCTTGTTATAAATACTACGAATGGAATAGTCACAAAAATTAAGGGATATTAAAAAAATCTCAAATTTTTAGGTGATTTTCAGAAGGCTGTAACGTAATGGTCATGGAGGGAATATAAAATGTCGCGGGCCTCACAAATAAAAGCAACGAGTCGTGCTTTGGACAGTCCTCTGGTCTAGAATGTATTGTATTTTTGAAGAATTACGAAAAATATTGAATTTGAAGAGCATGGAAATAGAAAACTAGTATTAAGAAGGTACGAATTATTTAAAATGATTTTCGGTTGCCAGAATATTATTGGATTGTTCAGACATGTTGGGGCGTCAGTAACATCGAAAAACAAAAAATGATTTATTGGGAATAAGTTCTATATCAAGAAGTAATATGATACACAACGTTTCAACAGCAAAGTACTATCTTTTTCAAGTATAAAAATGTAACTAGATAATAACTCCTGGCCCCTGGAATCGAATGTAGTTCAGCTCTACTTTTGGTTTGGCTTATAATTCCATTGTAAAATAAAATAAGAATACAAGTCTGAATTGGTTAATTGTCAACTAGTGGTTCTAGGTCAATCTGACGGAACTCATTTGATTTGGCGCATAACTGAACCATCCGCAGATCTTTAGAAGATGGACTGGTAACCACGATCGTAATTTCGAGTTATTTTTGTCTACGGATCTACTGTTTAAGAAATACTACATCAGACCCTCCTGAAGATCTGCGTTGATTCGCAGTCAATCTCTTATAGTGTCAGATTAGCCTAGAACTGCTAGGAGTTTACAGTTACTCAATTTAGACCTCTATTTTTATTTTATAATGGAATTATAAGCCAAACCACAAGTAGAGCTACGCTACCTTCGATCCCAGAAGTTGATATATATTTATTTAGATACTATATTCACATATTTTTGTTTTCTTGACAACTTGTTGATAGTATATTGTGTGGCTAGGGACGAAACAAGACGATTTCAGCCGAGCTGGCATCATCCTCGGCTGAAAACATGTTTTGTCCCGTGCCACACACTGTATTTTTCATAATACCTGCATTGAAACTTTCCAAACTACAAATTTATCATAACAAAGTGAATATTTTTCTTTTGATTTTACAGATAACAAGTCGAAAGTATCTGCTTGTAGTTTATCAATAAGATGTTGTGGTGTACTAAGTAATCTTCTTTTCAATTTAATTTGCAGTTACGAATACAACAACTGTCAAATGACCTGAGGTTATATGATTTTCATTTAAAGATTGACAATGAACAAATGCGACTCTGCCAGGAATAAAACGATGTAAGAAACAAATTCAGCGGATAGAAACAAGCTTGTTTCTGCCTGGTTACATTCGCATTTGTCTGAAATTGTCTTGTTTCGACTGACAAATTAGGCGTTGAAACGCGTTGTTTCAATGCAGGTATTATGAAGACATTTTTTCCACTTGAAAAAGGTAGTAACTTGTTGTGTTTCTTATTATTTTTTATACAGAACTTATTCCCAATAAGACATATTTATTTGAAATAAGATCTGGAAAGTAAAAAAAAAAGAAAAAATCTTTAAATATGTGTACGTCTATATCCAGCGTAACTCAAAAACGGTTAAATAATAATCGGCCAAACTGAAGATTCACTTTGCTTGAACCTTTGCATTTTTCGCCTGAATCCAAAACGGTTAGTCGTAGAATTTTTGTATTTATGATTACTGTAACATCTAAATAATCACCTCAAATCTTGGTTGCAATCGATCCCGCCTAATAGGTGTACATAAGTCATGTGGTGACAACACGATATTCTTTTCTTTCATGCTGAAATAATTGACCAACATTTAGTACCTACTTAAAATTGATGTGTTGTCTTTTTATTTACTTGTACTAAGTACAAGGAAGTATAGTGAAACCGACAAAATTCACCTATCGAGATTTTGATGGAAATATCCGTTTTGAGCATCCCTAAATCCAGTTTGACTATTTTTGGCTTGATGTAGGTACGTATGTTCGTGCGTGCGTTCGTGCGTAACTCGCAAATCTCAAAGCTGGTTGAAGGTATGATGTTGAAATTTCGTATTTAAGACTTGTATAGAGTCTAGCTGGTTCCAATCGTCTGTACCGGGAGTGCACTTTACTTGAAACTTTTTTCAATTTTTTTTAATAAATCCAGAGTGATCAACTATAGGATGTTGAAATTCAGTATTTGAACTTGATGTTGTATCAGAATGCTTATCTGCTATTTTTGTATGAATCGGCCAAGCCAAAAGTGCACTTTACTTGAAACTTTTTTTAAATTTTTTGCATAAATCTAGAATGATCAGCCATAGCATATCAAAATAGTTATCTACTATTTTTGTATCATTCGGCTGAGCTGGAAGTGCAGTTTATATGTATAACAGACATTCATAATTTGCCGTATAAAACAATCAGTTAAATTGAAATGATCAGGTAGGCAATGATAATCTGTTGTCAATTTTTTTATTTTTTATTTTGTTTGACAAAATATTATTTAAATTATATTGACTATAATTTGGAGTGACAGAAAACTTTATTTAATAAATTTGTGTATATATCAAATGATGTACAAGTAAGTCACGTGATGTTCGGGTCAGATTTCTTATCTAAATTTTTTTACATTAGAACTATCTGAAATAGAAATTATCCGTTTTCCATGATCTGGCTGTACGAGCTTGTACGTATCCAAATCTTATGAATATCTAGTAGTTCTTGAACCGTGCAATAGATGGCTAACCTATTTAGACTAGAGATACAAATTACCTTTTTCGTGTTAAAAAATTCAACAATAAGTTCTTTTGTTTCATCTTTAATACATGTTAAAAAAATATTATGTATGTGATTCATTGACATTGAGTTCGAGTTTCGGTTATCGTAACAAGATATTCTACATTGAAGAGAACTAAATTTTGAATACTATAGATTACAGAGGTAAGACATAGTTTTTATCAATTTCGGGACATTGGACTTTTTTCCTGATAAAGATTCTATTGACAAAATGCTATCTGTACAAATATTTCATGAATTCTATTTAATTAGAGGCCTGCGTATGTTGAATATGTATCTCGAGTGTTATCTTTTGATTGTAAATTATTTGAGACAAATCATATGCTTGATAAATTACTACGTGAAGATGATAATCATTTTGAAAATAAACTTAAACTATGAAGACGAAGACAATTATTTAAAACTTACAAAATGACTGTTAGTGATGCGGAAGTTAATAGATATACAATCCAGCACAAATTGGAACCCCCGGAAGGGGGTTGGGGATACATAGTCGCCATTGCTATGGCACTCATGTTTGTGAGTGAAAATTAATTTATATTATCAATTATTGGCAATGAAATATATTTTTTTAATACAGGTAGTGACTGTAGGCCCTCTAGTAGCATTTGGTATAATATTTGGAAAATATTTATCTACAATTGGAGACGAGGCTAGTGCAACCGCAATTATAAATTGTATATTTAATACGGTTACAAATTTTATGGGTAAGAAAAAAAACTAGAATTATGTTTTTAAGTTCCGAAATATACCCAAAACATATTCTAGAAAAATGCTCAGATTGCATGTTTATTGAACATAGCCGGAGAACATTCAATTCTGGATAAAAATTGAGAAGGCAAAAAACAAAAGTAAATATTATCCGGAACCGGAACCATTGTTTTCGGCGGTATTTCGAAGAAATTTTTTCAGATTCATGAAGACCAGGATCACATAAATTTGTTTTCCTCTGGAACTGGAAACCCAATTTTCCTAAATTCCGTCAACCACAAAGGTTCCAGTATTTCTTCTGACTCATTTTGCGTGTATCTCGGAACTGAAATTAATTCTGTAAAGACAGAAAAGGTGAATTCATAGTCAAATAAATTATTGATGTAATATCAATCAAATATCAATGTCTGGAATTTTCCTCACATAAGTCCTATATTTGAACATTTTGCTATGGCAATCCTAATTGCGGCACAGAACTATGTTTCTTGCTATTTTTTTTCATTTTCAATCATGTTCATGTATACATCCTTCAAAGATAAGAAATCATCAGATTATATACTAATAATTGAATATTTTCTAGGTTTAGTGGCAAATCACTTATTGCAGAGACGATCATGTCGATTCGTTGGGATAATAGGCAGTATGTCATTCTTTCTAGGGTGTTGCTTAACAACATTCGCTAATTCTGAAATACAAATTATCCTGACGTTTGGAATACTGCAAGGTATGACCATTTTAAATATATTTCCGAAGACAGAAATTAATTTTCTAACAAAACCTCAACCTGGAAGAGGATTATTAAAAAAAATCACATTTAGAGAAATGGTATAAACTATACTTTCATATGAATTAAACTAATTAAAGACAATTCTAGTATTCAGGCACTTTTTTAGAATACAATGGAGTTTTAAATAAAATTTTGTCTGGATGCTTCTTTCAAGTTTGTCATTTAAGAAATACAGTAAATTAGGAGTAGAACTTTAAAAAAATCTTACCTTGAAAGTGCTAACTCCTCAAATTGCATCCGCATGTCTGTCTGATATCTTGGGATTGTTGATTTGGACACTGATGCCTAGGGAAAGCCCATCTGGAGATACTGCATTAAAAAAGGAAGCTACCCTTCGAAAACCTTCCCTGAAATAAATAGTAAATTTATATATATATATATATATATATATATATATATATATATATATATATATATATATATATATATATATATATATATATATATATATATATATATATATATATATATATGATCCATTTTTTTCGAAGTTGAATCGCGAAAGACAGACCGGTGTGATTGATTCATTAAATTTGAAACTGCAGCTTTAAACTTATTCAAAATGGACAGATCGAAACATGATTGTAGTCGTCTTCTATGAACTCTATTTTAATTTTGAGCAATCTGAAAAATACTCCGTTTTGTTCAGAATCGGCTGCTTTGTTTTCGGATTGTTTGTAGTTTAGGGACCGATTTTCTTTTTCTCCGTTCCGGAAAAAATGGTTATTTGTAATTCGGGTCTAAATATAATAAATGTTTACTAATTAATTACTACTTAATTTTATTTTAAATACACATTAATTATCAATGCCTTTCTTTATTAATTTAGGTATAGGTTTCGGTCTCATGCTTTCAGCAACTTTAACATCATTTAATCAGTATTTTATTAGAAGAAAAAACTTTATAATGGGAATCTCACAAACCATATTCAGTGCTGCTGTTATGGTGATACCATATTTTGCTCGAATTTTAATAGACGAGTATGGATATCGAGGAACGCTTGCAATTATATCTGCATTTAGTCTTCATACATTAATTGCTATGATTTCTCTACAACCTGTTGAATGGCACATGAATAAGGTACCTGTTTCAGCAATTGAAATGTCTTGTAAGTGAAAAATAAATAATAAAATTTTGTATCTTTATCTTTGCGGGAACTATCTACGAAGGGACATTACTTTTTCAAATATTTATTCAATTTAATCAACATCTAACTACCTGACATATTTAAATTTTATATATTTTTATACTTTGTTGTGTTGATACTTTTTGTTTACATTTGCTATATTTAGGAATAATGAAATGAATTTTAATCTCCTTTCATTTTGATGATAATCTTAGAAATACATTTCACTTAGTTTTTTTATTTTCTAGTTTTACCTCCGGAGAAATGTAAAATAGATGATAACTATATAAAAAAAGAAGAATATTCACATGAAATATCTTCTCCAAAAGGTATTGAAAAACAAGAAGGCAGTAAAATATGGTTTGTATATTAACTGTCGCATACTTTAGATGAAAAAAAATAAAAACTATATTTCTTCTAGGGCTGCAATATCAAAATTTTTCGAATTATCTTTATTGAAAGATTTATCATTCGTAAACATATGTGTTGGAGTATCATTAGGTTTCATGTCCGATATTATGTTTATTTCATTGGTACCAATGTTTTTATATCATTCAGGATATAGTCAGGATGAAATTGCGTATTTGATGACTGCATATATGGCAGCGGATTTATGTGGTCGATTGTCATTTTCTATGATTAGTGCTGTAATCAAAATAAAAAACAGAACTTGGTTTATGTGGGGGTGCGCAATAAATGCAATCATTAGGATAGGTAAGAACCTAAATGCAAATTTCATTAAATTATTATTATCTTCGCGAACTTCTTAAAAGATTTATGATTAATATTCGATAGAGCACTTTTGGATATTTTTTTTTTCTGGAAATGTTAGTTTTCGGGGTCTACAATGAAAATATGGGAACAATTAACAATTGAGCTACAAATGTGCGAGATTAGTGTTTTCCTCATAATCTCCGCCAAAAATAAGATAGCTATGGAAATAAAAAACGAATGAAACAAACTCTCTTTCTGACAGTTCAATTCAACAATTAGCAATAATAAAAAGTTGTTTAAAATCAATTTTTACTTGTGAAAAGTCTTCATTTGATGCAGTAGAATAAAAATATTTCTTGAATCCGTGCTAATTTTGTAAATATAAATGGAAATTATTTTTTTTTTACTCTCAAATTGTAGATTTTTATTTGCAGAATCATAGCAATACTGAAAGATATTGCAAAAATATGATTTCCACGATAATTCCACTCCAATATAAAGTAAGCCATATATAAAAAACAATTTTATCGTTTTGACAGCGGATAAAAAGGAAGGTAACTTTTTGCAAGTGATAAAACGTTATTTACCTTTCTCCTAGCAACCAAATCAAAACACTCACTATATTTATGTCATTTGCATTATTTGTCCATGCTAAATCTGCAAAATAAACAGAATTTGGAATATTTCCGAAGAAAATATAAAAGAAAATATTAAGTAAAGTGTGTCTATAAATACAAAAAACAATAAATCATGTATCTCGAGACAATTCATCGTATTTTGTGAAAAACAGAATTATGTATTAGAAAGAGATACAACAGTATGTCCCTGGGTATGTCAAATTCCAAGTATTCTGCTAGATTGGACCTAAAGTATGCGAAGAATTGATGGAGAAAATTATAAAGAATACGTGGTGGAATATGTCAAATGAAACGATGTATGATAATTGTACTCTCAATAATTGCACATTTAAATGAACTTTTTCATGAATAAAATGTCGTTAAATTATCTCGCCGAATTACACTCTAGCATTTCATTTTTCTTGGGATAAATTTCAGTTTGACAACTCAACCTTGTAACCTGACAGCAATTTGACTTGAAAACTGTTCAAAAAATAAAATCACTCCACCTACGGTGTCGTGATTTTATTAGAACAGTTTTCTTGTCAAATTGCTAGGTAACAAGGTTTCGTGAAAACAGAAATTTATCCAGCAAAATAAAAAGCTCTTGTGTAATTACTGTTGATAATTTTAGTGAAATGTGCAAGCTCAAAGTTATAAAAAAATATTAATCATCCATTAAATTGATTTCTCAATAATTTTTCCCCGATTCAGTAATTGAGCTACTTTACTTCCATGAAGAAGTCAGAAAGTTTCTAGACATTCTGTGGGTGATAAATTTGATTTAGTGATTGATACAGAAGCTCTAAATCAAGCAGAAGTTTTTCTGTGAAATATTATTTGTCAGTTCAATATTAGCGTGGTTTTCCATTTTTTTGTTGACACATTTCAAACAAGTTTTATATAATTATTCATCGATCTGGCAGTACTTTATCAATCATTCTTCTGTCTGGCATTGCTATTTACCCGATAGAATACAATATCCTCAGTTATTTAGGAAAATATCAAAAACATTGTTAATATTGTGACGTAAAGTTTGTTACTTCGTCTAATATCTGTTATCTTAATCATTAATCTACCGTCGAACACCACTGTGCCAAGCTACCGGACTTCCTATTCCGTGATTCTCGACTAAAATTATTAAATTTTATAATTTATCTATAGACAAAATGAAAAACTAGAAAGGGGCGGCAAAATTAGGTTGTGATTGAAGCGCAAAAATAGTTTGAGTCAGTCCTGCTACATCCTTTAGGTTTAAGATGATGTTTATTATATTAATAACAATTATTTCGCTGCAATTCCACGACCATACCTTGAGTTTATTAATAATAAATGGTAATTTTTGCTGTTTTCCGCTTTTTTCATCGAATACAAACAGATTTTATTTTGGAAGGTTTGCGGCCCAAAGCTTAGAGAATGATGAATATGACGAAAGCACTAATTTCACACATTTGTTGCTCAATTGTTAATTGTTCCAATGGAGGAATTTCTTGCGCATATTTTCATTATAATTCCTTGGAATCTAAATTGTTCAGAAAAAAGTGCCATTATATCAAAATGCCGGATTTAGGCGATTTGAGAGCTCTACCAAATACATAAAAATAACAACAAAAAAACAAATTACCGAAATAATTAAATATAGAACGATTGAGATAACTATTTTTAATGTAAGAGTTACACAAAAAAAAATGCGCTCCCCATTTTGAATGAAGCTAAAAAGGTCGGATATTTTAACATAAACCTGAGACTCACAATTTTTTTAACCACTCCAACTAAAAAATAAAATACAAAGTTGAAGTTCAAACTGTGGCCCGTATTCCCATCTCTATAATGAATATTCGCAGTGTTGCTGACTTCAGTCGTTCCGCTAATACTATCACTTTAAAATAAAATCAGAAATTTGAAGAAGAAACTATGTCCCGTATTCTCCCCCTCAAAGAAACATTTCTTCACAATATTTGATCATTTTGAAGTTCTCACAATAAAATAGAAATTATTTGACTCAAAGTGCGATTATATATTTTGAATTTTGAAGTTTTATAAATTAATAAATATTACACCTAGATATATCATTCTAAAATTCGAATTGTTGTGTTTTAGAACTCATTTCATTAGAATTCTCTGGCGTAAATAACAAATCCTATTCGTGAATAATGCCCGATTTCATGATGTCGAGTTAAATTAACCTGGGTTAAAGTGACGGGGAGTTGACCAATAAACAGGTTTTCAATTCATTTGATTAACTTGATTGGGCAGTGATGACACAAAAAATACAGAAATTGATATTGTTACCAAGGAAATAAGCTCTTTAAACCGGATTAATTTAACTCGAGATCGTGAAACCGGGCATAAGAGTTTCAAAATTCCAGATATGAAGAAAAGTAGACATTTCTCGCATTTTTTTGTTCAAGCATCAATACAAGCGTGGCAATTAAGTTGCGTAGCCCATATTAAATTTTTCTCTGAATTTAAGTCTGTAGCACCTATCCTCGATACATTTGTTAGGTTAATTGTAATGATGAAGAATTTATGGGAATTCAGTCAAGAAATTTTTGATTTCTTTTCCTCTACAGGAAATTAAAATTAATTATTTTTTTACTGAATTCCCATATTTAAATTCTTTATCATTCAATTTACCAGTCAGCTTCATCCAACACATCCGTTAAATGTAATGTCTAAATGTCAAATTGTGCTCTGTGCTCTCTTGCAGTGCTCTTAAATAGTGTCAAAATATACTGCATACATTACTATTCAGTATGGCCACCTCTAAGTTTGGTGATTTACACATCGCAATGTGTAAACTAATTGGAACTCTATAAACACACGGTAGTTTTCGACCTAAATTTAGTCTTTTATGCTGGTAGCTATATGCAACAATCACGATTCATTCATTATATTTAAAAAAATACATATACTTATTAAAATTTATTCCTCACATTGCTGAACAACTACCAATAATCTAAGAAAAGAGTTATATTCTAAAAGTGTATACAAATTTGACATGCAATTAATAGCCCTATCAATTCGAAGTTGTAAGTGCACTGGAATCTTGAAACGACTTAATATCACATCATGCAACCAGTATTACATATGCGTTGTGCTTCAAGAATAACAATTTCTTTTTTTCAGTTTTCACGCTACATTCAAAAAGTTGGCTATGGGTGCTAATAATCATAATTATGTTAGGACTTACGCGATGTTTACTTCAAGTAACTATTCCTCTTGTGTTTGCTGAATATTCACAAACTAAATTTCCTGCTGCGTTTGGTCTTTACTTAGCCATTTGTGGAATTATTAGCCTTGCATCTGGACAAATTTCAAGTAAATATTAATAATTATGAAAATAGATAGCAAATTTTAATTTGTTTTGTATTTTAGGTTTAGTTGCATCTTATACAACTGGAGATGCATGGGTACAACATGTGCTCACTTTACAATTGTTATTATGTTTTATCTTCTGGATTATTGAAATGATCTGCAATACTTTTAGGAAATAAATATTATTATTTTTTTTTTCAAATATTGTTAGTTTTTATTTCCATAATCGAATAGAGTGACTAAGCCCTAATATTCCCAAATTTTCTGTCTTGCCCAAATTATGACTATTAATTTACCGTTATTTATCCATTTTGTAGAAATTAGATGGATTAAAATATTACCATCTAGACAATAAAAGTATTATATCTTTCAAATCCTTGATAATGCTCATTCAAAGTTGAAGTCTATAGACAGACATATATCTACTCTAAGCAGAATTTAATTATATTATTTGGAGCTAATGTCTATTCCCGTTATTTTAAGTCCAATTAACAATACGGTACTAGGAAGGTAAGGCTAAGTGGATCCTGGGAAATTTTTTCATAATTGCTCCGGATTTAAGAAGGATTTAAATATATGGCACATGAATCACATGATAAAGGAGCGCTAATGAACAAAGCGATACTTAGTCCTTTCGGCCTTTTCTTTTGCACATTTGTTCAAAAGGTGTTGAAAAATTACAGTTATTATTATTTTGGGTGCCAATAAGACTGAAAACTCTGGGTCGTAAACTACTTTATCCCTTACTAATTCTTAAAATTTTATATAAAGAATATTTGTGTTATCTCATTGAGCTATTACAGCCTGTATTAATTATTAACATTTCAATAATAAAAATGCAATTTTATTCCAATAATTTTTTTTTCTGATAGCCAATTATTTATTTCGTTATATTTCAACATTGACATTGGTTCAAAAACGTGAATTACATAATTTTGCAAATGAAATGAGCAACCACGTGATCAGCTTCGTATTTTACGCAACATTAATTGCTGGCGCTGACATCTACTCCGAAGGTTTCGACGTAAAAGGACTTGGCATGGTAAATTAAATTTGCTATACAAATTAACAGAAAACTGTAAATGATGGGAGGAAATTGAAATATCCTTTTACGAGAAGATTACTAAAAATAATCAAGAAAAATTGCACAACATTTTTCTTTTTATCTGTTCTTTCTCCATCCACCGTAAACCACAGCATTTCTATTCCATTCAGTTTTGGTGAGATTTGCACGGTTCCCAACTATTTCAGAAAAAGAGATAGTTTTTTCAAATTTCCCATGACTTTCAGTTATGTTTCAATGCTGTTGGTTATTAGAGCCCGCGTCACACAACGTTTCCACTGCTGAATTAATTAATTTCGCTGATGGGTCTCAAGTAAACTGCGTCACAGCGTTTTGAGGGGTACTTAGCTAAGTAGACTTTACGTAAGGTTTGTTCTGTCGATGTTTTTCAAATACATACAGAAACAGAAATGACAGTTTAACGGTAAAAAAAAATTGAGGCACTTGTGGCTGAAGCGTGGAAAAATCATTGCCCGCATTTAGCCAGCGCTACGTAGCGGTATAGCACTAGATAAAGCACAGCAGACTCGTCCGCCATTTTGGAGCCCATTGTCAATTGTTTGCCGTTTACCGATGTGTGAACTTTAATATAATTTAATAAAATAATTTCAAATGACGGGCTGTTCTGGGTCCAGTTGTATTATTCATTCAAGATACGGGTTTTGATTCTACAGATGAGTAACTTTTATTTTATTTCTCAATACATCATTTGAATGTGGAGAAATATATTCAGAGCTACTTAACCTCAATTTGAATTTAGAGTTTAACTGTTCGATTGTCGGAATCTGAGTGCATTATTCAGAGTAAATGTCCGCATTATTGCAAGAATCTTTGTACGTTAGTAATATTCTTAATGATTTACTACTAAATTGTCATAATTTTCCGAACTTTTGCATTATTGCAAATTATCTGTTGGAGCACTACACTGTTATGAGAGGTTTGAGGATTAGGAATTTTGAAATTTCAAACAAAAATGAAACCACCAGCTACATTTCCAAATGAGCTAACAAAACAAATACAAGAAGCAAGTTATTGTGTTTCATTCGATTTGAACTGTTTTTTAAATTTTTATTGTATTTTCTATGATTACCTTGACAGATATCTTATAAAAAAAACCTTATTTTTTTTGCTTATTATTATTTATTATTTAACCTGCTTTGACCAAAGCAAATATTTAAGTACTTACCTAGGCACCTATTTGTTTAAATCACCATACTACCTACTTTAACTCCATAATTTGAATACTAAACATTTACAGAAAATTAATGCAAGCAGATAAATTTGTTAAAGAACAAAATGCACAACTGCCTGCTATTTTAATCTTGTTATTATTCATCTAGAAATCTACATAATTTACACAAAATCATAAAAATAAGGATATTAAACGTTTCACAGACTAGTCAGTGGGCTCCAAGATGGCGGACGAGTCTACTATGACTATCTAGTGCTGTACGTAGCGGTATAACGTCATAGACAATTCTCATTGCGCTGTATCAATTTGACAGTGTCACTATGCTGGTTACATAGAAATCGCTACGAGCGCTATGCTGGGCCGAACGCGACCATATTAGTACAGGATCCGTTATAGGTGTCGACCTGCACCGATCAAGTAACCGAATGAAATTATTTTTTATGAAATAAAATATGTTTACGAAAGTAACGTTGATGAGTTGCCTAAAGAAATTTGTTCAAGATTATGTTTAATTAAAAATTTAATAATTTTTTCTTCTATATTTTCATCGATCTTGTAACCAAAGATATTTGGCACTAATTGAAAATATAGTCTATTCTATATAATATGCAAGCATAGGGCTGCTTATTTTTTTCTGTATCTCTATAGATTCACCTATTTAAACCTGACAACTATATAGCCTTGAAAAAAAAAAGATAAGCAACCCTATGTTTGCATATTCTATAGGCTTTATACTTTTAATTAGTGTTAAATTTCTTTGGTTAAAAGACCGATGAAGATATGGGCAGAAAAATTAATTAATTATTAAATTTTTGATTAAACATAACCTTGAACATATTTCTTAATGCAATTCATCAACGTTACTCTTGTTAACATATTTTATTTCATAAATAAATTTTATTCGGTTACTTGAAAATGATCGATCGCTATCACTTCATTTTATGCTCACGTGACTATTAGCTCATTGTCCATTAGTTACCACTAGAATCCATCATTCAAACAAGCATGAAAAATAGCATTTCACGAAATTAAAATTGTAATCACGCACTGAAACCATCATAGCAACTCGCACGGTAGCCATCACAACTCTGTTCAGGAAAACTAGCTGCAAAGCAAGTGTCTTGTATGCGGGTTTAAGTTTTGCTGAGAAAAATTCGATTGAAACTGAAAGAGATTTTTCTATAACATTTTTATACAATTCATAACTTTCGAACAGATTGAGTTATAAAATGCGTCATGTTGTATTTGAATCCATTTTGGCTCTAGTGTCACTTAATTATTTTGTCACAAGTATAATATTTGCTAATTGCAATATAGATAGGAAAATTTTGGGAAAACAAATTATTAATTCTCATAGATTCTTGGGCATAATTATAGAAAAAAAATGCACACGCTCAAAAAGTTATACGTCACCCTTAAAAATAGAGCTAGCGTGAAAGCCTTATTTATCACATGTTTTTCCGAAATATTTCAAAACAATCAACAAGTAGATAATATTAATTTTGATATTACGGATCAAACAGGATCAGTCAAACTAGATGTAACCCAATACAATACTCGATAGAGGGTTTAAAAGGGGTATTTTTCATTAATAATAATCTTACTTTTATTATCGTAGAGACTACTTTTTTGATTCAATTTTCTCCTTCGAGTTTGTAGATTGAAAATCAATAGAAAAAAAATCATATTTTGCCAATTTTATTTTGACGTTGAAAGAGGGTGGTATAAGAAAAAATAAAACGATCACGCTTTATTTTTTCTTATCAAATCTTTCTGGATTTTTTCTATTTGAATGTATGAATAAAACTAGATTGAATAAACAAAAACATTCACCAAAGTAACTATCTTAATTCGTAGAGACGGCTTGAAGATAGGTCGATGAGATCATGACAGCTCCATTTATAGGGACTCGAATATTTATTTTGGTACAGACGATACAATCTACGCGTATGTGTTAGTAACTAAGTACGATACTTGAAATCAAATTCAAATCATAATTATTAATAGTCCAAGATCCCGATCCGACAGACGTTACTTATTTCCTGAGAAACAAAATGTGTGGATTAGAGTAGTGTTAGTCGGTACTTTGATCATATGCATATTTGCTAATTTGTACCGACGGCCAATTCATAGATACGAGGTGCTAGAGGTACGTTAAGACTTTACTCACTTTTCTTAAAGTCTGAGTGCTGATTTTTTATGAATGTTCTAAAGAATATAGTTGAAAATTGATAATCAACACTACTAGACACTTCCCATATGATACTCAGGGAACAATTTCAATACTTTTCGTAAACAGCCAGACCAAGGGAGAGTTAGATGCTCATAGATACTTCGCTTACTATCAAGCCTACAAATAGTAACCTCGCGCTTTTACTCACAGCAATATTTTAATTGTGTCTGGGGGATGTTTAGTCCTACGATTGATCTGACTGTTAACAAAAAGCATTGAAATTGTTCTCAGAGTATCATGTATAAAAATTAGCACTCAGACTATAACCAAAATTACGTTATTCTTTGCGAGCTTTAAAAAATCTAGCAGAAATTACCACCGATGGAAAGTGTCTAGCAGTGTTGATTATCAATTTTCAACAATATTCTCTAAAACATACATAAAAATCAGCACTCGAGACTTTAAGAAAAGTGAGTAATGTCTTAACGTACCTATAGCACCTCGTATCTGTAAATTGGCCGTCGGTACAAACTAGCAAATATGCGTATGATCAAAGTACATATTAACCCTACTCTATTCCATACATTTTGTTTCTCAGAAAATAAGTAACGTCTGGCGAGCCTGGGATCTTGCTCTATAATTTTTATAATTCGGTATTGATCATAGAAGTTGATATGTCCGATTCTAAGCCCTGTAATAATTTCTGCTTGAGTTTTTCTTTCTTTAAGTTTCGGCCATTTGGCGTTTGATGATTTTATTTTATATTCCTAAGCTTGTTGTTCAGATTTCGATTTGTTTCTTATCAATTGTGCTTCTCAGATTTTGTAATATCATTGATATATTTAACACATCTCCATTAATTCTCACTTTCGCTGATAGATCTGCTTCCTTGATTCCTGTAATTCCAGTGTGAGATAGTACCCAGAGTTTGCTCACTTCTTTGCCTTCGTTATTTATGGCTTTTTGTATGTTTATTACAACCCTTAAATGACCACATTATTCTAATAAAAATGCATACAAATGCTTTTTACGTGGAAAATCAAGAGTTTGATAGAAGTGTTTTCATTTGATATGATTATGAATATCAAACTTAATATTGCCCAGTTATATATTTAGTTTCTAGTCTTTAAAAAACGCGTAAAAAGAAGGTTTTTATCCTTAAAGTTCACTTTTAAATATGACGCACTACTTTTTGGAGATAATAATCTATAAGAATCAAAAATAACTTTTTTCTTTCCCAACAATTTCTCATCTTGGTAATTTTTAATGAACTAATAATACAAAAATTAACAAATATAATTCTCATCAAAAGTTGCAAAAAGTTTACTAATCAAACTTTCGAAATTCCGCTATTAAAAACCGGATCCAATAAGTTGATTATTTTTTAATTCATAATTATTTCAAAATTCTTATTATCATGATATTTTTTAATTCTAACTCCATTAAAAGAAGTGTATGTCAAAACTCTTGATAAAATATAAAATATTCGAATTACTTTTTCATTTTATTTGTTACTGTAGATACAAATATTTCTATAAATATTAATAACTGTTTGTACAATACTTTTTATGAAATTGCACGTAGGCGAAGACGGAGTGCATCAATCAAGGAAATACTTTTATACGTATTCAGCGCGTAATTTGTTGTCGACTGATACCTCACATTTAAAGATTCAGTCAAAAACGTGAAGGAGAGTATTGCATTTGAACAAGAAAATTTAACTTAATATTCTTTCTTTGACATAAATCTCACACTGGTACTGAAAGAAGTAGGTACTATTTTTCTTAAAAAATATAGGACTTTTATCACAAATGTTTTCGGAACATAATAACGTGTATTTTGAAATTCATGTCAAATATTCTATAACCTAGTGCAAAAATTTAGTAATATTTCCATTTTGATTATAAAATTTGTTCTACTTTTGTAATATATTGTATAACTCTTTGATAATTTGACATTAGATTGAAGGTAAAATGAATTAATCTTTTAAGTTATAAGTTTTGTAATGATTACATTATATAGATTTCAACATCTACAATTTCCTCATAAAGATTCGTATAAAACAGAAATTCTAACGTTTTACATTGAATAGTTGTATTTTAGTAAATGATCGCGAATATATAACCGAATTAGAGTGGTGAGATTTTTTTGTCGGATATTCTTCAATTAATGATGAATACTTATAATTTTAACAATTCCTCAAATACGTTGCTTTCAAGTTAACCACCCTTCGTCTGCGAGCCTCTAGAACTCTGTTACCAAGCAATGTGCTTTCGAAAATTATCATTTATTATACCATAAGTAGTTGAAGCATTATCGATTATTTTTGTGGTGCTATCACGAATGTTTATTGTGCTTGCGTTTGAATACCACGAGTGTGCAGCACGAGTGGTATGCACCACGAGTGGTATGCACCACAAAAATAGTCTATAATATTTTAACTACAAATGGTATATGGAGGACTATTCCAGGAGTCAAACCATTTTTGCAAATTAGTTTCCTATGAATCTAGTAACAACTCACGTAATTTTCATAGGAACGAGTAAACAAAAATCTGTCAAACTGAAAAATTAGAATTTCTTGCATTTTCTTTGACGAATAATAGAGAAATATATTGCGTCTTGATATGGAAATTAGTTCAAAAAGGTTTGGTGATAGATCAGAAGATGAAATTGATGAAGATATTCAGAAGAATATTCCATTAAATACGAAGAAAACACAAATTGGAGGTATCCACATCTTTGAGTGAAATACTCACTTTGACCACTAGTGTAATACCCGATGGTATTTCTACGCGTCCAAATACCCACTGATATGCACCGTTTCTATGGCGATTTAGCATTGTTAACCTTTTTATAAATACTACGAATGGAATAGTCAAAGTAATCTCGTGATTAATAATGACCTAAGGATATTAGAGTTGATAAAATATCCTTTAGAAATCAATTCATAAAATATTTGAGGAAAATTAATAACAATCTGATACTTCAAATAAAAAATATAAAATATACAAACAAGTGAAGTAAGTATGATATTACGACACTTTATGTTTGTTTAGTCCTTAAACGATAATAAGCACGTCTCCGTATAAAAAAATTGCTGGTTGTTTTGCAATTTTTCTGCTACTGTGACAACGAGATAAATACTCAATTTTATCAGTATATATGAGGGCGTAAATTCTTTCTGAAAGGTTATCAAATCTTGTGAAATGTTTTTATACACTCTCAACATTTTTAAAACATTGTTTGCTTACAATATTGTGAAATTAGTGTCCTAATAATTGCCATCCATTGATCACGTACCTCACATGCTTTTTTCATTTTGCATATTGAATTTGCAAATTAAATAAAAATAAATATAACGAATTTTATACAGGGTGATTTACAACATCATATACTAATTTCAACGGTATGTTGTACTTACCACACTGTTCACGTCACGGATGAATTCTTTCTAAATTCTCAAAATTAAGGGCAGTTTTCTCAAAGAGTATATTCTTACATTTTACGCACAACTATCTCTATATGGATTCATTCACACAGTGACAAATAACAACGTTGCACAGACTAACGAGAACTGATAATTCAATTAAATTTATGTCTTATGCAATATTAGGTATTGTAAAATTATTACTTACGATATTAAGAATTGAGCACAATATTTATCTTTATCATATCAGTGGCTCCAGAAATGTTCATTTGAAAAACCATCATAATAAAACTTAGAGTTGACTGATGTGTCAAAAATTGTGTTTTTCGCAAATAGTTCATTGATATTGTCTTCTTTTGGTATTCACAAGAAAGAGATGAATTTTAAAATGTCTGTTCTATATACTTGTATGAGAATAAACTGAGTCCAAATAAATTGATAAATGGATGAAGTATAGTCAAACTGGTCAAACTAACAAAATAAATAAAAGTGTTTACAGAAAAGCAAGTTTGTCAGTCGAAGATTTATCGAGTTTGATTTTAGAATCAGTCTTCAGGTGACAAAAACCTTGCGAATGACTGACACGTGCGTTGGTGCACAAAGTACAAAAGATAAAATACATGCGAATGACAGAAATCTTTGTGGCTTGCATCCACTGTACTGTATAAGAAAAATAAAAGACTTTAACTTCACAAAGATTTTCGACCAGGCTGGTCGTATGTGACTATGACGTAAATTAACAAAAGACAACCCCAACAGCTGCAGGACTTAGCCATTGATATTTTCTTTGTGCGTAGGTGAACCATTTGCTGTTTTTATAGCACAGAAGTTTACAAAAAATTTAAAACCAAATGATTAAAATGTAGAGGATAAAATACAGTTACTGCCATAAATTTCTTTTTTATTTTAATCATTATCTAGTTCAATTCCTCTTGAAGACCTCTTCTTGTGTAGTAAATAGTTGCACTCAGAGACAGGCAACTATTAATTTATTTGTAGTGCTACGAATACTTGAATATTCATCGAACATTGATGATTATTAATAATTTTGATAGTTGTTTCAATTACCAAACAACGTGCTTTCGAAAATATCAAATCATGTCGGGATTATCAGTAATCTAAGGATATTATTGTTGATAATAATGATGTATTTATCATTTCAAAGGAAGTAGGAAGCCACGAACCTATTATTTTAATATCGAAAAAATGTTCGAGAGCTGCATTTGCTACCCTGTGTGGTTATTCTACCCTAAAATGATTTGAATTGATCTATTCTGGATTTTTTGAATTCTTCTGCCGCCAGGTGCATATCGAAGCCACGCGTTTCACGTCTTCGGTCTTCGTCTAAGAAGATTTCTTACAAGACAAGCACAAATCCAGGAATATTTGGAACTAAGCCACTATACCACCCACTGCTACCACTTCAAATTACACAAAGCCAAAAAAACTGCAGGCGTGCTCCTTCTTTAGAGAAACCAAAGCACAGCTGTGAGGAAGATTCACCAATTATTTTTTTGCTTTGGACGATTGGTGACCGGCACGTGGGTGATGGGATACATCACTTTGTGGGTTGTGGAGCTCTGATCATTACAGATTGGGTTATAAATCAGTCATGGTGATGAACAGTTAAAAACCTTGAATGAATTTTTATCGCAAAATAGAAATGAGGGTACTATTTTCAATCAATTATAAGAAAAGAAATAGATAAAATTAAAAATGGACAAAAATATTACAATTTACTAATATTTGGGACCCCAGGCAAAATTCAGTAAAACTCCTAGGCATTTTATTCAGTGTGCCTCCTGAATTGATAAGAATGTATGAATGCTCTATAAATTCATGTGCCTTTAAACCGGAGCGTAAAATTAAGAGGGTAAATACATAAATGAAGTCAATAATATTAAGAAGCTGAAGATTTTGTATTCTAAAATTGATAGTAAATTCGAAAAAAACCAGAATAGAAAAAAAATGGTTGAGTTCTAATATATTTTCAATTTTAAGACTGAAGTGGGGGAGGACGTATTTAAAATGGACTGCTAGAACATCTATTGTCAATAGATGTAGAAACAAGCGTCAAACGGAGAGGATAAATATTTAAATGGTGTCTCTAGGCACGTGCCTATTGTGTTTAATGGATGATCCGCAACTGCTGTGAACTAATAATAGGCTTTACATTTCTAAAAATGTATGTTCTCCATTTTTTGTTATTAAAACTAAGGCCATCTGAATAATTATGAAAGTATCCACAACATGTTTAATAAAGAGAACATTGAAAAAAAAAATACATACATAATTCACAGATTCCAGTCCAGGATAAATTTGGCTGCATTCGGTGAAGACGAGGGCAAAGCCCGAGGCAGAGGCGAGGGCGAAGACGAGGGCAACTCCCAAGGCGTAGCTCCGTGCAGCCAAATTTATCCGTGACAATAATGACAGTCGTTCAGTGTCCGTGTTGAATACGATATTTTTTGTAACAAGTACACCGAAGTACCTCCATTATTAAGCTTTTTAAATAAATTTGGATGTATCGAAACTATCTTATCGATACAATGAAACATAACTTAACCCCCGTTTCTGCTATCTAGAATACCATTCCATGTACCAAGACTCGCATCCAGACATTGTAGGACTTTCAATACACCAACTGCTCGAACTGATGTACTATGTCGCTCTCCTATTCATACCATGTGTTTTAATGCAGAAGTATTATATGAAGATATTTTCATGAATTGAAATATCCATAAATGAGTAATATTTTTAATTTATATTTGCTTATTATCTTATATATGCATTTATTATATTATATTTTTCTATATTTTTCTTTGTAATTTTGCCCTGTAATTGGCTTCTGTTGGGCGATTTCTGTAATAAATAAATAAATAAAAATTGAAGAAGGTTTCATTGTGGATGCATTTTATAGAAGAATAAAACTCATAGTTTGCGGGACAAGAATGGCATTGGCACATTATGACAACTTTTAAAATATCTTATATTCTACGAGATTTTTTCAAAATCAATTTCTTACTGATATCCTCATTATTTTACGCCCTAGCAGAAAAAAAAATAAAGCAGCAATTTTCTTCCTCTAATTTTTTTTTTAGTACTTTACAGTCTTTGCTCTTCAAATCTCTTCTCTCCCTTGATAAATTATAGTATTTTGATTGGGAAATTTCTAGCACCGGGTATCTCTAAAGCCTTTTAGTATTAGATGTGAAAACTGAGCATTTCATCGATTGCTTGATTGATTCCAACATATGAACATGTGAAATCACAGGTTTCAAACCTCCCTCGAAGAAATACACAAGTACATACATGTTTTGAACTTTCAGGTATATATATCTTACACCTATTACTACGCACCTTGTCCTTACAGGTAACCTTTGCCTTATACCTCCAGGTTTAGTTGTCCAAGAAGGTAAAGACAGCTGCAAAGTGAACTATGATGATGGTAGATGCACTGATCGTTCGATCGTTGCTTGATCTGGTGCATGAAGAAAAGAAGAATTGAATAAACCTGCAGCTGCTCCCACATCATCGTCTTTAGAGTCGTTAGATTTTCTCACAGTTTTTAAGACTTCTTGAAGTAAGCAGATGTCTTGGATTTAGATTATTTTACTAATTCCATTGTGAGATTAAAAGTTATATTTAATAAAGTCCAATACATTGGGTAACTTGGAAATTGTATATTATTTATTGAGCGTATAATAAAAAAAAATGGAGCTTAGAATGCAAGCCAAAGGCAGGCCAAATAAAAGAAATTATGGCTAAGGCTAATAAGAAGAACAAAAGTTGGCAGAAAAAGGAATCTAATCAATTTTAATAAATGGTGGTAATGGCATTGCAGTGCGCACGCCTTTGAAATCGAATTTGAGTCTGGGACCTGGGATTATCGAAAAGGGTGCGCTAAACGCTTAGTGGGCCGAAAGGCAGGCTATAAACTTGAGCTTATGTGTAATAATTGATAGGTTAGTTCGCTTCGCTCGCGTTTTGAGGAACATCCTTGAAGTTCGCTCGCATTGCGCTGCGTGATGTAAGAACAAACATGAGCACGAGACTATCAAAACGTCTCCTGTTGGGGGCCGAAATTCAGTATACAGAGCGTCCTTACGTAACAATGATTCTTAGGTAGTCTACTTCTCAAAAAAACAGAGAACGCGTGACTTAATGGATAGTTTTAGATATTCGAAGTTCAATATTTCAAAAATAAGTATGAGTATAAGGGATGATATTTTTGAACCATTCGGAAACCATTTATCTTAATTTTTTTTTCTCAGACTCGCCTGAGACTTAAAAAAAAACCTCAAAATGATTGAGACGATTTCCACAGTAAAGTCAGACTATTACTTTGTCCGTGTGTAATTTTCTACAATAGCAGTTGCAGTGTTTGTCTAATTAAATAGAAATTTAGTATTCGGAACTGATTAACCGGAAGGCCCTTGGGTACCACACTGATTATTTGATTTCCTGTATAACTTGCATAATAGGGAGTTTTTGTAAGCCACCGCTAATGAAACGTCAACGCTAACGTCAAAAACGATTATCTTTGAGCACCGTTACTGGAATTGATAAATAAATTCATTGTTATGTTATTTATGTTTGCTAACCCTTGAAGTTTCTTGTGAGTACACTATGATTCAAGCTAGCAGTATTAAGTGAGCATTTTCCAAAAAAATTGTTTTCTACGTTAGCGTTACGGTATCTATAGCGGAGGCATGCAAAAACTTCCTAATATTGAACTTATTAACTTGAAATTTGGTATATAAGTGGTCTCATCAACCACACTTCCTAAATTGAAATCTTGCAGTTTCTTAGGACTTCTTGAGGCACGGTGTTTAGTTTTGCCTGTTTTTTTCTGTAAATCTTTTAACAGGACTCTTAAATAGACGTTTCGGAAAAAATCATGACATACAACTATAGATACTGCTGGAGAAGTACAGAGGCAATGCACGGGTGATTTTTTTTATATCTGTGAGATGAAACAGTTGAGAACCTGTAATTCTCGAGCTATATTTTCAGGGTTCCGTATCTCTAAATGAAAATAGGACCTCTTACAGCATCATTACTGTCCAACTGCCTATTTGTCTGTCACTGAAGAGCCTTTTTAATTAAAACCAAATACTAATTTTATATTCCTTTGAAAAATTGAAGCTTCTAGCTCAATGTAATAAAAGATACGATCTTTCAAAGTGTATTGTAATGTTTATTGCTTGGAAATTGCTAATAATTAAACAAAAGTCAATATTCAATACTTGAAAATAAAATAAAAATTTTATTCTTCCGGATATCACTAACAACACTATATGATTTATTTATCACTTACTATTATCTTAAACAAAGTCGCAGATATTTATATTTAACTATTTATATACACATACACTGTTCACTTTACTGTTTGATATTCACTGCTCTAGATTCACCATTACACTACTCTCTCAAGTCGTTTGCTTGCCTTTATATATAGAAATATCCATTTCTCGAATGCTCTACCACATTTCTGGAATATTGCTAGAGGCTTCCATCGGGAAGGGGGGATGTGATGCGGTGCGGCGCAATGCAGGGAGGCTCCGCCCAGGCGCGATCAAGTCCAAGCTTACTCCACTTTTATGAGCCTCCACATTCTCGCACGTTACAGTATTATCATCCTAATAGAATGATAGACTGTCAATTTATGCCTTATAATTTTTTTATTCCATATAGAATTATTACTTGAAAAATCTAATGGATGCTTCTTTCATACAGTGTACATAAAAAAAACCGCAAAATTAAATATTTCACGTGATAATTCCACTTTGTAGTTACATATATTGTAATGAAACTTGACTCGTTCGTGGGCTTAATAATTTTTTTTTATTTAGAGCTACATACAAATGAAACTAAAAAACCACTATTAAATTCTTCTACTTATCAACGCTAAAACTAGACACTGCACTTATTTATTATTCACACAATAGCTTTGTCTGCTTTTCATTTTCACTGCTTCTTATTCATTTCGACAAGTTCACTTACTTATTTTCACTTTGGCGCGCTCCGTATCCGAACTACTAACAAATATTATTCCTGATTCGATTAAGTCCCAAGTTTATATATCCTTAGCTCGAAGCTGCCATAAATTTCTAATGGGTTAGACGTCACCACGTCCTCGGCGCATCAGTCAGTTGTGTTTGCCACCCGTTTAACCGGTGTGTTGTATGGAAGTCTATTCTGTAGATACTCTATCCGTTACAATGTAATGGTACGGAAGAAAGGATTAGTTTGTTTTCTTAAAACAGCATTTGTTCTCTTCATTTATTTAGATCCTAGAATCTAAATAATACTATTTCAAGAAATTTGAATATAAAATTCTTTTATTATGCAGATAAAAGCATATATCTCAGATCTGAATTTAAAAATAAAAAACATATTTATAACTTTTGTTGTAGGAATAGATTGTGTCTATTGTTTTCTGATAAAAAAATCTTGTAGATATATATTTTTTGTACTGAAATGATAAGTATAGTTCAAGATCTGAGAATAAAGGCAAATTTGAGAATAAAAAATTGTTATAAACAAATAAGTGTAGGCATTGTTGTGGTATTGTATTTCTGTTTCGTTGAAATCAGATGTTCGTGCTACAGAATAGATGGCCCTAGATATATTTAGAAAAAATAAATACATCTTGCTATGTTAGGTAAACATATGTACACACAGGGCCGGCCTAAGAAATTTTATATATTTATTCATGAATAAGTTTTTAATAATAATAAACACTCAATTAATTTGGAGCAATTCGGATTTCTATTATTATTATTATATTGTTATTGCCAGAGCACTGGCCTATTGTTCAAGTTAATTAACTCAAATTTAGTGGTATTCCAACAAGATAATATATTAATTTCAGTCAATAAAAAAATATTCTGCAATTTTCAAACGATGTGACTTCCTTCTTTCCCCATGTCACATTTGTTTGACTCCTCTCCTTCTGTTTATATGTTACATAATATATGAACGATCCCCAGTCAGTAAAAAGCTGCTTAGTCACCAAGGAAATCTGTGATTTCACTTTGACATGTAGAACAATCCTAAATTCACGTTTTAATTTGATGGGAAAGCCTGTTATACCCTATTTTGTAAAATAAAGGCCCAGCTACTTCATTTTGAACACAACATTTTATGCATCATGACGCAGTTTGTTAGTTAAACGAGTAAGGTTTGAATAATCCGTAAAAATTGTTTTCACTCCTTTATGCTTATGCACTTCATCCAACGCTGCTCCAGTTGATAGATCCCTTACGGATAATAGGATTGGTCAACTTGCAAAATAGATATTTGTTTCCCCAATCACATCCTCGATTGAGTAATTTGAGCTACTTTTTATATTGGGAAATTGATGGTAGTCTTAAGGAGCCAAATCTGGAGAATGGGGGATGCACAATTCCAGAGGAGTGAGATGGTGCGTTGTCATGATATGTGGACGTGTTACACGCAAAGTGCAAGAAACCAAAAAGCATTAAATGGAAGAAGAGAAACTCAAAAGAAACATAATGTATTATATAATGAGGGCTTCGTTACATTTCAAGGATCTGTAAAAACTCCAATAAAGGTTTTGGAATAAGATAAATAAGAATTTAACATAAAAATTACAATACCGCAGGGTATCATATCAGATCAGGTTAGACAATAAACTTGTAATAAGTCCGATGAAGGTTCCGTACTAAGATGAAGGCGTGAAATATAATATTGAATTAAAAGTGGCAAATAACTAGAAGTTTTTAAATCAGTCAGGTGTACCAATACAATTTTTTGTGGGCTAGTTATGAACATTTTTGTTGCAACTCGGTTTTCAGACGGTCAAATAATGATGCATAATATACACCATTTTCCAAATAGTCGACGACATGCTGAAGGAATGGTGTTCCTTTTTTTGGTGTAGACTCTCCTCTGGCTATTGTTTGGGCTGTTATTTGGTTTCAGGCGTGTAGGCCACAATGACGAACCGACACCTGAAGTCTTGAGGGTTCTACTGAAACAGCTACAACCGTCTTTGAAACACGTCACATTATTTCGTTTTTAGTAATCTGTTTGTAAGGACCCATCTTGTAGACAGCATTCTCTTGTTATGTACCCGTTTAGTTGAGATGCCCGAAGGATTTTAGCAATGATATATGGTATAGCTGCTTCAACAGGGCGTTCATAAAGTTCAGCAGCACTAGAGCTCATAAGGCATCTCTGAAAATGTTGTACCGCATATAAAACGTTCCAATTGAAGGCGCAGATTCACTTTGGGATTTATTTAGCTTCCCTTTAGACTTCCGAGGAGATTTTTATTTTATAAATGTATTTCGTCTTTTTCGTCTCTTTTATTTGCACGATTCAAATGAATGCTCAATACGCTGTAATGAACCGATATACCTGAATTTTAATATGATTACTAGTGGTTCCATTTCATAAAATTTAAATCACCGTTATACAATATTGCTCAATATGATGCTATACTCGCATCGGCCAATTTATGCAAATTTTACCTTAAACACAAAATATTGTCTTGTAATATAATTACCGTGGGTTGAAGTACCGGAAATATAAAATATTCATATTTTATCCGAAAGAAGCGAATTAAATTAAAAATAATGTATTCACTAACTACGCACACCTTTCCTCTAATATCATAATTACAAATAACTTCCCCAGGACAAAAGTTTACCCTGCTCAATATGCAGCTTAGCTCGATAAATTGGGGCTAGGTGCAAAAGAATTCAATGCACCCATTATTTCATTTCAATGGAAATAAAATTTTAGATGAAACACAAAAAATTAAAACCTGATTCTCGAATCTGACAGATGTACAAGAGAATTTGCATATTAAAATTTGTTATTATAAACAGGGGAGTTTTTATTTCTTTGCAAACTAGTTGAAATATTAATTTTTGAAGGGAGTATGCTTGAATTATTCTGATTTAGATATTTGAGGAAACACATTGCTTATTCTGCCTATTGTGTTATGAATAGGGTATTTATTTATAAAAGATATTTTGTTTTTGATGGTAATAGCATCATAATTTGCAATTTGAAAATGAAATATTTGTCAAAACACCCTGTTGATTTACATAATAAAGAATAATTTTGTGAAATATTCTTCTATTTCTTTACAGTAATTGGTATCTATAGAATAAGTTGCGCAATCGTATGAAATATTATAATATAGTTTTTTTTTAGATTGGTGTATCTCGAGCAGAGCCCTATTATTTTCGGAACAACATCTGTAATATCTCTAATTACCTTGTAGACAAAATGAAACACAAATTTAAAATTTTATTAAATCTTAAAATCATGATTAAATTTCAATAGAATATTTTTTCAGGCTCATAATGCTTATTTACGCACGTATATTATTCCTTGAAAAATTAACTCCAACAAACGAAGAATAAATGGCTAAGATTGAATTGCGCAAAATGATAATTCGACCTTGATAATTGGATATTATTCTAGAGATCAATATAAATGTGAAACAATGCGAAATGATGAGTAAAGTACAAGTCATTGTTTAGCAATATGTTCTGATGAATTTTTTGATTGTACCCACGTATATAGGCAATTTTAATATGTTGTGACATTCTAGATAATATTTCAACACAAATTGATATATTAATATCAAAATGTTAATTCATTATTGCGTAATTTTTGCTAATACTTAATGATTAATGCGTCAGTGATACATTTCATTTCGAATATCATTGGCTTGAGATTAAAACTTTTGTTCTATTCATGTGTAAATTAAATATCATCTCCAAAATTTCACGATGATATTAAGAGCACTAATACATAATTTCTTCAATTTTATTTGATCATAAATTAATCAAAAAACAATGCAATTTGGAAAATATGTAGATTTTTGTACATCTACAAGTGTGAAAATTGCGAAATTAGAGATGATTTACTTGAAGTGTACATTTTTAAGATTACTACAGTAGCGTATTTTATTGGATGCAGCATAATTAAACTTAATTATCAAAGTCACATTACCAAATGTTCATTAATAGTATATTATGCTACAAGGACCGAACAACTGTCATTTTTGTCCAAATTAAATTTGGCTGCATTCGGTGAAGACGAGGACAAATCCCGAGGCAGAGGCGAAGGCGAAGTACGAGGCGAAGGCGAGGGCGAAGCACGAGGCGAAGACAAGAGCAAAGCCCAAGGCGTAGCTCCATGCAGCCAAATTTGTCCGTGACAATAATGACAGTCGTTCAGTGTCCGTGTTGCATACGATATTTTTTGTAACAAGTGCACCGAAGTACTCCCATTTTTAAGCTTTTTAAATAAATTTGGATGTATCAAAACTATCTTATCGATTTGACAAACAGATTTTTGCAAATGCAATCACATTACAGTAAACTAATACAATGAAACATAACTTACATGATTTATTTTATTGATTGATATTTTTCACATTTTCTGTGCTATCTCGTTCACAATAAATGCACATACTATAACGAATACATTCTATAATACAAATTTCTTTCAAATATCAATTTGACATATATCAATGAAATAAAAAAATCCAACGGCATCCTGATCCATGATCTAAAATTTCATTTTTACCCAGCGGACAAAAATATCCATTAATTCCCAGTCAACAGAGAATTAATGAAAATTGTTACCATGGTTTGGAATTGAGAACTTTCGAAGCAGAAATCAGCTCAGTAATAGGGTACTTTCGGTGTACGTGTTACAAAAACAATATTGTCAAAGATCTATACAGACTCAAGATATTTATAAGAATAACTGAACTCATACCTTTGAGAATGATTCGATCTAATTATTATTCACAAATTTGTCGCGAAGAACCAGCGTATCGAAGCCGTTAGATCAACACAAAAATACGATAATGGAGTCTTTCACTGTTTTTTTAAATTCTTTTTTCTAAAAATTGAATTCAAAATAATAACTTTAAAGTTAGTCGAGCTCATCAAAACTCTGTAGTTTCTCAGATATAATTTTTTGAAAATTTCATCACATGTCAAATTCTGTGGAGACGTATCAATTGCCTACATTTGAACACGTTATGCGCGCGCTTTGTGCGCACGGTCTTTCACATACAGGGTGGTGACTCGAAGGACGCACCATAGCGATTCCAGTGCTATTTTTGAATTGTTCAATTATTGGCTTCCCTAATTATTTTACATCAAAAAAGTTGAATAGTTTATTGTAGAGAAAAAATTTTTGCATTTTTTGACACTAATGTTCTTGATTTTACTCCACTAGAAACCTGTAAAATTACAGAAATGTTTATTGATAATTTTATTGAAATCAACAGTACCATGAGATGAAAAGCAAATGTATCCATTCAAATTTATTGTTTTTATATGTCATCAGCGTTTCATATCATGTCCCTTGGATTAAAATGTATAATTTAGAAGAAAAATTAGATATGGTTAAATGGTTTTATGGTCAAAATAGTGCTCGACAAATATCACATTTATTTAATGGTCAATATCTAAATCGATCCATTTCAGGATCAGCTGAAACTCTATTAATTGATATCTCATTTACTTTGTTATTTCATGGCACTGTTAATTTCAAGAAAATTATCAGTAAACATCTCCGTACTTTTACTGGTTTACTGGTAAATAAAAATATTAGTATCAAAAAATGCAGAAATTTCTCCTCTACAATAAACTATTCAACTTTTTTGATGTAAAATATTTAGGGAAGCCAATAATTGAGTTTTTCAAAATTAGCATTGAAAACGCTATGGTGCGTCCTTCGAGTCACCATCCTGTATATCTATAAGCAGTCCAATATTAATATTACATGTTTTGAATAATTTTAGTTCAATTTTATTAGGCAGAATGAAATATTTCTCTTGTACATCCTACTTTAATGTCCAAATGTATTTGAAAATAAATCAAGGTACCAAAATAGATATATAACATTTATAAAAAATTGTTCATATTCGCTTGGTGTTACTATACACAATTCTAGCAGCTGTGACGTCACTTAGGATACCGCGAATTGTTTTTATCAAAATTATGTATGAAAAGTGTCATGTAATCAATTTTGTCTACATAAAGATGTATAAAATTACAAAATATATTATAATAATAGGTATTAAATGGATTTTTTTTTTTTAGAAAGACCCCATGGGTTGCCATTGTAGGGAAAAACGTGCTACACAAACTAATAATATCTCCATCAACTCATTATCATTGCATGCATTCATTTTCATAAACACTGTATCAAACCAAAGCAGCAAAGAACTAAGATTATCAATTATGTCGACGAAAGTATATTGCATCAAAATGAATAGAATGAACTATCGATTATACAATATCAGATATTTGTTAAGGATTGTGTATAGTCTATTACCTATATTGTAGTAGATCCGACAAAATCATAAAGAATAGTTATCAATCAGTTGTAAAAAAAATTCAACTTCAAATAGGACGCTTTTTTGTGTATTACAAAAAAATTCTTCATTTGGTGCATAAGTAATATAAAGCCGAAAAAAAAACAAAAAATTGTGGAAAATACAAATGTCTATGTTATAGTCAATATCCGATTTCAGGTCGAAATAGTTTTGCCTAAGTCAAGATGAATCAACCGAAGCGATTCAAAGTCGATTAGTTTCGCCTATGTGTCCTGTAAAGGATATTCATATTCAAGGCCAAATTAATATTGCCTAGACAATATGTTACTAATAAAACTCGAGATAGAAGTCTGATTTAATAAATCCAATAATTTTGAAAATATATAATTACCAGAAATTTACTAAAAAAATTATAAATACATGAACATCCCTGAAGAGCACCTTATTGCGCCCGAGACTATCAAGACCTCATGTCGAGCTTAAATCCTATCTTTAAAAACTACTGCACATGGCAAATTAAATTATTATGCTAGCCTGAAGTCAAACCCTACTTTAGATCGAAACTAGTCCGATTCGAAATTATATATTGTTGCCTGCAATACCTGATCTCAGGTCAAACTAATTTAGGCTAGACAAAATTATTTTTTCTTCGGTCAAACTTATTCCAAAATATGAAGAACCTAAAACTATAAAATGGCTCATAATGGTATAATGAAAAAGGTCATTCAAGGTTGACCTAATCGTATTTTGTGAAACAGTTTGTGTTTTAGGGTAGTACTTTAATTTTTCGGCAATCTTAACTAGTTTGGCCTATATGTAAAACTACTTTGACCTGAAATTGGATTTTACCGGTAAAACAAATTCATTTCGCTTAGGCAACATTAACTCGGCCTGTAATGTGAATTTTCCTATCGGGACAAACTGATATTTTTTAGACAAAACAAGCCGAATTTAAATCGCTTTAACATGTTCTAGATTGGCCTTGGCAAAGATAGTTTAATCTGACTCCAGGCCGCTAACAACATATCGGACTTTTCTGGTAAAATCTATATAAGAATCTTAAAAAAGCTCAAAAAAAATCTTTCCAACCACAAATTGTTTATTAGCATAGGGTGTTAAGCTATATCTTTTTTGGTCAGTTGCTTGATTTAGGAAAAACTACTTTGATTTGAAACCGGGTTTTGTCGGTGTTTGCCTAGGCAATATTAATTCAGTCTATACCATGAATTTTCTTATTTAGGCGCAACTGATCAAAGCTAAATCACTTTGACTGTTATACTTTGACCTAAACAAAAATAGATACATTTGAAAGCAATTTTGCCGGTGTTTTGTTGCCTGCAAATTTCGATTTCAGATAAAACTATAGTTTGGCCTGAGAAAACAAAGTAGACCTGAAATCGTGTTTTATTAGTAACAAAATGCTGATTCATAAAAAGCTCAAAAAAAATCATATCCTCGATTTCAAATTAGTAACAGTATATTCAAGCAATTCACGGTGTAAGTCAATTTTTTAGCCAATTGCTTTGCTTGACTAGTTCAATTGATTTTTCAATAATTATTTTCAGAATATTTAGTTTCGATTAGGACGAGGCTAAATTAGTTTGACCTAAAATTAGGTTTTACGAGTATTACAAATTTATTTCGTTTAGGCAATATTAGTTCGGTCTAAATCGCTTTCACTAATAGTTTGGTATGGACAAAATTCGATTTCAGATCATAATAGTCTTTACTACGCCAAACTAGTTGAGAAATTTTGTATGAAAAAATGAAAAAAAAAAGATTAAATCATGAACTACTCTTAACAGTTTTGAAGCAGTTCATGGAGTAGTTTACGTTCTTATTTTCACCTATTACTTTACCTTACCTAGTTGTAATATGATTTTTTTTAGCAAAACAAATTCACTAATATTTCTTTGGCGAATCTAGTTGATCTAAATTACTTTGATTGAATGGCCTAGACAAAATTACTTCGACCTGAAATCGGATATTGTTTGTAACATCATTAACTGTTAATCAATAGCTTCGACAATTTATTTGACGATATACTAAGAATGTTTCTAAAAGAATACTGTAATATTTCCAGAACTTCTAAAGAACTAACTTAAAATTTGGATACGTGCCGCATAGCATATCGAACAAGTGGAAAAATGGAAGCTTAAATAGTTTTGTGTAAATATGGTTTTTTCAAAATTTTTATTTAGGTATATTATTGCTTCAGGAAAAAATTGACTGTGACACTTTTCATTGAAAAGTGATAACAAATTTTCACTAAAAATCGTTTTATAATAGAATTATCATAATATTTAAAAGCTGGCCAGATTACAATAACCAGCATTCATATTTTTCTTCTATTCGATAGATTAAACCTGTGCAAAAGTTGAATTAATACATGAATTCACGTATCGCTTGCACGGCCTTACTGACTCCGGTCGCTCCGCTTACGCGATCACCTACGCACGCGCAATCACCTAGCGATGATTGCGCTTTGAGTCGCCATAAATACGTTTGAATATTTCTTTCATTCATTAAAATGGAGGTGCGACAAATGAAAATGTTTAAATAAAATCACCATGTAATGGAATTGTGGCTCAATAGTTAATTTCAGTTGTTTACGCAGAAAAATTCTGATAATTAAACTAAGTGTGATACTATTTTTTTAGAAGAATCAATGGTCAAATCGAAATGTTTCTAAAAAAAAATTACAATCCGTTCCTGTAGAGAATAACAAAAAAATGGGTCCAGCAGCTGTCCCTATTTTCTTTGTATACAGGGTGTAGAGGTAAAGCAAGACCAAAGGTGCATCATGAACCCCAAAGGTGTGCAGTGGGTGTAGGAGATGAATCCAAAAAGCACCCAAACATCACGCTCTCGCCAGGTAGCTCATCACACATAGCTTCTGCGCATGTGCAGCATTACCCTCTCCATGTCGACAGTCTTTGAAGCTTGGCGTTAAAAAATATAATTCTCAGTATCGCAATGGATGTTGCGGTGTGTTGTTAGTTAGTGTTGTTGGCATATCCCAATTTGGTTTATTCTTTCAACAGATGCCGGTTCGAAGATTTGACCAAATTCATTTTTAGTTCGACAATAATTTTTTAGAGGGTCAATTATTTGAAGTGTCGTCTGTTGCCGAATAAATATAGGTGAGCTTTTCGAAATCGATTGTGTTACAAAAAGGACGTGTAGACATAAACCTATTAGAGTAGTATTTTGTAATATTTTATTTTGTAAAAATATTTCAAATTTTTAAAACCTGATTTCGAAACATTGCGAAATATATTTTGTTATCTTATGGGTCAATATTTGTTTCAGGATTCCAACCTCTTGCCAAACTAAGGACATTTAAACAATTAAAGACTCAAAAAATTTATTTATTCGGGGAACAATTCTTACACGTATTTAAGTGTATTTATAATTAGTGATACAGTGTGTGTTTAATGTGTTAAGAAAAAGTGCTCGCCATGCAAAACGTCCAAGAAATGTCATCATTAACCGCGCGGTTACACGAGATGGATAAAGAAAGTGACACTAGTGAAGTGGTTAAAAAGCTCCGTTTAAGTTGTCCACCTAGCCGGGAGCCTAGGAGCGCAGCGTGCGTTTATAAGGATGATACAGCGGGTGCGGGAGACGCGAGGGGTGATCGTAAGGATCAAGTGACGACTAGTCCTTCGTTTCACTGCGACAGGCACTACTTCCAAGCATCGCTGGTAGCGGATAAATATTTGCTGCTGGATCAGGTTGAGGGTAGCTCCCTTTACAGATGCGTCAATGTGCACACGCAACAAGAACTTGTGTGCAAGGTGAGAAAATTAATTATATATTCAAAACATCAAGATGACCTCTAATGTAACATTTCCTTGTCTATTTTTTCTGAAGTATCTCAAATCCTTTGATATATTATTGAAAACAAACGTTTGCTCTAAGCAATCCCGTGCAAGCGATACGCGAACCTCCTCAACGCGTTTTTTTTTTTTTTTTTAGGAAAAATGGGTATCTAGCAAACCAAGCCAAATGTAATTTTTTTGAATTAGTCTGATCAGTTTTTCACTATATTTGCCCATGTTTCACAATATACTCATTCCAGAAATTTGATGATTAGTCCCATTACTCAAAGCACTGTTTTGTTTATTCATTCAAATAAAGGTCTGATAAGTTATTTGATGAGCAATGTACTTGATTCATAGTTGACACGTCTATTCTCTGAAACTGATTCTGTTCTTGCTTACTCAGTCGACTGACCGATCTTTGCTTTCATACATAAAAAAAAAAAAAATTGCGTATTTAAAAATTACACATTACACGAGAATATGTTTTACATTGAAATTTATTTGCAGTGTCAAAATGTCATTTGATTTTTAACTGAAGCAAGCAATTTTTTTGTTGATAATAATTAATATTATGGAAAAAAGGGGGTGTGACCACATTAAAATTTATTTATCATGAAAAATTGCTGAAAATATCATCAACATATTCGATCACCACTAATTTTGCTGTAAATAAAATTTTCAGGGGTATATGACATAGAATCTATTTCGACTTGTTCACGAGTGGGGGTGCGCATAATTTACGTCACACATCATTCAGTAATTATTTTTTCAAAATCTAAATATGTGTTTCTCAAGTTGAAAAACAACAATGTTTGCTACCAGCAAAGCTTGGTTTCAATAATTTTACCTAAGCCAAATTAGTTGAACCGATGCTATTCGAGATCGACTAATTTCGCCCAGACAATATAAATTTATTCTGCTCGCTAAAAATCGATTTCAGATCAAACTATTATTGCCTAGGCCAAACTAGGGTTGATAATTTTCGCCTATGCTATATAAATTTGTCCTGATACTGGCGAAACTTAATTTGAAGTCAAACTAGTTTTGCTTCTTAGGCTATACTACTTGTAGAATGGTGTGTCTTTCATCATATAAACCCAAAAAAACCTGACTTTAACTATTTATAATAGGTTGTACAAGCAGTTGGCGGTGCAGATTATATTTGCACGTAAACCTTGCTTTGCCTAGGCCAAAGTAATTACGGAACAATTTATTTATATCATGATAAATCCAAAAAACATTATCTCAATCACGAACTTTTTATACCAGTATGTAGTGTAGCTTACGTTGATGAAACTTGATTAGAGGTCAAACTAATCTTGCTTAGGCTAAACTGCTTGAGCAAAAAATTATTTAATCATAAGCCTCCAAAAAACGCTGCCCTAATTACGAACTTAGCCTTGCCTAGGCCAAACTCGTGCCGAACTAGTTGAAAAATTATTTATTTTCATCATAAAGAACAGTAATCTCAATCTCGAACTGTCAAAAACAGTAAACCGAGTAGCAATGCCGAATTTTAGGTCATACCAGTCATGCCTGGATCAAATTAGTTAAAAAATATTATATCATCAAAAAAACTGGAACAAACATTTCTTCGGCTGCGACCTTTTTGTAGTTGTTTATATTAATAAAACTCGATTGCAGGTCAAACTAGTATTGCTTAGCCTAACCTAGCCTAGACTAATCTTAGAACCAAAAAACACAGCGTTCATCGCGAACTACTCGTTTTGTGGTTGAGGTTATGTTGGTAAAACCCGGTTGCGGATCTACTCGGGGTCTACCTAATTTCATACTGGTGAATTAATTATTTCCATAAATAAATATAACATATAAAAATATCTAATCTCAACTCTCAACCACAAACTGCTCGTAAAATCATGTTTAAAGTTTGTGGCATATGTCATGTTTTTTTGAAATCAGTATCAGGGCGAACTGATGTTGCCTAGGCAAAATTAGTCTGTGCTGAATATCTTTGGTTTGACTTACTAGTTTGGCCTAGGCTAAGCAGTTGAACACGAAATAGGATTATATTTGTATCGAGACAAACTGATATTGTTTAGGTGAAATTAATCAATCCTAAATCGTCTTGAGCTGATCATATTGGCTTAAGCTTTGTTAATATTCGGAAAAAATTTATATTGGTTGATTCGGAATTATTCAATTTTAGGGCACACTTATATTATCTAGTAGGCGAAACTAGTTTGTTTTAACTAATTTAGCCTGAAATTGGATTTTATCGAAATCAGGATAAATTGACAATTCCGGGGCGAAAGTAATTGTTTATGAACCTCAATAGGTGTTATTTAATAAAATATGATAAATGTTGCGACCTTCTGTTTTTTCAAATATTCACTCGAACGGAACACAGCTTTACTCTGACACTGACCCTAAATTGAAGCCATTAAACATGCAATGAAATTTTCTCTATCAATAAGCAGTAAATCACCAATTGTCAAACTTCACTAAACCACAATAGTTTGAGTAATAACATTTCAATTCTTTATAAAATTATTCACATATTTTTACCTTTGGGTAATTCGGGTTACCTGAAACACTTTATTCGAGAATGCCGCAGTGGCAAGAAGGTAGCGATATTCATACCTTCAACTTACTGAATATGTATTCAAATTTAGTCTTAATACTTTCTGAATAGATATGTGTGATGGATATTTATTATTTGGCAAAGGGCCTTTTGAGAGTTTTTACTTCTGATAATAATAGGGTCATTGACATGTGAATATATTTATTTTGAATTCTTTAGCTGATAATTTTAAATAACTAGATAACAAGTCGAACAGAAAGTAGTATTTTAGAGGCGCAGCTGTCTCAATCAGACATTGAACAATATTTTTTCAGGGGATGATTAGCCCCGCCATTTATAATTTGTTTAGCGCTATCGTAGTAAGCAAAATATTGCGATAAATTTAATTTAAATAATTCAATAGTTGTTCTTGTTTTGCTGTAATAAAAAATGTTATCCAAGTATTGGCAATAAAAAAACTGAAACAGTTTGGGCAACACTGACGTCAGCAACTGTATAGCATCAATTATATTTTCTTAACAACCATTTTGGTACGAATCTATGCAAGACATTGTAACATGATGAATATGCAATATCGCACAATGGCAATTACTACACAGACAACAAACAGAAACAAGTGAATTTGCGTAGTGGTTGCCTGGCAACCGATACTGTCTCGCTGAGGTCAACGGGTGACGAAATCTTTCCTGGTATTTAAACACATGGATTTGCATTCACTATTTTAATCTGATTGCGTATTACTGACAAGTCATTCATAATACTGCAATAATCAACAGAGACGGATTCAGATCCAGACTTACGAGGCTCACACCTTGGGCACCCTGTATAGTACTTATTTAGTATAAAAACAAACAGGGCACCAATCTTACTCAGATCCGCTTGTGATAATAAAGTTAGAAAATATCTACTAGAGATTGTTGAATATTTTGACGTTGAAATCATTAAGTATTAGATATTTACAAACAAATTTACTTCTTACTAAAGTATATAGAGATAAGATTCGTTTTAAATAATAGCTACTGCGTTCTTTGAAGAAAATATTAAAGAGTATTGCGTAAGTAATGACCTTTCTTCGAAATATGTAGCAGCAAAAAAAACTTAAAATAAATTTGTCTGCTTCGCGTTACACATTCATCCTGATCTAAAAATACAGGCACATTATATTGATTGCCCTATCGGATTCAAATTGATTTGAAACTATTTTCATATTTCAAAAGAATCTTGACGCAATTCTCATGTTCATATTTTCTTGCCCGGGTCACTGAGATGCAATTAGTTACTGCGAAATAACTGACAATGGAACGTCTGTGACGTTACCGGAGATGACGTCATAATAGTCTATCCGACCGCAACTGCCTTTCAATGTCACCTCTAATTTGCGACGCGTGCAAAATTTCATGCATACCGAGCACTATCACAAAATACTTATCTCCAGAATGATGTTAATTTTTTCCCGAGGAAATACGATCAATAATCGGTGATGAAATTCTACAAATATTGATTCATTTTTAAGTAATTGGTACTGATAAACGAGATAAGTTGGATGGTTCTTCAAATCAATCATGTACTTTGAAACAAATCTAATTTTGTAAAACGTCGTTTGCGTGAAAAGGGCATATTAGAAAGAAGCAGAGTGGAACTGAAAACAAAAAATACGAATCGTCTTCATATTTCATATTAGAAGGAATTGCTTTTCAGATGATTTTAAATTTTAAATCAACCCTTTGAATATTCTTTGTAAATAGTTGAACATGTAATTAATAAATAAGCCGTTGTGAATACATCTGCGAAGCTCGCTTAAAATTGTGACGTTGACTCTTGCATAGACGCCGCCGTTGCAGATATACTGACGCCGTCATCATCACGCATAGCTGCTGCCGCAGAAGCTCCCAAAAACGCTAACTCTCTCATAAGGAGTTTGTAAGGAATCACTGGATTGCTGTTGTGATTTATGTATTTCAACTTGGTTTTTCTACGACTGCTAACCGACATTGCTTCAAAATTTATTAATTTTCATTACTTTCATAAGGACAACTCAAAACTAATATTTCATGCAGTAAATCTGTAGTACAGTAGCTTCACTGCATCAGAAGTAATGCTGCATGAAATTTTATATAGATGCAGCAAAATGATCAATAAATAAATGCGCGCCCTACTCCGTCGTACTTGTAACATCTGTAGGTGTAATAAATTCTTTGATTCCTTAAGTGAGTAATAGTTTTTTATGCAATACGAATCTATCTCATGCTTTCGTTACCACCGGATTTTCTGTTATGCTCCAAATGAACGAGTAAATTTAAAGTCTAATTCACTTTAAAAAAAAAAAGTATTTTTGATAACATCAATTTGAGTTATCAAATGCGTAATTCTAGTAAGAAACAGGGAAATGTGACAATTTCCAATTACCATTTTTCATATGTAAACATCTAAACAATCGTCACAAAATGTAAATAAGAAATTTACTATTCACTGAAATAATCTGGGAATTACCTGCGCACGTAGAATTATGCAAATTCGAGAAAATCTCCACGATTAATTATTACAACTAAATTTGACATCTGGCAAAGTAGAGCCTACATTGATCATCTTTTAAAATTCAGCATCCCCAAGTGCTGGGACCTGCTAGCGAAAGGGTCACACATGAGAAAGGTCGGGAGGTCAGCATCCCTGGACCGGATACAGGGAGTAATCTTCGTTCTCACAGGGTGAGGATTTGCAGTGCTACTTGCTCTAGAGCTGATACAAGATCTATTCCAATGCAACCGGTTTGATGACATTGAAAGTTTTCGTAGCTTACAGGGGCATAGTGCGGCCTTTGAAATCTTGTAATATTTAAGCAACTGAATAAAAACAATAATTTTAACTTTACTTGAATAAGACATCAAATTGTAATACCAGACTACATGCAAAAGTAGTCCATTTTGGTTGCATTATCAGAAACAGGTAATCCGATTCAGAGCTGGGCAAATTACTTACAAAAAGTAATTAATTACAATTACTAATTACTTTGACAAAAAGTATTTGAAATACTTCAAAAATAAATACTACAAAAAAAAAAAGAATTGAATTACTAAATACTTTTGTAATTTTAATAAGTAATTTCAAATACTTTTTCAAATACTTATTAAATTGAAAAGCGAATATATCTTCAAATACATGAATATAATGCAAAAAAAATATAATTATAATAAAGTAAACAACTATCATTTGAATAATATATTTCTATTTTCTTTCAAAACTACTAATTTCTCGAACAAATCGTCCAATAATGCATGTTTACTAAAATAAAATTGCGAGGCAGGGAGTAATATGACGCATTTGTTGCCCTTCTCCCACATGAAGCTTTTACAAACACGTGAACTTATCCATATATATTGCTGAAACTGATGAAAGTAACTCAAGTAATCCAAATACCAATAGTTTCAAATACTTTGAAGTAATTCAAAATACTTTATGTAATTTAAATTACTGTAAGTAATTAAATTACCGAAAAACAATTCCTTTTTCAAATACTCTCTAAAATTCGAAAATTAATTGAGTACAATTACTTTTTTCTACAAAGTAATTCAATTACAAATACTTTTTGGGGAAAAGTAATTTAATTAGTAATTAATTACAAAAGTATTTAATAACTGCCCAGCTCTGATCCGATTTCTAACTAATTTGATTCTAAGGAATAAAGTTGCACAGCGTGCTTGCTAAAAAGCGCAAGTCTACTAATTATTCTCATGTACATCAATTAAAAAATACACTTTGGTCATCAAATATTTAAAAAAATATTTTATTAGACATGACAGGTAGGGAATAAGTCCCCTCAACATCTGAAAGGAACTGTTTGAATTATTGGTGGTTTTGGCTTAGATTGTACAGTATTTTTTGAACAGTACGTTTATGTACAGTTTAGTGAATTATAAAATTACAGTTGATATATTCCGTTTCAAGTACCGTAGTATATAGCAGTGTAGAACTTTCATCAATTTGAATTATAAATCAGAGATATATTCTTGGGATTTCAGTCAATTTTAATTTTATTTCTTTTCTGCTTTACAATTTCGGCTGCACCTCAGCCATCCTCAAAAGCGAAAAACAATGATTCATTTCGCTTTTGAGGATGGCTGAGGTGCAGCCGAAACTGCAAAGCAGAAAAGAAATAAAATTAAAATTGACTAAAATCTCAAGAATATATCTCTTACATTATATACATACTAATATTCGGAATAAAATTTAGAAATAGTAACAAAATAAGTAATGGAGTATGTGACCATTTTTTATATTGAGTTTAATTATTCCTGACAAAAATTTAAAAAAATCTAAATCTTTCAAGAAAACAATTATTGAATAAATCATTACGTACATTATGTTCATTCCCACTCATAGACAAATTGGAAAGAGATGGATATAAAGAGGAATTCCGCGTGTTTCTTGTTGAATACAACTGACTCGATCAACCAAAGCGTTCAATATTAATTGTCATTCAAAATTTTATTTTATTAAAAACTCCGCCCGCATACAGATGTACTCGAGATGTACTTTTTGAAACAATAAAAAATATTTCTTAAATCACTGTAGCACCGGGCTAACAGCGGCATCGTCTGCGAGAGCCCTGTGCTTTCGTATTCTGTTGTTTCATTTTGAGGTTAATCAATTCAATTAAGTTTCTCTTGAAAATATAATGATTGGTTACAGCACTCGAAAACACGCAGGCTTCACCCGCGTTTATGGTAGTAATAGCTTTACAAATATTTATAGTCATATCCTCTGAACCCTGCAAGATATTGGAATGAAACATACACAAAAATTTAAGTTAAAATTTCTGATTTGATGCCTGAAATTTTCATTTAAATTTGTTGAGCCGTTTTGGAGCCTTACAGACAAACAGACAGGCAAAAATTCTAAAAACGGTCATTTATGATTGGACGTCATTTTATAGCAGTTCTCTCTTAAATTTTTATTTTTTTTTTTCCAATTTCCATAGAACAAGGAATTTTATGTTGATCTTGCTTATATTTTTATTCATGAGGAAAAAAAGTAGTGCTATCATGTGGCGCTGATAACGCATAGTTCGTGGCTCATTTATACACGCAAGTTCCGAGGGAACAATCGAAAAAAATATTCACGATATTCAAGACGTGTGAAATGACAGTTATACGACTTTGTTTTTACATGACAGTATTTGGACTGGATAATAGAAATTATTTCTACTAGTTGAAAAAAAATTGTTTTTATGTGATTAATAAGTGAGAAAATTTCTCCCTAAATAATAATCCAAAGGGAGCAAGTTGCACATGATTAAAATTCAAATATTCTCTTGCACTCAGTCACACGCCACTAACATTTAATGCATAGAAATGTACAGTATGAGAAAATCATTACAAGCTAAGGGAGTCTTCGACTCCTACAGAGGGTTGTATTAATCTCAACAGTGCAAATCGCAGCAAGAGCACTTTACATTGCGTGTGAATACGCGATTTTTGATCTGATATTACGAGGGGTGGACGTGGACATTGGGCTGCGTAGTCAAGGGTTGCTCAACAAATAGGGGATGTATTTTCACACGATTTTCTTGCGATTATTCCATCTTGTTTTCGGTGATTCATTAAATGATGACAAGCGGAGAGAAATAGCATCTTTGTGTGATCTGCACCTGAGGTATTGTGATTTAAGGTGCTGTCTTATTAGACTGAAAGGGCGTAGACCGTAGAGAGATGAGAATGATCAATAATGTGTTGGCAACAAAAATGGGAGGAATGAAATATAAGAAAAAATTAATAAAAGAATTATTATGCTAGCGACCGTTTTTCTAATTAGTATTGAATTCTTGAGAAGCTTTTAATGAGATTTAAAATTTTAACATATGAAAAATAAATTTTTTGATTTGCTAAAGTAGCATTTATTTATTTCATAAAGATACTATCTCCACATTTCGTTTTTGGCTCTAATATATTGTTGCCAACAAAACCCTGAGTCAATACCAACACGTTGCTTTCATAATAATTTTCTTCCGTCTCCGGTGTCGAGCTGTTACCAAGCAACGCGTTTTTGAGAACAGTCAAAATTATCACCTACTTTGTAGATTCTAAAAAAATGTCTGAGGTATTTAATGTGCATTTATTATTCGCAGAATTTTTTGCCTTCTGTATAATTATGAACGTAATTAAAAACAGTTTATTATAAACAATAAACAAACATTAATTTGGTTCACAACACGAAAAACTCATTAATTTTTTATTGTTAGTTATTTTCAAGGAGTAAAAACATATTGAAAACAATTGATGATTTTTTCTGTCTGAATACGTCGAATGTCCTTAGAGTTCGGCCTTGTATTAGAATGATATAATTTTGTTACACAATAATTAGTAATGCAATACTTGCTAGCAACTTGATTTTGTTCTTATTTTAATCAGTATTTATCACATTTATCGTTTTTCCGATTTTTATAATTAATAATAGTAAGTACTAAAAATTAATTTCCGTTTTGCAATAACGTACAAGTGGCCTAGACTGAAAGATAAATCCGAAATCGTCACCTACATCCGAATATAACACAATCATCGTCTTTCTCAACTGGCACATATGTTTTATCTCTTTTGCACTGCCGGTATGAATTTGTTGTCCATCTTTGTTTTCCACGTGTGTCAGTAGGACATGGCCTTCTCTCTGCTCCACGGCATGTTTATTTGTGCTTGCGCACTTTTACATACACCCAAAATATGTTGAAATGAAATTCTCAATTTTCACAGATTGTTTTGACTGTAAAATATTCCAGTCATTCATATTTTTAGGAGTTTTAGCCTATTTAAACTTCTGGAACTCATTTAATTTTAAGTATGATCGCTTTATCCAATCATCCTTTGTTCTTCAAGTGACCTTTTTAAAATTGTTTTGTATAAATCTGCATAACAAAAAATACCCCTATTTTTTAAATTGTTGAAATATTCATAATTTCCTACTCGTGAACCAGAAAGAGATAGATGAGACAACTAATCAAATGTGTCATATATTATACACGTCATATGTCCTTGAAAATTTAATTTTGATCAAAAATGGTGACATCAAATATATTTTTGATCAATTTTCTTCCATTTTCTAGAATAAATAATATACTTCTGGAATTTATTAATACTTTCCCTCAATTTGATTTCGAACAGGAATATTTTTTTATCAGTCACATTTTGGGCGCCATTATTTTAATTGATAGAATTGCAAAGTTTTTTTTTGAGTCTTTTTGTCTGATACTTTTTGACACCATTGTGACTTCCGGATGGAAGAAGATATATTTTCTGGATGTTCAGGTATAAGATTTTCAGAGGATAGGCACGTTTCAAAAATTCTAAAAAAAGGTTCAATTTTTTATGACGATTATTGCAGAAGAAAAACTGGGAAAATATTAAACTAATGGTAGTTGAGAATATTTTGAATATTGGGGGATGTTGTCTACGGTCAAATATAATGTAGATATTAATGAATTTCCAAAATATGATATTATCAATCCAAGGGAATGGAAGGAAGAGGCAAAGAAATAATAAATTTTCACTGGTTTTAATGAAAATGAAATTTTCAAGGACATTATGATGAAGATAATATCTTGCCACAACTGGAAATGAACATGATCTACGTCACACTATTCAATAATTATTCTCTAAAAAAATTCTGGTGTTTAAATAATTCAAAAAAATATGTGTACATATTTTTGTTATGAAATTCAATAAGAAACAATACAAACTGCTGTAGAAATTTTCCTAATACAAAAAAATCTTATTTCCTGTTTGCCATCGGCAGCTGTACAAATCAGAGGAGATATAATCTGTTTCGAATGGTCCTGTTAGAACCTGTAAATTCTTAATTGCAACATCCAAAACTACCTGGCGTTTCCGTTAGGTATTCTTGAATGTGTTGCTTTAGCAGTATTTCGCAAGTCCATCTTGCTTTTATCGTTTGCGTAATATTTCTTCACGGTGGAATTTAAGCTTTAGAGGTGTGTATCCAAATTTTCAGATCGTCCAAATATTCATAGTTTTTGGGAAAATGATTAGAAAATATTCAGCTTATACATAATCTGCGTCATTTTTTTCAATAACGGTGGTAATATATTTGATCGTCTTACAAATGATAATTTCTTCAGAAGAATGTTGAACTGCATCCCAACGTAGCAGATGAACTTTTTTAATGACGCTCACAGTGCAACATCTTTTTTTTGGGTGCTTAATTTCACCATATCGTCTTTTGCAAAGACAAATGCAACTTCGGATGCAGGATCAACGAAGCGGCAAATGAGTTGAGGTCGGCTCTTTCCCATTGACCGCGCAATGGTGTCAAGTATTACTGGTCCATAAAAATAGTGTGCCCGTACTCAAGGTCTATCCACATTGTTTTTTTTCTACATTTTTCTTGCGTTGGGTTTGAAATTCATTTCGGAGAATTTTTAGCCCTCTTTTGTAGTAAAGGTTGTTACTTTTATGGAATTCTTGAGTATAATATTGATTTTGATATAAATAATCATTAGGTAATATTTAATTAGTGTAATATTGGTTCATGAAATACCAACTATTAACATTTACCTTATGGTAAATATATAATAATTTACAGTTAATTGGTTGCATAAAACGTGCTGTGCTCGGGGAAATATAAAGATATACAGGGTGTCTCAGAAAAAATATTTTTATTGTTGCGAAAAATAGAATACAAATAATATCTCCTAAATATCAGTACAACGTTTTTATTTAATTGCATATGATATTATTTTACCTAGGAGGAATAAAAAATGCCAAAAACATATTTAATGTTCAGTATTTTCATTAAAAATCAGATTTTCAAGGACAAATGGGTGAAACATAATCTGCGTCACACATTATTTGACAATTATTTTCTCAAAATCAATTACCTGTAGGTATTCTCTTCATTTGAAAGAGTGCTTCTTCCAAAAATTGATTGCATTATCTTTATTTCATAGTTTTCACTTTCCACTATAGCACTATAATTATTTATTTTAATTTTTGTTCAAGTAATACTTGAACTTGAGGGTGCGGTGAGGTGAGAACACGGACATATGACTGTTTGAGTAACAATATTCTAGAATTTAAAATATTATAATATTTGTTTCAAAGATTTTTCTGCAAAATGTAGGGAGAGTTTGCTTTCACCTGTATTACCAGCACATTGTAGCACATCATGATTTAAAAAAATTATATATGATTTTTCTTATAGCCTAAATTTCCTACGTTATGTAAAGACTGACTGTTCATGTACGGAGAGCTAGAAAAAAAAATTTTTGATTAGCAATTTTGCTGTATGTCCTGTTTTGATGAAAAAGATTGTTAAAATCTTAAAAATTTCTGAGAAATTGCAAAGTGTGTATAAGTATTTGATATTATAGTGCGAAAAACAACTGGGCAAGGTTATATTAAATAATTCTTCAGAAAACCTATGTTTAAATAATTATGTTATAAACAAAGATAATGTACCAACATAAACAATATTTCAAAATATTACTTTTGAATAAGTACTTTTCATTATTGCCTAATATGCTATGTGCACATACAATATTACTGTTGTGAATTATTGTAATATTTCAGGAAAATTGTGTATTACATTTAACTGAACCACGCTACTTCACCGAAAAATATTTATCGAAATCTCAAAGCATGGACTTTTCTTCCTCAATTCTTATTTTTGTTCAATGATGGCTTTAGGTGGACCGAGAGATCAAAAAATTGTAGAATCATCTAAATCTAGATGCTCATGAATGCTTGTTACTTCAGAGATTTCGTAAATTACCATCTCCCACAATTACTGAGCTTGAAATCAAGCAGTTTGGGCAAACTTACGAAACAGCAGCTTCCATTTAGTACTAGTTTCAAATTGACTATTTGATAGGTACATAATTTATGCATGTACAAACTCAAAAAATACCTTTTAATCTTCATTATTTAGTGATTGACTGACAGGAGGTCATGTGCTGTACCCTAGAATAATAATTTCATCTTAATCATATTAAAAAAAATACACCAAAAGTAGACAAATTTTCATCCAATAATAATAATTCACTCTAATAAGCTTCAAATTCGCGTCAAACAAGTCATTGAATGAATCCCGGACAGACTTGACAACTGTACATAATAGTAGTGACACGCACGGCTAAAGTTGTAACTTAATTTTTATCCACTTGAATAAACTTCAGTTGCCATATCCCTAATGTCATATATATCTATGGGCATTGTTTCACTTGATACAAGTAATTGAATAATTGAATCTTCCACAATCACTGAGCTTGAATTAAAGCAATTTGTGCAAGCCTACGAAACAGCAGCTTTTATTCAGTACCAGTTTCAAGTCTGTAAATAGTATAGTTGCTGAGATCTCAGCGTCACGCCAGCCAGCTAGCCAGACAGTCAAAGTGAATATAATAGCGCTTTTTTACAAAAAATGGAAGAATCATCTAGATGATGGAAGCGCATTTTTGACAGCTCATGAATGCTTGTTACTTCAGAGATTTCGCAAATTACCATCTCTTACAATTACTGAGCTTGAAATCAAGCAGTTTGGGCAAACTTACGAAACAGCAGCTTCCATTTAGTACTAGTTTCAAGTTGACTATTTAATAGGTACATAATTTATACATGTACAAACTCAAAAATACCTTTTAATCTTCATTGTTTAGTTATTGACTGACAGGAGGTCAAGTGCTGTAGCTTAAAATGATAATTTGATCTTTATCAAAGCTATATAAAAAAATACACCAAAAGTGAACAAATTTTCATCCAATAATAATAATTCATTCTAATAAGCTTCAAATTCGCGTCAAACAAGTCATTGAATGAATCCCGGACAGATTTGACAACTGTACATAATAATAGTGACACCCGCGGCGAAAGTTGTAACTAAATTTTTATCTACTTTAATAAATTTTAGTTGCCATATCCCTAATGTCATAGATATCTATGGACATTGTTTCACTTGAAACAATTAATTGAATAATTCAATTTTCCACAATCACTGAGCTTGAATTAAAGCAATTTGTGCAAGCCTACGAAACAGCAGCTTTTATTTAGTACCAGTTTCAAGTCTGTAAATAGTATAGTTGCTGAGATCTCAGCGTCACGCCAGCCAGCCAGCCAGCCAGCCAGACAGCCAAAGTGAATATAATAGCGCTTTTTTCGGAAAAATGCGCTAAAAATGCGCTAAGAACTCATTTATTGGCCAGGAATCATTCGAATGTAATTCTGTTTCTAAATCAAAATTTCAGTCATTAACATACTAACACGAAATTTTACATATTTATATAGCATAAGGTAATACAGGTTGTAACACAGCCCCTATAACAAAAAATGACAAATGACTTGAGAAATTTGATGTGAAAATGGAGAGTAGTCAAAAAGTCGTAATGGATATCCACGACTTGAAACAGTTGGATGGCAGACCTTTCCGTGCAAAAAAGTGGCATTTAGGCGGAAATACATCAAGCAAGGCCCGACCAAGAAAATTAAAATAGAACAATTGTGCAGCGTCATGAAATCTCGCGTAATTTGAGATTCAAGAAAAACGAAAATATTCTGTGGCCTCGCCCGCTGTTAAGCTTGACGGGACAGGGAATCGGAAATCACAAGTCTGCCTGCAAAATTATAATAAATTGTATTAATTGATGTATAAAATTTCCACTATAATTAATTTTCATGTTTTCGGTGAAGTGGCATAAATCGAATCTCCGACAAATTTCCTTGCAATGACATAATGAATATAAATATTTTACCAACCAATTAGTATTCATGTGTTTCAAAATGTTTAAAAATTGATCTTACAAGTCAAATAAATTATGCAAGTAAATAATACGTCATGTTTTATTAGTTGATAAATATTCATTAACTATGGGTTTTTCTTAGAACATATAAAATTTTTGTAATGTTACGATTGACATTTGTGTGGCGCTGGTATCAGTTCATATTTCATTTGCTTATAACTTATGTCAATGATGAAGTCATTGATATATTTCATGCATTTTTTTTTCCTCTTGAAATTAGTTCTAGTTTTCTTTGCACCATTTTCTTGAACAATCTTTAGTCTTATATAACTGTTTAAGAATATTAGGCTTTATATGTGGAAAACTAGATCAAAGGCTGAATGTACTGGATAGTACATAATCATATCTCAATATCTGATCCAGCAAATTTAATTTGTATTTTAGATAATAAAATTTTTTGATATTATTTCCACAGATCTGGCTCATGTTGCGGTCTCTTCATTGTTATCCCCGAAATAAAATTTAAACGATTATTAGCAGTAAAATTTGCTTATAAATAAATTCTAAATTGGCAAGGCCCTAAAAATGGAATTTGGTATTTGGTACATTACATAAGTTTTATAAATTCTTCCTGCCTGAAATGTTATCCTGATTGAGACACGCTGTGACCTTTAGGTACAGTATTTAATGAATATACCCCTGATGAGTGCGTACCGCACCATCGAATACCTATTCAGTCGAATGTCTGCTGCGTTGAAAGTTCACATCGTTGAATACCCATTGCGACTAATTTACCCTGTGTGTCAGTGTCAGTATTTCAACCGGCGCTGCTTCGCACCTAACTAAAGAGCGGGCTTCACCCGCTCTGACCAATTTGGACGTGGTACGTACAATGTTTATCAAATTGCTAGTACAGTCATTTGTTCTTAATGGGCACTCACACAAAGCAGTAGTGGAGATAAATTCGTCGCAATGGAAATTCGACGGTGCGGACTCTGCCTCTGATCTGTTGTGAATATATGAAATGATTGGAAAACTCCTCAAGTTGGGATTTCAAAGCCAGGGCCCCTAGTGTACAAGCCAAATGATGAATGTCACTGAATCAGTTTTTTCTTTCAACTTGACAACGTCTACCTCCGCAGATCAAATTCATATTATGAAAATAACCTTTTATATCATCGGTTTTTTCTGGCAGAATATAAGTGATACATGCAAAATGCCTGCTTTATAATTATATGGAGTATTGTAACCTCTGCCTGCGACGTGACACTAGAACGCGCGGCTAATTCACGTCGACGCGCTGTAACAAGTGAACGCGTTGGTCGACAGAAGATAACCACTTTTTTATGAATATCTCAGCAATATTTCATGCTGTAATTGATTATTATTTAATTTGCAACGCATTATTAACATCAAAAATTAAGATGGAGATTTGTTGTATGAATCTAATCTTCAATGATTTGATGTTTACGTTATACTAATTTGACCTTAGAAAGGCCAAATAGCATTATTGGTCAACATCTGTCTTAGACATACTTTTAAATTAGTCCTGGCTGTTATTTTTCTCTATTTTTGCGTCTGAGCATTTTTGATTAGAGTATTAATGGAATGATGCCATATGGGAAATATTGTGATTATGCCACAAAGATTTCAACAATTTTAATTATTCTTGAAGAATTTTGAAGCACGCAGTTTTGCTTCGTTAGAGAAGATTAACAGAAAATTTACATTCTTCTGTTTTAATGTATACTAATGGTTTTTAAGGGTTCTGTACTCGAACCTTATATACAATATTTTTTTAGGCGATCATAACAATAATTGTGTTTCTATGGCTCCTTTTGCGGTGAAGTGAAGTTTCGCTTTTTGGTACTGATCTGTCAAATCTTACTTTTTGGGACTGATCTGTCAAATATTACTTTTTGGGCCTGATTTGTCAATAACTACTTCATAAACACTTCATATCTACCTATGTGGGCAGCTTGATGAGCTCTTTAAGCAACATTTTTCTCCGAAATACATATTATATTCTTTCGTCAACCTCTATAGTTCTTGTAATTCAAGAAATTCATACGCATTTTACTTACTTGTTTACAAATGTCAACTTGATAGAAAACAATAAAATAAAACAATTCCAACGGCAACTAAGATTCACAATTGTATTGTTTCAGAAATAAATCGACACCCCCATCGAAAAAAGTTGTAACTCATTTTGCATAGTTCTGAATAAAAACCAAAAAATGGAAAAATCTCCATTAAAAAATTTATTATAAAAAAATATGCAGTTTCATTTCTTCTTGGGTAACTGCATCCGATAAAATGGAATATTGGCTGCTCTTTATTATATTATAGCGCTTCTAAGTGCAAATGAATATGAGATTCAGTAAGTTACAACCTTATGCTGTAATAAGATTCTCCGAAAAACAAGGTTGTAACTAACACTTACGGCTTTATTACAGACCAAAAGAATCAAAAGTCTCAGGTTCTGTCATTCGAAAAGACTTGTCAAGTAATTAATTTCCGATAAAAGATCATAGTTTAGGTATATCAGTTTTGAACTTTCGCTTTTGATGTTTGAATGCTTAACTTTATTCCATATGATTTTATTGTTATCCGTGCCTAGTTGAAAGTTGCTTTGTGTATTCATAAATTTTCTAAAATTGAGAATTACACTTTGATTTATCTCATGTACAGTATACGGTTTACGTGATATTTTAGCACAGCGAATTATTGTAATCCATTGCTCGGGATCATAAACAGTTTGATGTTGAGTTGGATTCATTTTTTTCACACTTAAGCTTACAAAACCTCTAGAACAATTTTCACAAACGAAGCTGAATCATGAGCTGACAACAGTTTCACCTTAGACAAAACAAAAAGTAACTCAAATGAAGTGATTTCTAGTGACAAACGATAAGTTGTTTCTCAAGAAACGGTGTGCATTTTTATCTTTACGTTAAGAGCCATGGGAGGAACAAGGCTGTATCTTGTATGACGTCTTTATAACTGCTGAAAGGCAAAAATTGAATGATAATGAAGAAGACGATACATATGTTACAACTATTTTGAAGCTGGGACAATTTTTTCAAGTCGATTTACGCCTTTGTACTTTTGCGTATTTTCATAACGGTGAGATGTAGAGATACCTTTGTAGTACTGCCATGTACGTCATTATTTGCTGTGTATGTCCGTAATGAAAAGTCAAAATGAGTTTAAGTTGACTTACAGCCTTGTTCGATGGGGGTGTCGAAATAGATAAAATTTTGTGATTTTGAATTATTTCGTGACGATCGTCTAAAAAACGTCGTGTGCACCTCGGCCTACAGTACTTTTTTGGTCTCACCTGAATTGCAGCCTCAGCTACGCTTCGGCCGCAAACAACAGATTCGACCAAAAAAGATAACCTTTACGGCCTTGATACACAAATAACTATTTATGGAGGACTCCAAGCTATAAGCTCATATATTTATGCCATGTATGAGTTATAATTTTTTTTTCTTTTAGGTGGTGACTCGCGACAGTAGTAACCTCCTCACAGCACACTATCGCCTGGACGCATCCCCTCACGTACAACCCTTACGAGAGGCTCTTTTGGGCGATCGTTACCTTTATCTGGTGTTTGATCGTGCCCATGGGGACCTTCATTCGCATGTACGTCAACGGCGTCGCGTCCGCGAACCGGAAGCTAGACGTCTTTTTCGTCAAGTCGCGGAAACGGTACGCGCATGTCACAGAGAGGGGATTGTTTTGAGGGACTTGAAGTTGAGGAAATTCGTCTTCGCAGACAGTCACAGGTACGAAATACACTTCTTTCTTTTATTTTATTAATATTACATTAATTTTACTCGCATTTTTGACCCTTGTGTCGCATGTTTCCATAATTTTAAGGTTTTTGCATCAAAAATATTTATTTAATAATTCAAAATAATTTTTGGAAGACTCAGTCTTTTTCACGCTATCCTTGTTTACATCAGTATTCAAAAATACCCCTCGAAAAGGAGTAGCATGAGTGAGAGTGAAAGGTCCCGAAATTATATCAAGTTCTAAGGTTGTTAAAAAGCCATAAAATTCATATCATTCAGAAACAATCAACAACAAGTAAATTCTGATTAGATTCACCCGCATATCCGGCATTCGAGACCATCAATATCCGATTTATCTGATTGCGGCGGGTATCATAAACTTGTCAATCTCAATTCGTTTCGAATTCGTGACTCAATCGTAACCTCTTTACCTCATGTTGGTATGAGTTAGCTAGGAGGTCATCCTATTGTTGTTTTAAAAGGGGGTCGAGTTCACGTTTCACAATTGGCAACGGAACAGCGCGTTTAGAACAATTATCCGCTTGCGGAACCGTGCAAACGATGAGTGTCGTCATTATGACTTCTTCGGAAAGAAACGCGAGAGTTTTTATGGAGAACTGAAGAAAGTAGAGTACTTTGAAATCCACGTCCGGTTGCTTACTTTGACGTACTTCTAGGATCGAATGAATATTTAAAATAAATTTTAAAAAGACTGACATAAATTCGTAGAGTACTATTATATGGGTGCCTACTATTTGAATATAAAGGTAGTGTTAAATCTGTCAGCAATTATGCATAATTCATTGTATTGCACGACCTAATTCCTCTTGTATAGTCAACTTCAATTTCAAGCCATTTCAACATAATTTGCAATACTCAAAAATTAATGTCGCCATAAACGCTGTAAATTGCAATAAGTAATATTTGCAATGAGTAACATTTAAGCTCGAGTTTAGCGAATTTTAAAATCTCAAAGCCAGTGTAGGCGCCTGATTGTGGGGATAGGAGAAAATACAGGTTTTGAGAGCGTATCTCAGTAGCTATGGTTTAAAAGCATGGTGCTCGTGTGTGTGCGCAGGTGAATGTGTAAGGCAGACAGCCAAGGTCATGCTCAGATCGCAAAGTTCGCGTGCGACGTACTCATTTGTCTCGAGAATTTGTATTTTTTGTCTGACGAGGTGTTTAAATAAATTGCACATTAGATTTGCTTGAAAGATTTCCTTTATAAGGAATCAGCACTTCCAGAAACTATTTTTGCAACATTTTCTTTCTATTCTTGGGCAGGAAGGATAAAAATAGTGATAAAAGGAAGAGATAATAACAGTATTACTTAAATCGGGTTTATGGTCACGAGATGAGCTTCCAGACTTTCGCCGCTATCTTAAAAACATTTTGAACTTGATTTTCTCGTTTCTTGTTGCCCGTAGGCAAAAAAAAATTCAGACAAAAAATGCAGAGGATACCATTCTGCACAATTTTTATCGTAATCACGAATTCGTATGATTTATATTTCGGGCGTCAGGAAGCATAGGAGCTACCAAAAAATCATTTTTCCGCCATTTTGCTCCATGAAGGTCGTTTATTTGAAAAATATCTTACATTAAAATAGTATCGCGAAAGTAAAATGTCATTTTGTACACCAACCAGAGACTATTTTTAGTTTAGGTTTTATACATATCTGAAACAAAAGCTATCATGGCACGTATAGCAGCGGAAGAACAATTTTTGTAGCTCTTGTGTCCTCTGACGCCCGATAAATAAACAGTACGAATTCGCGACAACAAAAAATGTGCAAAATGTTATCGCTTACTTATTTGTTTCTAGAAAGTTGACAAAAAATGAAAGAAATCAATATCAAATTTTCATTCATTTAAGCCTGGAAATTAATGTGGTGTGTGATGAAGATATCCACTTTTTTATATATTTTTTTTTATCCTTAGCCTAGGATAACGTCTCACATTGAAAATTAGACTAAAAGAGTAATCACCTGATATCGTGGAATTCCATTCCCAGCACCGGCTAAACTGTGAAGTGCCTGTAACTCAGAGACTTTTTGCAACAATTATACGATTAAAGCTGATTGTTGTAGATTTTTTTGAGCTCTGTTAAATTCATATCCACATGTATCCGAAAAAACGACTATCATGGGGCGATAACACTGGAAGAATCATTTTTGGTGTTTTCGCGCCCTCTGACCACCATATTACAAACTATCCGGATTTGCGATAATAATAAAAAGTGTGCGAAACGTTATCCTCCACATTATTTGTCTAAAAAATTTTTGTCTACGAACAATAGTAAATGAAAATTTTTTTTTTCGCAATATGGCTTCTGTCTTTTTGGGAAGAGTTTTTGCAAGAATGTGAGGTTTTTCGACAGTTTAGCTGTGCTAATAGATACTAATAGTCCTTTAAATTAAAAATTTGAAGTTGTCTTGTTTGATCAAAAATTAGAATTGTTTACCAGTTGTGAATACAATGATATCATGCGTAAAGCGAAAAATCTCTTCAAAGCTTTTGAAATGGAACTGTAAACAATTTTGTGGTAACTGCAAAACATGTTTACTTTGCTTAATTATGCAAATATTGTGTCACTGAATAGAAGATGATATATTTTGAGTAGTGATAACTTATCGTTATTTTTTTTTATCAACATTGATAAATGTTATCCATTATTTCCTTGCTGCGCATTGTAAAATGTCATATAGTACATAATCTTTTTACAGTCCAATATTTCTATATTTTGACAATTATTTAGCTCATATCGATGATATTTAAAACGAAAAACATGAAATATAGACGGATGTTACTAATATGAATCCATAGAAAAAATAAATCTAGATTACGGATTTGAACTGCCACGCGTTTACATTGTAGGGTGTGAAAAACATGCTGCGTTTGCCATGCTTACCATAAGTCTGGCGGTGGCCTCAGAAAAATTAACTTCTGCCTATTATCCTTAATTGAAACATAATGTAAAATGCAAGATTGAGCAGAGAAATAATTTATTTTTGTCGCATTTATAGTTCTACACAAAGATAAATCTATTCCAAATGTCAACAAGACTTATGAGTAATTTCAAAGGAATCCAATCCGGAAATCTATTTAAAACCATCCCTACCAAGTCTCTTTTATTTATAAACAAAGTTTCACAAAAACATTTTCTAAATTCTAAATCTCAACTCCGCTTCCGTTTCGCACATGTGTGCACATTTACCTCCATTCAACTATTGCCAATGTACCAAAAGATCTCGTTTACACAATCAATTTCCGTCTTAGAATTCCAAAAATGGTGTCATCTCTTTTTTTAGGTAATGCTTTTAGATTCGGTTCATCTCTCTTGCAAAGGTATTGTTGTCAAATCCGCTTTGCGGAGGTATTTATTTTAGTTGGGGTTGTTGCTTTGACCGGAAGTGAAAAATGACGTTGTTTGGTTTTGCTTTGTTTATTATTTATTTGTTGAGCGAAGCAGTTTATCAGAAATATCGCTGCACTTGTTTTGCTGATAACCATTTGTTTTATGGAGTAAACAAAATGCTCATGAGAAATTAGTTTGGTGTTCATAGACATAATAGTGCAGAGGTGAATGTACTTCGAACTAGAAAATTAATTCAGACACCTTGATTTTCTTCATTTTTTGTAATAATTTGTAAAAATTTGATTCCTGTTTATTATCTGGGTTTAATTTTTAATGAATAATAATATCACCAATATATAAAAATGCTGGATGGAGCAATAACATTGGAATATACAAAACAGCCCCTTGAACAGGTTTAAAATAGGTCGTCTTGCGAATGAATATATATAGGGTAAACATTAATCCCTGTATTGTGCCTCAACTACAATACTTCATCCAAATTTAAAAACATTTTCATCTTCACTGAACTTTAATGCACCCCAAACAATTTAATTATCAAACTCCTTTCTAAATCTTTGGATAGAACTCAGTATGGTTGCTAGTAATTTGAATCCATCTGAACGATCAGATTAGGCGTTCAATAGTGACAGAATGGGGTCATTGCATATTTATAGCATGGTCTCCGCTTCGGCGTGACCTTTGGCCGTGACAATATGACCTTTTCGCGCATCGTGTTCTGGTGCTTTAATGCAGACGTAGCGTCTGCCAAAATGACCAATCAAAGTCAAGGCTTAGAGGATTTAATACATCCAATTTCAATAAGTTGATTGATTATTTTTCGATATCATCTTTTTGAAGTGGGGTGGAACCAATTTTAAAAGCTTCCAATACACGGTTCATTTGTATCACATACGAACCCCTATAATTTTTTTCAAGACTAGGGTACAGTTCTGTGTGTGGTGTATACATTGGTTGTAAACATAACTTGTTGACAAGCGGACGCAACCACTTGAAACACATGTTAATCCTTCACAAGGGTTGCTTGTCATGGATAATCTGATTTGTATCTTTCACAGTCCACAGATCATATCCGTTTGTCCTAATTAGCTGACGATGCTTACAGAGTTGAAAATAACAAATAAGGAGAGTTTGCATCTTCGACCGATCTTCCATTAAAGAAATTGTGACGATTTCACATAATATGCGATATAATTCTTGAAGACAGGAACACTCCTCTTGAGGAAGTTCAAGCGTAAATAGTTAAAAAATATTCATAACTCAAGATTAAAAAAAAAAAAAATGCTCAAAAAGAGCAATAAATAAAAAATAGAAAATCCTTATAAGATACTATATTGAAGATTTTTTTTCCTGATTTATTTCTGCTCGTTTTTGGTCGGCAATGTACCTCATTTTATTTTCTGTTTTTAGAACATATTCAATAATGGTTTGTGAAAGCTAGAAGCATCTCCAATCATTTGCATCCACGCTTGAATCTCCTTAAATGTTGTGCTAAATATTACTACAAAAGAACTTATTCGTCTCAAATTTTGACCAACGAAGTAAATATCTTTCCCAGGCACAACTTGATAAATATAGTGTGCGAGTGAGTAACTATAGAATGTTCAGATGTGGAAGAGGGAAGAATTCGTAAAAAACAATAGGGAACAGAGCTCTCTCAAAATTATAATCAACACATTCTTAACTATTCAAGAGCACTGCTCACAGTTCAAATTTTCTTCCATGAAAATGACTTCAAGTGTACAGGTCAGTTTGATTTAGTTCAGGCTCGTACGAACTGGAATTACTATGCGGCAGGATTACGCAGGCCCAGAATGCAAAAGAAAGGGAAGTTAACGAAAAAAGCTAAATATGTTCGGGCACTTGTTTAATATGAGAATATCGACAACGGATTATTGTTCGATGTTTAAATACATAGGACTGGACCTCAAAATTCTATGGGCCTGATTGGATCGGGCTTCAAACTTGCCGGATCGAGTTGAGCCGGGTTTTAAAATGTTAGGAGCCGACATAAGTCGGGCTTCAAAATTTTACGGGTCGAGCCTCGGTTTTTTTGTTTAACAATTGAGACGGGTCAGGAGGGCCTCATAAGAATAACGGACTTGAAAATAATTGGGCTTGGAAGGGCCAGGCTTTGAGATTATGGTCCGTGGAGACCACTAAACTATCTAAACTTACTTTAAGTGCGGCAGTCTAGCAATTTAATAATATAATAAGTACATTCTGCTTTTAAACTTCAAAACAATAATAAAAAATGTTTTTATAGGGGCTGTGCTCTATTGTATATATTATTTTTGCGCACTTGAGATTATAGCACAGCTATGAAAAATTGATAACCTAATTTTATGTGACATGAAAATATTTGTATTTGGGCCTATGTTGAAAGAGTTTAATTTTTTTCCAAAACAAAAGCTATGTTAAGCTTCACTTTTTTTCTATAACAAAAAAGTATAAAAAGTCTTGCAACTTCAGCTGCCGAATCTTAAAATCACAAAAGATAAGCATTCAACTTTACGAATTACTCTGACATCCGTTCCTTTCTTGACTTCCTTTAACAGATCTGCAATTGGACACACGATACGATCTTATTCCACGCGTCCCATCTGTCGGATGTGTTTGTATGAAGGCGGTCCTTGACAGACGGACGAACATGCGAAGAAATGATTTTGAAGTCGACTGTCGCCTACAGTTCCTCTTATTCCCGGATGTGTACTTTTATAGCGACCGGAAAGGATTCTATAAAACGGATGAGTAGTTAAATAATGAGTTATTCATACGTCCACATCTGCCATTATTAATGAAAAGTGTGTGATTGCTTCGTGAACAGTATAAATAGATACATTGCATCAAAGGTTAAATATTTACACTCGAAATACTATCCCGATAACTTTGTTTATCTTGCAGGAGATAATTGCAAAGTAGTTGAAATATCTTACGGTGGGTGTGCAATAGTGCAATGTGTCAAAGTGCACTATTGCAATAATCTGGCGTGATCTGGTATGACGTTAATGCATTTCCATAAAATTTTATGCAGAAAATAATCACTCTTTCATTACTATCTACATTGTATATGAAAATATCCATGAAAAATTATAATATATGCAACAAGTGTGAAATTCAAAACAAATATTCGAGACGAGGCTTTTGATGTACTGATTTTAGAGCAGAAGTAATCTCGAAATTCGCGATATTATTCATGATTTGATTTAAATGAATATTTTTAGGACCACCAAATTCAAATTTAAGATATTTAAATATGATTCGACCTAATTATCAATTATAGAAAGGTTGCCAGGAAGTAGCGACTCGAGGACGTTGAATAATTCTCACAAATAAACAAAGATTGTGCCAATGGTGAATTTTGTTTGTACACCAAAAGTAAGTAATAACAACAGCTCCATAGTCCACGATAAGATAGGTAATTCAATATTTTCATAATCAGTTCTTGAGATGAAAATTTGTCATGTCTGCCTTCGAATATTATTTTTGTTTATTCTGTTAAAATAAAACAAGACATTTTCTTTTAAAATTATGAATTACCTAAGTGGTAAGTCTTTCAGAAAAAAAAAGAAACATATTTGACTCGAACAATTCATTGTAATGAATTTACATAAATTAATACAAAAGAAATAATTTTTGTCATACAAATTAAAAATGAACAGACAAGAATAATAAGTATCTAAAAGACAAAAGGAACAAGCAAATAGTTAGAGAAGGAATAGAACACAGAAGATGAAGAATAGATTGTTGAAGAAATCGTCATAAAAAAATGTTCATTGTACACCATTGATCAGGCAATTAATTTCTAGTCCAATAATATTTTGAACAATTGTTTAAGTTCACTTTTAAAATATTGCAATAAAAAATTTGGCAATTTTGACTTCAGTTAAAATTAAAAAAAAATTATTGATTAAATGGATTTCCGTACAGTGACTTCATGAACCTTGAACATGAGTAAGAGCCTCTCGCCTGTAACTTGCATCGCACCCACACTACGTAAAACAAATCGAAGAAAAACATACAAATGTGCAGTTCTTTTGTGTGAATGCTGTCTGGCATTCAATGACGAATTTCAAATTCTTGGGCGTGTCTGACATATACGTCAGAAATTTCCATAAACTAAACCTTCAACCTAAATTTTTATTACATCACAGTAAGACGATATAATTTTTCTCATTCCCACAAGAAGTCTTACCCTTACCATCCCTTACAGAACGTCTTAACAATAGAGGGCGTTTTCAAGACAGGAAAAGACTTGTCTAATAGAAGGGTAGAAATTTTCTCATCACGCAGCTGGCAACACCGCAAAGCAGACAGGAAGCAGGTTCGAATCCCAACCGGAACAGCCTTACATGACCAATACGAAATACAACAAACATCGATTTGGCTTTTATTTATTCATAACACGCAGTTTGTCTGTCCGGCTGTCTATTTTTGAAGGTCGAATGTTCTGTTCATATCAGGAATTGATGTATTGACGAGCAGGATGCTGGAGATAATGATAAATTAGAAAAATAATTGATCTCAGAATCTGAAGCACTCGAAATATGATCCAAAATATTAGCAGTGATTCTTAAGAGTACCAAAAAGTAAGGAATAACTATTTTATGCTGCTTGACTGGAGCCAACTGGGCTCCTATTGTAGATCAATTTTTACTACAATTTTATTTGGCTACAAATGCCTGCTTTCAAATTGCCAATATTAAAAATTAGTACAAAAGGCTTCAGCTCTAATTATTAATAGTCGCAAGTCTATCCATTTTTTGACAACTAAACAAAATTGCGATCAACCAATCCCTTGCAAAATATACATTGTTGTTTTTGTTATCACAGGGGCTATCTTCTGAAACTATAAAAACAAAAGAAAGTTGTTTTGACTGTAGTTATTGCAAAAACAACAATTTTCTCTTTTATTTTTGCAATAACTAATTACCGAATTTGACATCTCAAAATATTTTTTTTAGCTAGATTTAAAAACACGAAAAATCGCAAATTTTGAACTTTGAAGGCTTGTAATAAATCCTTCCAAAAACGCTGGGAGGGATCTTAGATTTTCTTTTTTACTGCTCAACAGCGGCATCTCAATCATCCAGGATCACCTAACTTGTTATAAAACTACTCCCCATCTAAAAATTTCTCGGGATTTTTTTTTCGGTTTTCTAATCTAATGTACAATGTTGGCTTCAAATGTCCATCTAACCGTAGCGCATTATCTATGAATTATGGTCGGTCAAACTCGCTATCAAGTTAACTTTAAAAGTATAAAACTTTGAAATATGTTTCCGTTTTAAGTATCAGCGATATTTAAAAATAGTTGATAACGCCGTTGAAAGCTTTACCGATAAGCTCTTGATAACCCCATTGCATTATTTTTCCCCATAGAATGATCACTGACTCTATTTGGTTATATTTTTCTAATTTGTAAGTTGAGAAAACAAAAATATGTGCAACGATATTGAAATAATGATTACAGTTTGTTTCCATATTTCAATTGTTTTTGCAATGGTTTTATTAACTCATTTTTAACATGTCACGGACAAAAATATTACGACGTTTTATTACACTATGTAATATTGCGTATTACTTTATATTTCTTTATAGCACTGGGAATTAAATATAGAAAAAATAAACTTTTAAAAATAAATTTGAGGATAAGTAGTAGAATTATCTGAGTGGGCTATTTTAGTTGCCACGTCATCTCTTAAATATTTTTGTGCGGGGTTTATATACGGGATGATGAGTAAGGCTCTGTAAAGGGAAGCAAGTGGCGAGTCATCAAGGGTTGTGAATCATTCGATATATGACTAACTAAACTAAACAATTGGGGGATATTTCTAGTGTTATTCATCATTTAATCTGAAACTCGAGCCTCTGGGCAACATATCTGTACTTATATTATTCATGCAGGATGTAATAAATATTTAAGATTTATCAAGTTTGGTAAATATCAATAATTACTGCCCTATAATTATTGAGAATATGAGTCATGGTTCATATTACTAAAATTTTTTTTGAAATATGTATGTTCAAAGTAGTACCTCTGAACAATAGTACATCCTTCCACTTTTTTGAATCTCTCAACCGATGCTCTTTCAGAATAATAATGATGATCAATCTCATCCTCAGACTGAAAATTTCTACGATGTGAATTTTTTTAATCCAAAAATAGCTAAAAATCTCCTTTTGCTCCAATCAATTGAGTAATTTTTCTTCAGTCAAAAACAAGTGTTGTAGACGCCGTTTGTGAAGCACTTCAGGCTAACATTTTTCAGTGTACCATTGTCGTTTATCCATTCATTTAAATTGTATCAGACCTGTACTTCTGCAGAATACTGCATATATATTTCATGGCTTACTGCTTCTTAATTATTGTTGGAGTTTTCCAATTCTTATTAATCCATACACGACTCTCCTGACGTGTAGGTATATCAAAAAAGGGTATATAAATTCCATCACCTGCCCGATTTTAGAAAATAAATGTAGTACAATCAAATCGTCGAGATTATAGGGACGTCCTAAGAGAAACCGCATTGCTGAATTTGCGATGATGAAAACTAGTCTAAATCTAAATTGAAATGTTTCTCATAATTTTGAAAATATTTGCATTCGCTTTTACATCTAGGAAAAAACTTTCAACACAGAGGTGAAAATATATTCCTTTTTTTTCCCAGAATTGCAGGCTCTGTAAAGTTGATACCTACCTGAAAAATTGGAGAGCGCTGAAGGTAATTGACAATTCACCATCCAAAAATGATTCTACAGAAAAATTCTAATTGAGAATTATGTAGAGATTGGAAAAATCCACTAGAATGCCCTAGTGCGTATGTTTTTCATCTTATGGTTCGATTCTGTCTTCATTATGCCGATAATAATACAATTGAATTTATTATTATACACATTTCATTTCTTTTCTATTGAATACCAATGATTTTCTTGTTGTGGCATACGAATAATTTTTTTTAGGTTGTCAATTTTTTTATGTTCATTTTTTCCATTTTATTATATGCAGTTGATGTTTCGCATTTTTCAAAAATGGACCGAAACCTGCGACGTCGAGTCTTTGTAGTCGTTTTTTTTTCGTCGTTCTCCATCAATATTTGAAACTTGTTGCCACAATTTTTCAAATAATCAAGCAATAAAGTCCAACCTTCCTCCATCTACAGAGCGGCACCGCAATTATGTGTGTCACGTCAGATAGGCCCATATTTGGAATTGATAAAAACTCACTGAGTAGAAGTGCTTTCGTTTTTGCTGATTTGCGCTTGAATCTCAAAGTTTGTGCTATTAATTAATGTAACAATCGATACTGGAAATGAATAAATAAAAATAAACAGCACAAAATTACATTATTAATTCGAGCACTACGTGTCTGTACTATAATTGATTGAATATTGTGATGAATAGTGGAGGATTACTCTTCTTAGATAAAATAATAGCTTAAACTTGAGGATTCGAGCACAAACCCAGTAACGTGACACACATACTGCAATTTATGTGCATTTGCAAGATATTAGTTGGAGCAGAGTAGGAGACGCGGCGCGGGTTCTAATTTCTAATGTCGTTTTGACAGAAGTTCATTTCCCATCTATTGCTGAACTTGCAGATACATCGACACACTTTGAAATTTACTTTTGACTGCCGAAAGCACTCTTTTCTCAATCTCTTCAAGCATTCAAATAGTTGGTTGAAACTGTTTTGATTATTGTCGCTATAAATAGTGAAACATATGAACAAAAAACTAAGGAATCATAAATTGAATATTCACAATCATTTGATCAAAATTTCAAAGAAAATGTCATTAACAAAAATAAAGCTCTCTATCTGTTTAGTTTCAACATTCTCCCTAGCTCCGTCAATCTTACATTTTATCGATCAGCACTTTTTTTAGTTGTTTCAAGCGTTTGACTAACAGATGGCAGTTTTGTCGTAGCAAGCACCTTAAGTGTAGGACAAACTTTCATGCAGTATTAACTCTTGGACTGTGGATTGAAAATCGTACGCACTGTGGATGTTTTCATAGAATTTTTCTTTTATATAATTTTCATTAGAAAACTAGAAAATATGATATTGTGTTCCTTTAGCACAGTGTAACTTCCTAAGTATTGATTTAACGAAACTGTGAATCTGACAAAAAAATAAGAGCATTTTATTTTAAACATTTTTCATGTTAGAATATTTTTCCTCAAATGTACGGTATTCGAGAAAACCCGATTTGAAAAATCTCAAGAGAGAAATACCCGTAAATTTGAATTCAGGCTGTTTGAATATTTTCATGACGCAAATTGACAAGCCAACTTTTTTTATATACTTATATGAATGCATGAATTACGGCACAAATTGCTTTATTGTCTTTACCGATTATCTTCTCAAGCTTCTCAAAGACATCAAGTTTTTTTATCGGTAACAGTAGAAGGCATCCCAGCTTTTTTTGGTGCTGTTTAATGATATTCTTGATATCAGCAATAAATTGTAGTCAAGGAAGGCGCTTGTTTATTAAAAACAAAATCTAAATTTTCTCACTCTCACATACACTTTAAATCGTTTTAAATTCGTAAAAGTTATTAATCAAAAATGTTTTGTAATTTAAAATAACGGCACTTTGAATAATTAATAAACTAAGATTTGATTACTCTTCTTCTATTATAATAGCGATATCCTCGTGTTGATCGGAAAAAACATTTTTTTTTTCAAAATTTTGCAAGATCATGTTCCCGAAACTGAAGCGGATGTCTAAATATATCGCAGGCAATTATTTATGGAGTTTACGAAAGCATGTTGAAAAACTAAAGTTAAAATTAGTCTATTTCAAAAATATTGCAGCAATTTCTTTTTAAATAGTATCTAAATGTACAAGCATTTACAAAAGAGTCAAAAATATTCAACATTGGAAATTGTCCAAGGACTTCTGAATGTGCTAACAGCTAACATTGAAATGCAACTTTTTCTATTTTAAACTAGAATAATAATCGATACGATATTTCGTCATTTAAGTCACAAAATAATTCTGAATTCGTTGAAAATTGAATCAATCAACCTTGAATTTTGAAATGTTAGTACGTCACAAACAGGTATGAAAAAAATTAACTGATAAACAAGTACGCATCAATAATGACGAAACACACTTGTTTGTTTCGCAAGTTACTATGGCGATTTGCAAAACTCGTTGCTATTCGCCTCGACGCCAAGGTATAAACAACTATTTTGGCAACACTATTTGTAAATGGCAACGTTGATTTTATTAACCAACTTTCATTGTGAAAAATTGCTAATTTTTTGTCTCTTGTTTCAGGTACGGTATATTGCCAGATTATTATGATAATTCTATCGGAATAGTGGTAAGTTATTTTGAATTTGGCCCAAAACATGAGTCATCTACAATTATCACATAAGAACAGAAAACAATGAAATAACTTAGAAGTTCATTGCCACCTACGTACCCTCATCGTAAATCTTTCTAATGCACTTTTTGTCTTTTTGTCCTAAAAGTCGATCATTGCCTCTTGAAAGGGCAGCAGATGCTTATACCTGAAGGCCACGTCTTCACTCGCTCAAATAAAATAAATGCTTTCACCTGGTAGCCTTTACACCTTAACGCTTCTTTAATTTACCTGACTTGCTGTGCTTCACGGCTGTCCACTAACTTCACTGTGCGTTTTACATCTGTCGTAAATTATTTTCATTATTGTTCAATGCTTTTTGCTCGATTCTCGATAATAGCTTTCAGCTTGGAGCTTAGTTGACTTTTGGTGGCAGCAATTATGATAGAGCTATACCACAAGATAATAGATTTTCTACATTAATAGACAAATTTGAATTTACATTATCTTTAGAGGATTCTAACAATAAAAAAATTAAAATGCGAGTGTGTAGGTCTATCCATGGCATGGTGATATTTCAAAGTCAATTGTTCACCCTTTTTGTTACAATTTGATATACTAAAAATTTTCCCAAAAATATTCCATCGGTTTTGCGGTCAGACTAGCGCCACTATTAATCATTATAATTAATCGAACAAGATTACTGGATTCCCGGGAAATTAGTAAAAGTCCCAACACATTTTTTCAGAGATAACACATATTTTTCCGCATTTTTCATAATCTGTAAACTAGATTAATATTTGTATGATATTTTGTGGTTTCCCTTGTTGCGTGTGCTGATAATATCATGAGGTTAGCATAGATATTTATGTTGAAATAGGACGCATTCTTTAATTTTAAAATAGCAGACCTTTTTGAAGAGATAATCTTACCAAATTTTTACCTGGATATTAAACCACATTCGGTTTTTAAGTCTTCCAGAGCTGGATTTAAAAAAAAATCAACGATGTGTACTCCTGCTTATAAGAATAATTTTACAAGTAATCAACTTTTAATATACATTTTTTAATTATAAGTGGTGGAATTTCTATTTTTTCTAAATATTTTGACTTGACACGTCTCCGTTTTTTGATCTGTTCGTATGAGGACCCGTTACAGGTCGCAATTCTCGGCCGATTCTGATGATTATTTTTTCTATCGATTGAATAACTATCAGAATAACGCCTGAGTGATTTTCATCATGATTTACCAATTAGTTTAATTTCTAGCAATAATTTTGTACGAAAACTCAATGATGGCGTGCCACAGTTGGTGAAGACTGCGAAGTTCACACTGTTGACTCAGGCTCACGTCTTGTATCCACAGTTTTCTCACATTTTTATTTCACGTTATGATTTCCAAATATCAATCTATTAGTTTCGGATTTTTTTTTAGAGCATTGTAGCTATTATATTGTGTACACCGCACAGCAATATGTGTTCTGTTATCTACTGACCAGCGCACCATCCTCAAATTTTGACGATAGTAATACATATCTATTATTTAGATAATTTCACAAGTAATCAACTTTTAATGTAGCTTATTCGATCTAGAGAAACACTCTTCAAAGAAAGGAACTTTTTTCAATATCTTTAAATTTCTATTACTAGCAGGCCCGCCACAGTTTCGCACGGAGAGATAAACGTTAGTGTCTCCGCTATCTTAATTATTCATATTCAAATTTATCATACTTGATTTTTATATTTTTGTGTCACAGATCCATGCCCCAAGTTTCACAGCGTGATGACCTGTCTAGCATTTTCCTCTCTTCTCCGACATTATTAAATTTTTTTGGAGTAATCGAATATTTTTCTTTTTGTGGAAATACAAAGGAGTTCGATATTACAAACACGAAAAAACTGTGCGAACGCTTTTATCAAAACTTGATTTCGTTAAATTTATGAATTGAACAGTGCGGTAATTTGTTCACTTCGGTATGTTACAGGCTTACAGGCAACTGTTTTGGGCTACTCATACAGCGCTAGGCGCTGACTTGTCCATATTGTGTTCTCTTTCTATCGCATGGCACAAATCTATTCTATGTTCTCTTTCCAGCACAAATATGTAAGAAAGCAAATCAAGGAAAAAGTGGTAGAATATGATGGAAATTAAACTAAATATTAGCCTAAAACCATCCTTAAATGAATTCTTATCAAATGATAAAGTACCTGTACCGATAAGTACAGTAGTTTTCAACTGAATGCGTCACAACTTTTTTTGTTATGCTATTACATATGATCTTGCTTTTGGAAAATGACTTATATCTTCGTTAATTAATTTATTCGTAGGAGGTTGCAATGCTTGACCGATTTTGGTGATAATTTTTTCTGTCGATTAATCAACTATCAGGATAGAAACATATTTATTCCCATTAATTTATTGAACGGTTCATTTTCAATAAATAATTTTCCACGAACACTCAGTTTTTCCGTGAACGACGACTGAAAATATACAAGTGCAAGTAATCAACTTAATGTAGTTCTTTGGAAAAAGTAGTCTTTCTCTAAAGAATGATACAATTTTTTATTTTTACTCATACAAAGTAACAAGTAAGTATTGTGGAACCGATAAAATTCACCTATCGAGATTTTGATGGAAATATCCGTTTTGAGCATCCCTGAATCCATTTTGACTATTTTTGGCTTGATGTCGGTACGTATGTTCGTGCGTGCGTTCGTACGTGCGTAACTCGCAAATCTCAAAACTGGTTGAACGTATAATGTTGAAATTTTGTATTTAAGACTGGTATAGGGTCTAGTTGTGCACCTCGCATTATGGTTCCAATCGTCTGTAAGTGCACTTTACTTAAAACAATTTTCGAATTTTTCTAATAAATCCAGGATTGATCAACCATAGGATGTTGAAATTCAGTATTTGAACTTGATGTTGTATCAGATTGGTTATCTGCCATTTTTGTAAGAATCGGCCTGGCCAGAAGTGCACTTTACTTGAAACTTTTTTTGAATTTATTGCATAAATATAGAATGACCCTCTATAGCATATTGAAATTTCGTATAAAGAACTTCTATAACATCTTATTGTACATCTTGCATTATGATTGCGATCGGCTAAATCGGAAGTGCACTTTACTTGAAATTTTTTTTTAATTTTTCGCATAAATCCAGAATGATTGATTAGTCGTAGGATACTTGAATTAAGCATGTGGAATTGCTGTAGCATCTAAATGGTCATCTTCTATTTTTGTAACAATATTAGGCACTTTTATAATATCTAGTTGTACACCTTGCATTATAATTGCTATCGTCTAAGCCGGAAGAGCACTTTATTCGAAACATTTTTTGAATTTTCCGCCTAAATTCAAAACGATTGAAAGTAGATTGTTAGAATTCAGTATTTAGGACGATTATACCGTCTAAGTGCTCATATCCTATTTTTATTGAGATCCACCGAGCCGGAAGTGCACTTTACTTGACAGTCTTTTGGAATTTTTCGCATAAATTCGAAACGATCAGGTGTAGAATATTGAAATTTGGTATTTCAATCTGCTGTAGCATCCGAATGATTGCCTACTATTTTCATAACAATAGACTGAACTGGAAGTGCACTTCAGTAGGAATTTATTTTTTAATTTTGCGCATAAATTCAGATCTGTTGGTAGTCGTAGAATTTTGGAAATCAGTATTTAGGAATGTTATAGTATAAGAATAATGGCCTACTGTTTCCATAGCAACTGACTTGACAGATTCTTTGAATCTCTTGGGTAGATCCAAAACGATTATATATATCCAATGATATAATATGATCAAACACAAAATCACATGGTATTTTATATATCCAATGATGTACAAGTAAGTCACGTGATGTTCACGTCAGATTTTTTCAATATCGGTTATGATCTAAATTTACCCTTGGAAAATGGCACGCATTTTCATTTGTTTGTCTGTTCGTATTTGAGGACGCTACAGGTCGTTAATCTTGACCGATTTTGGTGACTACTTTTTTTATCGATTGGTCAACAATCATAACAGAGTCCTATTGATTTTTATAATGATTAATCGCCAGTGAGCGAAGTGATATAATTTGTTTGGATAACGCTTGTTTCTAGGCTTATTAAAATATCAGCTCAGTCATAAATTCATGAGTCAGTAATTATAAACAAAACTGCAATAATCCTGTTATCTTGATGAATAAATTGACATCAGGCAACAAAAATCCATACTTTACACCTATTTCATATGGACTTATAGAACTAGATTATTTAAACAGGAAATAATAGAATCTAAATCACATCTGTTTATTCTAACAAGCTGTTTTAATCTTTGACTATATCAAGTTACTAACAAACTACTAAGGCACATTCACTTAAATGTTTCAAGAACATCAAAAAGCAATCACCAATCTGTTTCCTTGGTAACTTGAGATATCGTTTATCAGCTGTTGTGATTCACTTCCTATAATTTGACACCCGCTCCTCCTACTGTTCTTTAAAGCTACCTGGAGGAAGATTTGACCCTGGCCTAGGCCAACATCTGCTTTTAAATCGGAGGACAATCATAGTTTAGGTTGTCATGTCTTAGATAAATGATAGACTAACATCTGTTTTTGGATGGAAATGAATGTTGTTAAATGATGGAATAAATTAAAACAAAAAAAATAATGGTGTCAAGTCTAGAAGGTTACCCATTCTCCGTCATCTCGTTGCAGTGTTACTCAAAGAATTGGGTTAAGGTTGCAACAAGGCGACATATCATTGTCACATTGCCACCTCTTAGGACACTGAACACACCAAGTTTTATATCTATCATTTTAATTGATAATACTTGTAATCTTGTTGCAAGATTAGCTAATCATATGCTCTTTTCATTCAAAATGTCAACATTTAAAAGAAGATGTTTGATAGATTATAATATTTGATGATACCGTGGCATTTGCCAGACCTTTTCGTTGTTAATTTATATATTATTATATTGCTCATTAGTGACCTGAAACATCTTTTGAATGAAAGAATTGATATCTAACGTTACTAAACGTTTTTTAATAGACAAATCAATACATTAATCACAGTAATCAATAGTAATGACCATGAATTATAGTTTTTGTACTTAGCATCGACACTTACCCGTAGAACAGATCGACGCTAGTTGGCTTATTAGACAATGTTATACTTAGTCAAGGCGCCGCGTTAACGACCCATAGACTAAGATTAGCTGAGAGTACTTAGCCAAAAAATGGAAGACATTACTACCGTGCCAAACAATTTGATGTTGAGAAGCTAGACAAGAAATTTCACTCGGAATAAGATGAATTTAGACATCACCTCCAACATTGTGATAAATTATCGAATCAGTTTGTCTAAAAAATTAGTTGTTAAAAATTATATTTTACATCCAAGGAAAGATGTTGATCTTTACATTAGTTGTCAACATCTCCAAGCGTTGTTTGGTAACTGTAAAGATCTGTGCATAACATAAAAGATTATTGAAGCAATCTTTGAACTTTCATCATTCTTTCGCGAATATTCACACACATCAATATCATTCAGATCATTTGATCCACTACTAGATTTGCTGTAGGAATCTCTTAATATGTTAATACGAGGTCTGTTTAATATTTGACATACAGCTTATTTGTTTTGTCCTGGGAAGTTTCTTTTGGGACATTCTTCAATGCAAGTGAACGAATTCTTCTTCCAGCACTGAAATTCGATATTTTCGTCTTGAGGAACAATAATTGCGAATACCGTTTCGGATTAGTGAAATTCAGGTTCCATCAAGTAAATAATTTTTGTTATGGTACAAGAAGTATAATAAGAAATTCAATCGAACAAGCTTTCTGACTTTCTTAAGATTGCTTCACTTGTAATGCAAAATGACGTAAGAGCATCAAGATTCATTGACATCTTTTGTCGCGGAAGAATCATCGCCTGTAGCTTCCTTATCAACAGGACAGGAATCTTACGCGTGTTATGCAATTAATTACTTTCTTTGTAAATCGTATTACCTAAGGATCATGTGTGATCAAACATATATTTTTAATAATTGAAGTTGGTGATCGCGGTGAAAGCTAAGTAAAAGTTAACCTTTCCGCGGTGTCATCGTCTTCGTAAACTCTACTGATTAAAAGAGTAACAGTTATCATTTTCTTTACTTTCACTACGCTATTTCATAATTTACTGCTAATTTATAGCATGAGGTATTTTAGAATTACTGAATTACTTCTCTATTGTTTACTGTGGTTTTTATAAGTAAATCATTTTGTATGTTGTGATTGTGAGGTATTGCACAACGAGGTAATCACACAGCCTCAGCATTGCGGTGCAACGATCTTTTACGGAAGAGAAAGAAGTAGGAAACCTCTTATTATCAGTTATATTGCAACGTTCATTGGAGTCTTTGAAATAAAATTGAATTGAAGAAATTATAACACTAAATTAATATAGGTACTAATGATTTAACTAAAAATTTATTTGGAGATATAACAATATTCATTTAACACCGTATTTATTTCCACTAGTCCTCACTTGATACGCCACTGGCTTCCTCAATAAATCAACTGTTACTGTTAACCATGTATGTACCTTTATATATTTGGCTGTGCGGCATCCAGAGTAGCGTAGAATATTTCGAGAGAGCTTGTACATTATTATTGATTTTGAAGTGTAAAAAAGAATGCTGTGATTTGAATAATAATCTATCCAACTAGACATGTAGGTTATTCGTCCATTTAACTAATTAGAAATGTCGTTCAGAAAACAACCTTTGTTTTGACTATTTTCGTTACTAGGGCCGTCTAAAAATACTTTTGAACCATCTTATTTTCATCTGCTATCTATCTTTGGACGACTGTTGGGATGTAACTAGCCATAATTGAAATTTCTATCATGGTAGACATTAAGTTCCAGCCAATTCGACGAGTACCTTTCCAATGAAATACAAATTTTATATTATTATATCCTTTTGAGCTCCTCTAAGAAGAATATTCAAAGATATTCAAAGTGAAGTCGGTATGTTAGTCGATGCAGCCACAGCGTTTGACTAACGGGCTAAAATTTGGTATAGTCATATTGCAACGTTATTCGACCGTAACAGAAATCGGTTCACCGGAAATAGGTTACCAGAAGCTAAAATTGAAACTCTGGTCATGAGAGAATAGAAATCCTGATCCCCACAAAAAACCGGTCATTGAGATCAAGCTTAATTAGGTAGATACTTTTCTATAAATTAATTTTAACACATTGTTGTTTACGACAAAAACTGGAATAGAATCCGGGCGAAAGGTCCACTGGTACCACACTGTTTCTTTGATAACTTCCATAATCATGAAGATATTTACTTGAAATTTGGTATAGATAAGTAGATTTGAAGGTCCCATTAAGCCACACTTCCTCAAGATTGAGTTCATGCAGCTTCTTGAGGCTTCTTATAAACGGAGAGCTGGCTACATAAAAATGCAAGGTATAAGGAGCATTTAACACATAGTTTCATTGATAGTTAAGCAATTATCACCAATAACTTTTAATAATTAGCCTTATAATTTTTTTTCACAAAAGTTAATGCCTCTTTGATGCAGTCTGCCAGTACTTTCTCTTCCTCCAAATCCTCTGCCAATAATTCTCCGCGTTTCGTTGCAACAAATACTTGACAATTCTATAATTTTATTTCTGAACTCTATCATTTTATTTCTTGTGAAAATTCTTTTTGATCGTCCACCCCTGCCTTAATCTTCATAAGCGCGCAGGCAGATTGGTCACTTAGTGTTCGAGAACGGCAATGGAACTTATTTAGCCACGAATATTTTATGCTTCTTATATCTTATATTTTCATGTAGCCAGCGAGTTCTACAAACACTCTCGATTTGTTATACAATTCACGAGAAGCCAAGCGGACATGTAAAGCATGCTGCATAGCTCTTTTTGAATTCATAAAGCCTGTTGCGTGACAACGGGAAACGGTACAAATGAATATGTGTATATAAACTAATTTTTAGTTTATTATTGTAACAAATTTTGTAGCCTAAATTCAGTTTTTCTGTGAGTTCATGTTGACAACACCTGTCACTGATCCATTTACTAAGTAATTTGTGATGTCTTAATGTCAACTTGTGTTTTGTGCTTGATAATTGTCATGTCATAATTCGTTTACACATTTGTTGCAATAATAATTATTGTCCTGATTTGTAAACTCTTTGGAACTTGGCAAATTTCATTATAAATTTTAGATAATAAAATGTGAAAAGTGAAATTTTTCAGATTCCCATTTGACTTTTTCATCACGCATCTGGCAGATGTTAGAATTGCGGTTTCTTCATTGTTATCTTCGTTATGGAATTTTAACAATTATCGCTCTCTAGAAGTTTTAGTTCTCCTTAAAATCCTGCGATCTATTTAGTTTTATAGAGAAAAATATTTATCAATCACGTCATTTACCCGGCTACCGGTGTGGCAGACACTTAGTGCTCTTGGTAGCTTCAGGAAGTAATATTATTTTGATTAATTAGCAATTTTTAATTCAAGACTAGTGTAACAACGAAAGATATCAGAGAATATTGATGGAAACATTGATGACGAGAAGTACTTGAAAAGTAACGAAAAAATGGAAGAATCATCTAGATGATGAAAGCGCATTTTTGACAGCTCATGAATGCTTGTTACTTCAGAGATTTCGCAAATTACCATCTCTCACAATTACTGAGCTTGAAATCAAGCAGCTTGGGCAAACTTACGAATTAAAGCAATTTGTGCAAACCTATGAAACAGCAGCTTTTATTTAGTACCAGTTTCAAGTCTGTAAATAGTATAGTTGCCGAGAACTCAGCGTCAAACAAGTCATTGAATGAATTCCGGACATATTTGACAACTGTACATAATAATAGTGACAACCGCGGCGAAAGTTGTAACTAAATTTTTATCTACCTTAATAAATTTTAGTTGCCATATCCCTAATGTCTTATATATCTATGGGCATTGCTTCACTTGAAAAAAATAATTGAATAATTTAATCTTCCACAATCATTGAGCTTGAATTGAAGCAATTTGTGCAAACCTACGAAAAAGCAGCTTTTATTTAGTACCAGTTTCAAGTCTGTAAATAGTATAGTTGCTGAGAACTCAGCGTCACGCCAGCCAGACAGCCAAAGTGAATATAATAGCGCTTTTTTCCAAAAAATGCGCTAAAAATCTGACTGAGAGCAAATGCGGCACCCATTGTATTGTGAAACCGACAAAATTCACCTATCGAGATTTTGGTGGAAATATCCGTTAAGCATCCCTGAATCCATTTTGATTATTTTCGACTTGATGTCGGTACGTGCGTGCGTTTGTTCGTTCGTGATTCGCAAATCACATAACTGGTTGAACGTATAATGTTGAAATTTTGTATTTAAGACTGGTATAGGGTCTAGTTGTGCAACTCGCATTATGGTTCCAATCGTCCGTACCAGGAGTGCACTTTACTTGAAACTTTTTTCGAATTTTTCTAATAAATCCAGAATGATCAACCGTATGATGTTGAAATTCAGTATTTGAACTTGATGTTGTATCAGAATGGTTATCTGCTATTTTTGTATGAATCGGCCAAGCCGGAAGTGCACTTTACTTGAAACTTTTTATTAATTTGTTGCATAAATCTAGAATGATCAGCCATAGCATATTGAAATTTAATGTTTGAACTTGTTGTAGCATCAAAATAGTTATCTACTATTTTTGCATTAATCGGCTGAGCCGGAAGTGCAGTTTATAAGTATAACAGACATTCAGAGTTTGCCGTATAAAACAATCAGTTTAATTGAAATGATAAGGTAGGCAATGATAATCTGTTGTCAATTTTTTGATTTTGTTTGACATTTTATATATCAAAATATTATTAAAAGTATATTAATTATAATCTGGAGTGACATAAAACTTTATTGAATAAATTTCTGTATATATCAAGTGATGTACAAGTAAGTCACGTGATGTTCACGTCAGATTTTTTGACATGATTTACAAGAATAATATAATTTAGTACTGACATTTCGTCTTGCTCAACTTTACAAACAAAACTATAACATCAAGTATTTTGAAAACAAAAAAGATACGACATTTTATTCTGAAAATTATTTTAGAAATGATAAATTGTGTTATTCAAATCTTGAAGTCAATTGTGAATTGATTATGTACAAAGATTTATGAACGACTACCAGACAACATTTCCATAGAATTGGTCGACATCTATAAAGCTCATCAGTACCTAAATCAACGGGTACTGTGCACTGAGTAGTTTTAAATTTGACATTGACAACAGTCCAATTTTGTTTTAAAAAGTTAATCACTATTTTTCATGGGTATTAATTACTATAGAATATATTGCAATTTGATAATTATTACTTATATTGAATATTGCAAGAAAAAATTACCGAGATAATTAAGAGTTGGTAGCAAATTGGCGTAATCAATAGCAATAAATCTCAATAGCGAAACAGGCGCAGGTTCAACGACTTATAGTGTATACCTGTTCAACTCATACTCGGCCGATTATTTTTGCACTGTATAGGTTAGTGAGACAGTGTCGAAATCACATTGCCAACTGCATTTCTGCCATCTTTATACCATTCTTTCCGTCTCGCTTACTCTCAAGTTATATAATTTATTTGTCTTCTACTTTAGCAAGTTATATAATGTCTGATTAGGTAAAATGTGGCAGTGGTAATTATATGAGATTGAAATCGGCTTACGATAGCCAGGGTTGTCGTTGCTAAACATCTGAATATGTTTTCATAACATTGCATTGCCGACGATTGCAAGTTGCATGAATGTTATTTGTTCATCGTTGTTTCAAACACTGGAGTTTTGAAATTGGAAATGTAACACGAAATGAAGAATTCATAAATTGAAATATTTGTTCTATAATTGTTTTTCTTCATTATCGTCGATGTGAAATCAATGAATGACAATTTAGTTTTTATAATGGAACTATTGGAATTTACATTTACAGTTCTTGTGCAGAGGTGTTCTTTCGTATGCATTTAGTGACGTACAATCAGTGCACGTAAGTCGTAGGGACGCTTGCGCTTGTGGGTGTAATAATGTGGGCTTGTTGCCTTGCAAGGCTGTGGCCAGCGTGAGTTCATGCAAGTGTAGTAATCACGTGGTCTAAGATTAGCCACGCATCGTTCTTATCGCTGAATTTATCGCTATGTCTATCGCATAGTGCGTGCTGCTACTGTGAGAACCTATCAAGGAGTAAAATGCGAGTATTGAACTCAAGAATTTCATATTGATTGTACAAATTTAGAAAATTGCATTTCCAGGAAGGCAAAAATTTGTAACATACGCAATAATGTTAACTCGTTGGTACATACATAGCAACGCAAGTTTGTTATAGTTACATATTTGTTTCGTAAGAAACGGGTGTTACTGTAATAGAACATATGCAAGGTTCTGCACATTACTTGTTGAAATTCTAGAATTTATTCTCTAATGGTTTAATGTAACTGCGGATTTAGTTGCAACTGACAGCAGTAATTTTTTTAACTCATTATATTTACTATTTAGCAAGAGGATGACAAAAAAAACAAAAACTGAAATGACTGTATAGAATATATCTCAAATTTTGTTATTCATGTTCCTCAATAAATAGAAAATGTCATTCCTAAGTACGAAAGGCGTTTAAAAAGTATTTGGCTGAGGCAGGAGATAGCGTCACCAGCAGTGGCGGCTCGCTCATAGGAACTGTGGAACTGCAGCACCCCCTATTTCCTCTTGATATTATTGATAACATTTAATGTAGTGATTCCTTTTTCTTTGATTTTTATTTATTTTGAGTATGTAAATATTTGTGTGCAACGGTTTTCTTTTCCTGTGAGCCTACCAAATATCAAATTTCAGCTTTTGTACATCCTTTCTAGAGCATGTATCTTTCTCTTGAAACTTATCAATTTGTTTTTTAATACAACCATAATCAGTTACTTGGGTGTAATATTATAGGAATGCTAATTCCTACATTTTGAAAATTTGATGTGAAAATAAAGATATTAAAATACAATAATTGTTAGAATATGGAAGTTAGTGCCGTAGAAAACATTTGTTCCCAAAAAAAAATGTGTAAGCAGGCGTTATAATATTCGGATAAAATTTTAATTTGTTGAATTGATTACTCTTTCATTGCATAGAATGTATTTACAATTTTAAGACCAAATATGGAGTGTTCACTTCTATATGATTCATTTTTTACTTTGCAATTGACTGGCAATAGTTTACTATTAACTAATAAATTTGTTTCATAACTCCTCCCATCAGAAATGTTGAAAATTTCAGTCCTATGCACGTGTGAGGAAATTTGTGATAACGGGTGACTAAGGTAAAGCATTTTCGTGGGCGACCATGCTAGATTTATTGCAGTTTATTGCACTCAGATAACGCGGGTATTATGTATGAATTGTTACATTGTTGATTGAAGTTTCGTAATAAATATTGCTTTATCCTAAAATTATGTATTGTTCGTTTAATTAATAGCTTTTTCTTTGACTCACGGTATTTTCAAATATGTCCAATTTTACAAAAGATTATTACTACTTGAATTGTAATTTAATATTGTTTGCAAGTTGTGAAACTGATATTTTGAGTTGTTGAAATATAAACGTCAATATGGTTACCGTAAACAATTACAAAATTAAATTTTATCGATCTTTTCATTCGTTACAATAATTACTCAATTACTTGTTCCTGAGTAGGTAATTAAATGTTCATTAAATATATATAAAATATTGTATTGAAGTGTTACACAATTCCGGAAATAGTTATCAACAATCGAGTGCGTTAAAGCAGTATTTTACAGCACGATAGTTTTGTTTGAGAAATGATCGCGAAGCGGGAGTTTCGCATTAACAAGAGCGCTATAAAATACTTGGGGAATTTTTCGGCAGATATATCTTAAATATAAATGAGAGGGTTTAAAAATATGGTTTATTTTCATTCAATTGGCATCATCATATTTTGATATTTTAAATTGCTCCGAAAAGATCAAGTAAACGAATTTTTACCTGTATATTTTTATAATAATTGCATTCTGCCTTGAGTATGGTTAATTTTAATGATGTATTTATAATTCTTTGGCAATAGTATTTGTTATGATCAGCACATAACCTCAACTGTCAACCAAATGAGCTATAAAAAACATAGGTTACAATCTGGGGAATTTGAGTTTTCAGTTGTTAAGACTTGTCAGTGACAACCGGCAGGAAATAAGGGAAAATAATAATTAATTCTTTTCGTTATATTGAATTTTTGAAGGCCAGTTTTTTTCGATTGTTTTATCCATTGTAACTATACTTTCAAACATTATATGTATCAAAATCAAGCATAAACAGTTCAGGAAGCCAAAAAATGATTAATAATTGTTTGGGAAATATCCTACAATGTTTTCTGCGTCATTATTGAACAATTTTTTCCAATCTGTTTGTTTGAAAACTTGTTAGGTTGTGCTCAATGCTCCAATAGGAATAATGGAAGCAATGCGGTTGAGGCTTACAGTATTCTTGGCAATAAGCTTACTGCGCATCTATGCATCTCTTCCTTTCCATTTCTTACTATTTGTGCAATAGTGAGAAAGAAAGAGACGGATAGATGCGCAGTAAGTTCATTGCGCTGTGTATTCTAAGCTTCACCCACATTGCTTTATTGTTAATCACATGAAGATTTATAGCTGAGCATAGTTATTATGTATATTCTTGGGCTACATCTATTCCTTTGTCAAATATTGATGTCAAATTTAGATATAAGTTAGCTATAAGCTATAACTAATCTCGTGACTACAGTTTGCCTCCAATTACTTATGTTTCAACATGAAGTAACAAAAAATTGATTTTTTTTGAATATTACATTGTCAGAAATTTTGATTGAAAATTGTGTAGATTAATGAAAAGATTCAGAAAGTTAACCTCACATTTTTGAATTCCAATTTTTTGTATGTATGATCCACGTATCCTACCATTTCTCGTAAATAGCTTGTTTAAAAATTCTTGTAAGATATATTATGAGACATTTATTGAAGTTTTCTTACCCAATATGTCATTGTGAATATTTCAGTTTATAAATGTTCCAATGGAATATGTGTAATCCTGCTGATAGATTTCGATACATCACGTTGGGTGAGGTTTTCTCGGGGTCGGGCGCTCCTACCCAGTGTTCGAATTAATAAGCTAGTTATTTTTGGCATTTAGTTAGTTTGCAATAACGAAATGCGGCAGTTACAACAGAGACAGCACGTTGGGCAACGCGCAATCACCCGTCACTGCGTCTCTGCGCAGATATCGCGCAATACATGGGGAGCGCCACATGTGCTCGCGGACAGTGGCGTACAAACATATTTCCCGAAGGAGTAAATAGAAAGAATTACTAGAATTGATGTTGATCTCGTTTCATTTTAATCTCATTTTGATTAAAATATATTCAGTGAGACAAAAAAAAAAAAAAAGTTGTAAATAAATAATATTATGACAGTTCAAAACATAATTACAGAAGGAATTATATAAATATTCATCCCTCGAGACATGAAAAATGCCTATATTTTTATCAATCATCGTTTCACAAGTGCTATGATTATATGCGCGAGAACTTTACTTTTGCATACATTCTACTGATCTTCATATATATATAGATAGCTGATACTTATGGGAAAAAAATTAAAATATAGACCTAGTCTGCGCAGCGATACTGAACGAGACAAGTGACGAAACACTACACGCATCAATTGACACAGACATATTTATGCTGATAATTTAATTACGAGAATTTGATAACTTGAAACAGTGCCGCTATTTGTCAAAACAAAAAATTAAGAATATATTTTATGAGTGCTTTTATGATAAATAATATTTTCATATATCCGATCAGTGTGTTTTACCAAATGTCATTATAGTTCCTCTCCCGGTATCCGTAGCGCTGGTGATTGCTCTAAAGGCGACAATGGCGGACTATAGTTTCAGCTACCTATATATAGAGATCTGTGATACATTTTTACAAAGCACATTAACGAGACATTCTGACGCTCGTAGTTACATGTAGCTTTTACTGAGAATTAATGAAGTTACTTATTCAAGAGTCAAACCTCCAAAAACATTTGATTATGTTTTGTTGTAAATTCATTTCTAGATATGGCACACAGAGATCATATTATCTTTCCTTTTTTTGACGCTTTTTATTTTATCTCATAAATTGATCCTCTCTTCAGAAGTGCCGCTTCAAAAAATCTATAATTCATTGGTTAGTTGCATGACTGCTCTAAATTCTTAATTGTACGCTACTGATGAGCGGCGCAGTGTCTTGCACCAACTTTTCATCTGGGGGCTTATGCACTTGTCTCAATACAATTATGTAACACTTTATGTGTCAATAACTTGCACCAATCTCCATCTTATGCTCACTTGCATTAATCTTGCTTCTTATTTCAACACATTTAGCAACTTTAAATAACAACAAAGATGGAAATATTGATCCATATGACTATGTGGACATTAATGAAAGTCATTTCTCTGAGTGACTCACCCAGTATATGTAATATACGTGAGAAGTGAGCGGAAATTTGATAACATTAAATTATATTAGTTCTGGACTACGAGGCTCAATTATCAAATCTGGTTTCAATTACTTACTTCATTTGAAAAAAAAATACTTATTAATCCAAAGCTTTTGATAAATATGTTTGTATGAGGACACGCTTCAGGTCGCAATTTTAGTGATTCGTTTTTCTGTTAATTAGTTGACAAAATATAATCCTATTGATTTTCATCATAATTTGTTGAATAGCCTATTTTTTATGAATAAAAAGACTATCTTTTCCGTGATTGGCGACTGTGAAAATATAAAAGTGCATATTAATAGTTGGTTAAGATTACGTGCTACTGTCAGTGATAGCGTGGCGCAGTCGGAAACTACCTTACGCGGATTCTTTCCCGGGTTTAATTTTAATTTTTTTGTATAATGAAATATCGAAGATCTGTATCAAATTTAGGGGCTATTTGTTTTTTAGGAGTTCTAGGAGTTGCCTCATTATTTTATTTAATAATAACAAAACTGTCTGATATAAACAGATGAAATTGAATGCATACTACTTTTATAATGCTGATACAGAGCCTCAAGTATAATTACGAAAGGTCTTTAATTTTCTTGCGTTTAAAATATATTGTGTGAAACAATTTTTGTTACTTCTGAAAAGTCAACAACGCGTAAAGATCTTCAAAGATTATCTGAAGGTCTTCTTGGAGGATAACGTGAAGTAATTTTTGTGTAAGGTTTCAGCCAGAATAAAATGATCTCATTTCTAAATTTACTCATATTTCATATAAGGTTTCAAAGTCCGTTCACAATTAAAGCTTTCGTACAAAATTTGAAGAGATATGTATTGCAGTCTATAAGAGCACCAGCTTCGAGTTTTGACGATAACTCAGGTAATTTCACAAGCAATCAATTTTAATATGAGCTACTGTCAGTGATAGCGTAGCATTTACTCTATATAGAAAATGATACCACTTTTCGATTTTTTTTTAATTAGCTGACGTCACTTTTATTGATTTATTATTCCTCTTATCAGCCCACGGTGCTTTATATACTCTTTTCCAACAATGAGCTAGCATTCAAATATCTGCCAACTGAACACCTTGCAACAATAAGCTTGCATTCAAATGTCTGACAATCAAACATCCTGCAACAATGAGCTAGCATTCAAATGACTGACAATCGAAAATCTCGCAGCGATGAAGTAATGACATGGTGCATGACTATCATGAGCTGTTTACTTGGGTTCACGGTCTCACAGCTGCTAAAGAAATATTTATAATATTAATAATTATTGTATCAAAATCGGCAATACTTTTCATCTTGGAACCATTCTTATAAAATTGTGGAATTTTAAGCCAATTTGAAGTCTCCTCCAAATTCAATTTAACGAAGTTAGTAATAAGTAATGGATCTATTACTTATATGAAATTAAATTAACAAATAATTCTCACAATAATTACCATACAATGAATTTAAATGCTAGTCATTGCTTCTGCCAATTCATCCTTCCGCACCTGCCACAAATGGAATATGTGAAAATACGTACATATCTCTTATCTAATTCAGCTCATTGAAAGGGATAAACTTAGTAGTGTCCTAATTCGTCGCTTGAAGAAATGCTTAAGAAAGGCGCTGCAATCCCAAGAGTTCAATGACTTGTTCGCCTCTTACAATATTGCAATATACTCCCTGATATATTTGTAACACATTCCCACTAATATAAGAGCAGAGCACTCACCGACACACCTACGATGTGTTGTCTCTTTCTGATGCATTGCTTTTAAATACTTTTTCTAATTTATCATCTTTTGAAATATCTGGACATCGTTACATTACACTTTATTGTGAATTGACAGTGAATGGGTTTGTATTTAGAAAGCTAGGAACTATTGTAATGCATTAGTTGGTAATAGGAATTGGCCAACGATGACAGTTCTTTTTTAATATAGCAAATATGAGAATAATCATAAATTAGGCAATTCAATAAACACTTGTGCAGGGTGAAGTATTTCCATTTATGGAAAACTTTCTTAATCATGAATATAAAAATATATTGCGTTATCACAATATCATTTCTAAGAACAGATTTAAATATCATATCATTAAACAAACAGATTAAAATTATTTTTATTGAAACAAAATAATAATATATTATGAGATGAAATTGACAATTGTAGGCTAGTATAAAGCAAATATCGTGGAAATATGCCCCCGAAAAAACACTCTTTAGTTAACCAAAATCTAAGCTTAAATTAAATTTTTCTGTTGTTCAAGTAATTTGTCCTTTTTATTTTCTGCTTGTACATGCATTTACTCGACAATAGATGTACCAACGGTCCATCTAAAATATAAGAAATTCAGTTCAGGACTAAAATTGCCCTTGCATTCTGCATCTCTGTCTAGTTTCAACATTCTCCATAGCTTCGTCTCTCTTACACTTCATTTTTAGTTATTTCAAGCGATTGGCTAACAGATGGCAGTTTTCCCGTAGAAAGCACCTTAAGGAGTTTTCCGAGCATTTCATATATTCTTATCAGTTGAGGGAGCCCAATAAATACGGTGACTAGGGGTCCCATTAAATAGTGTACCTAGGGACCTCTTTTTGATTCATTTGTTAGCTTATTTGAAAAGTTTAAATGTGAACTTGTGTTCTATTGACAGGTAAGAGCTACATGAGTGTAAATAAGTTTTTTGATATTCGATCAAGAATTTCATTAAATGCTATTATGTTACTAGAATGTATACTGGAACGTTATGACATGAGAGCAAGTATTTGATGACGGTTATTGCTTCGATTGCTTCAGTAGGGGTTATTGGGCAATTAATATATTGTTCAAATATAGTTATGAAGAAATAATTTTGCAACAGTGACTAATCCGTTTACAAAATTGGCAAACTTATTCCAAAACTTTCCACAAGCAGGTACTTATAATATTTGCAAGATAACATCAGACGTATTTCTGAAATTCACATAAAAATATATCCAAAATATGTTTTATCATTTATAAAAATGGAAGTGGATTATGGCCTGTAATAGTTTGATAATTGTTGCTAAGAAATAAATGAGTCACTGTAATGAACCTACATAAATAATTTTGATAGCAATATTTATTGCTTTGTATAGCCTTAGTGTTCTAAATTTAAAATATTTTGCTAAAGGTCGTTCAACTGGAAAATAAAACTGATCCGTATTTACTTTACTTATATTGGGTTTTGTAAAGTTTAAGATAAAACAATTTGTGCAATCTAAAAAACGTTAAAAATGTTGAAATCCATCACGAATCTAATTAGAATCAAACGAGATAACCCACAGTCGTCCGATATTGCACAATTGTTTGAATCTCGTAAGAGCAAGAGAGACAGTAGATAATTTCCGGGAGCGGTGCACCATCGGTGCTTGAACCCCGGAATAAGTGGGGAAAAGTGTTGTGCACGGTCAGAGAAAGTTCAGCGCTGTACACCAACTACGAAGAAAGTTGCGAGAGATTGCAAATATTGTTCAATACACCTTAAATTGTCAACAATATTATTGAGCTGTCTTTCATTACGTAGAGTCGTATTTGAAACATGCATCAAAAATTCCTGCCAGCTCTAAATATTTTTAAAATATAATTGATCACGAAAATGTTTGAATATTTTATTTGGTTTATGTATACATCCACGGGCGACACTTGGGGGCTGGGCCAGTCATATTCCCTAGACGTTATAATATTTATTTTATTTTTAAATCCAACTTGTCAATTTTATTGTAGTAATTTTTTTTTATTGAATTTTTGGATTTGAATCCATTAGTTATGTCCCTAGGTTGACTTTTTGACACATCTCGGTTTTTTTTCACTTTGCTTGCTACGTTTTTTTTGTCAATGCCAGATAGCTTCATTGTTTCCAAGTTAATTTGATTCCCAACTTGAAAAGGTGACGAGAGTGAATACCGATCCAGCCAGCTGCGAAAAATTTCATGAACTCATGAGCTCTGTGATGATCAGAGGCCAGCATTCTATCACTGTGCTATCTCGCCGTTTTTTTTTTTTTTTAAGTCATTTAACCTCAATTTTACTCTTTGGTCTAATTAAGCTCAGAGAACCCAGTAAATACAGTGCCTGAAGGCCCTATTAAATACTGTGTATAGGATCTCCATTAAACACTGTTCCAATTCGGAACTTCGGCGAGGCTCTTCAGGAAACATTTCTGTTGGATATCTTTAAATATTGTTCCCAGAAAGCAGTCTTCGCGCTGTTCCATGAATCATTAGAATAAATATGCCTCAAAAAACAAATCGATAACAGTAGGCAGCAAATAGAAACAAATAAACGCAGTGCACGCGGGGTTCGTTCACCTCCAGCTTTACATGAATAGGTATAAACACGGAATCTAATTAAGTGGAGCAGTAGCCTGAATGTTTGCAATATAGCAATGGTTTTGCAAGATCATTGTACTTGTTATATAAACTTGTTAATGTAATCAGCTTTTGTTTTTTCAAATATTTGATTTATTTCCAAGTTGATTAGAGAGAAAATTTTCATTTGTCTTAATTAATACCTTATGCTGAGTACTCTGGGGTATCGCTACTATATTTTTGTCAGATAATTGTTGCATAAATACAATTGCAACATTATGATCTAAATTTCAAGCAAAAAATAATTCAGCATGAAAGTAGGAAGCAGATTGCAATTTATTTGTAATTGACAAATCTCTAACTAGGTGTATTTTGCAGTTAGAATCATCTAGTAATGCACAGAGCAAAATTTCTTGTCAATTTATTAAATTTTGATTATCAATTCTGCATTTTATTTTAATTTTATTTTCCAACAGTAATATTATTTCTGATTGACGCATTTATCAATGCAATAGCCTCGATCAATGAGTCAATGACAATAGCACATTCTCAACAATTCAAATAGTAAACACAAATTTGCTTTCTCAGAATTTTCCTGATCAAAATTTAAATTAACAATGAGGTCAATGAAACTTAATTTTTCCATTATCAACAAATATCGTGTAGTGGCGAAATTTACATTCATTTTGCAAGACCCCTTTTCTCTTGTCCAAAAACAAGTAAGTCTTCTTGTGTATTGCAGTGGTTGAAGGCTTGGCGGACGGTCACTAAACTCGCAAAAGTCGACGATCCCAATTTCATGATTGCCGAATTCGCGTTGTTGTTGTGTGACTACAACCCGGGGCTGGATTGTGCAACTGTGCAATGATAGCGTTTTTAAATGAAAACGTAATTATTTCAAATTTATTCCTACCCTAATTACGTGCCGGCCATTTCTGTCAGCGCCACAAACGAATTTATCCAAGCTGTAAAACGCAAATCGATTTAATTTACGCTGAGTAAGGAGTGATAGGTTGTATTTTTTTTTTGCAAATATTTCGTTGATTTCGAAAAATCTTTCATGTGAATGTTTCTTGTTGTGCAGGATCGCAGCGCGTGTCAAATAATCACTCAGTTCAAGCCGGTCGAATTGCTTCATTTTCGGTTTCAAAACACACTGGTCTTTGTACTGCGATTGGCCGTTGCTCGTCACTGTGTTGCAAGCACGGATGTCAAACTTGGGCCACACTAAGATGTGATTATGTAAAATGTATCACTAAGCGAGATGTAATATATACGTAAAAGCTATCACCAAGTATTGAGTTCTGCTGTAGAGTCCGATAATACGTGGTGTTTGCTGATGGCTTGCTTATATGGAAAAAGAATGGTGTGTTACAAAATGAAATTAATCATGAAACGAGATGTAATTTGGAATTATATTCGTGAATGGATGCGTCCATATTGAGAAATTGCTTTTTAGAGGTTTATTCAACTCACTTAATTGAATCAGATGCTAGAAATATTATATGACGCAATTTCGGGACTTGATATGATGAGTTCATCTGGAAATCTAGCATGGAAAAAATTTCGATATTGAATCACGCCTTTTGCCTACTTTTTTAAATTACGTATGAAGGAGTAGCTCCCGATTTCGTAGTCCTTTCATCAAATCAGACATATTAAAATAAATTTGAAACCGGGTTCAACATAAATACAAATATATCTCGCCATTTTGAACTGGACCCTCAAATATAAGAGCCTATAGATGTTAGTGAAGGATAAATCACAAGAAATATTCTTGAGCTATTTAAATTACAACTTTTGATCTTACAAGGGTTGCTTGGTAACAGTCCGATGCCGGGCGAAGGGCGGTTTACTGCAAGCAATATTTTCGAGTTGAAGTTTACACCTGATAATAATCTCTCAAAAAATGAAATTGTCTGCGTCAGCGAAGGATAAATTAAAATTTGCGACAGGTGAAAAGAATCCTACATGTTACGAAAATGGCACACGCCTAAACGTTTATTTCCACACACTTGCAGCATTCAATTTACTTGAACAAAATAAAACCGCACGACCATTACTCAACACGTATTACATATCCTATAATCATACCCAGCAATGGTTGTAATTAATCTACAGGTTCGCAGACACAGAAGGGCTCTCAGGTTACGCTCAAGTCAACTTGGTTCACTTCATGAAAGAGACTTATCGCACTTCATGTATTTTGCGCAGAAAGTGCGCCTTGCCTTCCAAGCGGCGAGGTCAAAGCGAAGGCCTTAGCTCTTACACAATATTTTATTTCTTTGTCTTTCAATTTAATAATGACAAAAATATTGTCGAATATTTTATTACATACAGAAATCAAGAATAGTTTTTATAAATTGTATATCGCTAATAGGAAGGGTTTTTTTGTCCAAAGTTGATATGAACTTGAAGGGTAAGTAAATCACTGAGAAATATAATGTATAGAGCAAGAAAGTTTCAGAAAAATACGAAAAAAAGCACGGGAGGGAAACTAGAAGATAGTACAAAGAAGTATGGGAAGTCTCGAAGAATTTGAAGGTAATATGAGCAGTGGCGACCGGTGCAGGAGGGGTTTCCGCCCTCCTTGTCAAATTGAAAAAAAAAGTAATGAGTTTTACAAAATATTTTCAAGAAAATAATAGTAAACGAAAGGCTATACTTCTCTGCCTGCGTTGAGATCTTAATTCTACTTGCGAATTGTATGGCATGAAGATACGCTGAAATGGGCTCTACATATTCCACCCAAGTTCAATACAGCGGTCATTATCACCGCGCTAGATGTAGTGAGATAACTTGTGATATGCTTATCTAGGGGGTCTGCTTAATTCGCACTAGCAAATATTGAGTGATATTTTATTGCTTTTATTTATACATTGGACTAGACTTTTGTCCTTGCGCCCTCCCAGGTACGTAAATCACGACCCACCACTGAATACGAGGAACTTAGAAGCAGTACGAGGAGGAGAAGGTTCAGAAAAGTATGGAAGCATAGGAAACTAAGAGGCAGTGCAAGGAATTAGAAAAGAAATTCGAGAAAATATTGAGAAAGTATGGAGAACTGTGAAGTAGTACAAGGAAATATGAAGGTAGCTCAAAGATGTACGGAAGGATCTGAAAGACAGTACAAGGAATTATGAGGAAAGTTTTTAATATATGAGGAACTAGAAATAAAGAATTATTGGGGAAGTTCAAGGATGTATGAGAAACTGAGAGAAAATACAAGAAACTATGCGGGAAATTCAAGCATTTATGTGGGAAATATAAGGAACTAAAAGATTGTACAAGAAATTATGGGAGAAACTCAAGGAAATATGGGGAAAGCTCAAGTAATGTGAGAACTAAGAGGCAGTGGAACAAAGTATGAGGAATGTACAGTGAAATACGATTAACCCTCCGTTGCTCGCGCGGCGTCTGTGAGACGCCAGTGAGTGTATTATGCAACATAATTTCTACAAGCGGAAGATGAGGACGATCAGCTCTCACGTATCTTCCTAACACAAGCCGATGTTGAATTACGCCACTCCGTTTCAGTCTATCACAAGCAAGTCATGAGATAGGTGCTGATGGTGTCTCACAGACTCCCCGCGAGTACTTGTGTAACAATACGACATTCAGCTATTTTGTAATAGTCATGTACTTTAGCCATCTAATTGCACATAATATTCAATATCGATATTCAATATGAATTGTCATGAATCGAAAATCAATTTTCAGTCCAGATAATGATGGAACTTCTGATAATTTCATTGAATTTAGTATTGCGGTTTGATGATGAGGAGCTCTAAGATTCTAATGATACCAGCGAAGATGAATACGATCATATTGAGGAACAACTTGAATCAAGTGATTTAGAACATGAAGTGTCAAGTGATGATGTAGAAAATGGAGATAGTGATGATGAGACCAGAAATATAGTTTTTGGGAAAGGTAAAGATACTAAATGGAAAATGGAAAATCCTCTTCTCAACGTGGGGACCTGTTTGCCTGGTGTGAAATTTATCGCTTATGAGGAAAAATCAGCTTTAGTTTCCTGGAGCATGCAAATTCCATATGTAATGACTGTCTTTCAATGAATCAGTGATTCAATGCGTTATATCAGTGTTCTTAGTTTTCTCATGAATATTATTCAATCCCCATATTTTTCTGATGTTTAATTAAATAAACGTCTACAAAAAGAATCATACTTCACATATTACCCAAAATAAACAAGAAAATACAAATACAAATAACAAATATAGGCATTTTCATTTGGTGTCTGTCAGACGCCGCGCGAGCATTGCTGTTATGATAAGTAGCGCGCGCAACGGAGAGTTAAGAGGGTATTTAAATAATTGTGGAGAAAATTTAAGTCAATATGGAGTCAGTAAAAAAAAAGTTTGGAAAATTAAGAAGCAATACAATGAGCTACGCGGGTAATTCAAAGTAATATGGGAGAAGTATGGGGAACTGAAAGACAGTATAAAGAAATGAGGAAGTTCAAGAACATATAGGAAGATATTAAGGAAGCATGAGATACTAAGAGGTAGTACAAGAAAGTATGGAGACAATTAAAGAAAGTATGGAGGAAGTACAGGGAAGTATGAATATAATATGAAGAAATTTTATTGTGGCAAATTCTGTTCAGACAATTGATCATTTTTCGAAGTGATTCTAAAGAATGTGGACTGTGAAAATGTATTTAATTTTTTATTTTTGTGCGACTCTAGTAAAGGAAGTAGTCGATCTAACTAATGTATTAAAAGTATAAATATGGTGATTGTGGAGTATAAATAAATACGGGGAAAATTTGAAGAAGTAGAAGTATGAGGAAGTACTGAGAAGTATGAGTAATTAGAGAGAATAACAGGGAGAGTGAAGTGTTAGGAGTATGAAAAAGTATGAGGAAGTACAGAGTAATTATAAAAGAAGTCTGGCCTCCGAAGTATTTGATGTACAAAAATTTCAATACATAGTGTTCAAGTATATTTTAATTATTTTCCAATAATTTGTATTTCAACCTATTGTAGCATTCCCTTGTTTATCGCCCTTCTGTCAATTTTAGAACTGAAAAATCCTATAATCTGGCTGAAAGTCAGCTTTATAACTTCATCAGGTCTGATAAATTTTATAAAATCAAAACCTGATAAATTTCACAAAAATACAAATTCAGGGGTCGGTTTTTACACCATCATCCTGAATAGGGCAGCAACCGTAGACACGTGTTTCGTCCTTATTAGGACTCTTCAGTATGGTATAGCAAGCCGCAGATAGTCGGACTTGTAGCCGCGATACTATTGAAAAGTAAGTTGGTACATGGCATGCAGAGAAATTAATCTGCAGCAGTGCCATCTACCATAATACAGCCGAGGTGGCGAAGTTGACCGTAAAACAGAATTTGATAAATTTTATAAAATCCAAACCTGATAAATTTCACAGTGTCCTGCATTTTTTCAAACCTTGCCACCTCGGCTGTATTATGGTAGATGGCACTGCTGCAGATTAATTTCTCTGCATGCCATGTATCAACTTACTTTTCAATAGTATCGCGGCTACAAGTCCGACTATCTGCGGCTTGCTATACCGTACTGAAGTGTCCTAATAAGGACGAAACACGTGTCTACGGTTGCTGCCTTATTCAGGATGATGGTGTAAAAACCGACCCCTGAATTTGTATTTTTGTGAAACTTATCAGGTTTTGATTTTATAAAATTTATCAAATTCTGTTCCACGGTCAAACTTTAAATGTCACTTTACAGTGTCCTGCATTTCTTCATCAGGTCTTTCCAAGTTTTTTCCAGTTGTCTTAGCGATTACTGGATAATAGACAGTCAAATCAGCTGCGTTATTGATTTTTTGTGTGAATGCTTGCTATGCTAATTTGGACGCGTTTAACGCAAAGTGCAAATTGTTAAACGATATTATAGAGAGAAAACATAGGAAAGAAAGAAAGCATGAGTTACGCATGTCGTTGTGCAAAGCTACGTTATCCAGTGTGATCCCACGCCGTCTGAACTGACGTAGTCCCACGTAACGTCAGACTAATTTGTAGGTAGCTTAAGCCCCCGGATTTTATTGGAGCCATGCATAAATTGCAAATTTCACATCTGTAAGCTACCTCTGACAAACGGAACACGTAGTTGATCAAGTAATAAAGTCCAGATAAAGTGTCCTAGTTTCTTTTAGATCATTGTTACCTTCGCCTTGGGCTTAAACAGCTATTACTTTTTGTTAATTAGTTCTTCATTAAACAAGAGAACTAATAAAAATCCATAATTGAAATGGATAGTATTAACGCAACATTTATAAATGAATTTAGGTCAAATTACATACATTCACAAATACATCGCTTGTATTAATTTAAATCTTGCTTGCTTAAAAGGTTTGTATTGCAATAAAATCAAATTTATAAATGCAAAGACAGGTCATGGACCAATGACTCACTCTAGATCTTCAACATTTACAGCCAATGAAGCAAAACTATCACAGACTACTTGCTATCGAATATACTAACAATTGCGTAAAAATAATGAAACATTTAATAGTTGCAGATCAAATGGTATTTATCAGCGGTTGGATTTCGCAGAATATTTTTACACATTTTGGTTTTCCTCAGTGGTTTATTTTCCAAAAATAAATATTACATGGGATGTTAACAAATATTATTATGTCATTGTGGATATTTAGTACATGTGTACTGCATTTAGTTGAGATGACATCAACGTTCCCTTCTTTTCGTTCTTTTACGTCATAAATGTCTTTCGTATTTATTCCATGGTTCAAATATTTGTGGAGAAAATGAATAACAAAGAAAAACAAAACCGAAATCATTATTCTGATAATTAGAACAATCCAAGTTCAATAGATGTTGATATTGCGGATGACACATCTACTTGTTACAAAATCCTTTCGAACAATGGTCCGCCGAGAAATATCGTCATCGGCAATGTTTGGCAATATCAAGTCAAATTTGCATAATGTAATCGTTCATATGTCTTTTGTAAGATGTTACAAGGACAGTTGCTATAGAGAATTGTTTTGTTTCAGAACGGAATTAAAACTTGAGTCGCTGGAAGATGCCGTCGTATTGGAGGACAGCGACAACGATTGGTTGCACGATAAACGAGGATGTCCTGCGTACGTTAGTCCTGAAATCCTGCGAGCTGGAGCACATTATTCCGGCAAAGCGGCCGATATGTGGTCCTTAGGAGTCATTCTTTATACCATGCTCGTTGGAAGGTCAGTATTTCGCAATTATTTTATTCTAGATTGCTTTGTAATTTTTCATTTATTCACTTCAATTTATTTTGAGCTAATTATCAGAGAAAATGAACAAAATAATGATAATTGAAAACAAATACTCATAAAATAAGTGTGAATTAATTGCTAAATGGTTATTTCCCAATGCTAAAAGGCATTTATATTTCATAAAAATAAAAAAACACTTTTATCGTAGCTCTTTTACCAATGATTATTTGGGAAATTGGAGCAAATTGTATAATAGGTCCTATAATTCAACATTTCCTTTTTAATAATGACGAAATAGTTATTTGTTCAACAAGTACAAAAAATGCTAGTTCTTTAGGTGAGTACGAATTCCAAAATTAAACATTGGCTGGTACCACAAGCTCTGTTTTAGGCTATACTAGCTGTGTTACTTCAAGAAGAGTTTTATTCTAATGGGAAATATTCAAATGAATTTTGTAGAAATATGTGTTTTCCGTAATTTGTATTTGAAGATTATTTTCTAAAGTATTTGAGTAAATTTTAATTGCGTTGAAACACATCTTGATACAATGCTCCTAGTATCGCCAAGAACTCGTGGTACCAGTCAATTATTTTTTGTTCTATCGCACTTTATTATTAAATCCTTGAAAATTGTAGTGACATTTTCTTTCTTTTCTAAATTATATAATCATATTTTTATGTCAGGTGGTTTAAAATAATTATTTTAGCTATAAACGTGAATAAAATTAATTTGTAATTTCATTTTTTATTTAATATTGTCACAAATATGAAATATTTGTAGTAATTGGGTCACATAATTATTTATTTGAATTCGCTGTAACTGTAATCCTAGTACTGACAAGGTCGATGTTCAATTGTCAGAGATGATTGACAGGCTATGGTCACTAGATGTTTGGTGGTTGCCAGGGAACAATTGTTAAACAATTGAATGTTGGACCATTGTCAGCTTAGGTATATAAGAGCGTTAACTGGGAGAGTAATGAATTCATTCAGTGATTCAGTACGAATAACAGTGAGTGATATTATGAACGTACGAGTTTGTTAAGTGAAAATTTACACTTTAACCTGTGCTAATAAACTATTTACCATAAAATTTGTGACAAGAAATAATTTCTCAACTATTTTAATTTAAATCATTGTACTAACCTCAAATTTTCAGAGTGACAAGTGTCAAAACTTGAATTTCATGTGCTTATTTTTTAGTAATAAATTCCACTAAAATGACTGACGCATCAAATTGATATTTAATTGAATATTAATCTTTGATTAACGAGCAGTTGGAAGATACGAACCATGTAACGAGATTTATTTTTTGTACTTGTCCAAAAAAATTAAAGCTTTTTGTACAGTTGTCATGGCAACTTGTTGGAATACCAAAATGGACCACTTTTGTCTGTAGTGCATTATCAAAATATGGCATCTTATTCAAGCGGTAGAAGACAAAATCATTTTTGTTAATCGGATTTTCTGACGATTTCACGGTATGTACTCATACGGTTTTTATAAATTCACAAAATGCATCGAACCTTGACAACAAAAACAAATCCTAGAGTACTTGGTGCATGACATAGCGACGTCGCTACTCCAACATAGCAAACGTACATTCACACGGTGTTCCAACCTACCCCCTGTATACATATACCGTCGTTATTACTTCCTAAAGACAACATATGGCAGACGATTTCAAGATCATCTTCGGTTGTGTCTTCTTTTTAAAAAAGTAGGGGTGAATAGAGATGCACGTGTATCGTACATGCAGTATAGGAAGTAATTGATGACTTCCTGTTTTCACAAATAATTGAAAATATTTAAACACAAAGAAAATTAATTTTTCAGTTCACTAATAAATTTTTCAGCAGAAATCAGCGAGAAATGACATGGATCATATATTAAAGTACCCAAAAGTTTTAGATCGATCTTTAATCCTTCGTTCTGATCGATCAAGTGATTGATCCAATTAATAAAAAATGATTATGACCATGATTGCAAAGCCATATAAGGTTGTTCTATCGTCGCGCAGAGCCATATTTGATGGAAAGGCTCCTGTTGATTCAGTCAAATATTTTTGTAATTTATCATCAACATATTTTTTGATAAAAGTCAATTATTTGTTGAATTTATTAATCATCATCATATGGCTGTGTGTCAATACTGATAACTGTATCTATATTATTTTAAATGTCCATGAATTTTTTTTTTTAAATTCTGAAAAAATCCTCCCCGAATAGTCCTGGACAAATTTGAGCATTTATTTTCTAATAAAGAAGGTTTACAATTGATTAACCTTTTAGGATAACTTCGATGGATCTTTCGATAAGATCGTTCTGGTCGATTATTTTTCGCAGCCTTATTAGGATCTCGTCCAAATGTATTAATTGAAGTATGCTAAAACATGAGTTATAGTTATAATTAGCGTAGCGAAGTATTTAGAACTAGGAAAGCCTTTTGCAATTTGATTTTTCGTATGTGAATAAAGTGATGTATTTTCCAACGTTTTCGTACATCCGCTTTGGAGGAGAGTATAAAGAAAGGCATTATTTTGACCGTTACAGTTGATTGAAGTTTCTTCCTAAGATTGCTAACTAAATAAGTGTTTTCAGTCCATCTGCTCTTGTATCTTTCGATATAATCATCATCAAAAGTCTTAAGTGTTATGAAAGGCAACATGAACACCATGTGCATTTCGCTATCCCTCAATTATAGTAACAGCCAGAGCGTAACGAACTTACCACATGACGGTGACATCGTGCAGGTGAACATCATCACTTCAAGTAACAGTTGGTCATGAATTGTTCTTATTCAACATCCGGTTTTAAAAAATACCCCTAAATATATACAAAGTGCTTTTTGTGCAGTAAATTAAGCTAAAAGTCAGCTTTAAAGGAACATGTAGAGAGATAGTGACACTCAAACCGCACGGCGACTAGCGCGCCAGCCTCGAACTTTGATGGTTGAAGCAATTCAACTTGTTAGAAAAATATGAATTTTTTAATCTTGATCGATTTTTAAATGATGATTTTTATATAATTTAATTTTTGTAAACAATTTTTTCGTTATTGTAGAGCAAATAAATACTCAATCTCACGAAACTATTATTACAAATGCTTACACAAACTTCGAATACAAAAGTTCAACACATTATGTACTCAACATCAGTTATGTGTGAGGCAATATTTAGTAAAACGACAAAATAATAAACATTTTATGCGTCTGAGCATAATTTGCTCCAACTTCAACTTTCAGCTATCTTGCGGTACTTAATTACGTAATCTTTGCTGTATAATTTGTCTGAATACCGGTGTTCACAAAATTAGCATTGTCTAGTCATAATGTCTTAGCTCGGTTAAGGTCAGAACCATCCATTTTCACACGAGAAGTAGGATGTCCGTGTTTCAATGCTCCTAATTATGTAAATATTTATTTCATGACCGTAAAATTCACATGCATGTGATAAATTAGTTATATAATTTGGCTAAATCCTTCCTATTAGCAACAAAAATTTTTAATTTATTTTTTTATGACCATATGTGAATCAACGATGCGTACCACCATAAATACACGCGAGGCTATTGAGTTACGTAATCTAAATTTAATTTTTCTGTGAATTGACATTGAAAGCACTGCATGAAGCAGATATCCGTCCATTTGTTTTGAACTGTTAAACTCTCAACTTGTGTTTTGTGCAGTTTGCAGAATTGTCAGAATATGGACTTCGATAAAAAACAGTTACGAAAAATTGGAAGCTCCTCGCTTTGTGTAGAACTGTCACCGATCAATTTCTTTAGGTTGTGCTGTTCTACGTGCTTCGGATTTGTCTCGAAAGTTGATATTTAGTGCCTTAAAAAAAATCTTGTATGTAATGAGAAATTTTGAAATTCGAGCAACAAGCGTTACAAATTACGTGGCCTCATGTTTTAATGCTCAATTTTACACTCTTGTCGCATGAATGAAACATCAAGTAGCAAATCAAAGTCTGCCTTTTTCATCTGCGCAGATGTTTCTATAATGAATGCAACTTTTTAGATTTGAATTTTAATAAACCAAAATGCATTTCGAAGTTTCTGAGGGTCTCTTATCCAACAGGTGCATCAGTTTGAGATTACAGGGGCGCAGCATATTTTATTTCACCCTATTTCTGATCTGATAAGCTTATGGTAGGATCACGATATATCTAAGAAATTCTCCAATTACTGAATAATAATTTTTATACGGCTATGCACGCATTCCAAGGCTATCACCACCTGTTGAATCCAATTTTTTTGTGAATTCATATTGGTGACACTGTTAAACTATCAGCTTGAAGTTTGTACATCTCACAGTTCTGTTGGTTCTTAAGTGTCAATTAGAAAAAAAAATTAGGAACAGTGTATATCTGCCATTGATCCATTATTTCGTTTATATGTATCTAAATTTATGTGCTGTGTTGTGTGTTTTCAGTTACAATTCAGGGCCGTAGAAGATTTTTTGTATGCATTGCTTAAAATTCAAATATAAAAGGAAATTTTTGTACTGTAACCTGTGCGTTAATCAATCACATAAAATTCGTGACAGTATAATATAAAATAACTTTTATAGAAGATTACTCGAGTACTTGCTCACGGTCAAAGAGGAACTGTGGGCTTGAATCCCATGTAAAACATTAGGCGCACCATACACATTTATTTTTCCATGATTATAAATACATTGATACCCGAAACGTCCTATTTATAATAAATAATATCAAAAAAAAACTTGGATCTCAGTTGGCCCACAATTATTACTTCCTCGACCTATATATAATAGAAGTATTGTAATCGTGATATTTTGGCCCTACTTAACCCAAAGAAATTTTTTTTTTTTAAGTCAGTCGGTCTGTCTGTCGGTGAAATGGAATAATTGTATAAACTTGAATAATTTTCAAAATTATTAGCGGTTCACTTGTTAATATTAAAATTTGAATTATTGTAAAATTCGTTATAATTTTCTGAAGCAAAGAAATATAGGGATTTCCAGCTAAGCGCTCCGCAGTCTGGTGGCAAATTTTAGAAGCTCAATAAGAGATATTCGTGAAACGTCATTTACATTCTTTCATCTCTTTCAACTGAATTTATTAAGAATTTAAGCTTTATTATTTGAATATTTGATTTGTATAATTATGTCAACTATATATTGTTGTATAGTAGTTCTTGAAAAAAATTGGAATTCAAGCTCATTTTTTTTCCTATTTCCCAAACAGGAGAGTAAGGTTAAAGTGAAAAATAAATTTAATGATTTTGAATATAAAAGTAAAAAAAAAAAAGTATGAATTCATTCTTTCATAATTGGAAAAAGAGAGAGTCCTTTTATGAAAGTATTTCTTCAATTTTGTGTGGCGGTGACTGCAACGCAGAAGTTTGCAAACATAAATTATACAATTTTATATTTAAATCTGAGTTTTCACGTGAAGTGCCACAAATAATTATGTGTTCAGCATTAAAAACTTCTTCTCCTACGTAAACTACTCCGGAATTTTAATTTTAATATATCGGAAATATTCTATCAAGAAAAATGTTAGATCCTTCGTCATTCCGCTATTATTCATTGAATTATTTATCTGAGACATAAATGTATTATAAAAGTAAAGGTTCAAACTCAGAACAATAATAATTTGTAACATTATAATTTCTATTGATGTACAACTTTTAAATACAGCAAATTCTTCGTAAATCACTTCATTTCCACTTGCACACAATGCAATAACCTCGCGCAATGTCTCTTCTCTAGCTTCGAATTTTACTCCCAGTGGCGCTGATAGCATAACTTTAAATCCCTATTGAGAATCATAATGTGAAATAAGAATTATTATTACTCATATTCCGACATCACCTGTAAACGTTCGTCAATTTTTTTTTTAATAAGTAATTTAGTTCTATCGATTTCAGTATCAAATTAAAGCTCTTATGGAAATAATTTTGTAAAAGTGTCAAATTTAAACGATTGTCAATTGCTTTTCTATAAGTTATTCAAATGATGTCTATAATTTGGTATCAATTTAAAACTCTCGGAAAGATAAGTTTAATAAAAATAAGAAATAGAAAAAATAGATTATGCCAACAGTCAAGCAAAGCAACTGGTCATAAAACTTATGGCCATTGTAAAATAAATTGTAGTTTCATATATGACAGCTGTCACTTTGAAATATGCAATTAATTGATGCAACACTATAAATTTATTAAACAGTAATGAAACTAATTCATGGTCGGGGAAGTACTGTGATAGTCACAGCAGATTTTAGTTTTATATAATAAAAACAAAACTCTGTTTCATGGGACTGTTGGATAGTTTTATTTCTGAATGTTAGTAGCTGTATTTTTCCCTGTAATTTAGCGTAGATAATTAGAAGGCAGGTCAACAATCTCCTCAAGTACCTACTACTTCATTTTTCCAGATAGAATTTAATACTGTATCTTGAACCTTATTGTTGTGCCATTGGTAGAGCAAAAACAAAAGCTGCAAGCAGGCGCATCCTAATGCAATAAGAAAGGGTTATTCTCCTCTCCTTGCAACAGAGAAAGAGCGTGGACAGGTGCATTTCACTGCATTGAGATCTCCCTCTTCTTCCCAAGATACCTGCAGCTTTCGCCCTATGTTTATTATTTTTTATGCGCTTTTTTGTTGAATCGGGCAGGTGCCAAGCGTATAAGGGATCCCTCATCATGTATCTGTGCAGTTGCAGTTGCACCTTGCCTGATGTTTTTTTGTTTTTGAATCTCGTTGAATTACGTGAGGGCAGGTGAAGACGCTAGTCTCGTGATGATTTCTTTTTGGTTTTTACAGGAAGTTCTTTGTTATTGTCTTATTTTCTACCTTTCTCGTTAATTAATTTGAAATTTGTTCATTTAGTTTTCATGCCAATATAAGAAAGCTTTTAAAATGTTCTGGATGCACTTGACTCATTACTGAGATAATAAATAATTCATATGATACATTACCACATATCTTACCCCTTGAAACAATAATTTAGGGTGTTTTAGTAGGGCAGGTGTCACGGAACAATGCACACGTGTGCAATATTCCATCCGTTATACACTTTGCAGTTTGTTCTCACGGTCATTTTTAATTTATGACGGAAGTACTGATGCTTCCCAATTGCTTCCTCAAAAATAATTAACGCACGTGTACATTTCAATATATTATCGCTCTTTTAGTCATGATACTTCAAATTTAAACAGAAAAGTCCATTCAACGGTTAGAACCAGTAAATAAGTCAACTAATACGTAGCTTGCATTCTAAAAATTGTCTATAATTTTTTTCAAGCTGATAGAATTAATTTATGTTTCTCTTTGTTTCAGATATCCGTTCAACGATTCCGAGCACGCGTCCCTCTTCGCAAAAATCTCCCGAGGACATTTCGTCGTCCCTGAATGTTTATCCTCTAAAGCCCGATGCCTAATTCGTTCTCTTTTACGACGAGAACCCTCCGAAAGAATCACATCTGAAGATGTGCTCCTACATCCGTGGTTGGCGCAAGGCGAACGTGAGCCAGTGTCCGCACTGCAAGCTTCAAGAGCCTGCGATCAACTTGTCCCCCAGATGCCATCACCCACCTGCAGCCACAGAAGCAGTCAACATCTCTCTGATCAGGCCATCGACGATTAATCACTCCGAAGCCAATCTGAATGATAGGGTACCTGATTTTTTTCGTGCAAATGCGATGAGATGTTATTGTTACCAATGTTAGATGAATTTATTTGATGTAATTTATTATTTGGTTAGTTTGTTCATATTTATACTTGATTCACTTGAGCTCTATAGTTTACTCCATCGGTACAATGAATTATGCATGAAATTTTAGTGAGGCAATGTTCAAATTTATTTTTCTTGAAAAATTCACGTCAGCACGATGAATTAAGAATTTCAATTAATTTTTATATAAATTGTGAATATTCATTGATGATAAACTTGGTTTAGGAAAAGCGTTAGCCGAATATTATGACTTTCGATTACATTATCTTATCGTGAAAAACCCTAATTACTTCAGCCCAGTGCTGATACGTCCTGTGAGGATTTTACCCGAGCACGAAATCGTCCAACAATCAAAAAGAACCACAGCCTTGCAAAAATTACTCCCACAAATTCTATTCGCAGAGTAGTAATCTTAATTTTTTCTCGAATCCGGTTCACCGCAGGCAAAAATTTTTTATATAAAAAATGTAGAGAATATCATGCATATTTTTGGTCATTATTACGTATCCGTATAGTTCATATTTCGGACGTCAGAGAACACAAGAACTCTCAAAAATTATTCTTTCACAGTTATCGCCCTGTGAACGAAGTTTTTCCGGATGCATGTACAAGTAAATTGTGTAAAGCTTTAAAAAAATAGTCTCTGAATTAAAGCGCTTTCAAGTCTGATGTGTCCATTACACTTTACTTTCGCGGAACAAGGTCGTTACTCTTTTCGACCATTTTCAATATTATAATACTGGAAACAAATCAGAAGCTTTTTTTACGCCCTGAGACGCTACATGTATAAACAATACGGATTCTCGACTAAAATAAAACTTGTGCAAAATGTTACCCTCTACATTTTTTATTCGAAAAGATTTTGTCTGCGGGGAACAGGAAAAGAAAAAAATCGATTTAATTTTTTTTTTAGATTGCGAAAGCCTTCTTTCAAACTTAAAATGTTTTAGAGTGGATAATTGGGTGAATTTAGTATGATTCGGAGCTTGAGTACAATTCGTACACCGAATCCAATTAATTATGTATAATGGTTTGGATTAATTCTTTGAAAAAAATTGGATGAAATTTTATTCAATACGTAAAATGATGCAAAGTATTAATCGATAACACTTGATTTATTAAAAAGCCATCAATTTTTTTAATTAGTTAGTTACTATTATTATTGTCCTCATGGGATGTGGACATTTTTTATCAGTGCAAAAAAAATTACTCGTATTTTTTTAAATTCATCAAATAATCATAATATTTGGGAAATTATTTATTAAATAATATCTGACTTAGATTGGGATGTAATTATTGATCTTTCACCGCATAGTTACTGATGAATTGAAGCGCCCTACATAAACTACTTCATTGGTCTAAAAATTTTATTTACATTAAAAATAGTAGTTTAATATGTTTTTAATATTTTTCCCATTGCCTTGGATGAATAATATTGTTTTTTGTACTTCTCAATATTTTCTTTAAATTTATTGTGGCCTCATATCCCATTTAATTAAACAGTGAGATGTACAAAGAAACAAATGAATTTAGTAAACTTCAATTTTTTCATTGTCCCAAATAATGTTATTATATTGATTAGTTAATTTTTTGTTTATTATTTATTTAAAATTGTGTTATTTAAAGTTCAAAACAGAACGAAATTTTTGTTTTATGAGAGTAAAACGAATGCAAGGATAAAATTGAAGTTGAGAAATATTCAATTAAATACGTAATTATTGAATTTTTTATTCTAATTTTTGAGTATTATCCCAATTTAATGACATATTATGCTGGGCTCATGTGAAACTAATTTTCAGTACATAATGAGGGTGTTCAAGTAAAATTATAATATCATGCGCACAGTTCGTTTGTAATTTGACAAAATGATCTCATACTGTTGAATTAATTGAATTTGATTCATTTTCAATTCGAAGAAAAACACTGTTCACTTTATAATATCAAACAGCTGTCATTTTTTAATTTCACGCATGTGCAGTGGCTCTATCCATTTCATTTTCGAATGAAAATTAGTTTTCGATGAACCTAGCTCGAATGATTCTATCCCAAAGAGATAATTGTTTCAATCAACTTCTGTTATTAATTTATTAAAGTATTTTTTGTTTTGACAGGAGTTAAATACACTTGTTATTGAATTTTGCACCAATCGTGAATTTTTTAAGTGAATTCAATCAAGAAGAATAGGGACAGAATTATTTTATTGATTTTAGAGCGTTTTTTTATTTATTTATGAATTGTGAGCCTTGTGGCAAAGTATTAATATGAGTGAAAAAAATTATTGTAGGAGTGACGCATCACGATATAATGTAGTAATGATTATTTATTAAAGATACTTTAAAAGTGGATTTATCCACTGGATTATCTAAGACTGATTCACTTTAATTTGCTCTATTAATTTCGTTAATCGGAACATTTTGGTGATTCCTATGCAACAGTAAACCAATGTTGCAGTAATGTTGATTTTTATGTAAGCTGTGTAAATATTTCGTTATATTTTTCGTATGTAAAAATCGTGATTGCTTTTTGGCATGTAAATAATAACTTATTGATCTCGAGCATATTCTAGTTTTGTCTTTGACAAAATCAAATAAATTCTTAATTGTCTGTGCACTGATGCACAAATTGTGAATGTACAGTTCTTTTCAGTTTGTTGTTGCGTATTGTTTCCTAATTATTTATAAATGTAAGTTGTAGTAGTAAACAATTCTTGTAAATGTTGTAAATAGCTTCGCATTTCTTTGTGAAAAACAATGTCATCATCGTTGGTCTATATCAAATGCTGTTATTCGATCAAGAAAAATATTAAAAAATTAATAAGAATATTATCTTTTATTTCTACTCTATTCACCATTTCAGATAATTTATCTACAGTAAATATTTCATATGAGAGTAAGTATTCAACAACGAATAGATAAACTTGGACAAATTGAATACTATATTTTAAGGTTGGTATGAGATTAAACCTATTGATCACCCTATGTTATATTCGAAATGATAAAGTTTTATTTTTAAAGCAGGTAAATGAATTATTTAATATAGATATAATATAAAACAATGAAACAGTATTTAGATAAATGAACTATTGTTACCTTGGAAGAGTAGAAGCGATCCTGCATTGTTCCCTTCTCAACTTTAGGGCCTAATTTCTAAATTAACCATTGAATAATAATTTAATCTATTCAAATAAAGTTTTGTCCACATACACTCACTACAATTGCACTTCAAATACTTTAAATTCAAGCAAAATAGTTCTATGTGACAAAACTCAAACAAAATAATCACCATTTCTGTTCTAACTCGTTTGAACAGTTGAATGCTGCTGTTCATGGCTGGGAATACAGCATTACAAGCTACGATTCAAAAATGACTTGAAATATTCAATTAATTTTCTCCCAAATATTATTTATTTAAAAAATTACAAATATAATTGTTCAAAATATTTTAACTCAAGGATGATTTATTTGAAAAATTATTGAAAATAGTAGAATCGCTAACATAGCAAAAAATTAACTTGTACGACTCTGAAACAATATATTCTTCTGTTCATTTGGGCAGTATTTTTATTAATGATAAATAATTATATTACGATGTAACTAAATAGTCAGAACGAAGGAATATTTGGAAGAAATAGGTGTAACCAATGACGTATTAACAGTAGACCCAGCTCGCGGCGTTTGTTTTGATGCAGGAGTAAACAGTGGGGTGTGGGGGGTAAACATCGTTGTATCGCAGATTGCGTACTAACATATTTTCATTTGAAAAAATGTCGATAGTGAGAAATGGAAAAATCTCGTTTTATTTATTACTTTGATACAATTAATATATTGTTACTTCTATTTTAATAAATATATACATACAGTACAGAATAAAGGCGCGCGTTTTTCAAACATAAATAAGAGCAGGCAAACCGCATAACAAGCGTGGGTCATCCCTTCGCTTCTCAGAACCCGTCACCATGTAAGTACTAACATCACAACAAACTGTGGACTGCCATAGGACGCGCTGGGTCTACTTCAATAATACGTCATTGGGTGTAAATAAAAGGTGTAAAATGAAAAATCGCTTGATAACAATTTTAATGGCACACTTCAAAATAAATTCGTCAAAAAAAAAAACACTGAAACATGCAATACATAGCATATTGCATGTTTCAGTGTTTTTTGAGGCTTATGGCGACGATGCCCAAAATACACATTTTATTACTAAATATTATCTATACACATAAATAAAATTGAAATGTCTGTTTGTGGTTTCAAAATAAATATGGAAAAATTTGAGTGAGAATTGTTATTTAAACGATACCTAACGACCGTTTTTAGAATTTTTGTCTGTCTGAAAGTTTGTCTCGAATAGGCTCCGAAACGATTCAGCTGATATGAATGAAAATTTCCGAAATTAAAACAGGAATTCTAACTTGAATTTTGACTCTCTCGTGGGTTTAATAATTTAACTAAAAATATACACTAATCCAAATTTCTACTTGTTATCGGCGCTAAAATTGGACACTAACAATGCACTTATACTATTATTAGCCTCGTAACACTGTCTTCTATTTATTTCCACGGCTTATTTATTTATTGCCACTGTTTCTTTATTTATTTCCACCACTTCTTAGTTATTTCCACCGCTCCTTATTCATTTCCACCGCTTTTTATTGATTTCGTCTAGTTCACTTATTTATTTTCACTCTTACAGTCTACGTAACCGACCTACCAATCACTATTACTGTTACGCGCTTCTTAACCGATCTGCCAATCACTATTACTCTTCTTTCGAATCAGTACTCCCGGTTTATACATGCACAGCTAAGGCTTCTTGAATCTTTCAGAAATTTCTGTTCAGTCAGATGTCATCACGTCCTTGACTCATATCAATCACGTTAGCCACCCCATTAAACAGAAGTCTATTCTGTAGGGGCTCTGTTTTCTTGTATTCTGATGTAGCGATTCTGGATTTTTCTATAACGCTACAGAACTGTAAATAAAAATAATCTGACGTGAACATCACGTAACTTACTTGTACATCATTTGATATATACACAAATTTATTCAACAGTAATTACACAAGAGCTGTTTATTTTGCTGGATAAATTTCTGTTTTCACGAAACCTTGTTACCTAGCAATTTGACAAGAAAACTGTCCTAATAAAATCACGACACCGTAGGTGGAGTGATTTTATTTTTTGAACAGTTTTTTTTTTTGACGAATTTATTTTGAAGTGTGCCATTAAAATTGTTATCAAGCGATTTTTCATTTTACACCTTTTATTTTTTATTTTTTGAACAGTTTTCGAGTCAAATTGCTGTCAGGTTACAAGGTTGAGTTGTCAAACTGAAATTTATCCCAAGAAAAATAAAATGCTAGAGTGTAATTCGACGAGATAATTTAACGACATTTTATTTATGAAAACGTTTATTTAAATGTGCAATTATTGAGGATACAATTATCTTACATCGTTTCGTTTGATATATTTCACTACGTATTCTTTATAATTTTCTCCATCAATTCTTCGCATACTTCAAGTCCAATCTAGCAAAATATTTGAAATTTGACATACCGTTGTATCTCTTTCTAATACATAATTCTGGTTTTCACAAAATACGATGAATTGTCTCCAGATAAGTGATTTATTGTTTTTTGTATTTATAGACACATTCTACTTAATATTTTCTTCTATATTTTCTCCGGAAATACTCCAAATTCTGTTTATTTTGCCGTTTAAGCATGGACAAATTATACAAATGACATAAATATAGTGAGTGTTTTGATTTGGTTGCTAGGAGAAAAGTAAATAACGTTTTATCACTTGCAAAAAGTTACCTTCCTTTTTATCCGCTGTCAAAACGATAAAATTGTTTTTTATATATGGCTTACTTTATATTGGAGTGGAATTATCAATAAAGTTTTCTGTCACTTCAGATTATAATTAATATAATTTTAATAATATTTTGACATGTACAATGTCAAACAAAATCAAAAAATTGACAACAGATTATCATTGCCTACCTTATCATTTCAATTAAACTGATTGTTTTATACGACAAATTCTGAATGTCTGTTATACATATAAACTGCACCTCCGGCTCAGCCGATTGATACAAAAATAGTAGATAACTAGTTTGATGCTACAACAAGTTTAAACACTAAATTTCAATATGCTATGGCTGATCATTATAGATTTATGCAAAAAATTTTAAAAAAGTTTGAAGTAAAGTGCACTTCAGGCTTGGCCGATTCATACAAAAATATCAAGTTCAAATACTGAATTTCAACATACTACGGTTGATCATTCTGGATTTATTAGAGGAATTCGAAAAAAGTTTCAAGTAAAGTGCACTTCCGGTACAGACGATTGGAACCATAATGCGAGGTGCACAACTAGACTCTATACCAGTCTTAAATACAAAATTTCAACATTATACGTTCGACCAGTTTTGAGATTTGCGAGTTACGCACGCACGAACGCACGCACGCACGAACATACGTACCGACATCAACCCAAAAATAGTCAAAATGGATTCAGGGATGCTCAAAACGGATATTTCCATTAAAATCTCGATAGGTGATTTTTTTCGGTTCCACAATACATCCTTGTACTTAGTACAAATAAGTGAAAATCATAACTTTTGCAATTTTAGTGATTTATGCAACAAGTGTTTTGTAACATGAGGCTAGGCATTTAGTGATGAGGCTTGCCGAGTCACTAAAACTTTTTACCGAATGTCATAATGCTTGTTTACACTCATATTGCACACACAAATTTTTCTACGGCCCTCAACTTCCATATTTTAACAATTATTGAGTACACAGCGCGGAAGCTCAGAGCACAAGCCGACATTTGGATTCAACAAATATCCGAACTAAAAAGTCAATGAGTGTTAGTACAATCATGAATTTACAGAAATTTAACTACTACTTGTTTAAATCGTGATAAAACTACGACGCGAAAAAAACTTACGATCATATCACATAGAAGAAATAATTTTGAATGTATGTGTTATGTGTAAACAAATTCTGAAAATTCTCAATAGCACGCAATTTTACAGCAAACTATATTTTACACTGCACAAAGTTTTCATTATTCTTTGATTTTTATTTACTTGTACTAAGTACAAGAAAGTATTGTGAAACCTACAAAATTCACCTATCGAGATTTTGATGGAAATATTGGTTTTGAGCATTTCTGAATCCATTTTGAATATTTTCGGCCTGATGTCGGTACGTATGTGCGTTCGTGCGTGCGTTCGTGCGTTCGTGCGTAACTCGCAAATCTCAAAACTGGTTGAACGTATAATGTTGAAATTTTGTATTTAAGACTGGTATAGTGTCTAGTTGTGCACATCGCATTATGGTTCCAATCGTCTGTACCGGAAGTGCACTTTACTTGAAACTTTTCTCGAATTTTTCTAATAAATCCAGAATGATCAACAGTAGGATGTTGAAATTTAGTATTTGAACTTGATGTTGTATCAGATTGGTTATCTACTATTTTTGTATGAATCGGCAAAGCCAGAAGTGCACTTTACTTAAAACTTTTTTAAAATTTTTTCTATAAATCTCGATTATCAGCCATAGCTTATTAAAATTTAGTGTTTGAACTGGTTGTAGCATCAAAATAGTTATCTACTATTTTTGTATCAATCGGCCAAGCCGGAAGTGCTATTTATGAGTATAACAGACATTCGAAATTGCGGTATAAAACAATCAGTTTAATTGAAATGATAAGGTAGGCAATGATAATCTGCTGTCAATTTTTCAATTTTGTTTGATATTTTACATGTCAAAATATTTTTCCCTAAATTTAATTTCGTAAGCATGACAAAAGCGACAAAATTGGATCTAAACATGCTTTTTCATATAAATTTAAAATTAATTTTCATTATGTTGGTCACACGGTCCATCTTTAATTTCAGCATTATTGAACTCCAAATATACATATCAAACCTCTTGAAGGCATGAAAGACAAAATGATGCACTGAAATCTACGACTATCTGACGGTCTAAAAGTACAAGGAAATATTGTGAAATCAACAAAATTCACATATATAGATTTTGATGGATATATCCGTTTTGAGCATCCCTAAATCCATTTTGACTATTTTTGGCTTGATGTCGGTACGTATGTACGTATGTATGTGTGTATGTGCGTATGTGCGTAACTCGCAAATCTCAGAATTCGTCAAACGTATAATGCTGAAATTTTGTATAAAAGACTGGTATAGGATCTAGGATCTTGATGTGCACCTCGCATTATGGTTGCAATCGTCTGTACTGGAAGTGCACTTTACCTGATACTTTTTTTGAATTTTCCGCATAGATCTAGAATGATTAGCCGTAGGATACTGGAATTCAGTATTTGAAATTGCTGTAGCATCCAAATGATCATCTCCTATTTTCGTCCCAATCAACTAAGCCGGAAGTGCACTTCATATTACAGATTTTTCGAATTTTTCTCATAAATTTAAAATAATCAGTCGCAGAATATTGAGATTTTTATAGCATCTAGTTGTACACCTTGCATTATAAATCCAAAACGATTGAGCCTAGAATATCAGAATACAGTATTCAAGATAATAGTACTGTCTAGATTCTCATATCCTATTTTCATTGAGATCGACTAAGTCGAAAGTGCACTATATTTGACGATCTTGGAATTTTGCGCATAAATTCAGAACTGTTAGCTATAGAATCCTGGAAATCAGTATTTAGGAATGTTGTAGCATAAGAATGATGACCTACTGATTCCATAGCAACCGACTAGCCGTGGAATGATGAGATGTTGTGTTTGATTATATATATATCCAATGATGTACAAGTAAGTCACGTGATGTCCACGTCAGATTTTTCATTTAAGTTGATTTCATCATGTATAATACTAGTTTCATCAAAATTAAATGTATGTCCTGAATCAATGAAATTTGTTTCAAACAGTACAGAACAGTAGGCAATTTATTCTCCAAAATAAAAGATAAAACTGATAAAAACTCCAGATCCAATTTAATTTACAAAATACCATGTAATGATTGTGATGCACAGTACACAGGATAGATTGAAAGATATTTAAAAACAAGGCTTGATGAACACAAACGAAACAGTAAGAATTAAATAAAAATACGCCGAAATGGGCTCTAGTCACACATTGCATAGATTCAAGACATTCATTTAATTAAAATTATAATAAGTGACTGAATTCCCATATTTTATTACTTACATTCACATATCCAGTCAGCTTCAACCATTTTATCCAATTCAGAAGTAAGTTTAAAAAATCTTCAAAAATTAGGAGAAACGATTATCGATTGCTTATGTTTTGTGACTTTTTGTCTTATATTTTGTGAGTATTTTTTTACTTGAAGGTGACTGTCTCGCCAAGACATTTTATTTTGACGAAAATACGCAATTGAGTCAAAACAATGTTATCAATATACAGATTAACAAATGATCTAAATTTATGTGGCCAATATAGCTGAAATTCTATTCATAAAAATATCACGCACAAAAAATATATTTTAAAAATTAAATCAATAAAAATTTGAGAAGCAATCAACTATTGATAAATTTTGAAAAGAAATCTTTGAAGAATATCATTTTTATTTTATCTTCTTCACTTATTAATATGATTTAAATTCTTTCCCTAATTATGCTTTCCTAACAAATGGATTCATTTTATATGTTTATTATTCTCAAATGAAAAATTTATAGTTCAATGATGTGAGTGTCCTATGAGAATAAAACCGCTGAATGTTAGTATAATAAACAGGCTGTTTAATGATGATTGGGGTTGACTCTTAGTTTTCATTCTAAGTAAGGAGTAGTTGAATTGAAGGTGGTGTTATGTTTTGCAAGAGGTGATATAAATATAAATCGTTTGTGCCTAGAGTCGCTCCTGAGTTTTCACTATTTATTCAATCACATTGCCTACATTTATCCATGAGATGAACATTTCAGCCAATATAAATAAATAATCAGTTCTTGAATATTCGCAATTGATGTTTGAAACGCTTGTATCAAATTAATACATTCCTAGACACATTAAAAGATTTCCTAACGCAAACTACGTAAGCTAACCATTTAAGAATAGACATTAAAACAATTATTCATTGTTCAGATTAAAGTCTAGTATTATAAGAATTGCGAAACAGATTATAAAAGTATGTTGTGTTAACATAAGGTCAAGTCAAATGCGTGATTCCAAGGCCCTCATTGATGCTGAAAACTTATATTCTTTCAGATAAATTAAGCAATTAATCATGACGTACTGATATTTTATGCATGCATCCTCCTTGTGCGATAGATAAGAATTTTGTAAATATATACGTGAGTAGTTTATGTGTTCGTAGTACAGGTTGTACAAGCGACAAATTTTTGTTTAACTTAAATTGTTATTTCCTAGTGTAGAATTTAATTTACTTAAAGTTCACAACGTGACAAAATGCGCAAACACTAACAAAACAATTTACATACTAAATTAAGACCACCTAAGCCTAAAGGAAATTTCGTAATTTCAATACTTGAAACATTTAACCTTACACCTTGCTTCGATAGAAACAACAAATACAACTTTTAATGTGAGAGACAGAGACAGTAACACTGCTGATGCGCCGGAGGCCGTGACGCAATGAATATTGCGAAAATGAGGACCTTGAATCGTAAGGTTGACCCCGAGTAGAATGAGTGATTTTGAGGTATAGTTTCAGACAATTTATTTGGTTTGATTTGGCAAAAAGTGAGAGGCAAAATAATGAAAAGATACAAGAAATTAATACCATTTGATAATAACAACTAAAGCAACAAGAATATGAAGTTGAGCATTATGACATGAGGCCAAGTATTTGGTGACGAGACTTGCCGAGTCATTGATATTGTTGGTCAAATGTCATAATGTTTGTTTACTTGTATTGCATACAAGATTTTTTCTATGGCCCTCAGCTTCCATATTTCAACAATTATTGAGTACACAGCAAGGAAATTCAGAGCACAAGTTGACATTTCGATTCAACAAAAATAGCCGAACTAATGGATCAGTGAGTTACAAGCATGAATTCACAGAATTTCAACTGCTGATGGAAAAACTGGAACGCAAAATAGATTTTACGCACGGCCGTAGAAAATAATTATTTGTTTTATTAGCAGAGTATGACAATTTCACGAATCCTAAAAGAGTATATTTTTTCTTTCTGCACGAATCTTTTAAATTTGCAGATTTGTCACTTCTTAGAAATTAAATAGAAGTCAACACCAAATAGCTTGATGTCGGCTACAAATAACAATCCACCCGCATGATATTGACGATGCTCCTCCAAAGTAAGAAAATATGTAATAAAGATTGATGAATGCGAAATTAACATTAATACTTGTCAATGATTAACATCCTCTTGATAATTGTTTGAATATTCTAATTTTAGATCTTTCTTTGTTTCCATACCTTGATAGAAGCATTATCTTTTTAAAATCTTCAATTTTTAAATAGGAAGTATCATTATAAAAATACTTATTTAAAAATAATCTTACGCCTAATGGCGCCTCAGCCCGCAATTTGTATTTGCTGTGCTGGTGATATTAAATGTGTCATGCAATAATTATTATTTTTATTTAATTGAATAAATTTTATTTACGTATATTTTTCTACGCTATTCCAATCGAAATACAATACAAAAATTAGTGAAGTTTTTTAAAATTTAAAAAAAAAAAACGAATTATTATCAGTCCTAACGAAGCTCACATCTTGTATTTATCAATAATGTTGTTATAATTAATATATTGCTTAAGGAACAACACCATAAATGTATTTACAAGTTTGGCTGACTTATTATTAAACTAATTAACAGGGTGCAGATATCAAAATTCCTTTATTGTTTTTCTTGGAAGGATTTACGATTCTCTGTACCTGCTTTCCTTACCCAACATAATAAACTGTAGATTTCCAAGAAATAGAAGCATTTCTCAGAATTCCAGCTGCATTGCAATATATCAGTACAAATTCGGCTGGATATTCGGCCGTCGTAATAGTAATAAAAAAAAAATTTTAATATAAAAGCAATTAAGAATTATTGCAGCTCATATTTTAATGAAAATATTATTTGATTTTAGAGATGTTTGTTTAAATAATAAATTTGAAACTTCAATGTTTGGGTGACCTTTATCTAAATATTAATAAATAATAGATAAATAAATTTTTCTTGATAAAGGTGGAAAGTGACACTGCGTATCCGAAATGTCGAATCTTTTTCCAATTTGGAGAAAATTACTAGATAATAATAATATGATCTCAACTAGCTGTGAACTTCCATATTTCAACTATAACAAAGCAACAACAAAAAATAACCTGATAAATGCATTGCCGACAGATGTTACCTGCATGAATTTACAGAAATATTGAATTTAGACTACGCACAAATAATATGGATTACCCAAGTTTCTTTGTTGTTTACTCTATTTTGTAATACTACTAGCCAGTGCCAGCGACTTCGTCCGCGTGGATCACTATAATAATAATAGGAATGAATAATCATAAAAAATGACTGAATAGTGATTTCGTTGCTAACAATAATTATTTCTACAAATTTCAATCATTAAACAGAGCAATTGGATTCTGTAACAGAGCTGCACATCATCATGTCGCTCGCGAAATGATAATATGTAGATTTCGCTTACTTTACGATAAGGCAGAAAGTATTTCCTCTTTCCCCACTTTATACATGAGCATACTTTTTATCGTTTCCACAGTTACGCTGATACTACAGATCTATGGCTGGCACATACACGAAGCATACAAATATTTATACTCATATCTTCTGAGCCCTACAAGATATCAAAATGAAACATAAACGAAAATTTAAGTTTAAACTCATGTTTTAATCCCTGGATTTTCATTGTGCTGTTGCGGACAGACAACCAAAAACTCCAAAAACGCTCATTTAAATAGCAGTTCTCACTTGAATTTTTGCATTTATTTTGAAATCACAGACACTTGAATTTTATTTATCTGGAAAATAGAGTGACAGACGGTATAAAAGAGCGTTTAGGCAAAAACGGGTGGTGATAAAAGTAAAAACGAGCAATTGTGCAACTTCTATCAAGTATCTGTGCACCCATACAGCCATACTAATATAAATGAGAAAGAAGCTCTATATGTTTTATCTGTTACCTTTTCACGCCAAAACCGCTAAACAGATTTCGATAAAATTTGGTAAGGAGATAGATTCCGTTTTTAAGAAGGATATAAGCTACCTTTTGCCTCAAGGGGTTGCAAATTTGTATGGAAAACATATCCTTTCTCAAATAAAGGGATATGAATATTCATATTTAGGCTCTCGGGAACAAATAAAGAATTACGTATGTAATTCTTCAAACGTGAGACAGTTAAACGATTGCTATAATAATAGTTTATTATTAATTATTGAACATTACACTCACATGAATCAAAATAATCATTCCTATAATAATAGAATTGATTAAAAGTCCCTTTTCTACTCTTCGTAAATTACAACAATAATTCCTTAATGTCAAAATTATATTCACATATTCTTATCACACTGTATAAATCTTTCTTTTGAAAGCGGCCTCTTTCCAGACGTGATCAAAACTAATAAAATCATACCAATTCACAAAAAAGGCGATAAATTGGATGCAGAGACTATAGGCTATGTGCTAGGGGGCGGAGTTTGAACAAATATCGATGCGAGCGCTTATGGTGAGCACAATTATAAACATCGAACTCCATTTCTCAGAATACGTCATTGAGCATTGTAATTTAAAAATGAAAATAATTGCATATAAAACATGGGAAAACGTTTGTTCTGTTTCAGGCTGTTGTGTTAAAGATGATTCAAGTGAAATATAGTTTCATAGATTTCATGTACCCAGTTATAACATAAAAAAATGAGTGAAGTGAATCAAAGCGGTAAATAGAGTATTGTCTGTCTTTCATTATTAATCTATATAATAAACATGTTTGTAATTCAATTGTGAAATTAGAAATATTCATCATCGATTTAGGATTCATGAATTTACCTCTATCTCTAATTTGTAAGATGTTTCAGTGATAGAAGTTTGTCGGATGCACTTCGCAATAATTTTGTTGTTAATATTGTCAGTAACATATTCTTCAACATGTTTTATATGGCAAAACTAATTTCACGCTTTTCTTCAATGCTTCTTTGGTAAAAGGGATACAGTGTTTGATAAATACAAACCCGATCTGCATGATCATCGGCGTCATAATTTGAGGTTATCCTGTCAATTTGGACGAATTAAGATGTTTTCTCTAATGGGTACGTTATAATTGAAGAAAAAGCTACTCAAAATAAATAATTTCAACGTACCTTTTATGCTATGCAAGTTATATTATACGCGCACAGCTGAATTGAATAATATTAGTACATTTAAAAAATTATACGTATGAAACAATGATAAAATGGAGTTCAATCGTTCTCCATTGCCCGCTAGAGGCGCTAGTAGACTTTATGCACGTAGCCTATAGGCCAGTGGCTATCTCATCAATTTTTTCCAAATTATATGAATATTGTTTTTTAGAGAAATTGACTCCTTTCCTAGATAAATTCAAACTAATTCACCGAAATCAATTTGGTTTTCGGTCTAATTTATCTCCTACAGATGCAATTCACCACATGTACAAAAATATTGCCACTTTCAGGGATCGCGGAGAATTGCCATTTGCGATTTTCTGCGATCTAAGCAAAGCATTCGACTGTATTAGTCACGATAAGCTTATAACTAAACTCAATCACCGCATTAGAGGTGCTCCTCTAGATTGGATTCGAAGCTTTCTTACAAATAGACGGCAATGTCACCATCCAAGTAGATGACAGTCATAAAACAATCAACTCTACTTCAATTGTCACCAGCATTGGCACTCCTCAAGGCAGCGTTCTCGCGCCTGTTTTATTTATCACTTTTATTAATGATATAAATTCAATTTTTAGCACCGATACCACTCTAAGTCAATTTGCGGATGATACCACGTTGGTGATGTCTGATAAAGACGATAGAATTTTAGAGAAGCGATGTAACGAAAACCTACAAAAACTGCATTTATGGTGTAACGAAAATTTGCTCCATTTAAACAAATCAAAAACAAACTTTATTCGTTTCCACAATCATCAAACTAAAAATATTTCCAATATTAATTTGGTAATTGGAAACGAAAACATACTACAAGTAAACTCTTCCAAAATACTGGGGCTGTACATTGACGAAACCTCTAAATGGAAACAACAATGCGAGTTTATCATTACAAGAATGAATGTAGTGTGCTTTCAAATTCGACATCTGAAATCTATTTTATCAATAATTCAATTAAGAATATTTTATCACGCAAAAGTAGAGTCACAGCTAAGATATGGAATCATCTTTTGGGGTGTTTCAGTGCTGGCCGATAATGTTTTCATTGCCCAAAAAAAAGTGATTAGATACATGGAGAATGTAAGCCGCTCACATTCTTGCAGAAATATTTTCAAGACCTCGAATATTCTCACTCTTCCCTGCCTTTTCATTTATGAAATCTGTAAATTTATCTACACTGAAAAATCAAATAAACCTTTAAATAAAGACAATCATGATTATGATACTCGAAAGAAAAACGAATTCTATATACCCTTTTGTCGTCTATATTGTGCCAAGTACTCTCCTAGCAATATTGGTCTTTCAATATTCAACAAGCTACCTTCCAATATAAAAAACAGCAAATCTCTAAATAGCTTTAAAACAAATCTCAAGCAAATGCTGCTCAGCAATTCCTTCTATAATATGAATGAATATTACTTGTACTGCAATACTTGTAAATAATTTTTGTATACTATTATTATGTGAAAACTTTTGCCATTATCATGTGACGCTTCCTATAAGATGTACTTTAATCTTCTAATGGAATAAAATAGATATTATTATTATTATTATTATTATCAACATACGAATATCACCAGCCACCTTCTCAATCAATCAAGGAGGACGGTAAAATCTATATTTTACACGTATTTCAGCGTTTTTGCAAATAATCTGTCAAGGAGGTAAAATAGAGGATGATTTCAAAATTCACATGTAATTCACGCCCAAGTCGTTGAACAGATTTCGATAAAATTTGGCAAGGAGATAGGTGGCATCTTTAGGAAGGCTACTTTTTGTCTCAAAAAAACACTGAAGGTTGTGGAATTGGGATTGAAAAATTGTATGAGAAACGCATTATTTCTCAAGTTGAAAATATGACAGCTCATATTTAGACTTTTTGTGAAAAATAAAGAGCTACGGTTTCAACGTTTTGCAAAACCATCCCTGAAGGGCGGGAATTGAGGATGTTTTAAATATTCATATTAATTAATACTATCTTCTTAATCTATACATGTGAAACAGTTTCGTGACTGACTGATACACAACGCTAGACCAAACCGCTGCATTACTATGACATGGATAACCAGCAAGAAAGGTTTTTTTGAAATCCTATCCCTACGGGGGTGTATTTTGATACTCTTATAAGTTTATATGAAAAATCGTATTCACTACGATTGTGATAATATTTTTGAGCGAAATTTAATTTTCAGACAATTTTTTTCACTTATTTCAGGGTCACTGCGGGTTTAGCTTGCGGTTTGCAGGGTGCTGCAGTCAATTATTTTATTTTTAAGAGAAAGTCAATCCGGTTAACCCTAAAGTCAAGCAACAAAAAAAATTGACATTTTAGAAATACCGTGAGCCTATATGCTACAGTGAATTATTATATTTTTTTTTCATTGATTCCAAAGAGTACATCTATATACGGGCGAATCCGCAGGTAACTGGTTGTCAATTGATAAATCACAATCAATTTGCGATGATGTAGTGGTCAAATTATGAGATACGAAGATCGCTTAGTTTACGCATAGAAGTGTCCATAGAACAGAATTGTTATCTTTAGTAATGCATCAATTAATTGTTAAGGATCACAACTGCAGTGGCACACGTATGAACTCCTGAATAATACTTTTAATCAGAATGAACTCAAATAACGTTTAGCAAATTATTTTATTAGACAAAAATTATTCATCAAAAAATATGTCAAAATCATTTTTTTTTACATATATAATTACTATAGCAACCGAATTTGTAATTGGTATAATTATCAAGATAGAATTGGTTTCCATTTATAACTTCAACACCTTCCCTCATTGAACAAATTCTTTAAGTCATACATATTTCATTATGATTCAATTATGTTGTAACTTGACAAACCCATCAATGAACATAATTTTTGATGTCTTACTTTATGCAGCGGTTTCGTCATTATATCCGCTATTTGATATTCTGTAGTCACTTTCTTAATTATAATTTCACCACTTGTAACCAATTCTCTTACAAAGAAATGTCTTGTATTAATATGTTTGGTTCTTCTATGCAGTTCTGGGTTTTGTGACAGTTTAATGGCAGCCTCGTTGTCCACATGTATAACTGGTTGTTCTGTAAGATTAGTTAAACTTTTTAACAATCTTTTTATCCAAACCATATCTCTGGCAGTCTCGCTAGCAGCTACTATTTCTGATTCTGTAGTTGATATTGCTACTGATTGTTGCAAATTGCTGAACCAGGAAATAGCTCCTCCAGAATACATACATACAACTCCTGAAGTTGATCGTCCTGTTTTTCTATCACCTCCATGATCCGCATCACTCTATCCTTCCAATATTCCTCTCTTAAAATCTTTTTGATAAATCAAGCCGTTATCCATCGAACCTTTTAAATATCGAAATATTCTTTTTACTTGAATCCAATCATTTTTCTGTGGATTTTCTAATCTTCTGGAAACAACTCCAACGGCGTATCCTACATCAGGCCTTGTGTTGGTGAGTAAATACATTAAAGATCCAACAGCTTGTCGATAAGGAAATTCCTCATTACATTTATCTGGTTCTATTTCCTTCCCTGTTTCATTATCATCTTTAATGATCGGTGTGCTTACTGGTCGACATTCGGCCATACCAAATTTTTCTAGTAGTTTCTTTGTGTAAGATTTCTGACTTATCTTTAGAGATCCACCCTCTAGATGTTCTATTTCTAAGCCTACAAAATAAATAGCTGGCTTTGCTACAATTTTAAATTCATTCTTCAAATTTTGAATCAAAACCTCTAGTAGATTTTGGCTGGTTGCAGCTACCAGTCCATCATCTACATATAATGCAAGTAATATCTTTTCATTGTTTTTCTTCATAACATACAAACAAAGATCTGCATCACTTTCTTTGAATCCTAAATTCGTGAGAAATTCACTGAAACGCTTATTCCAGCATCGAGGTGAATGTTTGATCATAATCTACTCCTCTTCGTTGCGAAAAACCTTTAATTACTTGTCTTGCCTTATACCTTTCAACTGTACCATCTGGGTTATACTTAATTCTATATACCCACTTGCATGGTATAGCTTTCTTATCCTTTGGCAAAGACTCTAATGTCCACGTTCCATTTTCTTGTAGGGAATTCATTTCTTTATTCATGGCTTCTTTCCATTCATTTTTTTCCTTGCTTTCAATAGCTTCAGTGTATGATGAGGGCTCATGACCTTCAATAATATTCATACAAGCAGAGAACATACAGTCTTCATATCTCTCTGGTGCATGAAGCTTTGTACGATCTCTTAATGTCATACCTTCATTTTCTTCTTCTTTTTCATCTTCTTCATCGTTATTCTGTCCACAAGTAACATTTTTCTCTGCATCCTGTGGTACATCTGTTAAAATTGTCTGAAATTTCTCTTCACTATCTGAAGGAACATTCATAATTGCACTTTTCTGTAGCGGTTCTTCTTTGAAAATAACGTCTCTGGATCTAATAAGTTTATTTTCTTCAGTCCACACTCTATATCCATCTTCTCCATCATATCCAATTAATAAGCCTTTAATTGCCTTCTTCTCCAATTTCTTCCTTTTTTGGCTAGGAATATGAGCATAGCAGGTACTACCTATTATACGAAGATGTTGAATCTTTGCTCTTCTCCCGTACCAAAGCTCATATGGAGCTTTATCTTTCACACTTGATACTCCTGTTCTATTTAGAATATAAGCTGCAGTCATTATCATTTCTGCCCATAATCCCTGAGGAAATTGACCATGAGCATGCATCATAGTTCGAGCCATTTCTACAACAGTTCTGTTGTCACGTTCACAGCAACCATTCTGTTGTGGAGTGTAAGGCATTGTTAAACGATGCCTAATACCATAATGATTAAGAATTTTCCGTACATTGTTATTATCAAACTCTCCACCATTATCACTTAATATTTCTTTTACTAAATAACCCGACGTTTCAATCTCAGCTAGCATTTGTTTTAATTTATGTACTACATCTGATTTTTCCTTTAATAAATATATGAAACGATATCTCGTAAAATCGTCTTTAAATAAAACAAAATATCTGAAACCTGACATTGAGTTCTGAAAAGGTCCACATACGTCAGCATGTATTAATTCTCCTGGTGCTGTTGCTCTTTGTCGTTCACCAAACTTTAATCTATGTGCCTTACCAAAAATGCAGCCTTCACATAGTTCACTATCTAACTCTAGTTTGACCCCAAGTTCTCTTGAAATAATGTCTCTTACATGCCTTTCATTTTGGTGCCCTAATCTTTCATGATAAATTTGTAAACTATCAACTTTAGATGATCAAGTACTCACCTCATTACATGACTTTGACGGTTGAATCAAATCTAATTTATAAAGTCCACCTTTTCTTGTTCTTCTACCAACAAGTACTATTTTGTCATCGACTTCCAAGTAGCATTTTTCAGCCGTTGATACAAATTTACTGTTAGTCTGTTTGTCTTGAGCAGCCAAAATAGAAAATAAGTTCTTCTTTATTTTCGGAACATACCATACATTTTCTAATAAAATAGATATCTTCTTTCCATTAACATTGGTTAATAGATTAACTGTACCTTCACCAATTGCATTTATTGATTCACCATTTGCTGTGATGACAGTATGATCACTGTCAAATTTCTCAAATTTTTTAAATAAATCTTTTCTGTAAGTAATATGATTAGTAGCACCATTATCAATAAACCAGTAATCTTCATTAGTTTCGAAAGTAAATACTGTACTATTCACTACTTCTAAAACAATATTTGCTTTTGCACTTTCTTCTGATTTGGCTGGTTTCCTCGGTCTACCATCAGATTTCCATTTCTCACAATATCTTACTATATGCCCGATTTTCTTACAATAATGACACACAATGTTTGACTTCTTCTTATCTATGTTAACTTGTGTCTTTCTTTTGCTCGTTGACATTAGAATTTCCTTGTTATTGTCTGAATCTTTACTTTTCGAGCTGACTGCTCTTTCAAAAGCACATAATTGATTTGTGAGATTTTCTATAGTTCTCTCCGATTTTGACATAAGCAACCAACTAGATTTGAAAGAGAAATAATCATCAGGAAGTGTATCCAAAATTTTGCAGATAAGGAAAAGATCAAGGAAGTTTGCTTTATTATCATCCTTGTCCACTTCTTCTTTTAGCTGACTCCAAATATTCTTCAATCTGGACATATGACTAGCTATATCATCACTTTCAACCTTTTTGAAAGTAAAAATTGAAAACATAGTTCATAAGCTTTATCTTCTGTCGTGCCATCAAAAAGTCTGTGCAACTCCAACCAGATATCTCTAGCTTTATGAAATCTCATAATTTTCTTCAATATCTCTTCAGTCATATTTGTCGTTAATATAATTAACGTGGTACTCTCTGTTTTGATGAATTCTTTCAATTCATTAGCTGTAATGTCTCCTGAGTTTCCAACGCTTTGCTGTGAGGAATCTGGTCTTTCCCATTTTCCTTCAAGGATATCCATTGCAGGAGGAATACTTCTAAGAACAATACAGATCTTATATTTTCACGTTGCACAATTTAATTTGCTTTCTAATAATCGAAATTGAATCTTGGAGATATCCATGTTATCTGTTGAGATTCTGCTAGATATATTTTTATTATTCAGTTTCTATCTGGGCGCATAACCTGTTAAGGATCACATCTGCAGTGGCACACGTATGAACTCCTGAATAATACTTTTAATTAGAATGAACTCAAATAACGTTTAGCAAATTATTTTATTAGACAAAAATTATATAACATGTCATTCATCAAAGAATATGTCAAAATTATTTTTTTTTTACATATATAATAACTATAGCAACCGAATTTGTAATTGGTATAATTATCAAGATAGAATTGGTTTAATGTTTTCCATTTATAACTTCAACATTAATTAATGTAAATTAATATCAAGCTACATAAAGCTACAATAAGATAAGATTTTTTTCATTATTATAGTGTAGTAGTCATTGAGCGAGAGTTCTTTAGTGCTGGAAGTAATTTTTCATTGTCGCGTTATGCGCAAAATGTGAATCAATGATTTCGCGCATGGTAGAAACCTTCAGCTTTATATCTATCTTTTCTATTTATAGAATTACCAAATACCTATAAAATAATTTTGTTGATTATCTGCTAGAACTAGATAGATACTTCCAATAGCTTTTGAAATTTATTACCATCTCATGTAGTTAAAAATTACGTTAAATGCTCAGTGACCATTTACATCACTTGAATATGTATTTGAATTTCAATCCTTCATTTGAGCAATAGCTTGTCAAAGCTCATTAGGCAAATTGACGTCATTTCGCGATATTTAACGGCGTAAAAAATATATCGATGAATTTCGAAAATATGACATCATTTTTTCTAGGAAATGAGGAAAAAAGTCAAAAATACATTTAATTATCACTATTTTTTGCAAAAACATATGACGTAAATTATATAGCACGCATTTGATTGGTCATGTTATTTATATTCTCCAATAAATATGCGATGACAAATGAATAACTACTCTTTCTCTGTATATAACTCTTTCTGACTTGAACATTGTTGGACCCAACGGTATCTAAGAATGACGTCATGAAGCATGCAGTGCCATCAATGGAAAAAAAATTCCTTTCAGCTATCTATTTCAGTTCCTCATCATCATCATCATCATCAGTAAGCATCTTCATCAGTACAATCATCAACAGGAATGCATACTACACCGTCGAATATCCATGCTAACGAATGTCCGTTGCGGCGAAAGTCCACACCGTCGAATACCCACTGCGGCAATTTCACTCCTACTACTTCGAGTGTTAGTGGCACTTAAACAGTGGTTTTTGTTTTCAACCCAACTAGGGGGCGGTCTTCGCCCGCTCTGAAAAGCTCGACGTGCCATGCCTAATGTTTATCAAACCGCTAGTACGGACACTCACACAAAGCAGTAGTGAGGGTAAATTCACAGCACTGGGTATTCAACGGTGTGGGATGCTCCGATCAACAGGACTTGAACTAAAAAACTTTGCTTTATTTTTCTTTCAGCTCTTTATTTTATTTTCTTTCTAATCAATACTTTTACAAATCAAACTGGCGAGGAAAAAGTCGTAGAGGAAGCGGGGCTAAGTTGCTGAAGAGGATGAATATGGAAGATGTTGCAATTGCAAATGATGAGCCCAATTGTTGGAAGAAAAAACTGTAGCAGCAACCTAGACATCGACCAGATTCAGAAAACTTCGAAGAAGATGCCCACGAAGCTCAGAGAAAGTCTACTGATTGCTTTTTGTCCGTTACTTGCAAAGTTCAAATAATATTTCCATCAATTCAGCTTCATATTAACATCTCAAATAATTTTTCAATTATTTATGACTTGACTTTGTTTTTAATATATTGTTTTTTTGTTACAGATGCAGCAGCGACGAAGCCGCTTCTCTCGTCTTTGTTTTGCTGGAGTTTCTCTAAGCACTAAAGAAGAAATCCCGGAGGAAAATTCGTCTCTTTCCCCTAAGTCATAGCCAGGACGCGAAACAAATTTCATTTGTTTCTGTAATTTCTCCAAACAAAACTTCGTCAAAAAATACATTGTATTTTATTTATTTTGAAAACCTTTCGAATTTTTTTCAGAGATGAATAAATGATTTAATACTCTTTTGAATAGTAATCAATAAGTAAATTTATACATTCAAATTCATCCAATAAATATATAGCGCTATTATTTTTAGGTGATGGGATTTTAGTCTCTGCTAAGTATCCACATAAGATTACGTGATTTTTGAACAATTGATTTGTTTGGTTAGAAATAAATAAGTGAAACATAAACAGTAAATATAGCTTCTATTAATGCTAATTATGAATCGGAATTTAATTGCCAACCATTTTCTGTCAAAAAATTTCATGAAAAAAACAATTCCAATTGAAAACCAAGTAAAATATGAAAATAATACAAAATTTGAGGTCGCATATTTCCAAACGTGCTAGATGCTGTCATCTGTCGAAAACTTTGTACAAAAAACATTTTTTGTGTCTGACATAAATAAAATCAATAAATGAGACAAATGCTGCCATCTTAAATCACTATCACGAACTAACATTTTATTCATATGACAAAATCATACACCATTATCTCAAAAATGAGAGCCTAAATCCTAAATCAAAAATATGTTTCAAGTGAAGTTATACTATTTTATTAAAATAAGTTGAGTAGTTCATGCAACTTTTCTTTTTTAGTTTTTTCTTTGAAGCCACTGATTCAAATAAATAGAAATAGAAATAAAACAGAAATCATGTGTTGAATTCTATTAAATTATGGACTTATTTGAATCTTTTTTCAATTTAAGTCTTAAATAGGCTGATATTCAAGATAAATTGATTTTATAATTTAAAAAATAATCTAACATGAATTAAATAAATAATACGACTTTGTTCCGTTGTTTTTCAAAATAGCTTGCCGTTTTGCTAGAAATAAACAAAAATATTTCGCTTCGCTACAAATGAATCATGTGCTGCCATATTGTACAACTTTTTCTTGAACTAGCATTTAAACAGCCAAATATTTAAGGGAAAATTCATATACCCTTATTTCAGCATTGAGGACAACTTTTGAATATAAATACATTTTGAGTGAAGTTATATTCTATTTTAATGATAAATTCAGTACTTCGTGTACTTTTGTGACAGTAAAATTACTCCTCAATAAATAATCATACATATAAAATTTAAGAAATAAAAAGTATATTTTCTTATAAACTTTGATTCCTAGAATACAAATATGGAATCAAAATTAGAATATTTGTGGAAGTTTTTGGAAAATTAATTATTATTTTAAAATTAATTAATGATTGGCAAAGTGTAAATCAACCTAAGTACTAAAGCGTTTCACCTCGGAGCGAACAGATGAACCTTATTCAATAATCACAAAAATGTCCTTTTTTTTTACTTTTAAAAGTGTTGTAGGTCAAGAATATCGTGTGGCCAATAGGTTCATATCACAAGGTTCCATTTGTTATATCCAGGTCGGGGTCTCGTTTTAAAAACCTTATTCAATATACGGTTATTACAAAAAATTGAACAAGTAACAATATTTGCAAATAATTTGTAATCAATAAATAAATTATAAGGTAGCCTAAAACAATGGATTGGGCAATTAATTTAAAAATCTAAAGATGTACGGTTTATTTAATTGAAAATTGTTTGACAAGTTCAGAACCCAATTAAATTCGTAAATTTGTTATTGTGAGCAGTAGCTCTCAAACAAACTAGATTTCGACCTAACATGAGTAGTAGTGTTCGACCAAACATTCAGCTTCGGCCACCTTTGGCCAGAAAAATCACCTTCAGCCACACATTCGGCTTCGGCCAAAAATCAGTCGAATGTTTGGCCGAAGCCGAAGTTTCTTATCAGCCGCCGAAAACGGACGATCTTGTAAGAACGCGTCAATGGTTTCACTAGAAGAGTGGCGTAGTGGCGTCCTGTTGGAAGAATATACCATTAAAATTGTAACAAGGCTACAAAAAATTCTTTACCATTGTTCGATATCTTTCAGCTTTCACTGGCACCACTGGCTCTCACAGCCGCAATGTTGTTTTAATTTCTTGCATTTCGTCGTGGTAGTATTTTATTGTGTAGAGTAAATTCACTTTCATAGTTTTCCACGATTCGAGAAATTGTAAGCTCCGTAGGAAGATTATCTCTTCCAAAAATTTCATTCAACGAGCGAACGAGTTTGGATATAAATGAGTGCGATCTATTATTTTTATTATTTTAAAAATAGTTTTGAATAATAAGGAACCAATCTTGAAGTGTATATTTCACTATGAGGGAATGCTATTGTTAAACATAACTGATGAGGAAAAAAACATTTCTTTTGTTAAAAACATGGCCGCCGTGATATTTTGAAAATATATAATAGCTATTGGGAAATTATAGAATTTTCTATATTATTGTTGAACATTCGGCTTCGGCTGGAACCGAACAATCGGCTTCGGCCAAAATCTAACCTTCGGTCTGACACTAATGAGTAGTTTAGTTCACCCTTCTTGATTGTCTCGGGCTCAAGTTCGGTCTCCCAAGTGCGTGCAGCGCAACTTGATACTATTCAGGGATACTCGTTGAAAGTGCGAGCAAAGCGAGCTAGCCTACAATTAATTTATTGAAAAATGAAGTGTTTTAGTACCACTGACAAAGGTTCATTTCAGTGGTGATGGTGAGTCGCTGGTATCGCCATCTCTTAAAAATTCCAAGCGCCTATATTTGAGGACTACCAAATTGTCGAATCAAAAGATTCATTTTTAGGCTTATTTTGTAACAAATAACAACTTATTAACTGCGATTTGAGTGAAACAACCGTGAAAGAAAGAGGTGTTAATCAAACCGATGTGATTTTCGGATTTAAATGGACGTAAACAGCGACATTAAATTTAAAAATGATAATCCAGGAGCTGTTAAATTTGGTAATTTCATAAATTATTATCAGTTTCATTCTGCAGAAAATAGAATTAAGTTACTTCCCACAAATATTTGGAAAACAAATGAAGAAAATAATTTGGTTTGTTTGGATATCGGATGTAATGCTGGGGTAATTAAAAAACAAATGATATATTCCATCTGTCACACTACTTTTGTTTTATTTTTAGGATTTAACCTCACTTTTGCTGCAATTTTTTGAAAAAATTCTTGGAAACAAAATAGAATGTAAATTTTTAGGATTAGACGTTGATCCAACTCTTATACAAAGAGCAAAAGAATCAAACAAGTACCCAAATAAAATAGAATTCCTGTGTATAGATTTCATGAATAATGAACAGGCAAAAACAATTGAACAATATTTACAGGCATTCAACAAACGTAAATTTAATATAACGTTTTGTTTGTCAATAACAATGTGGATACATTTAAATCATGGTGATGATGGCCTCAAATTATTTATAGAAAAAGTCTGTGATATTAGTGACCTAGTAGTTATTGAACCTCAGCCGTGGAAATGTTACAAAACAGCTGTTAAGCGTCTAAAACAAGCGAATTCTAATTTTCCATTATTTAAACAAATTGTACATCGACATAAAGTTGAAGAATTCATAGAAAGTGTTTTACAAAAATGTAAGTTTTTGAAAATTTATGAATCCCCGAGGACTGATTGGGGAAGGAAGATGCTATTCTATGAGAGAAAATGATCGGTGTTTATTTTTAAAATTATAAATGTATATTTTTGAATATAAACTTTATTTTGGAAATTCATCATATATTTACTTAATTCTACGCTTATCTTAAATATGTTACAGACAATATCCATTTTAAGTTAAACTAGTTTAGCCGAGGCGATCAATACATGTTTGCCCTGAGAGAGTCACTTACAGGACGAATTAGTATTGCCTAGGGCCTAGGCAAAAGAAATTCGAACTACAGGCAAGACTCAATTTTTGGTTAAGCTAGTTTTGCCTATTCTGAACCAAAGCCAAAGCGATATTTAAGTTAGACTGATTTTGCCTAGGATAATCAGTTTGTCACTATGTGTGAAAAAATAGGCATGCACTCCTCATTGGCACAAGGGTGGGAAATTCAAGAAAAATCTTACACAAATGTAGAGCCAATTGGCCGTGATCACAAGCGTGCATATCAATTTTTTCATATGGGTTTTATGACTGAAACTTATTTTTTTCATTGGCATTCAATTTGCTCTAAAAAAGGCATGCGGTATAAAATCAGAGATTTGTCACAAGTTCCCAGTCTGTAATGGATAATCCGGCTCTTGGGTTTTTATAGATAATTTCACAATAATTAGTTTGATTTAAAATCGGTCTTTGCTGGTATCGTGTTACCAAGAAAAACACGATTTCAGGTCGAATTAGTTTTGCCTGAGCTATATTATTACAGATGACATGAAAAATGCTTATACACATTTTTATGAGAAGTTGTGATTAAAATCAAGTTTTCTTTGAGTTTTTTGATTTTGACTGGTTCGTCCGTAAATCGGGTTTTGCCAGCAATCAACCAAATTGATATTGGCTAGATCAATGATACCTAAATTTATACTTGAGTATACTTGATATAACTTTTTAAAGGGAGGCATTAAAATTATCCAGGCAATATTAGTATGGTCTTCAAGTCAATTTTCTTACATGGACAAACTGATATTGTCCAGACAAAAGTAATCAATCCTAAATCGCTTGACTAAGCTAGTTTGACCTAGGCGAAAGTAGATTGATCATAAACTGAGTTTTACTTGTATATATTGCCCAGGCAGTATTAGCGTGACGAAGTATATCATCTAGGCGAAACTAATCGATTTTGAATCGCTTTGGTTGGACTAGTCCAATCTGAATTTGGCTTTTGTCTGTAACAAATACATAATTTACAACATGTGTCATCACAAATACTGTCTTAAATTCATGAAGTGACTTCTTCCGTGGCTCCATCAAACTCCAACTTAACATCTTCATGAAGACCTTCGACATCTACTTCAGATTCTGGAGCATTCAACATATTTAAGGTGACATCAGCTGATTTGTTCATCATTGCTTGTTGCTGTGAAGCGACTGACTGTTGCGTCGTTTGCACATTTGTTATTGTTCTAACCGGTAATCCCGCATCTTCGAATGCCTTCTTTTTTAATGTAGTCCGAATTTGTGATCTATTAGAAATCAACATTTAGTATTACTGCTTCTGATTCGATGAAGAAATCAAGAGCAACTTACACTGTTCTGATTTTAATGTGCTCACTTATTTTGCTTAAATCGTCTGAGAATTTTTTTACTACTGATCTAAGCATCTCGATTTCCTCATCCGTCCACTTTCTGTTTATACAAAACAATAATATACAAATTTATAGGTTCAATTTATGGAATGAACATACCCTGCTGGAGATTCAGCATTTGGATGCAACTGCATTGTTAAATCTCCTAATTTGTTGAATGCAGAGCCAGCTGCTGTAAATATTTCTCCAACCTATAATTTGAATTTAACCTCAAAATATTACAAATCTTTAATCCGCTATATTTATGAAATATTACCTTGCTAGCAGACGTCATTAAGTTGAATGAATATTTATCCTTATTAATGAATTGGAGTAACAAAAAGATTTTAAATTGTTGACTGTTGACAGACAAAATTCAAGCGTTCTTTGGATGCAATGTTGCCAACAATATGATGAGTGTTGGCAGAAAATTAATAGTCTTTTCTTTTATCATTCAAGAGATGACAACAATTGTTTGTTTATTTAAATCTATGTTTTGTAGTTTTGTAGTTAGAAAAATACACGAATCGAAATCAATGATCTGTTTTATTTACTTATGATGACGGTAGCATTACTTTGAGTAAAAACTGTTGATTAAAAATAAATAAATGATTATCTCAAAAAATTTATTTCAATATTATTAGAAATTTATTTGTAAAATAAACAAAAATATTTGTTCGTATGTCTCTGCTAGTTGCATGTGAATAAAGTTACGTCAAATAAACGTCATTTCGTGCTAGAAATGTCATTATTTGTACTTATTAGACAAAGCAAGCCACGAATAAAAAGTACCAGCATCTTAATAATTAGTGTTCAGTGATTAGGTCCCAAATAATTCAATATATGTATGTATATACGTGAAATAAGTGTATGAAAATAATATAGAAAAATGGAGGGCGGACCAAATATACAAAGAACTGAAAATTCGGTTTCGTCTTCGGAAGAACATGAAAAAACTGCAAGATGCGATATTGGATGCTGTGATCCCACTAGACCACTACATCGATTCATTGTCTTGATTTTCATGTGTTTACTTGGGTTTGGTAAGACAATTTGTTTTCAAAACATAACCTTACATTAGAATAATGATATCTTTTTCATTTAATATATTTTGTTCATCAAAATCTCCATATTTAATACTACAATCTAACTCAAATTCTTAAATTTTTTGTGTCTGTAAAAGTTTGTTTATATTGATGTTTTATATCACATGTTTCAAATATAGGGTAGGCTTTGATAATGCAACTTTGACCTATGGATATTACCGCGATAAGACTTTGTTTTAGGAAATACTCTCATGGAATGCATGTAAATAAAATAGTTCGAATTGTTTTGAAATTTTATCAGAGTTTTGAATAGTTTTCCAGACAAATTATTGTAAGATTTTTATTGTTCCCTATTAAAAAAAAGAAATAAATATTTTGCATGTTCAATTGTTATTTTCAATTAATCTTTTTTTTTCATATTTGGTGAATTTCGTCTCCCAACTATCGTCGTGGTGAAATTGATTTGGTTTATTTCATTTAAAAATTCAAACAAAATACTCTTAATTGATTCGCAACGAAAATTAACTCTTAACCGTCTGGCGATAATAAATGGACTAAGCTAGCAAATAGTGGATTCTTGTTGAATTTTTTTTAACAGAAGATCTTTAAATAATATATTAAGAAAACTTTCTCACAATATTCCATGAAAATGTGTACGAATCTGTTTGTTTGTCTCGAATAAGCTCCGTAACGGCCCTACATATTTCAATGAAAATTCCAGGAATTAAAACAGGAGTTTTGACTTAAATTTTCGTGTATGTTTCATTCCGATATCTTGCGGGGTTCAGAAGATATGAGTATAAATATTTGTATGCTCCGTGTCTGCGCCAGCCATAGACTGCAGTGTCAGCGCAACTGTGAGAATGATGAAAAGTATGCGCATGCATAAGGCGAGAAAAGAGGAAATATTTTCTGCTTCATTGTAAAGTAAGCGAAATCTACGTATCATTTGCGCGAGCGACCTGACGATGTGCAGTTCTGTTACAGAATTCAATTTATTGCTCTCTTTAATGATTATAACTTTCAGAAATAATAAATGTCAGCAACGATATCACTATTCTCTCATTCTTTATAATTATTTATGCCGATTATGATGATCCACGCAGACGAAGTCGCGGACACTGCCTAGTTCTAGATATATACCTTCATCTGAATCACTCCTTCGAGTTTAAAGTTAAAATTAGTTTGATCAATAAATAATAAAAAACCCCAGGTATCTGAAACCTATTTCAAACGGTAAAAATCCAAAAAGAATAGTCTTCGAATTAAATAATATATGTAGTGCCGGAGATCTCGTCCGGAATCATACCTTCTCGTGCCTATTTGCCTCGCTTAAGCCATTGGACCGATTTTGTTCAAAATTCATACCTAAGAAAGTAAGAATTTTGAAAAATTTCTTAGAGTAATTTTAGCTCTTCAAAATTCAAGTAATTGAGACTGAGTTATATGTGTATTCTGTTATACATTGATCTTACGCCTAAACCGCTAAGCTGATTTGGTTCAAAATTCATATTTAGGAGTTTAAAAAAAAGTTTCTAGGTGTGCTTTTTTGACTTTTTAAAATTAAGAAAGAAGTGCCTGCCACCCGTCGAATATCCGCTGCGTCGAAAGTCCCTACCGTCGGATACCCACATCAACGAATTTACTCTCACCTACTGCTTTGTGTATCAGTGGCATGAAATAGTGGCTTTTATTTTCAACCGGCGATGCTTCGCACCCAACTAACGGGCGGGCTTCGCCCGCTTTGAGCACGCTCGACGTGTCATGCTCAATGTTTATAAGCAATGATTTTTATTTTGAACTGGGATGCTTCGCACCAAACTAACAACAAAAAATATTATACAATACTAATACTAAATTTTATTTTAGGTTCCTACTTTTGCTACGACAATCCAGGAGCATTGCAAGATAAATTTATAAAAGATCTTCATTTAAATACAACACAGTTTGTCCTATTATACTCAATATATTCATGGCCTAATGTAATATTGTGTTTTTTGGGGGGCTTCCTTATTGACAGGTAATTGATATTCTAATATTTTGTGTGTATTTTACTCTAAAAATAAATTGCTTACAGAGTTTTTGGTATTCGACTAGGAACAAATCTTTACATGGCATTAACTTTAGCTGGACAAATTGTTTTTGCATTTGCAGCATTATATGATATTTTTTGGTTGATGATGGTGGGGCGATTTATATTTGGGTATATTCTGAATAAAATATATTTTTTTTTTATATTAATAATTGAAATTGTAGTATCGGAGCGGAATCGCTAGCCGTTGCTCAAAATAATTATGCTGTGCTCTGGTTCAAAGGAAAAGAATTAAATATGGTTTTTGGATTGCAACTGAGCTTTGCTCGAGTTGGAAGCACAGTGAATTTTATGGTTATGGGACATATTTACGACGCGGTGCACAAAACTTACGATGGATACACCTGTATAGGAATTGTATTATTTATTGGTACGTAATAAAAGATTTATTAGAAATTTTTCTAATTTTAGCTGTTTCACATACAGGGTGGCAATTGTGATTCTCGTCGTAAACCTAATTTCTGGCTTTTCTAATTATTTATGAGTGAGGAATTATAAAAAAAAAAAAAATTGATGGTGTCCATCTAATACTGTACTCGAGAGCCACAATCACCAGCCTTATTTTTCTTATTACTCCAATTTTACAATAATTTTTTTTCAGCAACATCAACTTGTGTAATGTCTTTATTTTGTTCAATAATTCTTGGTATTTTTGACCAGAGAGCGGAGAGAATTTTAAGGCGAAATGATAGCTCAAGTGGGGAAGTAGTTAGATTAAAAGATATTAAAGACTTTCCATTATCATTTTGGCTTGTAACTGTGATTTGTGTAGCGTATTATGTTGCTATTTTCCCTTTCATTGCTTTAGGAAAGTAAGTTTTAAATTGGTATTACAAACGATAACTATTTACGTGTTGAATTTAATTCAATTCAGCTCTACATTTTTTTTTGTTTTTCAGAGTATTTTTCATTGATAAATTCAATCTGAGCCCAGATGACGCTAATAAAGTCAACAGTATTGTGTACTTAATATCAGGATTTGTTTCACCAATTTTTGGTTATCTAATTGATTTGACTGGCCGAAATTTATTTTGGATTTTCTTATCTATAAATGTAACTGTAGGCGCGCATATGCTGCTTGCCTTTACAGAATGGAATCCGTACTTTGCAATGGTAAAAAATATTTAAAAATATAATTTCGCACTAATTAAAATTTAATAATATTTTAGGTTACTATGGGAATTTCATATTCGGTGCTGGCCAGTGCCTTGTGGCCTTTAGTAGCTCTTGTTATCCCTGAATATCAGCTTGGTACTGCTTATGGCATGTAAGTCATAAATGTAGAACTGTGGGTGAAGGTCATATTAAGATAAAATATATTAAAAAAATAGAGTGAGAGTGCGTTCGACTGCGCGTATACAGTATCGCACACATTGCATGCGAAATCAAATCTTTTCTTATCAAATGCGTCTGCGGAAGCTTGTTCATCCATTTTGATATTACGTGTCCCTAACTGTCTGTCTCCAGCATTATCATACTGATTTTTACTTAAATCAATCTCATGAATATAATACACTAAATTATTGTTAAAATGCACGTGGATATAACACATTTAATATAATCAACAAAAATATTTTAGAAATTGAACTGTCAAGAGTGATATTTCTCAGAAACTCTATGAAAAATTGGAATAAAAAATTCAATAAGAAGTATACCATATTACAATACTCCTATATTGCTAGTCCCCATAAGTGGAGGTATCACGGAGAAAGTGGGACAGCAAATCCTTACTTGACTCGTTGGGCGCAAGCGTCGCGACTTCGATCGATATTTGAAAGATTAGGCGCGTGCATCACGTGGTCGAATCTATGCAACCACACATTGCATTTGAAACCATTGTGCTTTGTTGGCGTATTGTGGATTTAATGTTTATTTAGTGAAATTTTGTTTTAAAAATTATTTTTAGCATAATATCTCGATTAATCGATGATTATTATTCTCTGTCAGACAGTATAAAACATAGGTATTTATAAAAAATGTCTCGTTTATTATCTATGAAGATCCATATGTGGTGGAGATGAAAGAGATAAGACATTTCCATGGTAATTACTAAAGATTATTTAGCTTATGAAGGAAACTGAATACAACAAGAATATGTTACAACTTTTAAAAGCTTATATGAAACTTTAAATTATGAACACTGACCAACATGACTATAATCTTCAAAAGTATTTATAGAAGTCTGTAATAAACGAATGATTTATTTGTTTTTTAATTTAACATCTTTTAAGACAATTCAAATTGAGTTTTCTATTCCAAGTAATTATTATTGATTGTCATTCATTTTGCTGTTTGGCTATTTGCTTGAAATATTGGAAAAAATTGAGAATTCCAATTTACTGACTTACACAAAGCAGAATCCTGCAGCTTTGCCTATATTTAAAAACAGTCCTCAATCAGGATTACCTCTATCGTCCAAAAGGCTAGTTTGCCTATAATTTAGAAATAATTCTACGGTTCAAGTTTTTAGCGATTTTACAAATATATAGTGTAATAGTTAGGTCTAAATTAGGATCATGCTAATATTTATTGAATGGATATTAAACAAAAATCTCAGTTTGTACAACAAAACATAACTTATACTCAGGTTTAACGGTTGAACAATTTGTTTATCCTGTTGTGTTACTTCTAACCTATAAAATCTGTCTCAATTTCAGATACTTTATCTACTTTATGCAGCCATAGATTTCAAATATTACCTTATATTCACTTGAAATATTAAATATCAGATTCAAATAGATAAAACACCTGCAATAAAGTGCCTGTTACAGATACGGCTTTACTTAATTTTGATGTCAGTTAAATCACTCCTTTTCAGAGCATTTTCCTTGTTTTTTGATGACTAGAGGAATAATTCTTCCTCCGAAGTTTTTATCTGAAGTAAATCCATGAAAATATAAATCTTGTACAACCCCACTTTTCTAAAAACAACCAACAACAGCACTAAAATTGAATGTGTTCCATATGACAGAACGTTTGTTGGTCCACCAGGCTGACATTTTTAAATGTCCGTGACGTCACGTGCACGCACCTAATTGTTTTCAAAGATGGATGACGCTTGCACGTGGCTTGCACCAATTGCACGAAGCTGCTCAATTCTCAGGCATGCTCACAAGGTTCGTGGTAAGATAAAAAGAGATAGACGTATAATTGTCTGAACCGTAATATTTTCGCCGGTTCTGCAGACCCAACTAGCAATATAGGAATATTACATATGAAGTATACTATTTCCGTCTCTCTCTTTTTCCCTATTGGCAAATAAATTTAAGATCGCAGCGCCGCAGCGGATATTTTTGAACTAACTAAGTTAGGATAAACTTGAAGTTTACATGTATTTGAATGGGCTTTTTACGATTTTTAAAGATAAAAATCGTGAATATGAAATAAAGATTTACTTTTTCATGAATATTTTTTAAAAGTATATTGTTCGTAAGTACCAGGCAAGTGAATTATTTCATCTGTTTATTTATATTTAATTCATATTTTTAAATTGAACTTAACCTTTAATTTCTAGATGATGATATTGAAACTTCAAGACTATTTTGATGCAAATGTCAGTCACGCTGTGTAAATGAGGGTGAAGAGCTAGTAAATGCTTGACATTATATTATTCTGTCGAAAATTGAATGATGATAGTGACAAGAGAGTATATTTGCATGCTCTTGCATATAAACATCAAAAGTGCTTGAGAATCCGTATGAAATTGAAGGAGAATTGAATTGTAATGAATATGATGCCTTGGAGATTGAGAATATGAGTTGTTCTTGCAAAGCAGAAAACAGCGACAGTTGCAAGCATATGACTGCAGTTTTTTTTATTGTGTACCATGTGTTGAAAAGTTGAAGTGGCTCGAGAATGCCTTTTAATTTTGTTAAATAAACATTAGATTAGTACTTATTAGTTGCACTGTTTGTTGTTTCAAAAAATCTATCAATTATTTGAAGATAATTTGTATTTGTAAAGTATACCTGGATAAATAGGAAAGAATCCAGACAAAAATATTCACCAGTTGCAATATCTGAAATGTCCTGCATGAAAGAAAAGATTTTGAAAAACTCTAGGACTTTGGATTCTATCTTCTTTTTCAATTTAAAAGTAAAAAGTACAACAAAACGAAATAACAACCTTATTATATCAACTGTCAGACAGCGAATGCGTAGGCTATGGCTTCATCAGTCATTACTACTACACATAATCCTCCATGGTAAATTTTTGTATTTGAAATTTCAATCAATTTACAGAATATTTTTTGATGAATTTTTGCTAAAATCATTCAGAATTATTATCTCATATATGTTTTTTATGAATACTAATTAAATAACCGAATATAGAATATGATTTATTGATTTGATTATAAGCTCATGTATATTATATATGTAGCCCGCCAAATCTATCCTAACATCACTAGTTTGAAATTCTGCCACCAGATAGAGTATCGCTTATGTTTATTTGCCAATATTGTAGCTAATGGTCATTAGAAAGAGAAAAAGAGTTTTATATTTTACAGATGCTGTTAGCTCTACGAATTAACTTTTAATCTTAAAACTAGTAGTGCTCCATAAAAATATTCAAATATAGTTATAGCTTTATTAAGTCAAGAATAATACTGCCTGAAATTTTCCAGATGTGTGAAACGATTACGAAATGGCAATCCCCACTAGGTGAAATAGATTCTTCTATTTAAGTTGACCATAGTATACTTTAAATTTTGAGCTGCAACACAAGACTGTATCTCTTGATTTCGTTATCATCAAATTTTCTGCTACACTGCCAGTGCAGGAGCAAATTTTTATATCGAAGTGCGTTCTAGGACGGTCGAAAATATTATTCTTGTGCACAACTATATTTGTTCAGTAGCAAATATTTAAATTATTATAATTTTTTTTTGTTTCATATAGTTGCCAATCCGTGCAAAATTTGGGGCTTGCAGTAATCTCAATCATTGCAGGAATGATTGTTGATTACGGAGGATATTATTGGCTTGAACTGTTTTTCATTGGAGCTTTATATGGTGAGTAAATTTATTAGTGTTTACCGAACATATAGCCTCAAATTAATACAGAAAAGTACTATTTTGTATTAAAATAATCAAACAATATTAAGAATCACGTAGAAAAAAATCATGTCAATCATTCTTCGTGCATATAGTATAGCACCCACATTTTCAAATAGTAAATAAATTTGTAAGTTTTTCCTATTATATTTGATGCTCCACTTGAAATCGAATTTTTTCGGTATCTTGTTTCTGGCTTAATTTTAAGCCAAACTAGTTTTACTTGAACCAAATTTTCAAAAAAGCATAACCTTCACCACAAACTGCTTGAATATACCGTTACGAGTAGCATATAAATGAATCCTGGAAAAAACTATTTTGAACAAGAATTAAATTCTTCTATAGTATCTTTTGTTACCGGTAAAGCCCGATATCAGTAAAACTAGTTTGTAATTTGTCCTGAAACGAGTCTTGCTGGGAATATTAGTTTCACCTTAAATTTGAATCTTATTATTAAGACAAACTAATATTACGTAAATGAAACTGCTTGATTTCAAATCGCTTTGATTGAACCAATTTGGCCTAAGGAAAACAAATTCTTCCTGAAATCGGATTTTGCATGTAATAAAAATATGTTTTTTTTTTTAAATTTAATAATTTGAAGGAACTTCGACAGCTAGGTCACTAGTTCCTCGGTACATTAGGTTTAAATTATAACAGTTTTACATTTTGTTTATATTTCCAGTATCTATAAAATAGGCTATTACGTTATTCTGTGATGTTGGGTTGTTTGCTAGGGCGTTTTTAAGATCGCGTGGAACGTGGTTTTTTAGTCTTTTGTCATTGTATTTTTGGCATTCAGTTAGGATATCGCTCATGGTTTACTCACTGGCAATAGATATTGACAAAGTTAGTTCGAGGGAATACAGCTTGTAAAGTATAGTATAATTATAGGATGTCCGATCTCTTAAAAAAATTATTAATAGAAATAGTTTCATAAACTGTCACAAGCTGCATTGATCTAAGCAATTACAAAGTAAAATTGACTACGAATTAAGTAAGTCTTAATTGAATTTTGGTATTATTTTAGTATCTTTACTGGCAACTGTAGCTATTATGCTATTTGACGTTTGCGGTACTGGCTTACTTAATATGTCGCCGCGTCAAAGAGGAGAACACCAAAGACGCACACTGTGAGTATTTTATAAGTTTATGAATTTTACGATAATTCACGATATCTTCTATTTTTAGTAACGCCCAAGTTGAGCGAGAACAGTTATTAAATACAGTAGCAAGTGGTAGTAGTGCAAATGATTTACTACATCAATCTGATTTCCATATACGTAATAGATATTTATCGAGGATAGGTGCTCCTGTAAGTATTTATGATATTACTGTAGTAAATTTATGATGAAATTATTTTTGTTTCAGTTACCATCAAATTATAATGTTAATATGAAAGGACTTGCGTACCGAGCTCTTAGATAATTAATTGTAATTTTAATGTAGTTAATTGTAAACTAAGCTACTGATGAAGTGATATATAGATTTATATTTGTCTCATTACTCATAAGAAATTTGACAAACGCAAATTTCGTTAACGGTATTTGCTAGTGAATTTAATATTTTTATATTGTAGAAAAAATTGAGAGAAAAACTGTATTTATTGTAGAACCAATTTATAAATATATTGATATTGTATAAGAAAATTAATGTTATTCACGAATCAATCAACAACAGACGCATCCATATTACCGTATTCCTGACCGTAATTTTTAGGTTTCATTAGCTCGTTGCGTTATTAATATTTCAACCACAGTCCGCCATCTATTGTATGATGTCTGTGTGTGGAACTTGTTTTGAATTTGAACTGTCAAACTGACAAAATTTTAAGAATTTAATTTACTACTCTAATTTGGGAAAATAGGTGAGCTACTGTTTCAAACATTCAAATATTCAAGGATAGCTATATAGCATATTAATAATTTAATTTTTAGCCAAAATGTCAACACAAAAAGTTTGCCTCACAAAGATTAAAGATCCAAAAATTAATATTCATGGAATCACCAACGATTTACAGACTTTTATTAATATCAGTATTGATGATTTAGCAGAGAAAGATATTAATAAGATATTAAATCTACATTTACCAATCAATCATGTTGATAACCTAATAAAAATAACTAACCATACTAACGAAAATTTGAAATTGTTAAAAAGTAGTTTGATAAACAACAGGAACCTAATCGTAGAAGAAATTAGTTGTTTGAATGAAGTTTTTGAAGACACAGTGAGTTCTAATATGAATATCAGCTCAGAAACACCTGTAGAAGAACAAATATGTACAAAAAATATAGAAAATCTTGATATAAATATTGAACAAATTAATTCTGACGACGAAGGAGAGCTTCGTGAAGAAGATGAGGACACGGCGGACTCTGATAGTGAAACATATAAATTATTAAATGATATCAAAAAGACTAAAGATATAAAGTTGGGCACTCCACGTTCGGTAGACTTTACAAAACTTCCCTAAATCAATATTTTCAGGACAGTTCAACTGAGAAAGTACATAAATTATATTATTTGTATCTTTATATAAAAAATTTCAATGATTATCCACTGTATTTGTAATCTTCTAGAATAAATACTTCTGTTTTTATACGCTTAAACATGGCAATACAGCTTTCTCTTTTTATTTTTGCTGATATTTTTGTAACAGAAGTACAAGTATTGTGAAGCCGACAAAATTCACATTTCGAGATTTTCATGGAAATATCTGTTTTAAGCATCCCTGAATCCATTTTGACTATTTTCGGCTCGACGCGACGTCGGTACGTGTGTGCGTATGTATGAGTGTAACTCGCAAATCTCAAAACCCATCGGACATATAATGTTGAAATTTTGTATTTAAGACTTGTCTAAAGTCTAGTTGTGCACCTCGCATTATGGCTGCATTCATATGTATGACAATTAACAGTACAACTCCACAAAAAAAATTGTGCCTGGGCTCATTTCATGATTTTTTTTATTCGTCATGCATGAAAACTATCTAAAAATGTCCAAACTCCTCTTGAATAAGTTTGCTTTTGTAGTGCTGTTAGTAATTTTTCCAAAAGCTCTAAAATAACAATTAGTTTCTTAAATGGATTACAGAGTTGATATACGAAATATCCTTGTTATCTTTTTCTTCATGGGATAGTAGAGCCGATCTTCAGCACTATTATCGATGATCATGGCTGGAAAGGAAAGAATTTTAAGGGGAAAAGCAGAATATTGAATGAGAACCAATTTCTAAACCTGAAAATCTTTCAATGCTGCCTTTTCACATCAAGTTGGATACGATAATATAATAGGGAGCACAAGCTTTCAAATTTTCAAAAAATCTTCAACCAAAGCTATCAGGAGCAAAGTTAAAGCAGGAATTTCCGTTGATCCACGAATTGAAAGAAATATTGGCAATGAAAGATCTCTAAAATTGTTCACTAATGCTCAAAAAGGACTTGGTACTGTTTCAAAGCAGTATCTGTTTTTTAGGAGAAAACCACCAGAAGCTAGTTGAAAAATTCATCACGAATTTTAAATTCATGATTTGCAGGATGTCTTTGAAAATTCATACGCTACAATAAGCTACATGCTTCTTTAGAGAAATTGGAAAACAGCATGGAAGCATACTCTGAAGAACACAGCGAATGTTTTCATCAATACATTAGGGGCTTGGAACGCCGTCATCAAGGCCAATATGATAAAAATGTGATGGAAGATTATAGTTGGAATTTAATCAGAGCAAGTACTCTTGAATTTAATAAAAAGAGTAAAATGACTCAACTTATAAAAGATAAACGAACATATTAAATTCGGATTTTCAATAGATGAAAGATGAAAATAAGAGATATTCTAGAATATTCAAATGATTTTTCCCTGGCTACAAAAGCGAACTTTTTTCAAGAGTATCACTTTTATTCAGATCAGAGCCACTTAGCCAGTTGTAATTGCAGATCCATATCTCAGGCACAATTGTTTTCAAATAAACAATTATGTGAACTAATAATTTAGGATTCTTCACATTTATGACAATATTAAATAACTAAAATTCATCTTTGAATAATTTTGCACAGAAATTATCTCAAATATTTTTCAAAAATATTGGCGGTTCATTTGTTATTATTAAAATTTGAATTATTATTTTAAAACACGTAAATTTTAATTGCTTAAAATTAATAAATAAAAATGCAAACTAAGCACGGGAAATTCAATGTTCTAAAACGCAGCACCATTGGTTAAAACGAAATGTGACGTCAAATACTATGCCAACAATTGTGCACTGCTTACAGTTGTATGCAATTGCAGGCTTTTGATTAGAATATATAATAATAACGTGTGTGTTGTAAATTCATTTATTGTTTAAGTGTAATTTTAGCATCCTAGTGAGATTATAAATCATTCAAGACAAAGTGGTTTTGTAAAAGCACAATCGGATAATCTGACAAGAATAGATCCATTCATGATGTCGTCTTATTTTTTTTTCAAATTCAAATTTTACGTCCGCTGAAGTAAAAAGAGTGAACACTGCAAAGTAATTATTCAATAGTAACACATTATGTACGCTATTTTAATAAATACAATCCGAAATATGATGAGCAGTAAACATAATCTATAATTTTTGTTTATTTTAAAACGAGCAAATGTTAAACGAAGCCGCATACATACACTGTATTTTATTGCTGAAACTAATCACATATAATGTTATTCATGATCTGGTCAAATTTATTATGATACTTCATCTCTTCTGATAACCTTACATCATTTCTTACGTATTTTAAAACCTGTCTGGATTGGAAAAGACTTTACCAAGTACATTTCTGATAGTATTTTGCATTCAGGCACAATGCAATACTTATAAATTGACTTTTGAGCTTTTTTAATACTGAAATAAGTTGAGAACGAAAACATCTGTAGTAAAAAATGGACTGTAATGTCACTGGACATATTATTTGACGTCATCAATAGGGCGCGTGAAAATGGCGGCGTTTAAACAGCTCAAAATTATTCTCAACTTTAAATATTTTTTTAAACTTGATTACAGCACTTTTAAACATAATTTATACTTTTTACCATGTTATAACGATGTAATCAGTGAATTAAAATTATAAAATGAATTCATGAATATACCCTATTCTGTTTTCAAAACGGGTAATTTGGTTCTATCGTGTTTGGTAACAGATTAAAGCTCCTGCGGAAATAACTCTAGTAAAAATGATATTTAAACGATTGTCAATTGGTTTTTTTTACAAGTTATTCAAATGATGTCCAGTTAAGTTTAAATTTAAAATTCTCGTGGAGATAAACTTAATATAAATCTAAAATAAATAATTTTTTCGATTGTTAATCGTTTTTTTTACAATTTAATTTTTAAAGTTTGGAATCAGCAAAAGCAACTGGACTGAACTCATGGCCTCTGTAAAATAAAATAATAATTTCATATAGCCGCCATCTGTCACTCTAAAAATGACAGCTATCACTTTGACGTATGCAATTAATTAATATGATCTTCTAAATTCATGAGACAGCGATGAAATTAACCATACGGTCGGGGAAGTACTGTGTGGCCATATCAGATTAGTAACATTGTGATTAATAGTATAATAATAATAATAATACTTGGAACCTTTTTTACTACGATAACTATAACTGTTGATAATTCAAATTTTCCGCTAAATTACATAGCATGGTGGAACAAAAAGTTTTCGAGCGAGTGTTTAAATTGTTCAATTCGAAATGCGCAATTTAAGTATTTCTTTGTTTTTATTATTATAATAAAAGAATTATTAGACATTACTCATTGTATAATGTTGTATTATTGTCTACGTGAGAATAATATTAAGAATGATTCAAGAATCAAATGCATTAATAAAATTGAAATTCTTAGATCCGTAATATTTTTACTGTCTTAAATTGGCGATATGATTTTATTGTTTTGTAATCATAATTATCACACTTTTTTATCAACCGAGAGTTCAAGAGCAAGTTAAATAAGTGAATGATTTTCTATGTTATTACATTATTTAATCTCAAGTTGTTTATTTGCGGTAACCTTGGAATCAATAATTACAATTTAATATTTTTCTCACTTATATCAGAGGTATTTTTAGTGGGAGTTTATTAAAGAACTTCATCTCGCTGTGAAATCTACTTGATTCAAAAATGAAAGTATTCATATTTCTGTGTTTGATATTTCTTGTAAATAGAATAAAAAGTCAAGAAGTTAAAGAGGTAATTATTAAATTAAAATAGAACAATTAACAACAATCAAAAAATAAAGTTAATTGATTTAAATTGGAAAATTTAAATATATAATAGTTTGGAGTTCTAGAGTTAAAATATCAACTAAAATTAGTGACCTACTTTCGAAAAGTGAATATCTTTTCTCTTAGTTACAATATATCTAACTAAATTCTAAAAATTTTCTTGAGAATATAACATTTAAAATTTTAATTTCAGGAATTCGAAAAAAATGAAATAGTCCCTGATGTAATCAACAAAGCTCCGGAAGAAGTCGTCGTCGTTAATTTCCCCAAAAGTTTTGTCAAACTCGGAAATGAACTAACTCCTACAGAAGTAAAAACTCAACCAGATGTACAATGGGAGTCTCTTCCAAAAACTTATCATACTCTTATTATGGTTGACCCCGATGGTTTTAGCAGAGAAAATGCAACCCTACGAAATGTCCTTCATTGGCTAGTCGTCAATATTCCTGAATCCAAGGTTGCAGATGGTGAAATCAAGACTCATTTTATCCCTTCGGGCCCTCCAAAAAATTCAGGATTGCATAGATATGTTTTCCTGACATATGAGCAAAGTGGAAAGTTGAATTTTGATGAACCGGAGATTCCTAGTGATGCTGTTGAAGCAAGATTCCATTTTTCTGTAAAAGATTTTGAAAAGAAATATGGATTTACTGGGCCAAAAGGAGGTAATTTCTACATAGCCCAGTGGGATGAATCAGTTACTACAAAATGAAATTTTTATGGTGTTACCACAAATTTTAAAATCTATTTGAACAAATATTTTCTTAATCCAGTATTATTAAAATAGGTAAATTAGATTATGTATATTATGAATAACTAACAACGTAATAAAAACTACAGTAAAAACCAGGATCTGCTGTTACCCTGACCGTTGCCCCCACCATGTCGCATCAATTGATCGCATATTTCAAAGTGACAGCTGTTATTGTCAAAGCGACAACTGTCATTATCAAAACAACAGCTGTCATTGTCAAAGTGGCAGCTGTCATTGTTGCAGGGATAGATGGAAAATGGAAAAAGTCCTTTTCCAGATTTTTGGGGTCTCTAATTCATTGGAAGATACAATTTTGATATTTAATCGCCGGGAATGTAGTTTAAAGATGATAACTGATCATTTATTTTATATTTTCACCAAGCTTATCTCTTCGAGAGCTTTTAATTGATACCAAACTGGACATCATTAAAAAACAAATGAAAATCGTTTAAATATCCTTTTTGACATTTCTACTAGAATTATTCCCGCAGGAGCTTTAATTTGATACCATACACGACTGTCGGGACTACACGTAACTTCATTTTTAATTCTCTCGTGGCATATGATAATGATTAGCAGAAATTTATAGAAAATCGATAGATTTTATGAAGAACTTAATAGTACGCTAATATAATTTTCAGGATTATTATTCATTTTTGCTACTCAAAACAGTAAAAAGATGTAAAAAGCCTGACTCGTATGACTGATTTGATTGTAGGTGTGATACTTTCTACATTCATATTAACATTCCATCTCTGTAAACGTACAAAAACTTGATTGTTGCTTCAGTGCTGGATGAGAAGTAGCAACGAAACCAACCATGAATTTATTAATAGTTTGTGTTAGTTTATCACTTATTTGTGTAGTATCATCGAGCAGTAATTTAAAAACAGTAAGTATACCGAATTGTAAAAACTCAAATTAAGATAAAATACTATATATATCAATATTTTTAAGATAACAAATAGATATAATCATACAAGGTCGGCGTATTATTACTTTTGCGAAACTTTTCCAGGTTACGCATAATATACGTTCTTGTTAATTGTGAGTGTTAGTATTTAAATTTGAGGTAATTATTTCATAATTAACAATACTTGTTCTACTTAAATCTTACAAAATGATACTTTTTGCATTATTAAATCAATGCTGTTTTTAAATTAAGATAAGTAAACTGAGAGTTCTCACTTTTTATTTAATTACTCATCCCAGCGCTACCAGCTTCAATACACCATCTGTCACCGAACAATTTGTTAAATTATTTGTAAAGTCTGAACGTCAGCTTGTGATGTTATGGGTATTTATTTCAAAAGTTACCAGTTAGGACCATACGAAAAATCTTGTGTGCAATATTGGTGATTACTCTTTTCTACATTTCAACTAAAAAATAAACGATTCAACGTCTAAACTTTTATAAAAAATTATGTGCAAAATAATGAGAAACTCAATACGAATATGTATTTTACTAATCGTAATCCTTCCGTAGATTTCAAAAAATTCCAATAACTTTTAATTAATTCAAATTGTTCAGCCTCTTGCAGTTCAAGGTCGAGTAATATAAATATAAGTATGCAGCACGCAGCACTTAAATAAAAAAATACGTCAAATCGCAGAATATTGTATGCAAATCCAAATAAAATTGGAAGCTAAATTACTTTTATATAACTTCTGTATAACGCCAGATACAGTCAATAAACACATTTTTACAAATATGACATCTCCAACGTGTTAGGTGCTGCTATCTTATAGCCAACTATCAAACCAAAATATTGTAAAAGCTTACGAGTACGTATTCATCATTAGACCGATGTATTCTTTGTGACCCAAATTTCAATCAGTCATTTATAAATATCTAATGAAGGAAACGATGCATGGGAATTAAGTCAAAATTTTATTTTTCCTATCCTACTCTATAGTTTCAGTCCCACCTGGACCATCTTCAGGAGTTAATAGATTAATATTATTCACTTCTGAAGATGATCCAGGTGGGACTGAAACTGTAGAGTAGGATAGAAAAAAATAAAATTTTGACTGAATTCCCATACATCATTTTTTTCACTGTACATAACAGAGTCAGCATCATCAACTACTTTCAATTTAACATCGAACTCAAATTTACAACACATTTTCAACACATAAAAATCATGCTTCCACTTGAAATAACTATCACTACCGATCAAATATTATCTGTATTTACTAATTTAATACAAATTAACACTTGGTATTGCTTTATTCATAGAAAAAAATTTGACGTGATTATCACGTGACTTACTTGTACATCATTGGATATATAAATATAATACGATGTGATTTTGTGTTTGATCATATATATCATTGGATATATATAATCAAACACAAAATCTCATCGTTCCACAGTTAATCGTTTTGGATTTACCCAAGAGATTCTAAAAATCTGTCAAACAAAATGCGCTTTCAGTCAAGTCGGTTGCTATGGAAACAGTAGGCCATTATAGTAAGAATTTTTTTGTTTTACAAGACAACGTATGGCTATACTGTTCAAAGATTTAAAATCCAAAAGTGGCAAAATTTTCATCTTCAACTTCTGGAGAAAATATCTAGGATATACAATTAGTAAGATATTAGAGATCACTCACCATAATTCACCTGCAAGTAATTAGGTATTCCTTCGGGTAGGATGCACTTTTTATTTCATTACACAAAAGTTCCAAGATTTATATTTAATAAAATAAATTTGAGAGCAAATGGCGATCACTGTTTGAAATGAGAAACAATACAGACATTTTTGAAACACATTCTCAGTATTTAAATTCACGTATCCACTTCAAATATGTATCACTAACTCGAACTAAGACTTTATTACTATTTAGCACTCGATTTGTATTATATTTAGTCATAAATATGAAATTAATAAGCATCGCCGCTAAGCAAAAACGATGAACAACGTCAATTTAAACAATTGAATTACGATTTTCAATACTCGGATAGACATCAGGAATATTATCTTAAAAATTTATAGAAGTTTAATAACACTCTTAAAAATTGTGGATCATTTGGAAATAATTTGGAAATATATTCTGTATTAATTAATGAAAATATAAATGATATTATGAATTTGATTTATTTTGTAGTTAATTTGCCTGCCGTTAGATAGCAGCATCTAGCCCATTTCAGAAGTATCATTTGGAAATAGCAACTTTTTGGCATTTAGGCTTCAGGTTGAAATGCATATTATTAATTTTATAAGTTTAATATGAAACGCTGAATCATAAAAATTTAAAAAATTTCTTGTACAAGTAGTATGATTTTTTTAAGCCAGTTATTGATAGGTGCTGACTAGCGAAGAATTCCAAAACTTTTTTATTTTTTTTTTATTAGTCCATATTCATTCATATTTGTTTATCTATATCAATATTTTCGGTCTAGTATACGTCTTTCTGTGACTGGACAAATTATTTAAATTTGATGAAAGAGTCAGAGCGTTGATTTGGGCCTATGGGACTATTGTTAAATGATATTATTTTCATATATTTGTAGGAAAAATCAAGATTTAAAGTTTGAGTGTGATAGAGATGTGTTTTCTGGCTGAATGCAAAATGGAGCTCATAACAAAATCTCACTTGAGAAGATGGCGTGAATAAAATTTAAAATTCACAATAAAATAAATATTCTAACAATTCTCGTTTATTTACAGAAAATGGAAGAATACGGCATCGTTCCAGAAGTTATCAACAAAGTTCCCATCCATAAATTAGAAGTGTCTTACAAAGAAGTCGAAGTTAATTTAGGAAACGAATTAACACCTCTTCAAGTAAAGGACCAACCCGAAATTAAATGGCCTAGTGATGAAAACTCTTTCTATACTTTGCTCATGGTAGATCCAGATGCACCAAGTCGGAAGGACCAATCTCTTGGACAAGTTCGCCACTGGTTTGTGGGTAATATTAAAGGCTCTGACGTGAAGACCGGGGACGAAATTAGCGCTTATGTAGGATCTGGACCACCCAAAGGCAGTGGATTGCATCGGTATATATTTTTATTGTACAAGCAAGAGCAAGGAAAGATCAATTTTGATGAACCAAAGACAGCAAGTAATTCGAGAGCTCATAGACTGAAGTTTAATACTCGTGAATTTGTTCAGAAATATAAATTAGGGGATCCAATAGCAGCCAACTTCTACCAGGCACAATGGGATGAATATGTTGATATTCGTAATAAAAATATTACAAATTAAAATGTATTTTGTAATAATGTAGCTATAAGTTCACTTTAAATAGAAGAGCATATTTTGAGTTTACTTTTATTAAAAACTATTCATCAACTTACTCAAATTTTTATTTTACTAATAATACGATAGACTCACATTCTGTAATGATACCTGCTGTTGTTGATAAAAATCAATTTGAAAGTAAAATATTAATGAAATTTTAGTTATTTGTTCAACTTAGCAGAAAAGTAGAAAATTTACTGCTGTGACTATTGAACTTGAGGCTAAAACAAAATACCATGCCGCTAATTTTTGGAAATTGACGTTTTCGCTCCCTCGGATGTTTTTTATTATATTAAAGATATTTTCAAATAGCTTTCTTTTTATAAATACCCTACACCTGGGCGGAAACTTTCAACACAAGAAATATTGAGGATAAAATGTTCTGCATTTTTTCCGAATTAAAATTTGGCATTGATCTTTAAAATATTAGATAACAGAAATCATATTTTAGTGGATAAAAAGTAATTCTTGCTTCTAAGAAGCATTTTTTTTCTACAGTCAATATAAGCTGTATTCTTTCGTTAACGGATTACTGATCCAATAGAATCTAAAGATCTGTTGTAGTCGAAAGAATGCCAAACATTTGTCTGTGATCATTGACCGAATGAATATTCAAAAAATTTTAATAGAAAGCATCTTTTAAATATATAAAACACAAATACATGTAGCTTTTTTCAACTGTTTAATAATTATAATACAATTTCAGGATGCATTATCACAAAATTTTCCATTTTGCCCAACTAAAGCTATCTCAAGGCAATTTCTTTTATTTCTCATGATTCAAATGTTACGAACTCCGCCGTTTTTTAAATATATATGAACCACATGAACTCCTCTAGCTTCTCGTTACAGAAGTTGTTGGTGATCTGGAGTAGTTGAAATTTGGAAACGAAAGAACAAGCATATAGTGATCCAGATAAGTTAGATCAGTACTCCGTGAACGAAAGAATACAGCTATAGAATGATACCCATTCCACACGTTGTAGCGTGCGGAATAGGGGTCATTCCGCACGCTTAGAGGTTTCTAAGAAAGCCGCGTGGCGTCGCGAAAAAACTCTTTCATTACTGTCATAATTTTAATTCTTTTTAATTTTCTTATCATTCCACTTCAAAATGGAGTCAATATGAGTGATTTTATCAGCACTTGATGAATTGGAATAAGATCAATGAAGCAAATTCTTTCACAGAAAACGGTATATTTTGGTTATAGATATTCACGCGTAACTTTTGACTGTAGGGAAAATAATATCCGTCACTCGTGCGAATTGATTATACCATGCTCATGTGAATTCTGAATTATATACATTCGCATGGAATGATCTCCATTCCGCACTTGTATCGGGATATAAGTAGGTACTATTTTTTTCTTTCAAAGCCCAATATACTGTCTTTTTTATTTCATTGTTTCTACTCTAGTAGTCCGTAATACAGGACATACATTTTTCGTTGATTACCGCTCACTTGAAACTTTGTGAGTGGCTTCATTATGATGAATCCGACAACTTTTCAATTTGGCAAAATTCTATATTTGGGGGCATTTTTCAGCGAGGGCTAATTAATTGAAAAAATATTACCGTCATATTGATCTTCACAATAATCGAAAGATTTTTTGATTATAAAATGAAAAAAAAAATATTGTCCGACATGAATATTGATGCCAGCGGTGAGTCCGACAAGCAGAGCCGGAACTAGGGTATTGGCCGCCGGTGGCGACTCATAAAATTACGCCCCTATTTATATCAATATGAGGCAAAAAAAAAAAATACAAAATAATATATATATTCTTCAAATCAAGTGGTAACATAATAAAAACCAAATTATAATCAATCAGGTACATTGAATATTACTAACATCTTAATATCTATATATGAATCAAAAATCGATGTCATACAAAAAAATCTGCTGTGGCCACACAGTATCTCCTCGACCATAAATTTCCTGGCCAGTTGTTTCATCACTGTTTCAGAAATTTAGAGTGTCGCATCAATTAATTGCATATTTCAAAGTGGCAGCTGTCATTGTCAAAGTGACATCTGTCATTATCAAAGTAACAGCTGTCATTGTCAAAGTGATAACTGTCAATGTTAAAGTGACAGATGGCAGTTATATTTTATTCCTACATAAAATAAGTATTCTTGAAAATAAATAGTCCATTTCTAGATTTCCGGAGTCTTCAGTTCATTGGAACATACAGTTTTGACATTTGACCGCCGAAAGTGTAATTTAAAGATGGTAACGTGGATTGCACTAAATAATATTCATTCTTGATATCTACTAATTTTATCTTCCCGAGAGCTTTAAATTGGTACCAATACCAAACTAGATATAATTTGAATAATTTGTAAAAGAAACAATTGATGATCGTTTAAATATCCTCTTTGACACTTCCACTACAATTACATATCTTCGCAAGAGCTTTAATTTGATACCGAACACGATAGAGCTAAATTACTTAATTTAAAAGAACAATTGACGAACGTTCGGATGTAATGTACGAATATAAATGATAATAATCCTAATTTCACATTATGATACTCATTTCTTTGCTTCAGAAAAACAACGAGTTTCATAAAAATTCAAATTTTAATAATGACAAATGATTCGCTGATAATTGCGAGAAATGTTTAGGATAAATGCTGTGCCAAATTATTCGAGGATCAATTCTAGTCAATTTATATTCTTTGATAAATACTACCGTTTCTAAAATAAACGCAAAATATCAAAAAGTTCCGTCAATAAAGTTTTGTTACCACTGATTGAAAAAAGCTCATCCACGAACTAGAGCCTAGATTTTTGATGAAAAACTTGAATATGAAATTTCAATCGAAAATTCGTGCGCATTCTCAAGTTATCGTGCTTCCACACAGATGAACCGACGGACAGACCGACTTTTTTTTTAAACTATGGCTGGAACCACAAGCTCTGTTTTTGGCTATACTAAGAGTGTTGTTTTGAGAGGAGTTTTAGGCAATATAAATGTTCCTAAATTTTTGATAGCAATATCAAAATAAAATATTGTAGATAAATGTATTTTCCGTAACGTTAACCTGAAAATTATTTTTTAAAGAGAGTGGGATCTAAAACCAGAATTAATTAATTCTGAACAATAGGTGGAAAGTTAAAATAACCAATATAAACCCAAGAAAATTTTATAGTTGACCTAAGATGAGATGGGTAGCAGGTAGTATAACGGTATAAGCTTTCTTACCCAAATCCTGTTATAAAACATTTCTCAAATTTGAATTTGAATGATTTAGTTAATGCAGTTCATAGAATTTTGTGCCCCCTAGGAGTCTACGCCCGGGGCAGGGGCCACCTTCGCCACGCCCTAGTTCCGGCTCTGCCGCACTTGTCATAAATATGTTGATAGTTATGGTAAGTATGTTGTTACTTATGACAAGTGCGGCTTTTCGGACTCACCGTTAGCCCCAATATTCATGTCGGACAATACTTCTTCTTCATTTTATAATCAAAAAATCTTTCGATTAGTGTTAAGATCAATATGACGGTAATATTTTTTCAATTAATTAGCTGTTGCTGAAGAACGCCCCCCAATCTAGAATTTTGCCAAATGAGAAAGTTGTCGGGCTCATCACAATGAAGCCACTCACAAAGTTTCAAGTGAGCAGTAATCAACAAAAAAATTATGCCCTGTCTCACGGACTATAGCGTCAACTTTATTTATTCAAATTTTTGCTAAAGTACTCTTCTCGGTACTCTTTGAACACAATATGACCATAAGGTCCATGTCCAAAGTGACACTTTAGGTACAGGTTAGTTAAATATAACACGAATGAACATCATATGCCACTCCAGGAAATGGATAAAAGCGTAACTGATAATTTAAAAAAATTAAAATGTTATGATATAATTTGATCAATTAATATGATAACAACTTTTTCTCTAAACGATATTCGAGATAAAACAGTGATTCACCGTTTGGATATAAAATTATGTTTCAATATTACGCAATTTGTGAAGAATTCAGATATTACACTGAAAATAGTGTGGAATTGAATAGATTGAAGCTCCTGCGGAAATAATTCTATTGAAACTTATTTAAATGATGTCTAGTTTGGTATCAATTTGAAGCTTCCGGAGAGAAGCTTGGTAAAAATAAAAAATAAATAATTTTTTCGATTGTTAATTGTTTCTTTACAACTTGACTAGATTATGCCAAGTGATCTACTGAAGAAACTGGACATAAAGCTTATGGCCATTGTAAAATAAAATAGTAATTTCATATAACCGCCATCTATCACTTTGAGAATGACAGCAGTCACTTTGAAATATACAATTAATTGATGCGACACTCTAAAATCAAGAAACAACAATGAAACTATAGGTATACTTATCTATATAATTTTATTCATTGTCGGGCAAGTACTATGATAGTCACAGCAGATTTTTTTGAAAATTATAATTCTACAATACACAGATTTCTTATTTTTATGTGCAAAAAATATATCATTTGTAACAAGCTTTAGAGATAATTTTTTTAAATCAATTTTTGTGATAACGGGCAAGTCAATATAAATATATAAAGAGCTATGACAACACATTTTATAGTTGAGACTTATACATATATCTACGTATTATAGTACATTTGTTCGTTTCAATACTTCATTTAGGATTTCAATTGTGATTGTAAGTACCAAATATTTCTAAATGAATCACCAAAATGAAATTTTGCAACTCAAACAACAACAGAAAAGAAAATTATTTATCATTCAATTAAGTATAAGAAATAATAAATTTTGGGCATAATTTCAAAAATTTATAGAAGAAAATATTTATTTTCAATCATATAGATTTTGAGAATTGCAATAAGTAAAATATACAGGATGGTGACTCGAAGGACGCACCATACAGTTTTCAATGTTATTTTCGAAATGATCAATAATAGGCTTCCCTAATTAATTGACATCAAAAAAGTTAAATAGTTCATTGTAGAGGAAAAATTTCTGCATTTCTTGATACTAATATTTTTAATTTTAATTTACTAGGAACCAGTAAAATTACGGAAATGATTATTGATAATTTTCTTAAAATCATTCCGATTCTTATAAGAGTTTCAGCTAATCCTGGAATGGGTCGATTTGGATATTTAACATTAAAGAAAGCTGATATTTGTCGAGCACTATTTTGACCATAAAATCATTTCACCATATCTAATTTTTCTTCTAAATTATTCATTTTAATTCAAGATATTTGATATGAAACGCTGATGACAGATAAAAGCAATAACTTTGAATAGGAACATTTGTTTTTTATTTCATGGCACTATTAATTTTAAGAAAATTATCAACAAACATTCTCGTAATTTTACTGGTTCCTAGTAAAGTAAAATTAAAAATATTAGTGTCAAAAAATGCAGAAACTTTTCCTCTACAATAAACTATTTAACTTTTTTGATTTAAGATAATTAGGGAAGCCAATAATTGAACATTTCAAAAATATCATTGAAAACGCTATGGTGCGTCCTTCGAGTCACCATCCTGTAGATTAATTTAATATCCATTAATGTACTCAAATTACTTTGAACAATTTTTTCGAGTTGTTTCGTCTGCTCTCACTTCTCTTATCTTTTAATGTTTTAATTGTGATCCAAGGCCAAATAACGTTTAGTTTCAGTCAGGTTTCGGTGTTCGAATACACTTTTAATAATCGTATTCCTTTCTACTTATTAGGACAGGTAAATATAAGCAGCAGCAAATAAAATATCATCATATAATAAGTGATTGCAAAGAAAATGAATAACAAAATAAATATTTGAATAAAATTTTTGGTTATCTACAGAGAATGGAAGAACACAGCATCGTTCCTGACATTATCGATAAAGTTCCTGCTCATAAATTAGAAGTTACTTATAAAGATCTTGATGTTAATTTTGGAAACGAATTAACACCGTTACAAGTAAAGGACCAACCTGAAATTAAATGGCCCAGTGATGAGAATACATTCTATACTTTGCTCTTTGTGGATCCAGATGCTCCTAGTCGAAAAGACCAATCTCTTGGAGAAGCTCTACACTGGTTTGTTGGAAATATCAAAGGTTCTGACATAAAAACTGGGGACGAATTTAGCGCTTATGTTGGGTCTGGCGCCCCTAAAGGCACCGGTTTGCATCGATATATATTTTTGTTATTTAAACAAGAAGGAAAAATCGATTTTGATGAGCCAAGAAACGAAAGTAATCCGAAAGCACAAAGATTAAAGTTTAAAACTCGAGAATTTGTTAAGAAATATAATTTAGGGGATCCACTAGCTGGGAACTTTTATCAGGCACAGTGGGATGAGTATGTTGATATACGTAACAAAAAATATCACTGATTAAATTTAGATTCATTTTGTATTTGTAAAGATATGTGTTAGAGAAAATTGTAAGAGTATCAAAATTAAAAAATTAATTTTGTTTATTATTTGTTACTTTGTACGGTATACTATACTACACCTCCCAAATTTTTCATCACCCTGTAATACAGCAGCCTTTACTAACATCGCCTCGGAAAAGTCTTGCCTTTTATTTTAATTCCTATGAAGTTCGTAAGAGTCTAAGTTTACTTTTGTCGCCTTGTACTTGCGCATCCTTAGAAAATTCTTTCCTTTTGGCGCATCTGATCTGATATTCGTGCATAACAGCCTTGGAAAAATATTGCCTTGTACAAATGTAGCCATGCTTTATTAAAAAAAAGTAGATACCTACATAGAAGATCAGTCCTAGTGATACTATTGAATGATAGATGGCTATTGACGCATTTTAAAAGTGAAACAGCGTTTGCGAAAACGTGATAAATTTAGAGAAGCTTTCGAAAAAGTAGCACTTTCAATATGTATTATATATAATAGTGATTTAACAATGGACATTATGGAACGGAGATACCTACATTGGGTGCAATTAGTTATTTATTTTATATTTTAGCCAGTAACAGTGTTACTAACGCAAATAATAATATTTTATTGCGCAGAGATATGAATTTAATTCTCACGCACATATGAAAGATTCTCAACGTGCCGCAGGCTGAATTTGAGTACAACATATAAATTCGAGAATCATTTAATATCCTACGCAGAGAAACAATTTTTTATAATATTCAATATGATAGCAATGCGTGAACAGTCAAATGAAAATTTATTTCATTGTCATGTATGTTTATTTAAAAATTCCAATGTGGACATCTCATAATTTATTTGTACATCTATTAAATCATACATATTTTTCAACCATGTAATAGTTCAATACAAAAATGTATGCACGTACATTCGTACACACGTCAAGCTAAAAATAGTCAATATGAATTCAAGGATATTTAGAGCGGATATTTCCGTGAAAATCTCGAAGCATCATTTTTGTCAGTTTAACAATACTTGTACTTCATATAAAGTGATAATCAATCGAATTAAGAAAATCATAAAGATAGTCATAGTCGAAACTAAGGTAGATTGGACACTTTCATTCAAATTGCTTGCAGTTTATTTATTTCTGTATATGTGAAGCAATGAGGATTATTTTGTCTTGTAGTAAGCGCAGAAGTATTCTCTCATTGCAAACTGAATCAAACTGGCTTCAAATAGTTTATTTTACGGAGATGAAAAGTTTAATATTCATCCATAAAATTGTAAACGGCGAAATGCCTCAATATTCTAATGATTTTTTTTTAGTTAGATTTAGTGATGTGCATAGCTATTATAAATTGCCAAATATTAGTAAACTGCAGGAATCTAAAAAATTAATTACAGAAATTAAAAATATCATTAAAATAGGACATTAGCATAAAAATTGTACAAATTCTTTAAATATTTCATGCTTTCAATAGCTTATATTTTTTAATAATTTATATTTTTTTAACAGTTTATAGCTTTCCTAATACTTCATATTTGGTGAGAGTTATCGATACCTATTATTTATGTCTCAAATGTACCTGCACAAGTGCACTTGTACTAAATAAACGATTTATTATTATTATGCAAGATGTAACAAATAACAGAATCACTACGATATTGTTTGAAATTTTCAAACTTACTTATCTTAATTAGGTTATCAAAATGATAAGAAAAAGAAAACAAAGGGAAATAATTAATAATGTCATGTCATGTATTGTTACTGATAGTCTGTTATGGAGACTACCTCTTCCATAAAAATAGAGTTGATATTTGGTTTGCCATGTTTTTCACCTGCATTTGATTATCTGCCCTCATTATATCTTCATTTTGTAAATCTCTGAGACTCAATGACGTTTTTCTTATTACCTATACTTAATTTATCATCAATGAGTCAACTCAGTTTGAATTTTCACTATCCTAATAGAAGAGATCATCTCCTCTTCAACAAGAAAATTCAAGCTACGTCCCTGGGTTCTGTGTAATCCGAAGGTCGTGTTGTCGTGTCGGAAGGTATCCCCAAAAGTGATAGCGGTACTATTCGCCCGGTCCAAATGTTTTTTATGGTTTGAGAAAAAAAGGAAAATTCATACTTTTTCATATTCAACTTGTTGTATCGCAAACATTTGTCGAAATTCTAAAAATTTCGAAAAAATCCAATTTTAACCATCGAATTTTACTGAAACCTGCTAGTAAATAAAATTCTTTTGACTTGTCCTAAAATTTAGAATCTGAGAAATTAACAAATTTTTACGGGCAGAGTCCATTTGAGCCCCGCAATCAAATTTTTAATTCGTGGAACTCAATAGGTACTCAATTTAATAGTGTACGACCAACTCTTTTAGTTAGGGAGGTGGCAGAAATTTTTATATGATTTTACTGTGTGAATGAGATAGAAAAGTGTGAAGATGTATAATAATAAAAAACCAGAAAAACTATCTCAGTCATTAAGACTTTACTGAATTTTTAATTTATAGTCAATTGAAAATGCAAAAAAAAATATGCTTCTATATAATTTTATTGTGTCAGCCACTTATTTCAAACATTAACTTGTTGATCTGATATATCGATATAAATACAGTCGGTTGAAATCTATGGCTGGTACCACAAGCTCTGTTTTTGGCTATACTAGCAGTGTTATTTTAAGAAGCGTTTTAAGGCAATATAAATATTTCAAGCTATTTTAAAGGAAAATATTCAAATAAATTTTGTGGACATATGTGTTTTCCGTAATTTGTATCTGAAGATTATTTTCTAAAGTATTTGGGAAAATTCTAATTGCGTTGAAACACATCTTGACACGCTCTTAGTAGCGCCAAAAACAGAGCTCGTGGTACCAGCCTTGTGTCTGTACTTTTCTCAATCTAATTCTTTGAAATCATTTTTGATATACTAAAAATTAAGTGATCTTATTGCGGATGTATCTCATATCAGAAGTTTCACAATGTAATTAGAAATAATAAAGCAGGCTTCAGTCACCTGTATACTGCTGCGTTCAATGGAAATGAATTTTCAAAAATGGGTTGGAAAAATGCCTCTATATTATTTTTTAGGCGATCATAACAAAAAAGTTGTTTCTATAGCTCCTTTTGCGGCCGTGAAGTTTCACTCTTTGGTACAAATCTGTCATATTTTACTTTTTGGGACTGATCTGTCAAATATTACTTTTTGGGACTGATCTGTCAAAAACTACTTCATAAACACTTCATACCTACCTGTATGGACTGCTTGATGAACTCTTTAAGAAATAGTTTTCGCCGAGATACATATTATATTCTTCCGTCAACCTCCATAGTTTGTGCAATTCAAGAAATTGATACGCATTTTTCACAAATGTCACTTTGATAGAAGACAATAAAATAAAACAATTTCAACGGTAACTAAGATTTATAATTGCAATGTTTTAGAAATAAATAGTTAAAATTTTGTGGTTCTGAATTATTTCGTAATGATCGCCTAAAAAACGTTGTGTGCACCTCGGCCTACAGTTCTTCACCTGAATTGCTGCCTCAGCTACGCTTCGGCCGCAAACAACAGATTGGACCAAAAAAGATAACCTTTACGGCCTTGATACACAAATAACTATTATTGTGTCAGCCATTTGGCAGAATACTTTCTTTATTTGTAAAAAATGTTTAAAAAATAACGGCTGAAATCAACTATTCTGATTTTTCATCGCAGAATTGAAGAAGAAATTAATTTTGATCTATCCTTCTCTCCCGGTTTTCAAGTGACGCCACTGACTTAGTGACCCTCGAGCTAGTACTAAAAAAAATAAGGAACAAAATTTGATCCACTTCTCGAAAAGGTTCGCCATCACTGATATAGTGTGTAGTTGAATAATCAAAATAAATGGAAAGAATTGTTTTGACAAATTTCAATACGATAATTTATTTGTCTCACTTTGAATTATTTTCAAGTGAACTGAGAACATTTCGGAGAATCAGCAATGTTTACTTCAGCAAATGTTTTTCCCTATTTCTAGATATGAGAACAAACAAATCAAAACCAATGCGAAGTAAAATAAAATGACTTAATAGCACTTTTTTCCAACAAATTAACAATTGGTTTAATCAAAAAGTCAGAAATATAGACTTCAGCCAGCTATTTTTAATTACTTGTACCAAGTACAAGGAAGTATTGTGAAACCGACAAAATTCACCTATCGATATTTTGATGGAAATATCAGTTTTGTGCACCTCACATTATGGTTCCAATCGTCTGTACCGGAAGTGCATTTTACTTGAAACTTTTTTCGAATTTTTCTTATAAATCCAGAATGATCAATGTTGAAATTCAGTATTTGAACTTGATGTTGTATCAGAATGCTTATCTGCTATTTCTGTATGATTCGAGCCAGAGGTGCACTTTACTTGAAACTTTTTAATTTTTTTTTGCATAAATCTAGGATGATCAGCCATAGCATATTGAAATTTAGTGTTTGAACTTGTTGTACCATCAAAATAGTTATCTACTATTTTTGTAGCAATCGGCTGAGTCGGAAGTGCAGTTTATATGTATAACAGACATTCAGAATTTGCCGTATAAAACAATCAGTATAATTGGAATAATCTGTTGTCAATTTTTTGATTTTGTTTGACGTTGTACATGTCAAAATATTATTAAAATTATATTAATTATAATCTGAAGTGGCAGAGAACTTTATTGAATAAATTTGTGTATATATCAAATGATGTGCAAGTAAGTCACATGATGTTCACGTCAGATTTTTTAATTTTAAGTCTTGATGAAGGAGTAGTTTTATGGCAATGGTTAAAACAATAAATTGATATAGGAGAATGCTTTTTTTCTGGATATTTGGCATTTATTTATTTAAAAAAACAGCAGCAACCAAGCTCTGTAGAAGATAAATTTAGTGATCTGAGATATCCATAGTCTCGAAATAACAATAAAAGAAGGAATAATAGTATATTAGGCTACAAGGACCGAGCGACTGTCATTTTTGTCCAGGATAAATTTGGCTGCATTCGGTGAAGACGAAGACAAAGCCCGAGGCAGAGACGAGGGCAAAGCCCAAGGCGCAGCTCCTTGCAGCCAAATTTATCCGTGATAATAATGACAGTCGTTCAGTGTCCGTGTTGCATACGATACTTTTAGTAACAAGTGCACCGGAGTATCCCCATTACTAAGCTTTTTAAATAAATTTGGATGTATTAAAACTATCTTATCGATTCGACAAACAGATTTTTGCAAATGCAATCACATTACGGTAAACTAATTCAACGAAACATAACTTACATGATTTATTTGATTGATTGATATTTTTTACATTTTCTGTGCTATCCCGTTCACAATAAATGCACATACTATAACGAACATATTCTATAATACAAGTTTCTTTTAAATATCAATTTGACATAATATATCAATGAAATAAAAAATCCAACGGCATCCATGATCCATGATCTACAATTTCATTTTTACCCAGCGTACATTAATGTCCATTAATTCCCAGTCAACAGGGAATTAATGAAAATTGTTACCATGGTTTGGAATTGAGAACTTTCGAAGCAGAAGTCAGCTCAGTAATAGGGTACTTTCGGTGTACGTGTTACAAAAATAATTTTACAGGTGGATCTGTAGAGCATTTAGGACCTATTTTTTTCGATCTTTCTTCGACATCTATATTATCAATGTAAATTCTGGAGTATAATTCACACAAATAAGCTTTTTTTCCCAAGTATTTATTTTATGTGATAACTTGAATAGATATATGCAGTTATGCTACAGATACAACTTAAGTATTGATATTTGTATTTTAATCCATGTTTTTTTAAAAAAAAGGCCATCTATCGTTGAATAGCATCACTTGAACTGATCTTTTATGTAAATATCTACTTCTTTATAGAATAAGGCTAGATTTGTAGAAGGAAATATTTTTCCAAGGCTGTTATGCACGATTATCAGATCAGTTGCGCCAAAAGGCAAGTATTTTCCAAGGATGCGCATTTACAAGACGAGACAAGTAAATTTAGATTCTTACGAACTTCATAGGAGTTAAAATAAAAGGCAAGACTCTTCCCGGGCGATGTTAGTAAAGGCTGCTGTATTACAGGGCGATGGAAAGTTTGGGAGGTGTGGTATGCGTTCCCCTTTGTACTGTACCTAAGATTCTATATGTCACTTTAATGACAACAACTTGCATTTATAGGCGTATCTAGAGCTTAGATCATAAATAATATCTAGATGGAAGAAACTGCGAACGGTTACGACGGAACGAGATGGAAGATATATTGTAAGAAAGCTGAAGAAATGAACTGCGCAAGCGTGACAATAATCAAATTTCGGTTTGCCAAGCCCGCAAAATGACAAACACTTGATGTAATGAGTTCTTATTTCTGTAAAAAATATTTATATTTATTCGCCATTTACATCTTCTTAACATTACTTTTATAAACGGCAAATGAAATTTGATAGACATGCGCAGATTGTCTCATTACATTTTTCTTTCATTATATTTTATTTCCTTATCCCTCTAACGTAACCTATATTTTCTTCTCTTTCTGGCATAACCGTTCGCAAAAAAGGTATTGTGTGATATAGAACTCCTTCCATCTAGATATTATATTATTTATGATCTCAGATCTAGAGTCATATTTCAGAGGGACTGATGAAGCCAAGAAAACATGTTGAAAATATTTACTCACTTGAAACTAATCCTGAATTGTAAGATAATGAAAAAAATTTAATAATAATAACTAAATCAAATAATCAAATCCAGATGTTTGAGATGTTTCGATATTTTATGAACAGTTTCATTTGATTCTCCAACCATGCCTCATGTTCTTTTCACGCTGATAATAATAAAAGCTTAATAAAACACAGACATTAAGCAATTTCCAGTATTTATCCTGTGTGAATTAATGAATTTATGAATTGAATAATTCAAATCTGGGAGAATAAATGCTCAATTCCACAATAGTCGGTAGATGGCAGCACATATTCCAAAATTACGTCAACCATCTGACAGTTCTACGTTTTGTCACCGGTTAACTAATTTTTCCCGTTTGTTAATTTTACTAGTTAAAATGTCAGCTGAAGAGGATAATGTTGAGAACTTGTCGAAAATATTTCAAGACGGCTTGGATTTATTCAACCGTATTGAAAAGACGGATAAAGCAATCAACAGTTCTGAAATTCAGGTTAGTTTTATTATATTGTATTTCAGTGATTTATACTGTATTAAGTAACATTTACAGGCTGATATCAAAAGATCAATGGCTAATTTTGAGAAAGCGACAAGATTAGTATCATTTGCCGGGCTTTTTAGTGCAAATGAAAGCATTGAAGAAGTGTCAACAAAAGATTTACAATACATGCTTTTACCGGCGTTTCTTGGAATGTTAAGTGCAAAACTAATAGCAGCTGATCGCAAACCTATAGTGGAAGTAGCTGAGATATATTTTAGAGACTTTTTACAGCGATGCAATGATTACGGCTTGAGCGATTACGAGTTTCAAGACCAAAAACCATCATCATCAAATACTGTATCAAAAAAAAGTGATTTAGACGATTTAAAAGTTATGGCTGTTACCCGATTTAGTAAAATACAACGCTTTAAGGAACAGAAAGCGTTACAAGCACAATTAGAAGAATTAAAAGCTAATATGGATAACGAAAACGTTGACGACGAAATAAAACGTAAATATATGCTAACTATGATTAAAACATTCATTTATAAAGCCATAGAAGAAATTGACAGCATAGAAATGGAAAAGCCGATGCTGGCACATATGCAAAAACTCAAAGAAGATCAAGAAAAAAATAAGGAAGATGGTTTCGTTCCAAGGAAAGAACCACCAAAACCCAAACCGTTGAGACCCATCATCATCACAAAAAACGAAGTACAAAAGGCTGTTTTCGGCGCTGGATACCCCAGCTTGCCAACGATGACAGTGGACGAATTTTATGACAAAAGAATTAGGGATGGAATATTCCCAGATCCGTCAAAACCTAAAACTGGGCCAATGACTTTGCAAGAAAAAGCGCTGGCAGGAATTGAGCAGCCAGATGAAGAAGATGCTGAAGATTTTGAGAATGAGAAAAAAATTGAGGCGGACGATCCAGAATTACTTCAGAGATTGCGAGACAAAGATGAGTATAAAGATGATCACAGAAGAGGTTGGGGTAATAGAATGAATCGGAGTTAGATATATATTTTTATTGATTTATATATCCGAAAGAAATAGCGGTTAGATGTTTGGAACTTATTGTATTAACAGTGCTTATATAAAAGATTTTACTCATTAATTTAAATAATATTTTTGGAATCTTTGTATTCTACTGTGATTGTATTATTTGACACTTAATAAATTTTTTAAATAACTGGAACAAAGTTTGAACAGAAAAAAACAACATAGGCAAAAGATGAAAATAATTAGAAAATGTTGTACTTTGCACAAGAGGCAATAATTAATATTAACAATACATTACCTTATGGACAGAACTATATGTTTGAACTGAATGAAAATTGAATGTTGAAATCCAAAGTTCTATCAAGATTCAGATTTTTCGAAAAAAGTTCAATATTTAGCTACAAGATGGAACTCAATTGAATACCCCTACTATTTTTTACTATGCCTACATCATAATCATTGATTAAAAAAATGATAAACAATTGCATATTTTATTAAGATCTCATTATGTATTTCTTTTCTTCAGGAAAACAAAGAATTTTATAACAATTCAAATTTTAATGATGACAAATAAACCGCTAATAATTTTGAAAAATGTTCGGTAACGTGGAATTCAGTAATTATTTATTTCAGATTTCTACCAAGCTTATATCTCCGAGAGATTTAAATTGATACTAAAGTAGATATCAATTGAATAGCTTTAAAAAAAAACAATTGACAATCAATAAATACTCTCTTCTACAATTCTAATAAAAATATTTCCGCAGAAACTTTATTTTGATACCAAAACGATGGAACCATATTACTTATTTTGCTAACACAAATGACGAACGTTTGCGTGTGATGTTCAAATAAGAGTAATAATAATTCAAATCTCACGTTATGATTCTCATTATTTCTTTGCTTCAGAAAAATATAACGAATTTAATAATAATTAAAATTTTAATGGCAAATAAACCGCTGATAATTTTGAAAAATGTTCCAGGTAAATGGTGTGCTAAATTATTCAAGGATCAATTTTAGTTATTTTATATTTTATGATAAATACTACCGCTTATAAAATAATTGTGAAAAACTAAAACATTCCATCAGTGAAGTTCTTGTTCCATTGGTTGAAAAAAGCTCATCAATAAACATAAACCTAACTTTTTTTAATAAAAAACAAATATCAAATGTCAGTCGAAAATTTGTACGCGTTTTCAAGTTATTGTGCTTTCAGACAGATCGACTTTTTTTAAAATTATGTGTTTGGGTTCAGTAGGGTCTAAAATGTGAAGATTCATCAAAATCTCGATTACAATACGGTTGAAAACAAAATCCACTGTTCAAGTACCACTGACAAAATTCAATTTCACCAAGGAACCACACACACATGCACAATGTATACATGCTATATTATTATAGATTAATAAATACAACTTTCAAGATCAACTGAGCCTGACTGTTAATAGCTATTATTTTTGTCATATTTGTAATGCCAAAATAAATCTTTCCACCAATTTTTATCAAAATCGGTGGTGAGGTAGTACATCAACAGTTTGACCAAAAAAAAACTCGTACTAGGCTAGCGGTTTACTCCCTTAAACTCGGTTAGACCGACCAACGTTCTAGTGACTGGATATGATTCTATTTGGTTTTCCATATTATTTTGAGAAAAACATCTAATGCACCTAATTTTTATGCGGTCGTTCAAATGTTGATCTAAATTTGAAAGAAATTGATATAAGCTTAATCAAATCAAAATAGATATTGTTCTTTGAAATGTATCCCTAAAATCAATAGTTTTTAACATAGAATATATTCAGAATAATGAAAGTGAAAACTGTCGACTTATGGCCAGTTGCACTACCGTCACTTAACTTTAAAAGAGAAATAATAACCGTGGTAACAATTGTGCATACAATAGTTGCCATAGATATTAAACTCCACTTAAAGTTAAGTGACGGTGGTGTAACTGGGCATTAAACGACTATTTTTAGAAGCTAAATTATGTAATAATTGAATTTGGGCAGCTATCTTCAAAATATAAGGATAATTTTCACTTGTACAAAGTACAAGTATTAGATAACCGATAAAAATGAAATTGCGAGATTCCAACAGGCATATCCATTTTTAATCCCTGAACCCATTTTGACTATTTTTGGCTTGACGTTTGTACGTGTGTATGTACGTATATATGTGTATACGTCTGTATCCAGCGTAACTCAAAAATAGTTTACCGTATTATGTTGAAATTTTGTATACAGGATTGCTGTAATATCTTAATGTGCATCCCCTATTTTGATAACAGTCGGTTGAACCGGAAGCGAACGTTACTTGAAACTTTTGACTTCACACCGCATCGTAAGCAGGCACAAAGGTTGGATGATGCAATATGGATTTTTTTGAGGCATTTTTCAGTGACCTCCCAATCTTATTACCATAAGTTAAATCTAATTGGAAGTTTGTATTGAAATTTAGACTCTTGCGGTCGAGATTATACAAATTGAGAGAAACATAAGAAGAGTGGTTTATTCTGAATATTTTTCCTTAAAGCCCTATATTAAATTAGTATTTCTGACAAATATTTCCCCATTTTACTTACTTGTACAAAGTAACAAGTAAGTATTGTGAAACCGGCAAAATTCACCTATCGAGATTTTGATGAAAATCCCTGAATCCATTTTGACTATTTTTGTCGGTACGTATGTTCGTGCGTTCGTACGTGCGTGCGTTGAAATTTTGTATCTAAGACTGGTATAGGGTCTAGTTGTGCATCTCGCATTATCCAATCGTTTGTATTTTTTTCGAATTTCTCTAATTAATCAAGAATGATCAACCGTAGGATGTTTAAATTTAGTATTTGAACTTGATGTTGTATCAGAATGGTTATCTGCTATTTTTGTAAGAATCGGCCAGGCCAGAAGTGCACTTTACTTGAAACTTTTTTTGATTTTTTTGCAAAAATATAGAATTATCCGCCATAGCATATTGAAATTTCGTATAAAGAACTTCTATAACATCTTATTGTACATCTTGCATTATGATTGCGATCGGCTAAACCGTAAGTGCACTTTACTTGAGACTTTATTTTAATTTTTCGCAGAAATCCAGAATGATCTGCCGTAGGATACTGGAATTGAGCATTTGAAATTGCTGTAGCATCTCAATGGTCATCTTCTATTTTTATAACAATCGGCTTAGCCGGAAGTGCACTTTATATGACATACTTTTTGAATTTCTCGCATAAATTCTAAACAATCAATCGTAGAATATTTAAATTTTGTATTAGGCACTTTTATAATATCTAGTTGTACACCCTGCATTATGATTGCTATCGACTAAACCGGAAGAGCATTTTATTCGAAACATTTTTTGAATTTTCCGCATAAATCCAAAACGATTGAACGTAGATTGTTAGAATTCAGTATTTAGGACGATTATACCGTCTAGATGCTCATATCCTATTTTTATTGAGATCCATCAAGCCGGAAGTGCACTTTACTTGACAGTCTTTTGGAAGTTTTCGCATAAATTTGAAACGATCAGGTGTAGAATATTGAAATTTGGTATTTCAGTCTGCTGCAGCATCTGTATGATTGTCTACTATTTTCATAACAATAGACTAAACCGGAAGTGCACTTCAGTAGGAATTTATTTTTTAATTTTGCGCATAAATTCAGAATTTTGGAAATCAGTATTTAGGAATATTGTAGTATAAGAACAATGGCCTACTGTTTCCATAGCAACCGACTTGGCTGAAAGCGCATTTTACTTGACAGATTCTTAGAATCTCTTGGGTAAATCCAAAACGATTAACTGTGGAACGATGTGATTTTGTGTTTGATTATATATATCCAATGATATATTTGATCAAGCACAACATCACATCGTATTATATATTTTCAATGATGTACAAGTAAGTCACGTGATGTTCACGTCAGATTTTTTTGTCTCATCACTGGTTAATTAAAAAGCTAATTTTCCTGAAACAATACCAATGTCTTCATTTTTTGTGTCATCATTGTCCAAATATTTGTTACTTTAATCTAGGTTAATTCAACCCCTGGTCATGAAACTGGCATAAATAAATCAAAGCACAGTTTATGGGTCAACTCCTCATCAATTAAAGTAAGGTCAATTCAGGTGACGAAATAATTAATACCTGAAGGGCACAATGAGACAACAAAGGAAACCGGGTATTAGTAAGATATTCTTGAACAAGTATAATAATAATTTTATTATTTTACTAGTAATAAATTATTCCGTTCTACATGTAGCATAACGTAAATATTATCATTCACTTGAAGACCAATATTTTTACATACTTGTACAAAGTACAAGAAAGTATTTTGAAACCGAAAAAATTCACCTAACAAGATTTTGATGGAAATATCCGTTTTGAGAATCCATTTTGACTATTTTCGGCTTGATGTCGGTACATTCGTGTGTTCGTTCGTAACTCGCAAATCTCAAATCTGGTTGAATGTATAATGTTGAAATTTTGTATTTAAGACTGGTATAGGATCTAGTTGTGCACCTCGCATTATTGTTTCAATCGTCTGTACCGGAAGTGCACTTTACTTGAAACTTTTTCCAAATTTCTCTAATAAATCTAGAATGATCAACCGTAGGATGTTGAAATTTAGTATTCGAACTTGATCTAATATCAGAATGATTATCTGCTATTTCTGTATGAATCGGTCAAGCCAGAAGTGCACTTTACTTGAAACTTTTTTTAAATCTTTTGCATAAATCTAGAATCATCAGCCATAGCATATTGAAATTTAGTGTTTCAACTTGTTGTACCATCAAAATAGCTATCTACTATTTTTGTATCAATCGGCTGAGCCGGAAGTGCAGTTTATAAGTATAACAGACATTCAGAATTTGCCGTATAAAACAATCAGTTTAATTGAAATGATAAGGTAGGCAATGATAAAATTTTAGATTTTGTTTGACATTTTACATGTCAAATTATTATTAAAATTATATTAATTATAATCGAGAGGGACAGAAAACTTTATCGAATAAATAGGTGTGCATATCAAATGATATACAAGTAAGTCACGTGATGTTCACGTCAGATTTTTTTTTTATAAAATTGGAATTTTAGAAATATTATTATGGAATAAATGAATTTATAAAGTTGTTCATTTTAAATTACAATCAAGCTTGAAGATTAATAACGAATTATTATGCTTAATAATATTATTTTGATTAGTTCAAACAGGTTTAGCTACTTGCAGAAAACATGACTTCAATATAAAATTTTAGTTTGGTGCGGCACTTCTTGGTGTAAATATGTATTTAATACTTTTGGATTATACTTTTATCTGTAATTTCATCTCTGTTGGCCAAGGAAATGTAGAATAGTTACTGCGTAATGTAAGTGATTGATAATATAACAATATTTTTTATATAGATTAAATATAATTAGCATATACATTGAAATTATTACTGCGTACATGAAGTATTATTTTCAATATTTGTATAATGATGGAATACCCTCAATCATGAAGTATAAATACGGTATGTTATGTGAGCGAGTAAATATTTTGAAGTCAACATAATTACATGTAAAATCAACATTTTTATTTTTTAGAATTTACATGTGAGCTCAATTCATTACGAACTAATAGACATTTAATAATGATGGAGTGAAATATAACAATATTTATCTTTATTTTAGTAAATGAAAGGGAAAGAATTGTAATTGCGCTCAATTTTTTTCTTTTTAAAACGTCCCCGGAAGATCATTTTTAATTTCGGCTTGATATTGACGATTTCGGCTTGCCATTTAGTATACAAAGGCATTTAAGGATAATATCAAATTTGTTCCCTATGGGCCTCTTATATTTTGAACAGAAATAATAGTATATTATGCTACAAGGACCGAACGACTGTCATTTTTGTCCAGGATAAATTTAGCTACATTCGGTGAAGACGAGGGCAAAGCCCAAGGCGTAGCTCCGTGCAGCCAAATTTATCCGTGACAATAATGACAGTCGTTCAGTGTCCGTGTTGCATACGATACTTTTTGTAACAAGTGCACCGAAGTACCCTCATTATTAAGCTTTTTAAATAAAGTTAGATGTATCGAAACTATCTTATCGATTTGACAAACAGATTTTTGCAAATGAAATCACATTACAGTAAACTAATACAATGAAACATAACTTACCTGATTTATTTTATTGATTGATATTTTTCACATTTTCTTTGCTATCCCGTTCACAATAAATGCACATACTATAACGAACACATTTTATTATACAAATTTCTTTCAAATATCAATTTGACATATATGAATGAAATAAAAAAATTCAACGCATCCATGATCCATGATCTACAATTTCATTTTTACCCAGCGGACAAAAATATCCTATAATTCCCAGTCAACAGAGAATTAATGAAAATTGTTACTATGGTTTGGAATTGAGAACTTTCGAAGCAGAAGTCAGCTCAGTAATAGGGTACTTTCGGTGTACGTGTTACAAAAAAAAAAATAACGAACAAATATTAACTCTTTAGGTATTAATTATTTGATCACCTTGGAAACTCAGCAATCATTAGGAATAGTTAATTGAAAGAACTCATGTCCTACGACCATGGATAACATTTTCTTAGCGCATTTTTACAAAAAAAAAAATACGCTATTATATGCCTGTTATTTGACTGGCTGGCTGGCTGGCGTGACGCTGAGTTCTCAGCAACTTCAACACTTACATACTTGAAACAGAGTCTAAATGGAAGATGCTAGATTTTTTATTCATACACGCAGTTTTGGATAAAAATTGAAATAAAAATTCAAAAGGTAATTACTGCTGAATTATGCATGATTGAATTCTGAAAATTGCTGCACAGAATGAGCAACATGTCATTAATTGGATTTTATATCCTAAATTTCGAACCGATATGGGTTAGTACCCATTTTAGGGTAGAAACTATTTATTTCAATATCTCGTGAGTCACACAAGATATTGACATGCGATTTTCGATGTTATTAGTATCAGAATGAGTTCAACTTTTGTTTTTACGATCAATTTAAGTCAGTACATGACCATCCGTTACTTATTTTCTTGAATCTGTAGCTTTAGAGGTAATTTTCAGGGATTTTTTTTTATATAGCTTTGATAAAGATCAAATTATTATTTTGAGGTACAGCACATGACCTGCCGTCAGTCAATACTAACATACAGATAAAAAGTATTTTTGGGTTTGTACGTGCACAAATTATGTACCTATCAAATAGTCAACCTCAAACTGGTTCTAAATGAAAGCTGCTGTTTCGAAGGTTTGCGCAAACTGCTTGATTTCAAGCGCAGTGATTGTGGGAGATGGTAATTTGCGAAATCTCTAATGTAACAAACCTTCATGAGCTGTCAAAAATGCGCTTTCATCATCAAGATGATTCTTGAATTTTTTTGAGATGTGATGTTATTATGTTGATTGTATTCACCTTAAATAAACGATCTCTCTTTTAGTGGCGTAACTATCGTCGAGTCTCTAGAATTAAAAGGACCCTTCAAGAGGTTTGATAAGTATGTATGTTTGAGGTTCAATAATGCTGAAATTAAAGCTGGATCGTGTGACCAACATAATGAAAATTAATTTTAAATTTGTATGAAAAAGCATGTTCTGATCCAATTTTGTCGCTTTTGTCATGCTCACGAAATGAAATTTAGGGAAAATATTTTGACATGTAAAATGTCAAACAAAATTCAAAAATTGACAACAGATTATCATTGCCTACCTTGGGTGGGATTCTGTATGTAAGTATGTTACATAACGTTCTTAAATTGAGATTGCGATTCTGTAACTACATAATGTATATAAATAACAGTTACTTGCGTTATTTAAGTACGTTATCATAACAGATGAAAAGTAGCATCAGTTATAGATATCGTTTGACACATCACAACTTCAAACTGCAAATACAAGAAAATAAGTGCGATAATAATTGATAAACTTATATTTTTAGGTGAATATATATGGTATTATATTGTGATAATATATTTCTCAATAATAAATTGCATTATAAAAAATATTACGGCATATTTAAAAAATTTATATTTTAGTGCCTCGAAAAGACCAAAAGAAATAATCAATGTTCAAGAAACCTATTCTTATTCGGTAATTCATGTTACTTTTGCATGCATGCAAGACAGACTGCGAAATAAATACGCACCACAATTTCAAAGATGCTCTAGGAAATTTGACGGCTTTTTTGAATGCAAATTTAGGCACTACAACGATAGGCAGTAATTTTTAATACACGGATATATGTTTTGACCAGATATTCCATATTGTATTAATATAATAATAATCTTGTCCTTATTCTAACCTCACTTTTATTCCAGCATATTACAATATCAAGCTGGATACTTCACAACGTACATAAAGTGAATAAAGATTTACTGGAGTTGTTCTAGAATATTGAAGAACATCGGTCAAGTACTTATCAAAGAATGTTGTGTCTTGCATGACCATTATTGTAACGAATTGGCCACAAGAATTGAGGCTGTGAAGATCATGATAGGCTAGCAAATTCCTCTATCCCTTGTACAATAACTCCAAAACTGCACTGCAATAAAAAAAAAAATTGTTCTAATAAGCAAATAAATTTCTTGCATGAAAATTTTGTACCAATATTCAATGTTTTCAGCTCTACCTACACATTCAAAGTAATTTTGCTGTAAATAAATATAAAATCATGAAAATATTCTGGAAAATGTAACAGATATTTTAATAAAACGAAAACAGTCAACAATTATGTACAATGATTCAGAATATAATATGTTTTCATCTCATAAATTGATAAATTAAGACTATTCATTGAAGCTTCTTATCAAGCTCGGCTTCTAGGAGATATTTAAAAAATCTGGAGAAATAATTTCAATACGCTCTAATACACAACTATTAGATAACTCAAAAGAATTGAGGCTGTCACGTAACTGGTCTATGCAAACTCTATATTCTCCACCGTCAATCGAACAAAAATTATCCATCTAAAATTTATAATTAAATCAATAGAATAAATACAATAAATTAATTTGATAACTATACTTTCGGTTGATGTTGTTCTCTCTAGCAGAAGTATCATCCTTTGTTCAATTATAATTATTCAAGAATTACCACTGAACTTAACCTTAAAAAAAGTAAAACCACAATTAGGCGCGTGCATCACGTGGTCGAATCTATGCAACCCGCCAGCCTGGTGGACCAACAAACCAAAACATTGCATTTGAAACCATTGTGCTTGGTTGGCGTATTGTGAATTTAATGTTTATTTAGTGAAATTTTGTTTTAAAAATTATTTTTAGCATAATATCTCGATTAATCGATGATTATCATTCTCTGTCAGACAATATAAAACATAGGTATTTGTAGAAAATATCTCGTTTATTATCTATGAAGTATGAAGATTAAATATGTGGTGGAGATGAAAGAAATAAGACATTTCCATGGTAATTACTAAAGATTATTTAGCTTATGAAGGAAGCTGAATACAACTGGAATATGCTACAACTTTTAAAAGCTTACATGAAACTTTAAATTATGAGCACTAACCAACATGACTATAATCTTCAAAAATATTTATAGAAGTCTGTAATAAACGAATGATTTATTTGTTTTTTAATTAAACATCTTTTAAGACAATTCAAATTGAATTTTCAATTCCAAGTAATTATTATTGATTGTCATTCATTTTGCTGTTAAGCTATTTGCTTGAAATGTTGGAAAAAAATTTAGAATTTTAATTTACTGACTTGCACAAAGCAGAGTCCTGCAGCTTTGCCTATATTTAAAAACAGTACTAATCAGGATTATCTCTATCGTCCAAAAGGCTAGTTTGCCTATAATTTAGAAATAAAAAATTCTGAAACATTCAATTTAGAAATAATTCTACAGTTTAAGTTTTTAGCGATTTTACAAATATATAGTGTAATAGTTAGATCTAAATTAGGATCATGCTAATATTTATTGAATGGATATTATACAAAAATTTCAGTTCATACAACAAAACATAACTTATACTCAGGTTGAACAATTTGTTTATCCTGTTGTGTTACTTCTAACCTATAAAATCTGTCTCAATTTCAGATACTTTATCTACTTTATGCAGCCATAAATTTCAAATATTACCCTATATTCACTTGAAATATTAAATATCAGATTCAAATAGATAAAATACCTGCAATGAAGTGCCTGTTACAGATACGGCTTTACTTAATTTTGGTGTCAGTTAAATCACTCCTTTTTGGAGCATTTTCCTTGTTTTTTAATGACTAGAGGAATAATTTTTCCTCCGAAGTTTTATCTGAAGTAAATCCCTGAAAAGATAAATCTTGTACAGTCTCACTTTTCTAAAAACAACCAACAACAGCACTAAAATTGAGGTATTATTAAATGTGTTCCATATGACAGAACGTTTATTGGTCCACCAGGCTGACATTTTTAAATGTCCGTGACGTCACGTGCACGCGCCTAATTTTTTGAGGACAATAACCCATTATGAAGATATTCATATAAGTTTATCATCTTGTATTAAGTATTATTACTGACATATTCTGTAGCATTTATAATATTTGGTGATTCAACGATAATATGAGAAGGTTTCCGTCAAATATCTTTCTTAAGTCGAAAACCTGTCTGAAAATGGACCTGCGCACATGTCAAACTCACAGGTGTTAAGTTTGCGCGCATTTGTAAGATGCGCTATGATTGGCCAATATAAGTAATAAGTTTGCTAGTGCAAATGGTACTTATTATGATCTGTTACATAACATACAATGATAACGTACGTAGCAACCAAAAGTTACAGAATCGCTCGATGTATCCATGTGTGTTATTTTCATCCGTTATATAACGTACTTGAGTTATAACAGATATTGTTATAGAATCCCACCCCTTATCATTTCAATTAAACTGATTGTTTTATACCGCAAATTCTAAATGTCTGTTATACTCATAAACTGCACTTCCGGCTTGGCCGATTGATACAAAAATAGTAGATAACTATTTTGATGCTACAACAAGTTCAAACACTAAATTTCAATATGCTATGCCTGATAATTCTAGATTTATGGGAAAAATTAAAAAAAAGTTTCAAGTAAAGTGCACTTCTGGCTTGGCATATTCATATAAAAATAGCAGATAACCATTCTGATACAACATCAAGTTCAAATACTGAATTTCAACATCCTACGGTTGATCATTTTGGATTTATTAGAAAAATTCCAAAAAAGTTTCAAGTAAAGTGCACTTCCGGTACAGACGATTGGAATCATAATGCGAGATGCACAACTAGACCTTATACCAGTCTTAAATACAAAATTTCAACATTATACGTTCAACCAGTTTTGAGATTTGCGAGTTACGCACGCACGCACGCACGAACGAACATACGTACCGACATCAAGTCAAAAATAGTCAAAATGGATTCAGGGATGCTCAAAACGGATATTTCCATCAAAATCTCGATATGTGAATTTTGTCGTTTTCACTATACTTTCTTGTACTTAGTACTAATTCATTCATTCACTAAAAATGATCGTAGTTTTGAAGCATTTGTTTTAAAGTTGTATAAATTATATGCTTGTTTTTATCAAGAATAGAATGTTTTCTCTTCTATATTCAACCAGGGTTGTCTTAAGTTACCATACATTGGACAGTAGCATAGAATGTGTTTTATATCTTCTAATTCTTGAAAATTACATAGTAAAAATAATTCATTTGGATTGAATTTATATACAATATTATTTATAACTATTTTCACCATAATTTGGTTACAAGTTCTAAACTGAGCTACAACTCTATAAATATTAATATTTATATTTAAGGTAAAGTAGAGTTGCGGTCTATTGTTTATAGGCAATTTCTTGAAGATTACGCAGAAATTTCTTATCAGCTTTACTCAAATCAGATTCGCTTGTTATTTGATCGATACTACTCTTTAGTAGTGCTGCATCTTCTGTGTTAATAATGTCATTAAATCCAATACTTATGAATAATAATTTAATTTGTGAAACCCACTTATATTTTATTTTGTTACTAGGTTGCTTATCTAAGTTGTTCAGACTTCTGAAACACATTTTTGGATATCTGTCTTCTCGATTACGAGTTTCAGTACTTTAACTGCATTCTTTGTAATTTCCGTCTCAAGGCGGACGACATAGTTTGGCGTGAGAATAACAGTCTTTTAGAAAAATGTTAGTTGGGCTCTTCCAATTTCTTCCATATATCTTGAACATATGAATCGATAAAATTATTTTCAGTTGACGAATGGAGGCTCTTGGGTTTTATCCTCTGTTGTCTTCCCTTAACTCCGGCTCTACCAAAATCTTCGGCTCTTATCTATCAGTTTATGTAGGTCTGAGCTCAATTGCTCTGTTTAAATAGACACTTCTCATCATTAAATACGAGTCTTTTTTGTTTAAATTTTTAACATTCATGATGCTGGGCTATTGACGTAGAAGTAAGTTTTCCTAGGGAGGGCAGCCACCGTATAGTTTCAGTTTCGATAATCCCATTAGAGATTAACTAACTTTTTAATAGAATTGACGAATTTTGGAGTTAACGAAGCAATTAATTGAGAAATACAAAGGTGATGCCTCGTGATTTCGGAGTACATTCACTCTCCTCATAGCAAAAAAAAGTTTTTCTGAATTCAGCAAAATAATTTTTATGGGATACTAATGGCCTACCCAAAGTTTGGGGGTGCATCATTAGCGTGTTTACAGGATTTTTCGTTTTTCCAGAATATCTCGAGAATATTGATTTTAACAAAAAATGTCATGTTTAGAAAAAGTTTCATAACTGTATTTCCTATAATTAACATCATTAGTACTTATAGTACCGGATTAGCCACGTAGCAAGAGTAGCAAATGCTACGAGCCTCGCGCATCAATGCCTGCCTGAGCACAAAAAAAAATCAATTAAGATAGGAACATAAAAAAATTGAATTCAGATAGGGCCGTTTGATACAGTTTGCTACAGGCCTGGGCTGACTTAATCCGGCACTGATTTACATACCCGGAAACCGCTTTTTTTGCTGAATTCACCTAGAATATAGGTGAAATCTTTCTCAAATTTGCAGTAAAGTTGGAAGGCGGACGATATAGCTAGATCTCTAGGGTATACAATAAGTTTTGCAGGGTCGTCAGTGCCCACCATTGATCCCCTGTATCTACGCTCATGCAAAATATCTTCAGAGTCTATGATCCTCACTTTAGTGAATAGCAAATGATTATTATCCAATTATCCTTGTATCGAATAGTTTATGAAGGTATTCGTCCACATTTTCTAACTCAATCATTAATTTACTATCGATTGATAAAATTTTTGACAAATAGAAATAATTGTTCCCATTATATTTGCATTATTTTTTTGTCAGTGCTATCTATTGGTTAAAATAAAAAATCTGAGTGGACATCGCATGACTTATTTGTACATCATTGGATATATATAATCAAACACATCTCATCTTTCCACGGCAAGTAGTGTTGCCACAAGACAAGACAAGACAAGACTTGAGTTGAGTCTTGTCTTGGTCTTGAGCAAGTCTTGCAGGACATAGTCTTGTCTTGGTCTTGACAAGACAAGACTTGATGCGAGTCTTGTCTTGGTCGAGAGTCTTGACAAGAGTCTTGTCTTTGAATTTTTTAAAATAATTTTCTGTAACTGATATACTGCATTGAAAACTGATAGCATCAATTAAATCGAAATTCGAGATGATATCTTCAGGAATGGGCGTTTACGCGAAAATTATGATTTTGATATATGTCCAAAAAATAAATTTTTCATATCTGGATTCAAAAAGATTGTAAAAACATCATAGAATAGTATATTCTACAATAAGTATTGGAATGGCCTATATTCTGAACGAGCGAAAAGTTTGTAATCCCAGCCGAAGGCAAGGATTACGGTTCGCGAGTATGGAATACGCCATTCCACATATGTTGTAGACTATATTTTCTCTAACAAGGTTTTGGAAACTCACCAATATTTCAGAGGAAACTTGAAAAAATATGAAATGTCAAACGTAAAACCAGATATGAATACTTGAATTGTTAGGAAGTAACCATGGTAGTAACCAAACTAACTGCTTCTGATTCGGCGAAATGATTCTAAACGTTAACGGCACACGGAATCATTCCAAGCCATTTCTTGAAATGTGATTTGTTTCAACATAATTCTTGGTTATGGAATATTCAAATTCTAAAACATTGTTGGAGAAAAATTTTCTCTAGCTTTTGTTTGAACATGTTACATATTCCACGTTAAAATTATATTATTATATAATGTGAAAAGTCAGCCAAGTGCGAGTGGAACTAGCTCGCGAAAGGTTCTGTACCACCGAGTAATATTTATATTACTAATTTTTTTGAAAATCATCTAATTAATGACAAAAAAAAGAATCGCTGAAACAATATGTTGTTATTCGTAAAGATCTGTATGGTGATCCCATATATTTATCTCATTTTTATTATTTGTTGCCATAGTGGTCATAGTAATACATATTCTCTGAAATCTCAAGAGTCTACTATTACGGTACGGATAGACGGACGGACAGATAGCGGAGCTCCAGTAATAGGGTCAGTTTGACACCCTTTGGATACGGAGTCCTAAAAAAGGGTTCGTCACGTGACATATTTTAGATGCCCATGTTTGAATATTGTGATAAAAGAGTTATCAATCATTGAGTTTCCTCAACAAATTACCCAGCATCATAAATCATAATTAGGATATTGAATTAACTTTTATAAGAATTGCAAGTTTATCATAAGTTGGATTTCAAATATTTAATATTGATACAATTATTTTTTCGCCATCAATAAGAGCAAAATATTTCATGAATACTCAACTGAATCTGAAGAAATGTTACTGAAATGAACAATAGATGATGTTGAAACATTGAAGAAATAATGCAATATATATGAGAGTTAGATACAAATGTTTAAAAAATTCTTTAAAAAAAAAGCAGCCACTGCATTCCCAAGTACATTTTTTGGAAAGGGTTAGAGAAAAGCCAATCTCGGCAAACACCCCTGACCAAGCCGTAGGAGATCTGAAGAAACGGAGGGACGTAATTTCAAACAAATTCACAAAGAAGCAAACGTTTGAAATATATAGACAAACATTTGCTGTACCATGGTCAAGGACACATACTTCCTATACCCTTTTTGCGATGAACAATAGGGACGAGAACTAATATATTGCAGATGTCTTAGCTTTCACAACATACAAAAATGTATAAAATCTAAATTTATATATACATATAAAGAAATATGTATTTATAAATAAGAAAAGTTCAATAATAGATTGACTAGTTGGATGGATGTCTAGATTCTTTTATTTGTTGTGATTGAAGTTCAACTTTGTGTTTCAAGATTATGCTCAATGTAGACAGTACAAAGATTGGTGTGATTTTAGAGTTTAAAGACATGAGACTGAATATTGCAATATGATCTCGTTTTAGGGGCTGTAGTTGAAGTGTTTCTGAGACCCTTCTCAAGTAGGTGATTTGAGACCCACCAAGATGCTAATAAATTTCAAGAAAACACGGTAAATATTTTAAACGCTGAAGTTAATGTGTATTGTCTTCAACATATGTCAAGAGCATCATATCGAAGTTCAATTTGTATTCAGTCATTTGCAAAATAAACAAGGTTTAATGTCTTATTACAGAAATAATGATATATGAAAAAAAGTCTCGACTTATCTTGAATAAACGGCAAACCCAATTCTCCACAGCTACATTGCAATTAAATGTAGCTGAACGTATCCAATATATTCCACTCAAATTCATAAAAAAGAATGAAGTATTGCTAACAATTTCAAAATTCCAATGGAAATTGAGAATTGCGAACAGTACAAATCATTATAATTTTGCAATAAATCAATACTGGTAGTCGAATCAAATGGAGTCAATTTATTTCTATTCATTCAATTTTCCAGTTAATTTTTAGTTTACTTGCCTTGTTTTATTTTTGTATCATTGTTTTTTGAAGAAGATCCTTGGTCAAATGATCGAAACGTCAAAATTTCAAATAAAATATACAGAATTTAAAATCAAAAGTTGTATTTTATTCTATTTTCAATTCAAAGTATACAAGAAGATACGACAAATATCTCAAGTTCCAATATGATGTGAATGGCTACGTACAGAAATTTATTTCATCAAAAACTAAAATAAAAAATTCAAATTAGAAATTAGAATTTTGTGGAAATAAAGCAGGGAATTTTAGTCAAGAGTCTTGAACAAGACTTCAAGACTTTCTTGTCAAGACTCAAGGTGCGTCTTGTCTCGTCTTGTAGTCTTGAGGCAAGACTAAATTAAGGTCTTGGGTTGGCAAGACCAAGACAAGACGAGACGAGACCAAGACTAGTCTTGAGTCTTGCGGCAACACTAACGGCAAGTCGGTTGCTGTGGAAACAGTAGGTCATCATTCTTATGCTACAACATTCCTAAATACTGATTTCCAGGATTCTACGGCTAACAGTTCTGAATTTATGCGCAAAATGTATAGTCAAGTATAGTGCACTTTCGACTCAGTCGATCTCAATAAAAATAGGATATGAGCATCTAGACAGTACTATCATCTTGAATACTGTATTCTTATATTCTACATTAAATCGTTTTGGATTTATGCGGCAAATTAAAAAATGTTTCGAGTAAACTGCACTCCCGGCTTAGCCGCCGATCACAATCATAATGCAAGGTGTACAACTAGATGCTATAAAAGTGCTTAATACAAAATCTCGATACTCTGCGACTGATTATTTTGAATTTATGAGAAAAATTCGAAAAGTCTGTAATGTGAAGTGCACTTCCGGCTTAGTTGATTGGGACGAAAATAGGAGATGGTCATTCCAGTATCCTACGGCTAATCATTCTAGATTTATGCGGAAAATTAAAAAAAAAGTATCAGGTAAAGTGCACTTCCAGTACAGACGATTGCAACCATAATGCGAGGTGCACATCAAGATCCTAGATCCTATACCAGTATTTTATACAAAATTTCAGCATTATACGTTTGACGAATTCTGATATTTGCGAGTTACGCACATATACACATACATACGTACATACGTACCGACATCAAGCCAAAAACAGTCAAAATGGATTCAGGGATGCTCCAAAATCTCGATATGTGAATTTTGTCGGTTTCACAAGACTTTCTTGTACTTAGTAAAAGTAAGTAAAAATGATCAATAAAAATTTATTGATTGAGTTGATAGTCTCAAATGTTGGTTAGAAGATTCAGTTTTGTCTTTACCCTGCAAACTAAGCTACTGTTCTTCCTGGATTGTTCACGAGTCATGAGTTAGAATGATAAAAATCTACGTTAGGCATTATTCAATATTAATGATCTCTAAAACTTACTTTTTTTTCATTATGAATATTCATAAAAACTATAAAAAAGAAATGTCACATACTGTTTGAAAATATGATACTACAAGTATAATATGTTGTTATTTTTTCTAGTTTAACGATATTATTGTGATTTAATCTTTTTACTTGTATGAAGTACGAGTATTGTGGAACCACCAAAATTCACATTTCGAGATTTTGATGGAAATATCGGTTTTGAGCATTCCTGAATTTATTTTGACTATTTTCGGCTTGGGTTCGGTATGTACGTATGTACGTAACTCGCAAATCTCAAAAGACATCGAACATATATAATGTTGAAACTCTGTATTTAAGACAAGTCTAAGGTCTAGTTATGCACCTCGCATTAGGATTGCAATCGTCTATACCGGAAGTGCACTTTGCTTTTGACATTTTTTGAATTTTTCGCATAAATCCAAAACGGTTAAGCCCAAAATGTTGGACTGTACTATCTAGATACTTATATCCTGTTTTCATTGAGATCGACTGAACCGGAAGTGCACTTAACTTCACAGTCTTTGTGAATTACTTGCATACAGTCGGAACGACCGGCCGTAGAGTATTTAAATTTGGTATTTTAGTCTGCTGTAGCATCTGAATAATTGCCTACTATTCTCATAACAATCGGCTGAATCGGAAGTGCACTTCAGTTGAGAATTTTGCGCACAAATTCAGAACTCTTTGCCGTAGAATCTTGACAGTCAGTATTTAGGAATATTGTGGCATAATAAAGTTGATCTTCCGTTTCTATAGTACCCGACTGGAGCGAAAGCGCAATTTGGAACGATGCGATGTTGTGTTTGATTATCATATATTATATCCAAAAAATATATCCAATGATGTACAAGTAAATCATGTGGTGTACACATCAGATATTTTTAAATAAAGGATGAGAAAATGTTTGTCTTTTTTCATGGCAACAACACGATAAAAGAAAAAAGGACTTGATTTGAATACCATGTTTAATGTCATTACATGCCATTTCCTCAGATGAGGTTGTTATGAAATCAATAGAAGGGTCCGAATGAGATCGCTCTAAGTAGTCTATTGCTTGTATTCTGTGGATTAGAAATCCTACAATAAAAATACAAGAAAATAAATCGCTTGATAAAATTAGGGACGGCACCGGCAGTACGACTTCTGAAACACAGAAATTTGAGTTCAGACTTATTAACTGATTCAATTCAATTTCACATTTCCATTAATTAAATAATTGATCTGGGTCAACTACCCACCCCGATTGTCTTTTGAATAACTCGCGATAGAATGCCTCCGTTTCGAATTCAGCAATCACCAGTAACTTTAAACTAGTTAACAATTGATATCAAGTTCCTTAATTAATAGAGCAAACAAGGAATTTCATCCATTGTTGATTTCAAAATAGATTTCGTATGCCCATATTGTTGTCTCTATCTGTTGCACGTAACTAGGAAGCGGCATCTGCGGAATTAACGAAATTACATTAGCATCTGACGCGCTCCGAATTAGTGATTCGTCACCTGTATCAGGATGCGAACTTGGCACTCCGTAGTCGGTGTAATTTACTTAACTAGTGAACGCTCTACTGGTTTGAATTGAGTGTTATATGCTACAAATATGTTCTTTGCTTCAAACTTACCGAATTTATTGGGAGTTACAGAATAGCATGCTCCGCAAATGGATTTGTAGTGTATTAAAAATAATGGCGTCCAGTTTGTAGAAATGTCAAAGCAATGAATGGGAGAAAACCTTGAAAAATATCGTAATAAAAGAAGTTTTTCGTAACGATGAGAGTTAAAATATTTGAAGCGTTGTGTCAATAGCAAACAAGAGGAAAATTCTGAATTCGTTTCCACGAGTTCCCGAAAGAAATGCAATGACAAAATTTGTTCTTTGATAGACGTAAACTGTGATTAATGTAACTGTCATCAATAAAAGTTTGCTCCAAGCAAATTTATGAACATTATTAATATTGAATGTTAAAGTTGCAGTTTGAATTAGATTACCTTAAGAAATGTCAAGATGAGTTTTATGTGAAATAATGAATTGGCACCCTTCGTGATCGGATAAGAGTTTTTTTTTAAATTATTCCACTTGAGAGAATGTCAAAAATAACTTTATATTGAACAATTTATTTATTGAGAAAATCTTATCAATCCGGATCCTGTAACTCCCAATAGTGCTTGTTTACACTCGTGTTGCATATAAGACTTTTTTAACTTAGTAGTAACCTAACGGAGCTGCCAATATAAATTCGTAGAAAACTAAATTGAGATTACACGATGAATTTCGACCATAAAAGTGTAATATCAACTATATTTCAACAAAGAACAATTAAATAAAAAATAATTTATCGTGTCTATCAAATCTCATGACAGAAATAAATCCAGAACGCAATGAGGCCTTTCGTAACCGAGGAAGTATTTAATTTTTTATTTTAATCTATGAATTATGATTTAAAGATCGCTTGGGGTTCACCGAGTTCATGATTCGTCTGGACAGCGCCAAAAGCAAGGGCAGTAACCAGACTGTTGCTCCCGAAATGCGGCATTTTCAAGGGACACTGACTACTGAACACCATCAAGGCTTCCCAACTTCCAAACTTGTTTAGCGCGCGGACTAGATCTGCTTGAATGTGCTTTGTTTCTACCCTGTTTGATTACACTAAATGAACTGTCTCCGGAATTGAAATTGTCCTTTCGAAACTGTTATTTATTTTTGCAGATTCAAAATGATGAAATTTATCAAATATGGAGAACAGTTTTTCTCAAGAGAGGTCTTAGTTATGAAACTAGAATAATTGAAATGATTTTGATTTTAATCAATTGCACTATTAAATAAACAAAATTAATGAATCTCATTCTAGTGCACATAGTTTTCTATGTCAAAAATTTCACTGCATTTTTTCCATTAAATAAAATTGATGTTACGTTATAGAATATATTTAATGTCTGACTAGTTTATTATTGTTGTCATAATAACATTATTATGAAAAATAACAAACAAGTTTCCTAGTTACAGCAAATAACTAGAGTAAATTCTCTGACAGAAATCACAATGACAGGACATACGTTGCTAAAAATTTTGATTGAAATACAACAAAAATCGGACATTAAACATTGAAGGCACCACGGGAGTTGAACAGACAATAATGCCTATGGTCAACGTACACACATCGGGCTAGAGGCCCTCGGAAAGTACACTGTTGACCTCAGGCATTATTGTCCCTTCAACACCCTTGATATCTTAATTACTATAAATGCTCTATACATTTTTCCAGAATTAAATAATGATTGAATAGCTTTTTTGATTTGAATTGTGCATATTTTATGTATTTTATCGTTTCGGCTCTTCATCAGAAAAACAATGTTACAAAAATAATCAAGGCAAGTTTCTAGATAGTTAAAAAATATACAGAAGACTAGATGTGAGAATTAATAAATAAAAATGCAAACTAAGCGCGGGAAATTCAAAGTTCCAAAACGCAACACCATTGGTTAAAACGAAATGTGACGTCAGATACTACTAATACTGCTTACATTTGTATGGCATTGCAGGCTTTTGATTAGAAAACATAGTAATAACGTGTGTGTTGTAAATTCATTTATTGTTTAAGTGTAATTTTAGCATCCTAGTGAGATTATAATTCATTAAGACAGTGGTTTTGTAAAAGCACAATCGGATAATCTGTCAAGAATAGATCTATTCATGATGTCGTCTTATTTTCTTTAAATCCAAATTTTACGTCCGCTGAAGTGAAAAGAGTGAACACTGCAAAGTAATTATTCAATAATAACACATTATGTACGCTATTTTAATAAATACAATCCGAAATATGATGAGCAGTAAACGAAGCCGCATACATACACTGAATTTTATTGCTAAAACTAATTACATTTAGAGTACGTTCCACTTAATGACCGCAACGCTCACGCTCACGACCGCGGTTTTTGCTGTTACACTAACTCATGGTCGATGTGGCTGGTGCTTCAAGTGGAACGATGCGAGTGTCTGTTAAATGTCAAATAAACTGACAATTTTTGGTTAGAATCGGAAAGTAAATCATAAATAAGATTAAACTAACCTGTAGCAAAAAGGATATACGAATGGAATAAATCCAATATGCCTGTGTAAATTAATCGCTCTTGAATAATAAATAATGATAATGAGAGACCATGGAATTATCTGTTATATGACAAATGGAAAATCTTGAATCAATTGACATAGCTTGGAATCGAAATTACAAATTGGAAAGGCATATTCTTATTTAGTTTGAACTTCTTGGCGATTTATTCAAAAATGAACACAATGACCGCTTCGACCCACCTTTAAATCGCGGGCGTAGGAAGCTTGAAGTAGTCGAGATCAATTACGTCATCTATGACGTATTTATCATGAACGGCAAGACCGCGATCGTCTTGTGGAACAATTATTGAGGGGACATGAGCGTTGCGGCAGTCTAGTGGAACGTATCCATATGTTATTCATGATCTGTCAAGTTTATTATGACACTTTATCTCTTCTGATAACCTTACATCATTTCTTACGTATTTTAAAACCTGTCTGGATTGGAAAAAAGACTTTATCAGGTACATTTCTGATGGTTTTTTGCATTCAGACACAATGCAATACTTATAAACTGACTTTTGATCTTTTTTAATGCTGAAATAAGTTGAGAACGAAAACACCTGTAGTAAACAATGGACTGTAATGTCACTGAACATGATATTTGACGTCATCCATAGAGCGCGCGAAAATGGCGCCGTTTAAACAGCTCAAAATTATTCTCAATTTTAAATATTTTTTTAAACTTGATTACAGCACTTTTAAACATAATTTATATTTTTTACTATGTTATAACAATGTAATCAGTGAATTGAAAATATAAAAAAAATTCATGAATATTCCCTATTATCACTGTGAAAAAAAAAATAATATAACACACAAGGACTATGTCCGGTTTTGCGGGCGTATCACACACAACTTCAAGTTCCAAACATGTTATGAACAAATTTTTAACCAAAAGAACTTGAGTTTCAATGATGTACATAAACAAAATTTTGTGCTTACCAAGGTTCATTTTTTTTTCCATCAAAATGGAGAGTCAAAATGCAAAACAAAATGTAGCATATAATGCAGTGTCAAACGGCCCTGAGGCATATAAATGATAAGGGGCTTCTGATAAAATTTGGATATTATGAAGTTCAATACACAAAATATCAAAAAATAAGAATCATCTCTAGATTAGTTTCGTAGAAATTTGAATCCTGGATCGATACTTTTTTTCTACTTATATGTATATGCGATCTTATGGGACGGCATAACACATTTGCTACTGTTTTGGATATTATCGATTTAGACAGTAAAATGTATGAACAAAAGACTAACAGTTTATATAATTAATATGCACTATCATTTGCTTAGAGTTTCAAGAAATGTCACTGTTTGTTAAAAAATATACTTCAATATTAGAAACAGTTCAGGATTAAAATCAATATTAGGCCCTGACCCTGCATTCTCTATCTCTGTCTAGTTTCAACATTTTTTTTACATTTTATCTACAGTATCGATCTGTATTCTTTTTCAGTTGTTTCAAGCATTTGACTAACAGATGGCAGTTTTTTCATAGCAAGCATCTTAAAGTACCTATTCTCAGTAAGTAGGTTGGGAGCAAAGTGAAAATATTGAAAATAAGCAAACAAATTCACAAAGATGTTTATTTAGGCTATATACATCAAATATTAAAAATTAACCATTTCAGGAAGTTTATGTTGAAATTAACTTCGAAATCGAATACACAGCATTTATTGATAAAATAGTTCATATAAAAAATGTAAGAGTTAAATTGAAAAAAAACGTAGACTATAATAGAATGAACGTTTCTAGAATAGAATAAACAAAAATCAGTATTTTTACCTCATTGATTAGAAGATATAACTATAAACGTGGATCCAATCTCTGCTCTACTATTTCTGGTACCAGAAATACAAAATTATACCAGTTTATTATTAGACAGCCAAAATTACTTAGGAAGACTTATCATTGACTTTTTGTACACTGAATAATTAAAACTAGAGGTCTCCCAATGGTCGACATTCGACCATAATTCATTAAATTTTCAAGTTTGAATGTTATTGAATTTAACCTTCCATCCTCGGCATCCTCAGGAATTTCAGGCATAATTAACTTAGTATTCGACGGTCTATTCGAAACTGAAATAAAAATAGTGGTTCCTATTTAAGATTTTGACGTGATTCCATTCTCGACCGGAGGAAGTAAGAATTAGATGTCAGACATTTTTCCATTCGAAATATTCCAGCGAATAATAGAATTGAAATGGAACACCTGTATATAATTTTAGCAGTTTGTATTAATTCAAATTATAATTTAAAGGTAAGAGCGAAAAATAAAATAACAACATTTTGTTTTATAAGAGTATTTATAGTTGAATGCTAATCAGTGGCGTGCGGTGACTTTCTGTGATAGGTGTGCATAGTCGGTGGTAGAAGGAGATATATACATGGCCAATAATACAGCTTATTTTTCTCGCAACAACCAGCAATCCATTTAAATTTTTTATATATTTTAATTTGAAAATGTCGCACGGACTGCTGGCCTTTAATTTTGATATTTTGAGTGAGTTTTATGTCTGACGTTGGTCTTGCTTTCATAATTTCATTTTTCGTTTCGACATCACGATGTGAAAAAGGATTTTCCAGTAGATCACAAATGATGGATTTATTTTCAGTTGTCATTCTGCAAATGATAATTTTAGGAAAATAAATAATTTAAGAAACGTATAAAATAAGTGTTTACCTTATATTGTTGTCTTAAATAACAAATAACAATATTTCAACTATTTTAAAACAAACTTATGAAAGGCGTTTGAAAAAGAACTCAGCTAAACGTTGAATATTCAGCTCCAGGTGCAAAAAGTCTGCCTGCACCCAGCGAGAGAGAACGAGCGATAGGAGATCGCTAATTTCGGTATGCTTTTTCTCTGTCAGACTCTATTCCTCAACTTTCCTAATACTGACTATGCCAAACAGACTAGTGCTGTTAAAAACCGGAATAAAATGGAACCGATTCCACGGTTCCAAAATTAACCGGGTACCCAGATACCCGGTTATCGAGTCCAAATTCGAATCTCGATTTCAGTTCGAATCTCGATTCCGGTTCGAATCTTGATTCCGGTTCGAATCTCGATTTCGGTTCGAATCTCGATTCTGATCCGAATCTCGATTCCGGTCCGAGTCTCGATTCTGATTCGAATTTCGATTCCGGTTTGAGTCTTAATACCGAGAATTTCTTGGCAAATATCATTTCTCTACTGCGTTCAAGTTACAAATACCTTCTGGGCTTTTAGTTGAGTGTTTTATTTTATTATAGTGACTCGTCCAAGAACAAACAGAGCATTTATAATTTTTAAGAATTATATTTTGTGCATTACAGTTGCCACACATAACTACGTTTACTTATTTTTACTTCTATTCTATCGGTGACACTGCAGACTTTGAAACATGAATGAACGTAAAGTTCTGAACATCAAAGAGGATTGCAAATTATCCCGAATGTAAAATATTCCCATTTTCCAAGAGGTCATATCTTTCTATTAGTTTATTGAGCAAAACAATGACATTAAAATGAACTGAAAGAGGCTGAAAATGGTAGTATGCCATCTGCTCTTGATCTGGCCATAAAATTAATCTTACCCAAAATTAGAAATACCGAGCGGCATCATGGGTAGTCTGATACTAAACTACCTGATTTTGTCAATACACTCAATTATTATTGTCATAATATCTCTAAATTTTCATTACACTTTGTCATCGATCATAAAATTTATTCTATGAATAGTAAATAACTACATTATTCACTATATATTTTTGTCCAAGTTGTTGAAATATTTCATACATACTGAATACAAGTGATAGTTCATATGTTCAGGGAATGATGCGAAAGGCCAAAATTATAGTCTTTATAACATAGAACCAGTACAGGTGACAAAAAATGAATTATATATGAAAAAGAAAAGAAAAAATTCTCTTTTTCGGTTCGTTTCGAATCTACTAATTCGAAACAGAACAACAATTAGGTACAGAGAACACATTATTTTTCAATGGATACTGAAAATAACTGTGTCTAAAATCGGAATTTCTCTTCTCGGTTCTGGAATTGAGTCGAAGTGAACTGGGAATCGAAATCAGAATCGAAAACCGATTCTGGAACCGGAATCGGACTCGGAACCGAGAACCGGTTAGTTGCATATTCAAATAACCGAGTACCCGGTTCTTACAAAAACCGGTATCGAATAGTACCGATACCGGTTCCCACCACTAAAACAGACCTAGCTCGCCGTGCAGGCGAGAAATCTGCACCTCAAGCGTCGACATTCCTTTCAAATATATAGCAGAATGGCTCGCGAGGCGCGCCCGTATTTCTGGTTGCATAAATAGATAAAATACGCTCTTTCTCTGATTTTATAATGAAAATTTGTGAAACAAAATGAAGTATTCAATAAACCATTATATTAATTTCATTTACGTAATTTCTAATATTTCCATAGGGTGTGCAGTGCACACCCTGCACATATGGACTGCACGCCACTGATGCTAATTTTTTCGACGAAAAATTTGTTTTTGAATTGTTAGTAGCTATGTCTTACTCCAATACTTTATCATTGATAACTCTCTCATTCTACCACCGCATAGAATAAGGCAGTTAACATCCTTCTGAAATAAATTGTAGTTGCAATCATATTTCGCATACGATACTGAAATGAAGCTTCCAACAAATTGATTTATATTAAGAAACTTGAGAGGTACAATCAGTTCGTGGTTGTGTTATGGAAGAAATAATGTGATGAGAGATGATATTGTACCGAACAAAACCCCTACAGATTAAATGCAACTGAGTCATATACATCAAGGACGTAATAACATCTGCTGAAGTTTCTGGAAACTACTAGAACTTTCTAGAGACTTCGAGAAACTCTAGGCGAGAATATAAAAACCCGGACAAACCAAGTAAAAAAATTTGTGTACTTCGGAAACGGAGTGAGTAAGATTGAAAATAAATAAGCGAACTGATCGAGATAAATGAGAAGCAGTGAAAATAAATAGCAGACAGTGTTACTGTGTAGATAATAAATAAGTGTAATGACAATGTTTAGTTTTGTATCGGTTATAAGTGAAAGATCAAAATTGCATAGATGACGTCATTAATCGCGACCGCTTTAGACTTTATGTCTTTCCAAGTTGTACTTTTGACTCCAAATTATGTTGATTGATTAAAGATTATATTATTTATCAGTATAATATATAATTTCATTGTCTGTAATTATCACTATTTTGTTATTTATGGGAGAATTGGATCTATATACTCTTTTAGCTACAGATTAGTTTGATCTTTTTAATGATCCACTTTTCGATCTTAACTTCTAATTTTAAATTTATTTGACATTTGACAGCCACTCGCATCGTTTCACTTTAAGCACTTACCACAAAGACCGTAAGACAGAAGACAGTGGAACAACCAAAATCGTGGTCCCGAGCAAAGTGTTGTGATCGCTAATGGAACGCAATCTTATTGTCGTATGCTTTGCTACAATTGATTGTCTTATATCGATCTTTGTTTTAAGCCTTGCATTAAACATTATGTAAATCACATTATGTACTCACTGATGAGTTAATAAAATATACGATTTTATATCTTAATATAATTGTGAAGATAAACTTCGGAAACTCTTATATAATTAATTTTACTCCTTTTAAATTAAAATTGTCAAATTCAAAGGTGTGGTTGGTAATTTGAATAAGTATTAGTGGTGCGAATGACCGTTAATATTATTACAATTTATGCTGTGAGTTACAAAAACATGCATTTACAGCGCTCAGCAAAAAATAATAACATGCAAAACACAACCCTGGTTTCAATAGTATGCGCGGTATTACATGTTTGTGTACACAACAGGGTATAGTATAGTGTAGACTCGCGAGGAGGTCAAACGCCACGCGCTACTGAAGGGCAAAGACCAGACGTAGACAGCCCCATCCCCTAACTACATCATACCACGCCGTGCCGAGCCGCGCTACTCCACGTTGTGTTACTCTGCGATGAGGGTTGAGAAAAGCTCTTTCTGCTTCTACTGAGGCGTCGCGATGCGCGCGATTGTGGGGCTGAGGGTGAGTACGCAATGCGCTCCCCCCTCTCCGAACATACCGATCGATATACGACACCGGTAACAGGGATTCCGCAAATGTTTGTTGTCAATACTTTGCGGAAAATGTAAGCAGAATTTGTATTATACCTACTCAAGCAGAAGGAAAAAAAAATTGAAGATATTTTATTTACATAAACTTTCACACTTTATTTAAATATCATAAATTATGTATTCAGTATGATATAGCAGTAACGATATATTTTTCATGAATACGTTGTATCTTTGGGTTGTGTAAAAAAATCGCACTCTAATTTTGTGCAAAAAAGATTGCCATTTGAGGTACCTTCTCACGACGTAGAATCAAAATCTTTGATTTTCTGTGAATATACTGAGTATTTGATGTATTTTTTACTGCGAGAAATTTGAAAAATCGTTTTAATTGTCCTTTTTGCATTCCTAACACAACTTACAGAAATTATTGTAACTTTGTCTCTGCCTATATACATAACATATAATCCTTGATGTCTTGCACAAATGAGAGATTAGGCCGATTATCTTCTTAGTTTCTTGCTGATTCATTGTTTATTTCGAGATAACTTCGTTTATTTGAATTAGCTGGTAAAAAGTTGCATGAAAGGAAGAAAGATTCTTCAGGAGTTATATTATGAATGGATACAAAATTGTCGACGAATTTGACAAATTAAACTCTTCATTTGAGCTTATGAAGAAGAGTATTCAAGAGTAAATAGTGCTAGAGCTGTTGTATCCCATCAAAGAATGTTCTAGTTTCAAAATATGAAAAGCTGACATTATTTTGTATATTTTTAGGGAAAAAATCATCTCGATATGATCAGTGGAATCAAGAATTTTTTTCTGGAGAAATTACTATGGCTCCATTTATGGACATTTCCAAATTATTCAACCGGCGTTGTTAAGAAAAAAACTCATATTTCTTGTACGTATTTTTATTTTTGCGAAAAATGGGCGGCGAAGACCATAAAACTATTGTTAACCCCGGACATGCACACTTTATTTGTTGTTGCATAAGTGTCTCACTGGGGTCCCAGAAACCCCAAACGAAAACGTAGTTTCTCTGAGAAATGGATGTTGTTCTGATTAATTTTCACGATATGTTCTGTATTCAGGATGATAATGAATGAAGTGAGAAAGCATTAAATTTTTTGAGAGCACAGTTTATTGTAAAAAAGGACAATGCATAAAATGTACAAATTTTCCGAATTTTTCTTGCTTAAGGTTGTTGAGAAGGATATCAAAGTATATGAGAATTTATTCAAATTTTTACAGTATATTATTTGTTTAGTGAAGAATATTCTGGCAGAGTTTGAACTCAATCTTGTTTTTTAGTTATCGAGATAAAAAATGTCAAAGTTGCTGTTCGGTGACATGTTATTACATTGCGTTAATGAACGCGACGTGTTTCACATTGATTTATACGTCATTATCTCGACCACTTGAAATGACAACATTACAAAAAATCGTCAAAATATCTATGAAAGTCTTATAAACATGTGTACCAAGTTTTAAAAAAGTCTTGTTTATAGTTTCAGAGAAAATTGAATTATTACTCAAAAAATGGAAGAATCATCTAGATGATGGAAGCGCATTTTTGACAGCTCATGAATGCTTGTTACTTCAGAGATTTCGCAAATTACCATCTCTTACAATTACTGAGCTTGAAATCAAGCAGTTTGGGCAAACTTACAAAACAGCAGCTTCCATTTAGTACTAGTTTCAAGTTGACTATTTTATAGGTACATAATTTATACATGTACAAACTCAAAAATACCTTTTAATCTTCATTGTTTAGTTATTGACTGACAGGAGGTCAAGTGCTGTAGCTTAAAATGATAATTTGATCTTTATCAAAGCTATATAAAAAAAAAAATACACCAAAAGTGAACAAATTTTCATCCAATAATAATAATTCATTCTAATAAGCTTCAAATTCGCGTCAAACAAGTCATTGAATGAATCCCGGACAGATTTGACAACTGTACATAATAATAGTGACACCCGCGGCGAAAGTTGTAACTAAATTTTTATCTACTCTAATAAATTTTAGTTGCCATATCCCTAATGTCATAGATATCTATGGACATTGTTCCACTTGAAACAAGTAATTGAATAATTCAATTTTCCACAATCACTGAGCTTGAATTAAAGCAATTTGTGCAAGCCTACGAAACAGCAGCTTTTATTTAGTACCAGTTTCAAGTCTGTAAATAGTATAGTTGCTGAGATCTCAGCGTCACGCCAGCCAGCCAGCCAGCCAGCCAGCCAGTCAGACAGCCAAAGTGAATATAATAGCGCTTTTTTCGGAAAAATGCGCTAAGTAAGCAAGTTATCATACGCTTGGCAACGTCGCCGCATGAGATGAAATGGAAAGAGTGTATGTGATTGAATAAACAAGATTTTTTATCATTTCCCTGACTTGACGGTACACTGATTGAGTAACCCATTTATTCTTCCATCGATATTATTTTTTTGATGTAGGTTTATTATCAATAAGTTTGTTTGGTTATGAAACGCAGTACCACTACTAAACGTCAGATGTCAAAAATACTTCCGAAAGTCCACAGCGTTGCGCACCATACATATCATATTGTAGCTTTGTTAAAATATAAAAAAAGAATATTTAAACGGATGGAAGCTCTTTAAAAGAATAGAATAAGGAACCAAATTATTCAAAATCATGTATTTTTAACCGAAAACAAACATTTTCTAGTTTCAATCATTGAAATTTTGTTTATTTGAAGTTGGCAATGAATGTTTATTCTATGTATTTAGCATAGAGCAGGGCTCCCACCACAGCTTGACCCCACTCCTCTTCTTAACAACCTTAAAGCATAAAATATAAGATCTTTCATGAATTTTGCGTTCAAGTTCATCATTTATCAACGCAAAAGGGTCTTTGAATTCCGAAGTGGTCATTTTCTGCTGAAATGTCAAAATGGATAATAATTAAGAGCTTTCAGCTATACCAAAAAATCTAACGCAGTCACACTAAGGTCTCAGAGACCCAAACACAAACAAATCGATAAATTATGACCTACTTATTTCAGCTATCATCAAAATACATATAGCACATACTGAAGACATTACTAAACTAAATTTACGAGGTGGTCACATCGTACTATATTGACTTTGTGCTTGTGCACGAGATAAAAGTTGGAGCATGGGGTTTCTGAGACCCCAGTGTGCACTTCCAGGGTTAAAATCCATATAAATATACTTATTCATCTGTATTTTAATAATTTTGTACTACCTGGGGCCAGTAAGCTCCTTGAAGTGAAATTTTCATAGCGCAGCACTTTAAAATAAGCAGTAAGACTAATGAAACGAAATTTGTCGGTCGCCATTTCGGGTGATCTCGGTTGACTTCGGCCGCACTCGGCAAATAGAATGACAGATTTTCAGGGTGAGTTCATTCTGTACTACAAGATATTTGTTGCGAAGTCAATAACGTTGTTGAACGTTGCATTTCTCATAGCGATAAATGATCATTTTGGACATAATCTACTTCTCCCAAGTGTAAGTACTCAGAAGATTCATGCATTTTGACCTCGACAAATATGACGGTGATATGTTACATACTCTTCAGACATACTTGATAAAGAAAGGACACAACCAATAATGTCACATGTTATTAATTATATTAAGTAGCATATTTGAAGAAAAAAACCGGACAGTCCGAGAATGATACATAAAAGTTTTACTTCTATCGAGAGCCCCGGGATACACGCGTCTTGAATGGTTTCTTGATATCCATAAATGAAGTCACAGTTTTATTTTTGAAATAAAAATCTTCATCTTGGCTCCTATTGATTGGATTGAATTGAATTTTTATTCCCTATAGCTTTCTTTAAATTAGTTTTCCATTTCATTCTATTTTGTGAGTACCGCAAATGAAAATCTTTTTTTAAAACATACTTGCATCTATTTTTTCGGTTTATGGAGTAAAATTTGGTTGAACGTGAACGATCCAGAAATATTTTCTACTGATTCTTTTACATACTACAATATACTCGGTATATTTAATTTTTTTTTCTGAATTTCGTTCTATTGACAACTGTATGGGTGTAAGAAATTTGAGTAGATACTGCCATGGCGTAGCAGCAGAGAGCCTCTAAAATTCTCTGAGCTCACCCCAGTATTTTCAGGATCCATTTTCTAATCGAACTCTTCTTGATATAGAAAAAAAAGATTGTTATTAGAAAAAAAAAAAAGGATCAAGTACCTCCCCCCTCCATAGAATTGCCAATGAGCACTATAAATATCCATTTTTCTCAATTGATTGATTTTATGTATTTAATGCCTTGAAATTATTATAAAAATTAAATGTGGTTTATAACAGAAGGTAAGTTTTTCTGTAATGGACTAGAAAGTGAGTATTTATTGGAAAAAGTCTTTCCATAAATCCTCTCGCAATTTGTTATCCAGTGTAACCATTTCTTGCTTGTTGCTCGAGTACAGAAAAACAAAAAGTTATTAATAGCACTTGTTACACAGAATACAGTATAGGAAATTCTGAAAAAGGCTGACAGGTAGAACAGTTCTTGATACATTTTGAATCGATAATCCTAATAAATTTTTCAGAGGAAGATCTCCTCTTTATAAAATCTATATTAAAAGTTTATTACTTGCGATACTACATGAGTTATAATTACTTCTATCGTCAAAACTCGAGGCGTTAGTCGACAATGGAACAAATACTGCCGCACGGGGTTTATGAGAAACCAAACAGTGGAACAAATCAGTCATACTGCAAAATATTAATCATAATATCTTGATGAATATGTTTCTTTGTATCAGAGAATCACTCTCCAAAATCACTATAGTGATGTGGTTACAGTCACGAATTACCTTTTTACCGCTGAATCTTTTAACTTTAGAACATTGTTGCATAAGTACTGATCCATGTGATCACGATCGATTTCATGACTGATGTGACTGACGTCTGCTGTGGATCATAAGCTGCTGTATAGTAATGAAATGTTTTGAGGATTCGGAATGAAAAATAATCAACATCATTTAAAAATAACTCAAGATCAAAGTTTATTAAATTTTTATATTCAACTATCCTACACTGAAAACTGATTACGCATATTTATTAACAGTATATTTATATCGCACTGAATTTATTGTACATTGTTCTTTTGTCATTAATTCTCTGACCCTCGAGTGAACGAGTAGAATTGGATTTCACTGGAAATATTACATAATCAATATTAGAAAGATCCAGTAGAGTAATTTATGCAACAAGAATGTGAAGTTGAGTATTATGACATTGCCAAGTTGGCCGAATGTCAAAATGCTGCTTTGCGCTTGTATTGCATACAATTTTTTTTTTTCAGGAATCAATTTTCATAATTTGACAATTATTGGGCACATAGCAAGAGAGCTCAGATCAGAAATTGACTTTTAAACTTACAAATAAATTAACAAAAAACTGCTTCTCATCTGATTGGTGATAAATCTGGGATACGAAAAACTTTCACTTTATGCATTGTTTTCGATGCTTGAAGTACCTACTTTGAGCACAGCCGTAGATAAAAAATATTTATTTTTATATTCTAAATATTGATAAATCTATATGAACTACAAATATTTTGAAGTTGGTGATTGACAAGAATACTATAATGTCAAAATGTAAATTCTACAAAATCTGTCCAACAACTTCAAAGCACTTATGCCAAACTTACGAATTTGACATTGCCTTTGCACTGTCATTACTAAAGCACTCTTGTCGTTGCTGTTTCTATAGTTCATTCAGTTGAGTCTATAAAATTGCAGTTTGTTCGCACGTCTTGACTTTTGACAGCTCATATAGGTCATTTGGCATAATATTTCTTAACATTATTTTGTTTTTTGTTTTGTTTTTAACATTAATTGTCAGACTGAAAAGATTCTAAAAACTGGTCCATTAAATTTTAAGGATGAATTATAAATTCAAGAGAAGCTATCAAATACCAGTATTCTATACTTTCCTGAATATATCAAAATATACTCTTCGTACTAGAATATTGGCTTCTCTAGATTATTAAATTATTTCCGGAATTCTTCTGGAACTCCTTGCAACATAAGTTACGAAATTCCTTATTCTAACTTATTCCAACTATTCGAAAAGGCATCATTTATCATTATCTATCTTGAAACGAGCTTATAGTAGAAGAATTCATGAAATATGACCTTAATCCTTTGATCTGATATTCGATTAATGTCTAAGGAAATATATATTCAGAAAAAACTCTTTAGAATTTTGTATGCAACACAGATTATTTATAAACACAAGTTAGTGATTCATCCAATAATAATTAATGAAATTCGATGAAATTTTATTCTTCTAATAAAATTTACAATTGCTAAATAGAAGAAAATCGAACTATTAAAAGTAAAAATATTTTTGAAAAATAAGAATGGATCAATGAAGGAAAAAACTTTCCAGAACTCATTTTTTAATAAATATGTTTTATTTGGATAAGTTCTGTACATAAAAATGATTAGAAACACAACGTTTCGACAGCAAAGTGCTGACTTCAATATAGATCCTACTGGTGACGAGATTCAATACAATTCTTTATTAGATGTATTTCTAAGTATGAATTGTACAAATATTGTTTTCGATGCTACTCGTGGTAACTCTAAGCTTGATTATATCTTCACTAATTTCACCACAACTAGCTATGTAGAAAAAAATATTATTTCTGATCATGATACTCTTCTAACTTGTAGCAATGCTTTTGAGAATGGTAATGTTCAGGGTTATACATACAGAGCTTTTCATGAAGATAATGTTTCAAATTTTATCAATGATTTGGTAAATGAAGATTGGCATTCTGTTCTTGCCTGTACAAATTTGAATTCAGCTTTTGAGGACTTTTACAATATATTTTTAAATTGTTTCGATAAAGATTTTCCTCTAAAATCATCCAAGTTGAAAAGGCATCAGAAAACTTGGATTACTAATGATATAATAAACTCTAGTGGAAATCTACATAACCTCTTTCAGTTACAGAAATCATTTCCTATTTTGAAACCATTATACCTACTTGAGAAACGTAAAACTTTCCACTTGGTTAATAGTACAAAAAGAACTTATTATCAGCAAAAAATTATGCTATCTGACCAATATCAGTAAAACCACTTGGAGTATAATTAATGAACGGTCGAACAAAGTACCCAAGGTACAGTATATTTCTATTAGAGTTAAAGACAAAATAATTTCAAATCCTGAGGTAATTTGTAACAAATTTAACTCTTTCTTTCGAGATGCACCTTTAAATATAATCAGTAATGTACAGGGCTGTAGCACGAATGACTATAAAGGTATTATTATTAGTATTAGGTATACCTATTGCACAAGCTTCAATATTGTCAAAAATTCTCGAGTACGCATATCTTGATAAATTAGAATCATTTTTGAATCAAAATGACGTAATTATAAATAATCAATATGGTTTTTGCAGGAATAAATCTATTACCGATGCTGTGCAATCATATTTACAAGATCTAATTTCTGCTTTGGAAAGAGGTGAACATCCAATCGGAATTTTCTGTGATCTTACAAAGGCTTTCGATTGCGTAAATCACAGTCTTCTGCTATGGAAATTAGAAAAAGTTAGAATTCGGGGTGTTGCACTTGAATGGGTTGAGAGTTTTCTACGAAATAGAAAACAATATGTTTCCCTCAAACAGTCGACAAATTCTGTATCACATGAAGTAGACTCAGATTTACTAACAGTTAAAGATGGAGTTCCGCAAGGCGGAATTCTATCTCCTAGGATTTTTGTTTTATATATTAACGATATATGCAACAATATAAATAAAGAGTGCATTCTTAAATTATATGCTGATGACACATCAATGTTGGTATCAAATCGTGGTGAAGACAAGCTTTTAAACATTTGCCATCTTGGATTAAATCAAATGTCGAATTGGTTCAAAAATAATAATCTGTTTCTCAATAAAACTAAAACAAACTATTTACGTTTTCATAAACCTCATAGTAATAAAAACTTTGATACAAAAGTTACAATTAAGGATTATGAAATCACAAGAGTAAATAGAAATATGTTTTTAGGAATGACTTTAGACGAAAATCTAAACTGGAGAATCCATACTAATGAGCTAATCTCTAAATTAAATTCGACGTACTACCAAGTTTGGCACTTGAGGTCTATTTTAACGTTAAAACAACTTATTGTATTCTACCTTGCAAAAGCTGAATCTTTATTACGCTACGGTGTCATATTCTGGGGTTCAGCATCTAATTTGGCCAGAGTTTTCATAGTGCAAAAAAAATTACTGCGCTGCATTGCAAGAGTAATATCCCGCACTTCATGTAGAGAATTGTTTGCTAAATTCAAAATACTAACTGTTACCTCTCTGTACATTCTTGAATTAGGTAAATATATTTTCCAACACAAAAATGATTTTGTCTTAAACGCGAACATTCACAATTTTAATACTAGAAAAATTTCGAGTACCATTAGTTAATTATACCCAAAATAAAAGTGCTCCTCACGTAATAGGACTGAAAATTTTCAATCATTTACCGGAACACGTAGTTACTTGTGTTACATTGAGAACATTTATAATAAATTTGAAGCAATTTTTATTAACTAATAATTTCTACAGCTTAGAAGAGTATTTTGACCATGAAAATTGATTTTGTATTTATGTTTTATACTCAACTCATCTACTTTTATATTTGACGTTTTATATACATGTGAAACACCATGTTTTCTAAATAAAGTTATTATTATTATTATTATTATTTTTCAAGAGTAAAAAAATATGAAAATGAATAAACAAAATTGTCAAGACAACAAAAATAAAAGTACAAATAGTAACTAGATTAGTTTAAAATATTAACTCCTTATGATGTAGAGGAAATCTGTATCCAGAGATATACAAGATTCCTTGTCAATGTGGCAAAGTATATATTGGACAAACCAAGAGGACTGTAGAAACAAGATTGAAAGAGCATTCTCGTTAGGTAAGATTGAACCACCCAGAAAAATCTGGTGTGGCTGAGCATCTATTCAAGAATTACATGGCATTGACTTCAAGAATACGAAGCTTCTGGCTAAAGAGAACAATTGGTTCAAGAGGCTTATAAGAGAAGCAATTGAAATAAAAAAAATCACCGAATAATTTGAATTTGAATTCCGGTTATGAACTTAATCGATCATGGCTGCCAATCATTAGTTCATAATTTAAAGTTATTTTTATCTACGAATCTACTTGCAACAGTTACTTCATCACCACCTCCTGAAGATCTATGGATGGTTCAGTTATGTGCCAAACCAAAAAGAGTAGAGCCAGATTGACCTAGAACCACAAGGGGTTGACAATTTCCCTATTTAGACCTTCATTATTATCTCCTGGAAACCTGTGGATATTGCATTATTAACCACAGGCAGAGCTCTACGATCCTAGGAGTTAATATTTTAAACTAATCTAGTTACTATTTGTACTTTTATTTTTGTTGTCTTGACAATTTTGTTTATTTATTTTCATATTTCTTTACACTTGAAAAAGGCAGCACTTTGCTGTCGAAACGTTGTGTTTCTAATCATTTTTATGTACAGAACTTATCTAAATAAAACATATTTATTAAGAATGGATCAAATTTCGACGTTAATTAAGCGAGAATCTCACCGTTTTGAATTCACCTTGCGATTACTATACTATCGAAAAATATCCAAATAAGACATTGCCGAAATCCATTCATAAATGGAGCAGCTAGAGGTGTGCAGTTTCTATAAAGAAATACCATAGGAGAGGAACGAAACAAGGCTTCTAGTTGAATTTAATGAATAAAATAATCATATTTGATAGTTGATGTATACAAATATTTATTGGAAACTTGCTTTTAGTTGATAGATGTGGAGGTTAATATTTTTTCCTTTGAAATAGGCTTCAGATGGACGGTCTTATATTTACTCATGGGCTTGGGTGGTTCGGCTATGATTTGATTAGGGGCTCGTGCGAACTGAAATTACTATGTGACGAAGTTGCACGGGTATAAGTGGAGATGAAATGGAATTTTATGAACAAGTCTGAAAAGTTAAATACGTACAGAAGCTTGAGTAAGTATATTGACAAATTATGTATTTTGTTGGAGTATAAATACGTATAAGACTGGACCTTAAAATTCCAAGGGACCAACTAGGTCTCTAAACATTCCGGTTGAGTCGAAACGACCTTTAAATTTCTAAGGGTCGGGCTGGAACATGCTTTAGTTATTCAATCATAAAAAGTACGATATTGTATATTATTACCTTATAGTTATCCACTTTATGAATGAAGCTGTATCGTTTTTGATGACAACGGTCTTAAAAATTGTTGGTCTTAAGAGGGCCGAGCTTAAAGTTTTTGTCTCTATAGATAAGACCACTTAAAATATAAAATGATACGATTAGGGAATATCGTCTTCTTTATTTAACCCTCACCTTGTTTAAATAAGATGCGGAAACTATATGTTGCCCCTGTTTCCTTGATACAAACAAAGTCTGTTATGGAATTTATTTATACCAACCTATATCCTATTGGTGAACTCTCACGTCAAGGCTTTCAGCTTTTAGCGTCAGCTTAATTATTGAAGAAAGATTCTGCGCTTGCTGTTATAAATTTCTTATAGACTTTCGATTTTCTGTCAACTGCAATAATTAGAACACAGTAGCATTATGTGAAGTGATTTTCAATTGACTAGCGCTTTTATTTATTCAGAGATAACGGAATCATTGCCTTTGGCAGGAAAATTTAGTAGCTAGGGAGAAAATCTTCACAATTAACAGAATTATCGATTACTACTGGGATACTGTTCTTTAAAAATTGTTTGCTTTGCTAATTCCATTGATCTGAAAAAGTATTTCATAATTTTTCTCTGAAACTATTATTTCGCTAATTTTAGTATACCTATACCTTAATGCCAATTGTAAATGTGTTATTATATCAATTTTGCGTGAAATAAGATTAATGATGGCAATCATCTCTGATTTTGTTTTGATTTTGGGTAGATACATTGATTATTATCAATCATTCAGCATTTAATCGATTGAATTCATTATGCAATAAGTTATTAAATGATCGACTAAGTGGATTACGTGTTACGTGGTACTCAGGAAATTAAAGTGCCGGCTGTTGTTATATTCGTCATTTGAGAATCTATTTTCATAACCTGTTCACTGATTTCTTTTCATATTATAAAAGATTCAAATTGAATGAATTTTATTCAGGAAAATCTTCAAGGTTTTGAGGATTGATAATATCGTACAGTATCAGTATTTGTCTTCCTATTCATACTAGGTAATCTAAAAATTCTCATCTGAAATACAGTGTACACTGAATTTATAACTTTGATTTAACAGCTTGACATGCTTTATATAAATTGCCGCAATATCAGGATTTTGAGCACTGCTGCTCCTAGAAAACAATCAGAAAATTGAACTACTGTAGCTTTGCGGACCACTTGTACGTAAGTTAGAATTGCGTGATTTTGAGCTCAATAGCGGATTGGACCACAGAATGATACAAATTTTATTTGATTTCTTCTTGCTCGGTTTTCAACACTAATATTGATTAATGATCTTGCTTTCGCAATCTTCAAGTTATCGCGAGATTTTATAGGACAAAACAGACATGAAGTAACTAGTCTACCATGCAGCTGATTCGCAAACACCGTAGTCTTGTTATCGACTATTCTTGACGTTTTATTGCTTTATTTGTCTGTCTTGTAGATCTTTAGTTATTTAAAATTCATGGTAGAGGTCGGTTACATCTTAAAGGTCTCAATATCTCAAGTCACAGATCATATTTAAATTTTGTGTTTCGTCACGACCGATTTTATCTTGTGTTAATTTGTATCAATCGGTGTAGCATTTGAGATCTAGCTTAAGCAATACAACCACATTTAGAAAGGATGGCAAGGATGCTACGCTCACTGTACTCGCTCCGCTTTAATCAATTTCTATGTGCATAGATTTAGAAGCACATGCTTAAAAAACCAGTGACATGACGAGCGAGAACTAGTAAAAATAAATACGGTGTTCAGTAAGAAGTTTATAGTTCATTTAATTAATTTGAAAAACTATTTCGAAAGGAACGTCAATTACTGAAGCCAAACATGATTGAAGATCGCTTTAGCCCGTGCTTAGAAGGCCCATATCAACTTCAGGTCTCGCTTAAAATGACCGAAGTCACGGGCTTTAGATTTTTATTTTATTATTATTATTCCTTTTCGCTCCTTTTCTTGGAGTTAAGTGCACCATTGTTTTCTAAGGCTGCTAGTCTTATGTTGATCTCTAACTAATTTCTTCCACTATTTTTTCCATATTAACTTATCTTTGGTTTCTATTTTCAGGTCATTCCATGTCTTATTCGTGCTTTCGTGTCCTTTATGAATTTGTTTTTGCTACATATTTAGTGGTCTAATTTTTTTTCTCTTTCCTCTTATGTTGTACTCTAGTGCTTCCCTGGTAATGTCGGCCTGTTTTTTTCTTAGTGTATGTCCTATCCAGTTCCAACTCCTTTTTTTGATGGTTACTTCAACTCATTCAATATTGCATTTTCTATTTTTAATATTCTACGAATACATTTGCTTACAAATGTTTGTATCGTCTCCAGGACTTTCGAATTGATCGTCCATGATTCTGATCCATACAACAGTATACTCTTCACATTGCTAGTGAATATCCTAATTTTCCGTGAATTGATCATCTACATTAGGGATTTGATCAAATCATCATTTTCCTACGACATATACACATCAAAAAGTAACATGAAAGATGCACATAAGAAAAAGGTATTGACAAAGATATTTTACTTCGATGTAATTGTTATTAGGTTCACATTCAGATTCAGAGCCGTCTTTAACCTATTGGAGGCTTTAGGCACATTAAGATAATGGGGCCCCTATGACTTTGACAGAGCACTATTTTGTTAGAATAGACAAACAAAGTAGATGAGCAAAGCTCTAGATTTATTTTTATTTCTTTAAAATCACATTAAATAAATAATAATATAATCCACAAAAGTAACTTCCGATCGTCGAGTCGGTTTATTTAAATCGATCGGCGGTCATGTTCAGTTTTACCTTGCTGTGGGGATCCTGCGAGTAATTAATATCGATTATCGTTTGGTAATCTGGCAAGGACTAAGGAGCCCCTATCGATCGCGGGCCCTGGGCATGTGTCCAGAGTGCCCAGTGGGAAAGAGGGGTCTGTTCAGATTCAAGTCAAATCCAATTTTTTCCAGGTAATTGATTCTACAGGTGATCATAAATGATAGACCGTGCCGCTTAATTCAGATTTTTTGTTTGCTGCATCCTTGTAATAGTGACTACAGCTAACAGATCATTCTAACCAATTAATCTGAATGAATGACTGTCCAAAATTCAGAAAATCCGTCTAAAATACTGTTCGAAGAATAAGTCAAAATTCGACCGTGAATCATTATGTAATTGTGTTGCTAAGTTAGAACGTTACTGAATTCAACCTCTCATTCCCAGAGGTTCAAGGTAAAATTATCTTGGTATTCAACACTTAATCCGAATCTAAAATTAAGAATAGTGGTTCCCACTCAAGATTTTCAGGTGACTTTCTCTGCCCAATCCTCGGAAGGGGAAAACATCATTGAGTTTTTTCTTTATCCATTTTCTCATTTGGTGCATATTTCTCGATATATTCCAGCAAAAAATGATATTGTTTTCAGCGATAAATGAGAATTGAGTATCTTGTATATACCTAATTGTATCTTTCTGCACTCCTCCTGTACATAAACTTTGAGTATGTCAAATCTCACATTCCTTAATGCGCACGGTACAAACTTTTCTCTCCACGTAAAATTGAAATAGCCCTCTCTGTATATAATTTTAGCTCCCAGCACTTCTTCTCCACACAAACTTCAAATATGCTGAATCTTACATACCTTCGTGCGCGTTACAATTTTTTTTCCACATAAAATCAGAATAGGACAGCCTGTATATAATTTGAGAATTTTGCACTCCTTCTCCTGATGAGCTTCAAGTATGCCATATCTCAAATTCGTTCGTGCGCGCGGTACAAAATTTTCTCTTAATGTAGAATTAAAATGGGTTAGCCTGTATATACTTTTAACTTCTTGCACTCCTCCTCCATATAAACTTCAAGAATACCAAAGCTCACATTCCTTTATGCGCGCAGCACAATGTTCTCTCTTCACGTAAAATTAAAGTGGGACACTCTGCATATAATATCAGCTTTCTACACTTTCTTCTCTGGTCACCTTGTGTTCGTGCACGCGGTACAAAGTTTTCTCCTCACGTAAAATTAAAATAGGACAGCCTGGCTTTCTACTCTTCCTTCTCCACATAGACTTCAAGTATGCCAAGTATTACATTACCTTCTGTGGGCAATACAGTTTTCTTTTCACTTCGTAAAATTGAAATGGGACATCTTGAATATACTTTCAGCTTTCTGCATTCCTTCACATAAGCTTCAAGTATTTTTTCGTGAGCGCAGTACAAAATTTTCTATTCACGTGAAATCAAAATGGGACACCTTGTATATAATTTTATCTTTCTGCACTCCTTTATATGAACTTCAAGTATGCCAGATCTCATATTTTTTCGTGCGCGCTATATTCTTTAAAAGAGGTACAAAGTTTTCTCTTCACGTATTAATATAAAGATCAGAATGGGACAGCCTGTGAATAATTTTCGCTTTCTGCACATCTTCTCCATATAAAGTTTGAGTATGTCAAATCTCACATTCCTCCGTGCATGCAATATGCTTAAAAAGGAGGTCGAAAGATTTCTCTTGGCGTATTAATATGTAGATATGTACAAATGTTGTTATACTAATCTCATTCCGTGGAGGATAGTTTTGATCATAATACGATCACATGACGATCAATAATTTATTATCAACGTGTATTTATCAAAGTTTTAGGAGAGAAACTGATGAATTTTGAAAATGATACATGAGTGTGACAAGGGTTCGACAACAAATTATCAAATTACATTATTGAATACCTAAACTCCGAAGTATCTAAAAATAAACAACTCAATCTCTTTCTTTATTAAACCGATTGAGATTCTCTGTATATCATTGAAAGCGAAACCACCGGCGTCCGCGTCAGTAGCGACGCGTCTGGTCCGTTTATCCCCAATCTATATTCAAGGTTGAGTCGTCGTGAGATGCTTCGCTTGGCAACTGCGCCGCGGCGCAAATATAACGTTACAGTAGTGGATAAGGGGTAGCAGAGACGAAGGACGCCTTACAATCCTTTCCACAAGTTTATATGTTTGGTTGTTTTTAATGTAACGAAGCGGTTTGCCAGATCATTAGAGGGAATGGTGATAGAGGTAACTGGATTGAGTGGTTAGTGACAAATGAGCGTCGTTTTTTACTTTCAGCTGGAGACTCTGTTACAGTAAATGCTTAATTTGGTACAGTGAATCACAATGGATCATTTCCAATGAAAGAATTGAATTTCACTTTCAGTGCCTGCAGAATATGTCAAATTTCTTTCTAATTTTGTCCATATTTGTGATTGACAAGGCCTGTCTTTAGAAAAGCTGACCGGTAAGGAACGCCAGAAGAAAAGTGTACCCGGTACAGGTGTGGCAGATAATTATAGTGCACTTGGTAGCTTACCAGTCGTCAATCCACGGGTAATCTTCTTTTTATAGGAACATTATGATAGCAGCTGAATATAGTCAATGGTTACGAAGTCATAAAAAAAAATATTAAAATTATTGATCGCCTGGCTCCGATAATATCATGGATAAATGAAAAGGAAAAACTTCTGGAATGCAGTCAATGGAAATTTATTTTTATTTTTCTATTTCTACTAGTTTCGACACCACTTGTGTCATCCTCAGGAACTATAAATTATGATACAGGCGATTAATAAGTTGAAAATAATTACAATTTGTTTTATGGTTTAACTGTAAGCTACTTACATGAAAAATTTAGTTTCTAATAAAATTCAGTGAAATCATTAATTATCAATAAAATATGAAACGTGCATGTAGATAATATTCCACATGGAGTTACGGTGTAAAAAAAATAAAATTTATAAACATGAAAATATTTTAAATGTAGTCAAAGTTGAAATAAACTGAAAAATGTCTTCCGTTTTACGAAAACCGTTAGAACATCATTTTTGTACTAGTTTTTGAGATTGACACTAGAGATGCTACACATCAATGCAGACAAAAACAATATTGATGTAAAAACTGACACAATGAGTTAGAGTAAAATTTACAATAACTTACTTAAATATAATAAAACAAAGATTTGATTAAATATAATTCAAATATTATTGCAACACTCTAATTGGTTCCTTGGGGTACTTAGTTCTTCTTTTTTATATAAAAAACTGGTATACAGGTTTCAACTAGTACAAAAATGATGTTCTAGCGGTTTTCGTAGAACGGAAGACATTTTTTAGTATATTTTAACTTTGACTACATTTAAAATATTTTCATGTTCACAAATATTAAATTTTTTACACCATAATTCCATGTGGAATATTATCCACATGCATGTTTCATGTTTTATTAATAAATTAATGATTTCACTGAATTTTATTAGAAACACAATTTTTCATGTAAGTAGCTTACAGTTAAACCATAAAACAAATTGTAATTATTACTTATTAATCGCCTGTATCATAATTTATAGTTCCTGAGGATGGCACAAGTGGTGTCGAAACTAGTAGAAATAGAAAAATAAAAATGAATTTCCATTGACTGCATTCCAGAAGTTTCCTTTTTCATAAAATTTCCAGTCAAGAAGTACATATTTTCATCATGGATAGAGTTGAACGAACTGCAAAATTAATTGTGGTGAATAAATACCAGATTTCATTGCTGATATCATGAACTCTGTTTTTAGCTGTTTTAGAAATGCTCAATATTATTTTATCTACGATAGTTTAAAAAGTGACAATTTTTTACATAATTTTTAATCTGAAAAGTAGACTTTTATGCAAAACTGTGCAATAAAACGTTTATTACAGACTTTTATTGCACGATTACAGAGGGAAAGTACATCAACTCTAATTATTATCATTATTTAAACATCTGCGGGATATTTTGAAAGTAACCTATAAGACTAAAATCAATTTTGGACATATTAAACTTGATATTTTAATTCAAATTACAAGAATATTCACGTCAACTTCAACGAAAACAGTTTAATAATATTGGTTTCTTCGCTCGTATTTTTAATCAAGCTGCTCGTGCATTGAAAGATGAGTTTTTACACTTGTATCTTAAATATCTATTAATGAAAATATTTCGAACAAATATTGTACACAACAGGGTCTGTTACGAATTTTCAAGAATCTCGAAAATCAAACACGATATCAAGATAAACGAAGCCTGAAAAAGGACACGAGAAATCGCTATATTGCTGTGACGTCACTATGCACGTTGGCACTCAGCTGTAGCATCGTTTTCAATAGTCAGCACAAGAAAATCTCGGTGCTGATGGAACAAAGATGGCAAATTGGTATTGTATTGTACCTGGATGTGATAGCAGCAGTCATTGCGGGCACACCCCAACTCGGCACATTTAATCTCCCGATGGGACACCAGTCAAGGGTTGGTGGTAATCCTTATGACCAACTCGGCACATCTTGAACAAGTGTTTGCAGAATAACCCATCCCTATTATCGGCTTAATACCTAAGAAAAATATAAATTAAAATGTTTTGTCTAGTAGCTGTCAATTATCAATCTAACAGTTCCATCAACAACATCAAAGAAATCAATTCGCGAGATAACTAGCCCACTTGGAAAAATATTACTAATTGTAGAGCAACATAATTCAGTATATCAAATCGAATTTTTTTATATGGTGAAGTGAAGTAGCGGTGTGTTAATCGAAAGTGCAAAGCATTTTTCCATATTATGAGCGATTCCAGAGATCGAGTAATAACGACAGAAAGATTAATCCACGATCACACTGAAATAATTATTTTTATTGTATGATGCAACCTACTTATTTTTTTGATTTTGTATTATTATGTCAAATTTTGTATGATTATAAAAAAAAAACTATAAAAATGGTTTTTATTTTATTTAAAAACATTAGAATGCCTAGTCCTCCCTGAGTCATTTCATTATCATCAGGGACTACCTGCAAGTGTGCCGAGTTGGGTATCACTGCAGATACCTGAGATGGGCGGACTCGATCTCGGCACCAAACTAACCTGGATCTTTAATCCCGTACTCGAACTCGGCACTATGCTATGGATTAGGATTTGTGATTCAATCGTTCTACCTGTGTGAGATTTTCTGGACACATGCGATTTTATATTAATAATAAACCAGACTCAAATTTAGCCGTACTTTTAAACGAATCTAATCACACGTGTGACATCAACAGCTCAAATGTCCTGCAAATCATAGACAAAATGATTTGTTTCCATTTGATGCAAGAAATTCCAATGTCAAAAATACCAAAAAAAAATTAAATGTTTTAGTTTGTTCTATACATATTTGTATGTTTTTGTAATAATGTAGGTATGTACGGACATATGTATAAATAAGTTTTTTTTTATGAATTTTTTTTTTTGAAGCTTCATTAAATATTATTTGCAGTATTATTTTCAATACAAATTAATTTTAAAATAAAATATAGAGACATATAAAACTAAATCTTGCAGGTACATCGTGGCTTTATTTAAAAAATGACAGTGCCGAGTTCGTGTGCGCCCCACGCTAATCGGATTAGCATTGGTGCCGAGTTCATGTTCTTGGTGCCGAGTTCGTGTTCGCCCCCTGAGATATTCGTATGTGCCGAGTTGGGGAGTCATTAGCAGAGACTACCTGTGAATGTGCCGAGTTAGGAATCGCCGGTCATTGCGAACCAAATAAACTGTTTATGAATGTCTCAATAAGTGAGAGAAAGAAAAGAGCAATTGTATCATGAAACATTTATATAGAAAAACAGTCGGTATGGATCAGTTTTTATTTGTTTTAGTTTGATAGAGCTCAAATCGAAATATTGATTGTTTATTTTTATTTTCTTCCAAAAACAACTGCTTGTTTCATTAAATTATCCAGTTCAGAAGTTTTTCACTTTTGTTCTATGTGGGACGTGATATAGCTCCGAAGACAACGTAGAAGTAACTAAACGGAAATGATTGATGCTTCGTTACGTAAGCGAATGATTTCACACTGGAAGGATAATAATGTTTCAGAGAAAATAAGACACGTGCCTGAATAAAATAGGGAGGAATTCTTCTGAATAACAATGTTTAGAGAAGATTGATTGCTATGTGAAACTAAATAGTGAAAAAGGAACTTTTGAATTATTTCAGTTTTTACTTATGGAAAAGTTTTCTCATAAATATGTATTGGAGTATTTGGATGAGCGGTAAATTCTGTTTACTGATATTTAAGAGTTATACAGGTTTATCACAATAAACTGTTGTTTTATTATGAGAGTTTTGAAACTTTGGATACGTATTTGAAACTTAGGTTATTAGCTATTATAGAAATTCTTAACACATAATATTACTTTCTTGGCACATTACATATTAAAAATTTCTTGCAATCATGTCAAATAAATTTATTTCCATGTAAAAACTGGGGCATAGAAACAAATTAAATGTGGAAGTAAAGCTAGAAAGAATCAACATTTTCACAAAAATGAATTAAATCGAATATCATGCAGTGATTAGATACTTATTTTTCAAAAAGGAGAGGAACGATAAAATCAACACCGAAATGAACAATGTAAGAGCATTTTTGATGAGCATCCAGGCTGCCTGAAAGAGATCACCACGCTTGAAATGGTTGTCAAAATCCATAGAATGATAATCGTCAATCGACGAAATAGTTGAGGCTGTGCGCATCTCAACCAAACAGGTGCTCAACATTTTGCATGAATGTTTGGTACCTAATGAGAGAGCTTTCTGACAGATCCGTGTCACATTTTTTTCTCAATCGATAACAAACGCGATCGTCTGACCACCTTAAACGATAAGAATTGATTTTGCACCGTTTCGTAGTTGTGAATGAAACATAGATCCATTATAACATACCAGATACCAAGAAACAGTCAAAACATTAAACTGGAGAATCGAAGCCAAAAGAGGCTAAGATGGGTTTGTCAGTCTACAAAGACTTATTTTTTTGAATGCACACTGTATCCTTCACATCGACTACCTGTAATAGGGCAAAACAATAACGGGCATATATTATGCTTACCTTTTGGACCGATTTAAAGCGAAGGCGGTCCCACTTGGTGGAGCAAAAGTGCTCTTTACTTACAAATGTGCAGTCGCAATGTTAAAACTCCATGGATCGCGCTACGATTTGTTTCCTCATCCACAGTATTCTTCAGATTTATTTCCAAACTTGGCTCGGTGGTAAACGTTTTGGCTCAAATAAGGTCATAGCTAAAACAGGAGACTATTTTGAGAGATTGGAGAAATCACATTATTCATGTAAGAGCACGGATTTGTTGTCGTTTTGATAGGCTCAATAAATTGAGCTGATTTTTTTTAGTTCTATTCTCTAAAATCATGTTCATTTTTTATGCTCTGTTGAACTTGCACCCTTCGGAATTCATTTATAGCTGCTTAAATTGGCAGTTTGCTGGAAAATATTTCACAGCAGTCCATATTTTGGATCTCCTTTCTCAATACCTTGAAATATTCCAATAGTTGTTTGGAATAAAGAATAGTATATTCCGATACAAGTGCGGAATGATTGACCCGCACGAGTGATGGTTGTTATTTTTTCTAAAGTCAAAGGTATCCGCGGAAATATCTATAACCAAAATATATCCTTTTCTGAGAAAGAATTTGCTTCATTGGCATAAAAAAAATGACAGTAATGAAACAGTTTTTTCGCAGCGCCATGCGGCTGTCCCATGAACTTCTGAGCGTGTGGAATGACCCCTATTCTGTACGCTACACTGCAGGGGTCGGCAACCTTTTTTGGTCGGCGGGCCATTCTCAAAATATTTTTTTTTATACGGGTCGCACTTTCAAATGTTACTTGAATAGTGCTCTTTTTATTTACGAGTATAAATATTATGAAAAATAAATATTGGTGCTTCGGCGGACCGCGCAAAAAGCTGCAAAGGGTCGCAGGTTGCTGACCCCTGCGCTACAGCGTGTGGAATGAGAATCAGTCTATAGTGACTGTAGAAAAAATATTTTTAGCACGATTGGACGTTTTCATGTGTTTACTGGCCCTCTATTCGAGGTGATATGTTGATTTCACGAACAAACTGTAGTTACTATGGTTATGCTGACTTACCGCCCATGGGCAAAGGCGGTAAGTAAAAAATTGTGGATTTTCACAAAAAATACTCATTTATGTATCTTCATTTTGTAATTGAATATTCACAATAAAATGTCAAACTTGACAGCTGACATCGAATAAAAAATCATCAGTGGTATCTTAATTTGAAAAAGAAAATTTGGATCCATATTTTGGGTTGAGTTTCAAATCGTGCAAAAAAATTTGTAAGCATCAAGGTCAATAAGTACTGTACCGATCTCGCATAATATTTGGAAACCTCGCCAAGACTCGGCCTCCTACTATTATTCTCAATCGGTAAACTGTACTTACTGACCCTAATTTTCAAATAACTATCAAGTGCATGCCAAGCCTGTACGCACTGTAATTCATGAACCGTGATTTGAAAAAATAAGGCATTGTAGACATTTTCCAATTTTTTTTCCTCTTCAAAGCTCTTATTCGAAGTTTTGCAGTAACATAATTCCTTGACGGTAAAAAACGAACAAAATATGATTTAAGTACTTCCAGCACCATCTAATTTTTATGTGACGACTACAGAACTACAAACTCGACAAAAAATGTAGAGCATTTTGTCTTCTATATTCTTTATGTAAATTTTTTGAATTGTGAATATTTATACCAGCGGTAGGATAGAATAAATTGAAATTATATTTAATGTTCACCTTCTATAAGGGCAGGTGGGATCAAACTCGGGAATGCGTTCGCGGGAAGGAGAACGCTACGCTACGCTGACAATAGCTCATAGTTTACAGAATTGTTTGTGGTGGTGCGTTAGCTTTGGGAAGAATTATGTTTTATTTTCTAATCATTCATTCTCAAATTACCAGTATGCACTCATTAATTTTTTTTTTTAGATGACGGTATTCAAAAACTAATTTGGAAATATGTTTTACGATGCTAAGAAAGGCGCAATGGTCAGAAACTTATCAATTTTAATTGGATCAAAGTAAATAAAGATCTACTCATATATTTTTGATATAATACACGCAGAAGATAAAATAGAACTGAAAGTATTTCCAGAATTTAATTTATTTCATTCCACCGTGCGTATAGTGTAATTTAAATTAACTTCAGCTTTGTTGTTTGATATCACAGAACAGTTATGTTTTAATTTTGTTTATCAAAACAAACTAACAATAATCTAATGTAATTTAGCTTAAACTTTGATAATTGCCCTAACTCTACATTCATGTTACGAGGCTTTGAAATTAGAATGGTACCTTCAAGGGTTTTATTATCTCCACAGAGAATTGTACTAAATTTTATTAGAAGTCCAGATTAAGCTGGACTAGCGATCTCGTTGTGCGAGATCGATAGTTTTCCAGAATGGGTATCATGTGAATGTGCATCTTATTCAGTTTGTAGTCGTAATTGAGTCGTATATCAGACTGTGATACGTTTGTTATCAGAGTTCATAGCTCACTGCACTTTACGTTTTTGTTGGTGGTTGGGCACTAAAAGTGAAGTGTCTATAGTCTAGTTTAAAATCAGTGGCGCATCCACCATTTTTACAATTAAGATGATTTCCAAAGTAAAGTAGTGTTAATTTGTGTGCTTCTTGGTCTTCGACGATTTGATCAATCGAGTTGAAATTTGATACACGGGCATAATTTTATTGTGGTTGAAATCGATTTATAGAAAGGCCCTCTGGTACCCCATTGATTCTTTGATTTTCTGCACAAGTTCCAAAATACTGAAGATATTGACTTGAAATTTGATTTACAAAAGCAGCTTAGATGATTCCAGCCACACTGAAGGTTGATACTTTTTGAGCCACAATTAAAATGATATGCAAACGTAGTTTTGATGAAACTACACTTCCTGTAGGTTAAGATCCTAAAGTTTTTCAAGACTTTTTGAACCAGTAGAGTGAGATCGTGCAATTACTAAAGAATTCTTGAGTTTCGATTTCTAGCAAAAAATTATTCGAGGTAGTATCTATAGTCCCATATAGAACCAAACGTCATGAGGATTGAGATCCTACAGATTCTTGAGATTTCTTGAGCTATAATATTTTTCAAATTTATTTTATGAATATAGTTTCAGTGATCCTATCGAATTACATCCCCTGGAGATTGAGGTTCTGCAGCATTTTTGTTTTTTTTGAGCCTCGATATTCTCTCTAATTTGATGTACAAAGACAGTTTCGATGGTCTTATCCAACCACACTGGATAATAAGTACTTGCAATGCCTGAAAAATTCTTGAGCTTCGATTGAACTATTATTAATATTTTTTTAGGCGATCATAACAAAAAAGTTGTTTCTATGGCTCCTTTTGCGGCCGTGAAGTTTCACTTTTTGGTACAAATCTGTCATATTTTACTTTTTGGGACTGATCTGTCAAATATTACTTTTTTGGGACTGATCTGTCAAAAACTTCTTCATAAACACTTCATACCTACCTATATAGGCTGCTTGATGAACTCTTTAAGAAACATTTTTCGCCGAAATACATATTATATTCTTCCGTCAACCTTCATAGTTCGTGCAATTCAAGAAATTGATACGCATATTTCACAAATGTCACTTTGATTAGAAGACAATAAAATAAAACAATTTCAAATGTAACTAAGATTTAAAATTGCAACGTTTTAGAAATAAATAGATAAAATTTTGTAATTTTGAATCCATTTCGTGATGATCGCCTAAAAAACGTTGTGTGCACCTCGGCCTACAGTTCTTTTTTGGTCTCACCTGAATTGCAGCCTCAGCTACGCTTCGGCCGCAAACAACAGATTCGACCAAAAAAGATAACCTTTACGGCCTTGATACACAAATAACTATTATAGTACCTGCATCTGCCATTTAGATCAACTATTCATTAAAATTTAAGTACTCTAAAAAATTGGAAGAAAATTGCGCTATTCGTTCTAAAATAACTTTTTATGTCTAGCCCTTGAAGGTAGGAAGAGTTTCGTCGTTTTATGCCGATTATTCAAGTTTTGATGGAATGTATAATACACCAGTTCTTTTTTTGGTGACTGTACAATTGTCTGCCTTCATCCCACTGTCAGATTTATGAAAACAGCGGGTGGGTCCCGTTCGGCTGTAAAGGGGCACCATTGTTTTATAGCGACTGGCTGTGTATACGCCACATCGGAGTGTTATGTGCTTTGCACCCTAGCTTAAGCTTTATATTTTTTAATAACTTGTGTGCCAAGATTAACTTCTCTGTTTCTTTTTTTTTCACTCTCTGGTGACAGATGTAGATATATGGCAGGGGACTATTTAGAATTCTGTTACAGTTTTTGTAGAATTATTTGATATTAATGGCGCTCGCTGTTGGTGGAAAAGAAGCGGATAAATATACAAATTTGGCAAGGGTGGAAGATTGATGGAATAAAAATCCTACTCTCTTCAATAACAGTGAAATATAATGTGGCATTTTGACGTAATTATTACGTTGATTTACTGTAAAGGAAAACTCTGAATGCCCAAAAGTTGAATTTGATATTATATATTTAAATATATTACAGATTGACTATACTTTCCTCATAATATTGCACAGATAATGTTATAATATCAAAAGAAAAACATGTCAATAAATATGCATGACATACGCTATGGCACTTTAGTTGATATCTTTGTCGATTTATTGTGCGAATACTAAAATAATAATTTTTTTCCACTAAAGTTCGTTTCAGAATGAGAGATAGTAATGAATCAAAATTTGCAAGAGTAGTTTTGGATTTTTGTCAGCTATGCGGCAAATAATTCTTCAAGAAAAATAAGATATAACTTTACTAAAGGATAGTCACGCTTGGAACAAAACTCACCTCCCGAATGATAGAAACACTACTATAAACGTTCCGATAATCCCTTTTGGACCATTACTTAGACGTAGATTAGAATCATCATCATTACCAACTGCAAAATTGTATCGAGTGTTGGAGTCTTATTGGAATAAAGCGAATAGACTTTTCTTCAAATTGCACCCTTCAAAAAAATCATTCAATCTAAAAGACTTCGTCGTTCTCGGATATAGTATTAGTTAACGAACTTGACTACCAATTTTGTTTGTACTTTTTGTTACCCTCCGTAATGGTAGATCACAATTCCACAAGGTCTTCTACAGTTCTACACTTCTTGCCTGTTGCCGATGTTGAAGAGCGTCATGCACATTTAAGGACGTTCACTGGTTAAATCGTTTTTCTTCTGATTTTCCTCAAATTGAAAAATTGTGTAAATGAAAATGCCCTCTATACAGTAGTATTTTTCAAAATATCGCTATCCATGCAAAATTTGGAGAAATTTGTCGTTAAAGCTGGCGACTTTAACATGGGAGGTATAGGTTATACATCGTAAGAATGAACATTTTTACTGATATCAAAAGAAGTTTTCTTCACATATCTCTGAAAAAACAATATACTATAGAATAGAGTGTGAGGAAAATTGACCATTCAAAATATTCCACCTATCCATATTCATTATCAAGAAAGAGCCATAATAAAAATGTAAACACTACAGTTTTACGCTGGGAGAAAGAGACATGAGAGAGAGGTTGCAACGTTGCGGAATCGCTCTGCGCGCCTTATGGTTGCTCAACTCACACAGGCACAGATTACGTCTGTCCATGTAAAGCTATGTTGCCGTATCAAACTACGCACACTCCCTCTCTCTCGCACGAATTTTTCTGTCACTCTCTCGCCGAGTGAACGTCCTTAATATAATTAACTTTACATGAACTGTTGACGCACAATTCTTCAAACGCTCTGTAGGAAAAAATCATGGTATAGTCAATTTCTTGTACGTATATCAGCGATGAGTTAGGTTGGACTGGTGATAATAAATTGAACTTATAATATACACAATAATTATTTTATTTATCCCAACTGGATATCTTACTGAATTTCGGCTTATATTCCGGTAGCAATATCTCGATTATTGTTTAAGTAACGTTACCTAACCTCAGAGTATTAACTGAGAACAAAAACGCTCGATCTACCAAATTTATTAGTTGCAAAACTATCCCTGAACAAATAATTATTGGTGCGCCACTAGAATGTCTTTAACAGACTGATTTAATACTCTCTCACTCATTTTGAAACGAAGTATACATATTTAGCTGATCAACGGGCATAATTTTCTACTGATAGGTACTTACTTCATACAAGTGATCAAAATGTCAAGTCAATTTTTTTGTGCAGCAACAATAATAATTTATCTCTATACGGCCCTTCGATCAGCGACATTTACATTTGAGGACGTTCATCAGCTCTGTTTTATCGATTGGACCGATTAGAAGATCAGAATCATTCAATTGGAGTCGGTTAGGATTAGAGATCGATCTGAAAGAAGTTTGAAATCGATCACTTATTCCTAGAGCTTCCAAATATATTTTAAACATAATATACTGAAGAACCTAAGTGGCAAATATAGCAATTTGAATAGTACGGGCTTAGTGGTATTCCTAACAATTTGAATGGGTAAGATTGATGTTATGGTAACTGGTAAATTTTTGTAACTTAAATGGTAAAATCCCGCCACTTCCTTTGCAGCTATAAAACAAATAAGACTTTTAACGTCCAGGTATTCAACTTATGGGATTCATTTTCATCTCTATTGAACTATATTCATTAGTACAGAATTTGAATATGAAAAATAATATCCACACTACTAGTCTATATCAAGGGTAGCCAACTTTGAATATGAAAAATAATATCCACACTACAAGTCTATATTAAGGGTAGCCAACTTTTGATGGTGATTTAAGATCTATTTTATACTTGAAAAATGTGTTCAGTTTTTAGTACTTGAGTTTATTACTCAAGTTTCACCACTTGAGTAGTAAGACTTTACCACTTATACTTTCAACTACTATCGGTGCAATTAAGTATCTTCAGTGTAGATTAAATATAGAATTTGACTAACATATAATGATTCTTTTTCAGTCAGATGATAACTCTCGTCTTTGGCTTGTCTCCTAAACTTAATTTGTTTGAAAAATAGCCTCCATTATACGCTCATTATACAATATACTTATCATTTGAAAACTTCTTATCAATTGAGGAGGATATTGACTGCCATCTACGGCATGGAGGAAAGAGGAGACTATCAATGCTATCATTTCATTTTTCTGCTACTGCATAAATAAGTGAGCTTTGTAGCCCTAACAACTCGAACGATAACGAAAGCAAAACTTCGTGTTACCTCGTTGCTATGTGTTGCTAGCTACGAAAGTAATACTTTCGGGGCCAGGACAAAAAGGTAAAAGTTTGAAAAAATGCAAATATATCGAAAATTTCATTATTTATTCAAATAAATAAGTACTTTATAGCAACAATATGATTTCATCCAATCTATTTAATTCAATTTTATCTATTTATTGGTTTTAAGTAATTATGCAATTTGAACAATTGGAAAAAGTCATGGTAGGAATATTATTCGAATTATTAACTTCTTCACTTTGTATTGGGAGATTTTTATCATTTTGAATTACGTCAAAATTCATATTTGTCACTGTTTCTTTATTTGAGAAAATATTAATGTGAATTTCATGTAATACCTTTTTAGAAATTTCAATTTCATTACTTTACGAAGAAGACTTCCATCTGCTCTTTAAATCCAAAATATCGGCACCCGAAGCATTACATTTTCGTTAATTAGAGTAAAGTTTTTATCAGCAAGCCATTTAGAAAACATGCTGTATGTTTGATTGTACATTTCTTTGGATTTATCCGCAAGAAGTGAAGCACATGCATTGTTAGCTGCCTTTTGAATACCATTTTTATTTTCTGTTAACATTTTAAATCGGTAAAATGCAATGTTTCACTAAATTATTGAAATTCAAAATCTGTGACAGGCGCTGATGACATATAACATTGTAAATAAACCGTTGCTATGGATAATTTTAGACAGGTAACACAGTCTCCATAACATTATTTCAAATTTAATAATCATTATTAAATATTAATATCTATATAGAACAGTAGCAGAAAAAATTTAATACATCACACGATGCGAAAGCCCTTTCAGGTGTTCGGAGGTTTTGAACGGCCTCGTATAGTATACTTTCGCATCTTGTAATGTAAATAACTATTTTTGTTCTTACTACAAAAATTTAAGGAAATTGTACTTTGAATGAATACAAATAATTTTCAAATAACATACTCATAATAGCGTGGGAATCATGGCAGTAGTACAGGCTACTTAGTCAATATAAGCACTAGAGATAGTATAATTTATTGTACGATCATAATATGTCTATGACATGGATTTTTGGTGATTTTAATTATTCAGTCTGCGAAATGCTATACATAAATCTTTCATAGTCGTGTTGTATATCTAGTACTGAATAATTTTTTATATTCAGAACTTGACATTCTAGAAACTTTTTCTATCACAAGATTATATCTTTCATTTATATCCTACAATTTCTATATAAACTGTTCTCGTTTATCAATCATATTTTAATCTTTCTCTCATGAAGCGCTGTATACATATTCGACTCACTAAAACATCAATTTGCTTAGATACAAGTTGATGAAAACATCTCCAAACTTTTATATTTGATTAATTTCAATTGATATTTTCTATTTTTCCTCTAATGTCCAGTCTCCTTAATGCACGTTAAACACCTGAAGTTGGGACAAATTTAAACTTTATATCAACTTTAGCTGTACAATAATATTGAGTTTTCAACCTTTCATGAAAAGGTTAACTAACAGCAAACTGTTTGTGAAAATAAGTTATTCATGTGAATAATCTGTGTACTTGATGTATTAAAAAAGTTTCCACAACTCATAATAAATAATAAAGTTTGTACAATTTCATACCAAATAAACTTTTCGTGTAAAGAGTTTTAGATTCAATTTTATATTAGTTTTCTACCTCTTCAAGCCATAGCTGGAAAACTTGTATTTGAGTTATAATTAATCACATTGTAATTTCTGAAATAACAGCATAAATTGCAATTATCGAAGATTAATTATAATGCAATTATAATAGTACATTATTATTTAATATGGGTCACAAATAAAGCTAAATTTGTCAGCATTTAATTTATAATCCAATATACAGGTTTATTTATCATTTAAATATGATTGATCTTGTTATTATTTGTGAGTTTTATTAATTGTGCATTGAATATAAACAGAAAGTATAAGTCAAAATCTGACAGAGATGTCAGCTCAGGCTTTATACACCAAATGGCAAATTTTAAAAATTTTGACTATTTTTTTTCTGTGAAAATGAATGCTAAAGTAGATCTAAGAAATTTAGCGTTTGATGAGATATTTGAGAAGAGATTGGTGAACGGAAAAATGATAATATTCGAATGAAAAAAATATTCTGTTAAGAAAAAAAATCTTTAAATAACTCGAAAAAGAGCAATATTTTTTGCGAAAAATTGCTATGAGCGTAAAATAAAACGTGTAGCTTGACGAATGATTAGTTCCACATAAGCTCAATACGGCACCTGCACTTCTGTCACTGATGCACGCAGAATATTCAAAATTACCTAAAATCTATGATGCATAGACATAAGATCGAACAAAAAAAATAAATTATACGTGGTGTTTATTGATTGAGTTGCTTGCACTATTGTCACTATTCCCAATATTATTACTAATATTCTAAAAAATGTCATGTGTTTTTCTCTATTACTTTAAGATTGGAGATTCATCTTTTCATCATTCTCAAAGAAAAATTTATCTGTTTTGAATGTAATTTTAAGCATAGTAAACCTAGGAGCTGATTGAAGGTTTTCAAATTTAAATTAATAACTGTCCATGATTCTAAATTTGATTTTTTTGTTAATAGTCCTATTACATAACGCTTTTCTGGAAGACCGAATTACTTAATTTTTGGAATAGACTGCTTCTATTTTCCAACTTAGCCCTCTTTAAAGCATTATATGTCGTCTAACGATGCTCCAGTTTATTGATCTCTTCCGAATAATAATATTGGTTCAGTTCTGCAAATTAGGTATTTATGTCCACAATCACATCATCGTTTGAGTGGAATTTCTTTCTTGGAACGGCTAGTACTTAGAGGGAGTCAAATTTGGGTAGTAGGGAGGATGTGAAACGATCTGGAATCCTGACACCATCAAATTTGCGACTGCAACTTTAGAGGAGTGAATGAGGAAACGGCTTTTTTGTGGGTCTATAGCGGACGTTTTTCTTGGAACTCTGTTATCAAGCGGTCCAATAATGATATATAATGTGCATATCTAATAGTCGTTAACAATTAATCTCAAAAGACAGGCGCCGTAATCTTGTCGGCTGAAGCAACAATCGTCCGCTGTAGTCCATTATTTGGACTGTTCTTTGATATGTGTGTATACTTTGTGCACAGTGATGAAACGATGCCTGAAGTCCTGAAGATTTCCCTGAAGTAGCTGCTAACTGACCTTGCTACACGACTTTGAGAGTTTCCAAAGCATTTAGTTCATCCTCACCTGCTCTGTAGCCTCCTTAAATGTTGTTCTTAGGGACCTAACGCGTCTCAATCCAGTACTGCAATTCTTGTTTTGTATATTTCAGTTCCTTATAGCTCATTCATTATTAAGTAATTGAGGAATTATCTGAGTTGCCTAGTTTACATGCTACATGGCACTTATAAGCCTGTGAATTGAATATTATTTAATGTCCGACTAGTTTATTATTGTTGTCATAATAACACTGATTTCAGAATAATTACTTAACAAATATTACCCGAGGGCATTATGTTTCAAAATAATGCCCGAGGGCATTATTTTGAAAAATAACAAAAAAGTTTCCTAGTTACAGCAAGTAACTAGAGTAATTTCTCTGACAGAAATCACAGTGACAGGACATACATTGCTAAAAATTTTGATTGAAATACAACAAAAGTCGGACATTAAACATTGAAGGCATCACGGGAGTTGAATAGACAATAATTATTGTCCTTTTAACAACCTTGATACCTTAATTACTATAATGTTAGTTATACAATTCACACAATTATTTATAAGGAACATATAAATGTTAAATGCCGTCAAAATTTCTCTCTACCAGAAGCCATTTTCCATTATTGTCAACATCTCTTCCTAAACATCCCTAAAATTCTCACCCTCAGTTCCAGCTTCCAACGTTACATCCCCTCGAAATTAGCGTGACTTTTCCCTGAAATGAAAAACTCTTAAAGCAGGGCGCGTGTCCAGAACAATGATTCCATGTGAAGGGCTCAAAGACTGAAGTGTCAACCACCCTGTATAGTACAAGCCACTTGAGCGAGGGTGAATGCAAATAGCAATGATGACGAGGGTGATTTTGTAATTCTGCGTTTGCTATAGCAGTATTTAGCGCAATTTTACTTCAAAGAAATTTGGGAGTGAGAGTTGTCGGATTTAGGTATTGAATGTTGTAAAGAGAAAACAGGGATTACTCATGAGGCAAGTTATAACACTTTGAAGGGTTAGTAATTTTCAAATTTTAAGTCAATATATTGAGTATTATACTTTACTCGAAACATTTATGAATTTTTCGCATAAATCCAAGACGATTGAACGTAGAATGTAAAAATCAACATTTAAGACAATATTATCGTCTAGATCTAGGTGCTTATATCCTATTTTCATTGAGATCGGCTGAGCCGGAAGTGCATTTTCCTTGAACCTTTTAGAATTTTTCGCATGAATTCGAAACGATCGGCTGTGGAGTATTGAAATTTAGTATTTCAGTCTGCTGTAGCATCTGAATGATTGCCTTTAGCTGGCTACTCAGTAGCCGAAACCGGTTAACAGAATATATATTTGAGCAGTGTGATACAAGACTTTGATTGTCCTCCAATATTCAATATTTTCATTTTATTGTTATATATCAAATTCACATTTGAAAAAAAAATTACAAGATATGTGTTCGTTATAGTGTTTACATTTTCTGTGAACGTGATAGCACAGAAAATATGAAAAACATAATGTAATATCGATCAAAAAAATAAGACATGTAAGTATTAGTTTACTGCAAATGGGACCACAATTGCAAAAATTTGTTTATAAAATCGATAAGATAGTATTAATACATCCAAATTTATTCAAAAAGCTCATCAATGTACTTCGGTGCACTTCTTACAAAAAGTATATCGTATGAAACACGGACACTGAACGACCGTCATCTAGGACACGGATTAAATTGGTTGCACGAAAGTAAGGCCTTGGGCTTCGCCCTCGTCTTCGTCGAGTGCAGTCAATTTCATCCTAGACAATAATGATGGTTCTTTGGTACTTGTAGTATACTATTCATCAGTAAAAACTGAGTAAGAGATTGAACTGAGTTGTCTAGAACTTATTATATATTAAATAAAGGAAACGATGAGTCAAAGAGTTTTATTACTTCTATCCTACTCTACAGTTTCGGTCTTATCTGAACCATCTTCAGGAGTGAATACAATTAGTTTTTGTGTGTGATGACAAACACTAATTCTATTCACTCCTGAAGATGATCCAGCTGGGACCGAAACTGTAGAGTAGGGTAGAAGTGATAAAACTCCCATACAACGATTCCTTCATTTAATAAGTCAGCATCATCCACTACTTATATTATTACATGTTATTCGAAGTAGAAAACCTGAGAAACAAGTGAGTTCAACAGAAAATTACTGAGGTTGTAAAAAAGATGATGGTTATTTTTGATGATGATACGTTAATGCTAACATTAAAAATGAATTTGCCTACTGGAATTAGCAAATAAGTTGATTGCGACGTGTTATTTGAAAAATCAATTCACCTGTTACCATTCATTCGAAGTCTGTGGTTTTGTTTATATATGTCCGCTGCTCCGAATTATATCAAGGCTATTTCGCGGTCTTGTAGATTTGTCAAGTTAATTCCATCACATGAAAAAAGTTATAAATTTAATATTGTATCTAGAATTACATTATTATAGTTACTTGCGTGCTTCTAAGATATCCTATTTCTGATTTAGGTGTTTATTTCTATAAAAGCATTTGTAATAGATCCAGAGATGACTCTACTCGAATGTCAAAGTATTTAACTTTGTAAGCAACTTCACTGTGTCACAGTGTAACTTACCTGACATTCCAGGGAGCTGGAACTATTTATTTCATAATATTTTTGTATCAGAATTACTTTACAGGTGTCAACACTAAACTATCTAGGGAAATTGTTTAATCGAGTGCCAGGCAAAATTCGATGGTCTCGATATCTACATAATTAAAGAAACAATTTTATATATGTAGAAATTTAACACTGAAAAAAATTCCAAATGAAAAGTAACTTCAAGCAACTTTGCTGTTAAGAATTTACCAATAAGAAATATATATTTTTGAATGTAAAAAAAACAAACGTAAAATGAAGTTAATCCAATTATTCTCTCAATTTGAAAGTTCTATTGATAGCATTTATGTTTTGAACAACACATCATTCAAATGTCGTCCGCTACTACGTATGCAAGAGCGAATTCGATAAGCCCAATTTTCGGTCGCTTTGTGGTATAAACCTGCATTAATTTCACGTATGCAGCGTTATATGTTGGTTTTCAGGTCCTCTAGTATCAGTGGTTTGTTTGTTAGCATAGAACAACGACTTCATGAAACCATATAAAAAATAATCAAAATGTGTTGAGTAGAAACACATATCCTTCCTCAAAATTCGTCAAGTTGTCATCCTTGAGAATCAAATTTCTTGAACGATAATTTACCAACATATTTGCATTTCCTGCAACACTGGCTCTCACAGCAGCAATGTTGCATTTCATCATTTATGATTGTTTTTCAAGATTCGATGAAATGGAAGTACTATAGAAAGATAATTTCTTCCAAAATTTTCACGTAACGACCGAAGAGTGTGGATAAAAGATTGATTATTCTGATTTAAGTTTTAAATAATAAAGAGACGTTTCTGAAGTGTGTATTTCACCATGATGGAATGCTAGTCTTTGTTTAACACAACCTAAAAAAACATTTATTTTGTTTCAAACATGGTCGCCGATTGTCAGTTACGTAAATTTCAGATTCTTGTTGAAAAATTGATTTTTTGCGGTTGCAGTTACAGATCTAGAGAATGTTGCAATCTAATATTTGTTTGTACTTTTGCTGGCATTTCTTCCATTTCAAACACCCAAGGAAATGATTGTTGTTTTGTCCAGAATCATTATTATAAATCCACGATTTGTCAACCGCAACGATAGTAAATACCTGCTTTGAGGATCCTCCACTGAACATCTCTAACATAAATTTGCATCAGTCTACTCGTGCTTGTTTTTGTTCTTCGGTTAATAGTGGTGGAATCTAACAACTTGGCAGTTTCCTTACAGCTATTACAGGTCGTCCAAATCCAATGAACACCGTCTACGTTTAACTAATTGCGGATAATGAAGGACTATTGTCACCAAAAGCTGCCACTGAATTTTAGTCATGTGTTAAACTCGTTTATAATCATGGAATATCATATCCCGAAAAGAATTCCACGGTACTTACATTGTACTTAGTAAGAATTAAACGGATTATAACAATAAAAATTTGTACCTCCATATGATTGAACTTTAATCTGGTAAATTGTAACTGGAAACTGTCAAAATAATTCGATTGATAAGACTATAACTATAGCAATATACCAAACAGTCTTCGTAAAATATCCATGCCGATTCCTGGTGAAAATACGTAAGTGTTCACAATAGGAGTCATCTTCAGCATTTAGAATCAATTATTTATCGAATTATTTGATTAAACGACGGTTGGCTTCTGCAGAAAATGCAACAAATATCAATCACAGTTCTTATCTAAATCTGTGACATCTCACTTAAATGCATTAATCATTTCAATGTGTACTAACGTAATTATTTGAGTGTAAACTGTACCAAGTATTGATCAAATGTAAATGAAGCTTGACTTTGGTCAGATTTTCGGTAGGATCACACTAGGGGTTATAGACGGAGCCTCTGATGAATGAGGGCTATCGCTGCCCTACGGGAGGGTGTGTTATACTCACTAGGGGTGAAAGTTAAAGTGATTTGTAATTGTCGGAAGTGAAGCTGGTTTTGATGGGAAGTGATGGCCAGTTGTTTCGAAAATTACCGGAACTCGATAGCTTTTGTTATTGGTGATTTCAGGTCTGTAAAGAAATCGAAATGTAATGATGGAGATGAAACATACTTAAAAGATAATATTTGAAACACATCATGTATAGAAGACATTTTGGGGAACGTTTCCAAGTTAAATAAAAACTGTTATGAAATATTCGTTTTCCATTTGTGTACTGTTGAGTTAAGCAGCTTTTAGGGCAACAGTCTGAACTTATATTCATATATATGTTATGTGAGTTTTTCATTTGATCCAGTGGCAAACAATTTCATATCTTAATCGTCAGATTACAAGCATTTGTAAACCAGAATTAGCACAAAAAATGATTCGAGCTTCTTATCAAACACAGGCAATCCATTACGATATTAAAAACTGTGAGTAAGGCTGCAATCACAATGTATAAACATTAAAAACAGTAGCAAAACACTAACCACGATATACCGTGAAACGAACACGAAACCACATTCCAAACAACCATTTTAAAAACAAAACAGCAAGAAACAATTGCTGACAGTTCCGTAACTTGCATGAGTTGTTTTGTGGGTATTTCTTTTGGGTTTTTATTCTAACTTTTTCACACTTTACTACGGTTTGGAGATATGGCACTCATATGACGTCTCGTAAAACGCGCTCCGCAGAAGAATGTTGTAGATTTCCTGCTGAGTTTCTAAAAGCATTTGTAGTTGTGAGTTTGTATACACGTACTCAAACATTATTTTACATATAAATCATCCAACAAGTGAACAATATCCTTAAAAATTCGAAAAATGGAATGAATTATTATAATAATTCTAAATTGAGTGAACAATTTATTTGGAAGAATGAACATATCGTTCAATTAGATGTAAGATTATAAAATAAGTATAGATAATTTGGTCCTTTTTTCATTGGTGCAATAGGATAATTCTATCTGAAAAAGTGGTTAATACATGGAAAACTAAGCATACTGATATTCTCCAATTTTCCAGCTTTGGCTGGTTAAACTTCACTCTGTTTTTCAAATGTTTGTCCATTTATTAGCTCATTTTTATGAAAAATGTGATTACAAGAATTTTGTTTTGAAAATTGTACGCTGATAAATTTACATGCGTGATAGTTTGAAATTGGAGCTGTTTTTTGACGATGAATAAATAATTCATTGAAGAATTAGCACAGTGTCAAGTGTCTCACACATTTGCTACTGTGCTTTGATCAATTTAAGTTCATAATAAACATAAACAACCGAATTGTAATACGTAAATGAACAACATTAATCAAAAAGATTAATTATCTTCATCACGAGATTTCTGAAAATTTATTAAAATTTCCAACAAAAGCTTTACGCAGCTAATCTCTTTTATTCCATCTTTATTCTGTTTCACATTAGTCTGAGTTGGTCTTTGTCTGCAGAGTATTCTGTTATAATGTATTGTTGGTTTAATTAATTGAACTGTTTTTAACCTATCAGTCCAATGCGGAAAAAATCCAAGATTTCTGATTAGTTTCAATTCAGGGAACAGAGATGTGACATTTGTATTTGGGAGGCACTTCATTATTATAATTTTTCTTTCCAGTTCTCAAAAAAATAATAGAATATTTTGTTATTTTTGATTTACAATAAATTGTGAATCGCGTAGAAGTAGACTCAAGAACATAACATTCAGTGGAGATCAAAGAAAATATTCTATACAAATAAAAATTTGCTGTTGACTTTTTATTCAATGTTAGCATTTTATTTTTGTTGAATTATTAATAGAATAAGATGGAAAAAGAAAATCAACTTGATGTTACGCTTTAGCTGGAAAACATAATTTATTTACAATTTTATTTATCTACATCTATTTAGTTATAATTATTTTGAAGTGTAACAGTACATAGACAGCAAGAACAAAGCACCTGAATCATATTTGGATTATTTCCAGCCTGGAAAATCGCATATAAATATTTGAAACGAGGTTTAGGGGCTCAGATTTTTATATTTAAAAAAACCTTGTCTATAAGAACGTTTTTGAGTTATTGTGATATTGTAAATAATCTCCGAAATATAAGCAAAGGACAAGAAGGTTTTTTCGACTAAACATTGTTTGTTAATAGCAACTGCAACTTTTATCTGCGCTTTACCAAATTTTGAACATTTTTTTCTCATCATTACTAATCGAATGACATCTCGAGAATAAATTTCCCAGAATTATCTCAATGATGGATGCTGTATCTTCAATGTATTGTTATGTGTTTAAAAAAGAGAACTTATTTTTGTGCTCGCGTTAATTTTGCGAATGTTGTCAGAAATTGTTGATTTTTATTCAGAGAATAATATATACATTCCAAATAATACGGTTTCTATGTTAATTTTTGTGTGATGTGCGAATTTAAAACTATGAATAAATAAAAGTTTTTTGATTTTTTTTCTATCGATCTGACACTAATTTATTCATAACTCGCACATCACACTGAAGTTTAAAAAAGGACAGTAGTTTGCAATTCTTATATTTATCAGCATTAGAAAGTAGAGACTATACTAACATGAAATAATTGAAGTTTTTGAGAAACTTTTATTTATTTATAACTTCAAAAACAATATCAAACTGAAATTTTCACATAAACTTCAATTTTTAGAAATGAATATGATCCTATAGTGGAAGCTTAAAATTTGAGTCATCCCCAAATTTAGCGCGGGTGCGAAAATGAAGTTTTTTCATATGAAAATATAATAGTATTTGAGAAACTATAAAAGTTGTAGCGTCCAGTTTAAGGGTGATATTCATTATGCTAATAACCATTAATTAGTTGCGATTCCACAATAAAATTTTGAGTTTTTAGGATTGTATCTGACATATAGTTTGTTTTAGGCGATTTTTTTTACTTTTCCGACCTAATTTTCTGACTTAGATCAATCGAACAAGTTATTTTTTGTGGAATTGCAATAGACACTCTTTGACTTACTGAACAAGAACATGAATTACGCACATCTGCTGTTCAAAATTTTTATTGTTCATGTCCAATATAATATTCTTATTCCAAGCCTTGAAACTGACTGTTTGAAGCAAAAAAATATCCTTATATAAAAATGCTGATTCTAAATGATTTACCGACTGGAGTTAAATCAATGCAGATGAGTATTTGTTTTTTCAATATATAGTTTCTTTTATTTAGAAGTGCTAAATGGAAACGGAGATTCTAAAAGTTCAAATATGAGTATCAGAAACAAGAGAACGAGCCTCACAAGTACGTCCTACACTATACTGTTTATAGCATAAAATTAAATTCCATATATAGTGAACAAATCAATTGTTCTTTTCGAGTCGGAGACCTTTTAAGTTTACGAGTAGAGTAAACAAAAATATTGTCACAAATTTTATTTAGACTAATTTATTAACACAGGTTACAGTGTAAATCTTCACTTTACAAACTCGTATGTTCACAATATTGCGCACAGTTACTCGTACTGAATTCCTGAATGAATCAAATCCTCTTCTTGCTCACGCACTTATATACCTAAGCCGACAATGGGTCAACATTCAATAGTCTAACAGTTGCTGCCTGGCAACCATCTAACATCTAGTGACCATAGCCTGTCAATCATGTCTGAAAATTGAACACCGACCTTGTCAATACTTACTAGGATTACAGTTACAGCGAATCCAAATAAATAACTATGTGACCTAATTACTATAAATGTTTCATATTTGTGACAATATGTTTGATGGTTCGCCTGCGAATTGACTGTCAACAAATCGCTCGTTTTTATTGACATCGAATGGTGTGATTGTCGAAAAATATGCGCAACCCAAAGAAACATAAAAATTTGCGTATACACGTACCTACAAACATGAATTAGTCTCCGACGAGTTAGTTATTTTTATGATTATATGTGAAAATCAGCATTTTGTATCAAAATTTATAAATATGCGAAAATTTTGAAAGAATTTCGTTTGTTTCCTGATCTTTGTACAATTTAAAATTTATTTTAGTCTGATAATCAGTAGAAGACATATATGATCAGGATACGATTCGTGTTTTCAATGTTTCAATCGATTTCGATTAAGAAATTTTTTCAATTTGATGAAAAATAATTTGTGTGTATATTTCTTGATATTTTCACTGTGTATGAAATAATTTTGAAAATTCTTTTCCTACTGAATAGGTTATACTTTGATGGTAGTCCTATCTGAATTTGATGGAAATTTTGCTCCGAAAGGTAGAATAAAGGTGGAATCATAATTCTTCTTAACCAACTTCAAATATGTTATGCGATACCTTAGCTGATTGTTAACCGATTTTAATTATTCTTATCTTATTGAAAAAAGGATTCATTCAAATTTGAAGGCAAGGTTTTACCTCTATGGGTGGAAAAATGCTTTCTTCCAATTGAAAAGGCATGGTCCCATTCAAATATGAAGAAAAAATTCCATCCCTAAGGATTGCATAATGTTGGAAAAAAAAGGAGATGGAATTCCGCAGTGGATTCTATAACCAGAGGTTTCGTCAAAGAGTGTGACCTCCCTCAGTGACGACTAAGCATGTATGAAAGAATGTCAGTGTTTCCGATGTTTTTCTCTGAAAAAAAAGTGAAATAAATCCATTCAAGAGAAATAAAATTGAAACCAGCTTTAATAAGACCACTGAAAAGTAACAAATGAGTATTTTTTCATAATATCTGCATTGAAACAACACGTTTCAGTCGAAACAAGACAATTTCAGACAAATGCGAGTGAAGCCGGGCAGAAACAAGCCTGTTTCTGCCTGCTTAACTTATTTCTTACATCGTTTTATCCCTTGCAGAGTCGCATTTGTTCATTGTCAATCTTCAAATTAAAATCATATTACCTCAGTTAATTTGACAATTATTGTGTTCGTAGCTGTAAATTAAATTGAAAAGATGATTAGTTTCAAGAAAGAAAGTATTAATACGACAATTTCAAGTACACTACAACATCTTATTGATAAAGCACAAGCAGCTACTCTCGACTTGTTACCTGCAAAATCAAATGGAAAATATTTACTTTGTTATGACAAAGTAATATGGAAAGTGTCAATGCAAGTATTATGAAACATAGAGTGTGTGGCACGGGACAGAACACGATTTTAACCGAGGGTGATGCCGGCCCTCGCTTCGCTCGGGCAAGCAACACTCGCCCTCAGCTAAAATCGTCTTGTTTCGTCCCTAGCCACACAATATACTATACTTGATACCTTAGCTGATTGTTAACCAATTTTAATTATTCTTTTCTTATTTGAAAAAGTTTATCTTGAAAGTCTTTCGTCTCATTCGAATTTGAAAGGCAAGGTTTCATCTCTATGGATAGAATAATGCTTTCTTTCAATTAAAAAGGCATGGTCCCATTCAAATATGAAGAAAAAATTTCACCGCTAAGGATTGCAAAATATTGGAAAAAAAGGAGATGGAATTCCGTAGTGGACTCTATAACCAGAAGTTTCGTCAAAGCGTGTGACCTCCCTCAGTGACAACTAAGCATGTATGAAAGCATGTAGTTTTTATAATTTCTTTTTTAATTTAATTATTTTGCTATGATACATAAATGAAGTGATATTTTTTCTTACATTGTTTATTTCCGATTATTTATTTATCGTCATAAATACTTATCTTCTTGTAGAATTTTTAACGGGAATAGTTTGAGATCAAATGTTTGAATAATCTTCGTTAATGATTCTTCTAATTTACGGCCTCATTTAGGGAGCAGCTCCTTCCATAATATTATCATAATTTTCACACTAGAATCTTAATTAAATATTCATTTTTCTTTATGAACAGCTTTTTTGTTCATGTTTTGAGACCGCGTTCTTATTTATCTTCATTCTACGTTTTCCAGGCACATTCTTTATAACTTTATTCAGTATTACTTCACACCTCATTTTGTTTTCTCCTAGATGTTTCACACTGGTTTCAGGCAAATGTGATTCTCAAAGCTTTTTATGAGAGAGAAACAGACCTAATATTCATGAATTCGAAGCATTCGAGTTGAATATCAAAGTAATATTTCTTCTTGCTAGATTCTAAACAATAAATTGAAAATAAATCACTTCAATTTAGTGATTTGTTGGAATATCAATAGTTTATACTTGAGTAGCTCAATTTGCGTGATCGAAGTTTAAAAACCTGATGATGTTTCAATGGAAATAAATAAAAAGTAATTTATGTAAATACAAAAATTATCCTTTTCGTTCACTTCTTTTCAAATTTCCATTCTTAACTAAGCTAGGCTTTACTCATTTCCTTACGAATCCCTTTAATTACACTTTTATGTTTTCCTTATTTACATTTCTGCTCCTTAACCCTAACGCACCAGTCAACTATGGCGCATTGAGCTAATTATCCACTTTAGATTCGCGCATTTTTCACGCACTGAGTAACTTGTATAGTCGGATGTTGCGATTTGAAGATCCACTTTTCTCTCAATTTCCACTCCACTGCTTCAATGAATGAATGCGGCTTTCATGATGTTGATTTTACAAACACTGAATATTCCAAAAATAACAGTGGTTATTCATTAGTAGTATTTTCTTGTAGAATGGATGTCTAGTAGCATTTTTGTGTTATTGACAGAATGAGAAAAACTGAGATGGCAGGATGCCAATGTAATAAAGCAAATAAATTGTGGAAATTGATGTTTATTTCCTTTTCTGTTGAAAAAACTACTGTAATAAATTTTAATAGATAGTTTTGGAATGAATTTTGATGATTCTAATAAAGAAAGAAATTGAATTTTTGTGTTATTATAAAGAGGTATATGGCCCGGACTACAACTGAAAAATGGAGTAATCCGGCATGTCCGAATTCGATTTTTTCAACTCCGGAACGGCTTGTTTCAGGTCTAGAGCAGATAAGTTGCTTATGTTGATGTTTTAAAAGATTCGTGGATTTTTTGACAAGAAAGAGAGACAAGTGGTTCTAATGTACAGACTGCTACAAACTATTTTTCTCAAAAAATTTTGAGCAATTTGTTGCTATACTCTTCTATTTTCGGCAAAATGGATACTTTTAGAAAATAGTCATATCCAGTAAAAATTGCAATTTAATTGAGTCAATTCAGAAGAAATTCCTGAGATATCTCTATTTTAAGACTTTTCATACTTATCCGGCATTCGATATATCCTATGATACATTAATTGATCTATTCAACTTTCAAAAACTGTTTCTTCGTAGGCAAAAAATCGAAATTATTTGCTTGCATAAGCTGTTACATAATGTTCTGGATTGCCCTTGGGTGGGATTCTGTAACTACATAACGTACATTATAACCGATAAGTATGTTACATAAAGTTCTTAAATTGAGATTGCGATTCTGTAACTACATAATGTATATAAATAACAGTTACTTGCGTTATTTAAGTACGTTATCATAACAGATGAAAAGTAGCATCAGTTATAGATATCGTTTGACACATCACAACTTCAAACTGCAAATACAAGAAAATAAGTGCGATAATAATTGATAAACTTATATTTTTAGGTGAATATATATGGTATTATATTGTGATAATATATTTCTCAATAATAAATTGCATTATAAAAAATATTACGGCATATTTAAAAAATTTATATTTTAGTGCCTCGAAAAGACCAAAAGAAATAATCAATGTTCAAGAAACCTATTCTTATTCGGTAATTCATGTTACTTTTGCATGCATGCAAGACAGACTGCGAAATAAATACGCACCACAATTTCAAAGATGCTCTAGGAAATTTGACGGCTTTTTTGAATGCAAATTTAGGCACTACAACGATAGGCAGTAATTTATAATACACGGATATATGTTTTGACCAGATATTCCATATTGTATTAATATAATAATAATCTTGTCCTTATTCTAACCTCACTTTTATTCCAGCATATTACAATATCAAGCTGGATATTTCACAACGTACATAAAGTGAATAAAGATTTACTGGAGTTGTTCTAGAATATTGAAGAACATCGGTCAAGTACTTATCAAAGAATGTTGTGTCTTGCATGACCATTATTGTAACGAATTGGCCACAAGAATTGAGGCTGTGAAGATCATGATAGGCTAGCAAATTCCTCTATCCCTTGTACAATAACTCCAAAACTGCACTGCAATAAAAAAAAAAATTGTTCTAATAAGCAAATAAATTTCTTGCATGAAAATTTTGTACCAATATTCAATGTTTTCAGCTCTACCTACACATTCAAAGTAATTTTGCTGTAAATAAATATAAAATCATGAAAATATTCTGGAAAATGTAACAGATATTTTAATAAAACGAAAACAGTCAACAATTATGTACAATGATTCAGAATATAATATGTTTTCATCTCATAAATTGATAAATTAAGACTATTCATTGAAGCTTCTTATCAAGCTCGGCTTCTAGGAGATATTTAAAAAATCTGGAGAAATAATTTCAATGCGCTCTAATACACAACTATTAGATAACTCAAAAGAATTGAGGCTGTCACGTAACTGGTCTATGCAAACTCTATGTTCTCCACCGTCAATCGAATAAAAATTATCCATCTAAAATTTATAATTAAATCAATAGAATAAATACAATAAATTAATTTGATAACTATACTTTCGGTTGATTTTGTTCTTTCTAGCAGAAGTATCATCCTTTGTTCAATTATAATTATTCAAGAATTACCACTGAACTTAACCTTAAAAAAAGTAAAACCAAAATTTTTTGAGGACAATAACCCATTATGAAGATATTCATATAACTTTATCATCTTGTATTAAGTATTATTACTGACATATTCTGTAGCATTTATATTATTTGGTGATTCAACGATAATATGAGAAGGTTTCCGTCAAATATCTTTCTTAAGTCGAAAACCTGTCTGAAAATGGACCTGCGCACATGTCAAACTCACAGGTGTTAAGTTTGCGCGCATTTGTAAGATGCGCTATGATTGGCCAATATAAGTAATAAGTTTGCTAGTGCAAATGGTACTTATTATGATCTGTTACATAACATACAATGATAACGTACGTAGCAACCAAAAGTTACAGAATCGCTCGATGTATCCATGTGTGTTATTTTCATCCGTTATATAACGTACTTGAGTTATAACAGATATTGTTATAGAATCCCACCCCTTATCTGTTGACATGCTTAAATCTTAGAGTACCATCCTTTGCCTCTAGAAATCAAAACTCCTTTGTTACATTAAGATCTCGGACAAATATTATGATTAATTCACCCGTTAATGCTATGATCAACTCTTACTCAAAAGTGCAGGATCAATGCGATGTCTTTGATGATAATTTCAGGAAATTGCAAGCCTCATTGGCTTTGTGTTTCCAGTCGTAAATGTTGAATTACCTTATTGATATGTTTTATCAGATTATCTGTTATTGGAAAATATTATTATTCATTTTCTTTATGTTTGTTAGTTTACGTTTACAGCTTGCTCTCGATTTTTGTATTTATCATGTACATTTGTTCTCCTGTCCACATTCTGGGTACGCCTGTAGGACAGTGTATTTAAATAAATAAATAAATAAATAAATAATATGAAGGATAAAGAATTATTGAATCATCTCTTCACGTTGCAAACGTTTCGGTCTTTATTAAACCTTCATCAGTGCCTATGGGGTAATAAAAAGAACAATGGAATATACACTATTAAACAACGTGCAAATATTTTCACAATGAACAATAAAAATTATTCATTGTTTATTGTGAAAATATTTGTACGTTGTTTAATAGTGTATAATCTATTGTTCTTTTTATTGCCCTATAGGCACTGATGAAGATTTAATAAAGACCGAAACGTTTGCAACGTGAAGAGATGATTCAATAATTCTTTATCCTTTACTTTTATCCATCATCCGATGATCTTTTGAAATTTAAAATAGATACCGTCCGACAGATTGTTTTCATGGATACAGAATAGTAATTCATGCAACAGGAGTGTGAAGTTAAGCATTATGATATGTGGCTTAGTGTTTGGTGACGAGGCTTGTCGAGTCACTAGAATTATTGAATCAGTCGTATTGCATACAAAAAAATTCCTACAACACTCAACTTCCATTTTGTGACAATTATTAAGCACTCATCAGATTAATCGAGTATCTAAATGAATTGATCCAATGAGAGCTGTTATGAACATGCATTCACAAAAATTTGACTGCAATGCGTTTATGGAGGTGTATTCGATGTAGCACTTAATAGTCTAAGAGCTGGCTACATAAAATACCTTGTTATCGCTACATGGCTAATTCTTCTTGTTAAAGCATCCTCTTGTGTAGCCAAGTTCGAATCGTCTTGTCTGCCAGTGCGAATCTGTGGCTTTTGAACATTTTGAGCTTGATATTTTAATTCAAATTGCCAAAAAAAATTCTGTCAATTTTGACGAGAACAATGCCATTCAAAATATCGTTTCCTTAGTTTTCAACTACTTCTGCCGTCAAACTGACATTATCAGAAGAAAAAGTATTCATGAAAAATTCACTATATCCTACGGACATTGAAACGATCGAAAATAAAAAATTGTAAGACACACGTGTAAAAATTCTCTACCGCACTCATATGCACTTAATCTAAGAGCTGGTTACATAGAAAAGCTTGCCATCGCTACATGGCTGATTCCTATTATGTTTGGCGAATCACTATAATTGTACGGAGAAATTTTGACATCATTGACTTCCATTTTATTCAGAAATTCATGGACGGCGGAAATGAAAGAAAATAGTCCTACACAGGATTACGTCGGGGTCACTAATTTGGCGAATCACTTTAATAATAACAACCAGAATTCTTTTACAATACTTTATTATATATTATTTGTTTATTGATCAGATTGACACATTAATGATTTTTTTTCACTCAGCCCTGTCCCCGGAGCGCTTCCTTATTTCTTTTTTTTTCCAACCAGAAATTGATCACTACATTTAAAAGAATCCTTATGTAGTGGTGGTCGGTGGAATAAGTGAAACTACGATATTGAATTTTTTATAAGATACATGTATTAGAATTATGAGAATGACTTCTATCTATTCTTGAGGATCAAATTGAATTGTTGACTGTTTGCTTGTAGCTAAAAAAAAAAAATGATCATATACATGCATGCCAATTGATTAAATGTTATATTTACATATTAGAATAGCCATATACAAATAGGCAAACAAAAAATCATGGCCAAAATCACGGCAGACAGATATTAGAAGTGTGCTTGTGCTAGAGCGCTTATACCAAAACACAGAATATTTTCTTTTTGGATGATTCCATTCTTTTTATGTTCACCAAATAAATATGATGTACAGAAGTAACGTTTACCTCAAAAAAGTGACATTTTTCTTTTCTAAATGTCAGTTTGACAGCAATAGTAGCTGATAACTAGGGAAACGCTATTGTGAATGGCATTGTTTTCGTCAAAATTGACAGAATTTTTTTTGACAATTTGGATTAGAACACCAAGTTCAAAACGTCCAAAAGCCACGGATTCGCGCTAGCAGACAAGGCGATTCGAACTTGGCTACACAAAAAGATCCTTTCACAAAAGGAATTAGCCATGTAGCGATAACACGGTTTCTTATGTAGCCAGCTCTCCGTCTATAATTAGGAATTGGTTGAAATTGAAATGGATGATAGTTTTTGAGATCATCTTCCAAAATCACTGAGAAAAAATATTATTTACGATCTAGTAATTCTGGAAAACCTTTTCAAACATTGAAGTTTTTGTACGTGAAAGTTGCTTCGACATGCCTGGACGGTTCTATGTTTATAATTTCAGCTACTAATAAGATAACCGTTTTCATGAAAAACTATACGTAGATACTTCAATATCTTGTGAATCTTCTACCGGTAAAATATCAAAAAGTCACCATCTAGTTATCAAACAAAAAGTAGAACAAATTTTCAATTTTCAAAAAAAGTGTTATTGTGAACGAGATGCCCATGCACCATATTCTTTAAAAAAATGCTGGCAACATTGCATTTACTTCAAACAAATATTATACGGAAATTCGAAAAGATTTTTTTCCTGATGAATCTACCACGTCTTCGTGATCTTTGTTTTCTGCTCCATACTTGATCTTCTCTTATAAATTTGACCTAACCTCACTTTTATAATATACGGTCACCACCATGGACACTGTGATCGGCACGTGGAGTGTACACAGCGTTGCCAAATAATTTTTCGATACTAGAGTATTCAAAGACAAAATAATATTAATAATGATTTCGAAAGTAATTTAACTGATATTTTTCCATTTCTACGATGTCAGTGAAACAAATATATTATAAAATGCTTTTTAGAATTGCTTATGATATAAAATGAGATATATATATTTTTACAGCAAGATACTTGACTAACATCGCGAATACACCTCCTTAAATGGTAGTAAAACTGGGACGCGAGAAAACCTAGCGTTACGCATCGTTCACGGAGCTTGAAGTTCTTTTTTTACGCACGGCCGTAGAAAACTATTTAAATTTTCTTTTGCGATATCTCCAAAATATAATTAAAGATCTGCTGTGGTCACACTGTGCTTCCTAGACCATAAATTTCATGGCCACTTTTATTATTGTTTTATAAATGTAGAGCGTCGCATCAATTAATTGCATATTTGAGAGTGATAGCTGTCGTTGTCAAAGTGACAGCTGTCATTGTTAAAATGACAGATATTGGTTATATTTATGGCCTTACATAGAACAAGTATTTTTGAAAATAAAGAGTCCTTTTCCAGATTTTTGGGATCTTTATTCATTAGAACATACAGTTCTGACATTAAATCGTCGGGAGTATAATTTAAAGATGATAACTGATTATTTACTTTATATTTTTACCAAGCTTATCTCCTTGAGATCTTGCAATTTATACCAAATTAGACATCGTTCTAATAAATTGTAAAACATAATTGACAATCGTTTAAATATCCTTTTTGACACATCTACTAGAACTATTCTCGCAAAGCTTCAATTTGATATCATACACGATAGAATGAAATCACTTATTTTGGAAAAACAATTGACGAACGTTTGCATGTGATGTCCAAATATGAGTAGTAATTATATCATTATTTCTTTACTTCAGAAAAATATAGCAAATTTGATTATGATTCAAATTTCAATAATAACAAATGAACCGCCAATAATTTTAGGAAATTTTTCGGATAAATGTTGCTTCAAATTATTCGCGGATCAATTTAAGTTTTTTTATATCTCATGATAAATATTACCGTTTATGAAATCAACGCAAGAAACTAAAAAGTTTCATCAGTAAAGTTTTGGTACCACTAGTTGAAAAAATGATTATTAACGAACTTGAACCTAATTTTAAAATCAAATTTCACTCAAAAGTTCATACGCGTTCTCAAGTTATCGTGCTTTCAGACAGACTGATTTTTTCGAAAATTATGTTTTTGGGTTCAGTAGGGTCTGAAACGTAAAGATTCATCAAAATCTCGAAGTGTCAAAAAATCACGATCACAATATTTTCCCTACTATATAGATCGGGTAAAAATGTTTGTTTGAAATGCACTCAATCTATTTCTGAATGAGGATATTCAGAAAAGTCAAAGATATTCTGGATATAGAGGAACAGATGAGGATTATGATGAGACAATCATACAGATCCTTAATGCTTGTAAGCGGAAGATCTGATAGTTCAATTATAAAGTTTGGCAAATGAAACCAATAGCGATAAGAAGAGCTCTTCTAGATTATGGTGTAAAAAGACTTTTAAACAGACGAAGAATTCTGTAGAAATGTAAATATGTACGAACTAACTCAAATAAGATCATTTTGTGTTTCATGAGATATGTAAACCCATCTGCAATTTGTAGAGGTTATTGTTCAAGATTTATGTTTGTGGTCATATTTGTACCAATCGTTATAGATCTTAGACCTATTTTATTTTTCTCTCTTGATACTTTGTTTTTTCGTATATGTGTGGAAAAATATATAATTTCAATGCTCAAGAATGAATCAGCGGAAGTGGACCTTAAGTGATCCATTTGTATGTTATTAATTAGGACGTCTCGCGTATTAACTGAAAAAGAAAATGAGAAAAAATATATTGAATATCGCGATGATTAATTATTGTTTTTCATTTAATAAATCATTATTTCAATAATGAAAATAAAGACAAAATATGAGAGAATTGTGTTATCCATCATGCTTACCGTTGCTAACTTTTGTTAGATATGATGTTGGTTCGATTATATAATATGTCATATTATGGTTTCTTATTTTGAGAGCCGCTAACATAAATTTTCTTAATTCACTATCGACGAGCCGTAGGCATCCTGGGGTGCCGATCTAATATAATAATTATTTTATTTTGAAATATTATATTTTAATATGCACTTACTTGGTTATATTAGAGCTGATGATGGACGCGTTAGTATCTGAAACGTCTAAGGTGGAAAACATGCTTGGATCAATTTGAGACTCTATATTCATTTCTTTCATAACAATTTAGATCTTACATTTAGTTTGTCATAATTATGTTTACACAAAAACATATATTGTAATAAAATAGTATGTCATGATTCTGTGATATAAGAACAAATTTTGATTTTCTTCAACAACAGAAATTTCAAGTTCAAAGTGAAATGAGACAAATAAAAAAAATTCACAAAGCTTTGAGTTCTCAAGCTTGCGACAAACCTTCAGATGAAAATATTGGATAAAACTAAAAAATTCAAGGAATGATAAATCGGTTTACTCAACGAAGAACCATAAAATACGTTGTTAAAATTGCAAAATAATAAAATATTTATCAAACAGTTGAATCTGAATCGATCGAAGAAAGCTTTTGGAGTAGAAGACAGAAAAGACTGCGTTGAACAAAACGCGATTTCTTTTACGACTGCGAGAAGTAATTTCAACAAGGTTTTTCTTATTTTTGTTTGTGTTTACTTGAATACATTCCTTTATTTCAAGGGCGACTCGTTGTGAAGACACTAGAATAATTTTATTGATTCAAAGAAAATCAACATTTTATTATACATATAAGTAGAGTGTAGTGCAAAAAATGAGATTGTAAATTTGAGAATAATGACATGTTGTTTTTTATACTCTACCAATCAGTTTGAACAAAACAATTCCTTGATGCGATGCTCATTATTCATTATTATAATCCTTTATCTATTAATCCTTGAAATCTGAATCTATTCAAGTATTCAAAACACATTTTCGTTTATTAATGATTTAGAGCTTATGGATTTGATATCAAATTGCGAATACTGGTTATGCCTCCACCACTGTACGTGCCTAAAACAAACAACCGGAAATTTGACTTCCATCGATGTGTAAAGTTATCACAAGGACGAGCCAAGAACTTATCTCAAACATTTAACATTCGCATACTGTTACACATGATTTGTAGCTTGGGTACGTCAAGCCTCTACTATAACTCTACCTCCCTTCTTCTATCTTCCACAACTGCCACCAAAAAACAAACATTCACAACCGCAAAATCAAATTGCCCTTTCATTCGTTTATGCATTTATTTTTTATTTCAAACTCACCCCAACAACCATAAATATAAACATGATAACAGTTTAATTGGTCGCTATTTTAAATATGGAAATGAATTAAAGAATTTGTTATAATTACAGTTTATCTTAATTACTCTTGGGTATTATGTACTGCGTGAAGTACCTCGTATCAAGACACTATTACATTGAATTTTAAAGAATTCATTATGTAATAACTTGTACGCGAAAGCATATTTCGCTAATCTTTTTAAATGCAAAATGTTACCTGGATATTAAAGTCTTATTAAACCAACAATAAATGCCACATATATTTAATTAAAAACTTGCAGTGTGTGTAATCTCATGGATGCCAAGCTAAACTAAATTCTCACTTCGGTCTCAGTTCCCGAGTTATGAAAGCATCGTCAGCTCAGGGTGTTGAATTAATTATATTGTTAAGAGAATATTAATATTCCGGCAACTGGGTCAAACTATAATCATACACTGACCGACCTCTTACGACTTAGGATAATTAAACTTACATTACAATTTATCTAAGACTTGGCAATCAATATTCGCCGAATGCAGTTTGATTCATTATTAATGAAAATAAATGCACTTCTGGAATTACTTTGAATATTATCCTGAGAGAATATTTCAATTTACTTAAGATATGAATTTTCAAGCGACTTGTAATTCCAAAACATTTTTTCTCGCTGATAGTTGGTTGTAGGAAGCTGATATGAAATTGGCACAGCCAATGATAATATATTTTTGAACGGAATTTATAAGAATTACTTAGAGACTGTCCTTCCACTTTCCACATGATCAACTTTATTTTGAATAACAGAGATAGGAAAATTCCAAGCATGGATCTTTTTATGCGCTGTGATCGGAGCTTCTGTTTCAAGATACGCTAGAAGTTTTCTATCAGAAAGAGATCAAGATTATTGGATGTCCACTTTATAAATATAATTTTGCTTTCCAGCTTCAAATCTTCCACGAATTTAGCCGTATGATGAGCGACATCATCTTTTCCTACTATTTGAAAGCATCTATTCAATTTGTGGTTTTCAATTGTTTTTTTGCACAATTGGGCATTTACTGGCCCTCTATTCGAGGTGGTATGTTGATTTTACCATGCAAGCTGTGGATTCTCACAATAAAACATTATTTTATTTATCTTTATTTGTAATTGAATATTCACAATAAAATGTCAAACTTGACAGCTAACAGCGAATAAACAATCACTATTTTGGGATCTTCCAATCGTGCAAAAAAAATTATAAGCAACACGATTAATAAGTACAGAATCGATTTCGCATAATATTTGGAGGCCGAGCCTTTGCGTGGTTTCCAAATATTATTCTTAAACGGTAAACTGTACCTACTGACCTTAATACTCAAATAACAATTGGAGGATGTTAAAGTATCTATAAATGTTCATGATGTCGTTGTCACCCTTCAGGCACCAAATTATCCAAACGATGAAGAATTAGATTTGGTTTTTAGAGAACAGTATTGTAATATTGAGAATATCTAAAAGTTAAGCCCTTGAAGTTATGTGTGAAAATAGGAATTTATCATGTTTGACCGCTCTCTAAAACATTCTTACACTACATGTCATAGAAAATATTTTTTCTACAGTCACTATAGAATGATACCTATTCCACACACTGTTTATTACTGTCATCATTTTGATTCTCCTTGATTTTCTTTTCATTCCTCTTCAAAATGAAGTCAATATGAGTAATTATATCAACATTTGATGAATTGGAATAAGATCAATAAAGTAAATTCTTTCTCAGAAAACGGTTTATTTTGGTTATGTATATTCACGCGAATACCTTTGACTGTAGAAAAAATAACATCCGTCACTCGTGCGAATCGATGATACCATGCTCATGAGAATTCTGCCACTCGACTTCGCCTCGTGGCTGAATTATGCACATTCGCATGGAATGATCTTCATTCCGCACTTGTATCGCAATATACTATTATCGGATTACATCTTTTACGAATTTTTATTTGATCATAATAATCATTTGTAAAATTTAATTGTACTTATCCCCGGCTAGCAACTGTTTTTGATGTTATATGAAAAAATGATTCTTGCTTGGTATCGACCAGTAATAAATTATTATCGATTTTAGTGATTTTTTTTCAACTGTCCCTCTCCGAGCCAATTCAAATCTCTAAATTATACAATCCTATAATATTATATGAGCAATATTTGTATATATAAATTATGTAGAGACATCGCCCTTATTGCACTATAGTGTGAATCATTAAATCATTTATTTCTCATAAATTTAGCAGAATATAGTTTAGGTTAATCACGTACAAGAAAATGATCTCTGTATATATAGCATAGCTTTCTAAGTTAACCATTCATATTGTCATTCAAGTTCCGTGTAGTGCACAGCACAAATCTTCAAGTGTTAGAATAAAATTTGAAAAAACTATTTTTTAAGTTTGAAAATATATTTTATATATATATTTGTAATCGCGTTCTCAAAAACGGTTCGAACGATTCCGATGAAATTTTCAATATAGGGACTTACGCGAAGAAATCGATCTAGCTAAATGCCTTGTCTGGGAAAATTGGTTTTCTTCGTGTTTTCACGCATAAAGCTACAAACTCTACTTGCCCGCGTAATTTCGCCACACAGATCAGTTTCTCAATAGCTTGGTAGCTAGAGCGTAGATCTACCATTACCATGCCAAAGTATACGAGTTTAAATTCTGTAATATCAGATTTTTAGCGCACCCAAGCTCAGGGGGCCTCTCGGACTCTGACTTACAAACTATAAAGTGAACTAGTGAAAATTTCTTCCACATTCGGAATATAAATAAACCAGATTATAGGAACTCGACATTAATAATGGCAACTTATTTGAAAAAATACGGGGGAATTACCAACAAGTCTCGAACAGACAGTTTTAATTTGTTCGTTAAAATAAGTTACAATTTGTATTTGGTTTTTAATTTTATTATGGAGTCGACTGTATTATAACGAATCTGGAGTACGACGAATCTAGATTACGACAAATCTGGAGTACGTCGAATTCGGAGCACCACAAATACGGAACAAACGATTTCAAATAGTTTAGCTGGGGCTCTAGTTTATTTTCTGCCCCAGGGCCTTTGATTACCTAGCTACGCCACTGTGTAGATTTGTCCAACCTGCTTTATTTTAAGCTCAGTCATTGTGGGAGATAGTAATTTGCGAAATCTCTAAACTAACAAACATTCATGAACTGTCAAAAATGCGTTTTGATCATTGAGATGATTCTTTCATTTTTTTTTACAATGCAGAGGCTTAAGGAGCGAAAAATTGATTATCTCTGGGAAATTAATTTTCTCCGTGTTTTCTCGTATAAACAAACAAACTTGACATTTAGAACGCAGATCTGCCACACCAAAATGCGCAAGTTCAAATTCTGCAATGGGAGTCGGATTTTTTTACTTTTTATATTCCACCCCACACGACTCCACAGTTGGGAAAAAATAAATTATTACAGACTAATATAATGTTTTGTTTGCGGTGCTCTTTCCAGCCGTGAAGTCAAAGCTGCTTTGCTTAAAAAATGGATTCCCACAAAAAATAATTGTTCTATCAATATACAATAAAACAAAAAATAAAAATAAAAGATGAAAAATGTGAACACTCAAAAACAGGTCAATGATTTTGGTATCCAACAACTCATTGATTATAAATATATATTTTTTTGACATTCACCCAAGGCTTGAGTAAAACCACGTGAAAGCCTCGAACAGAGGAATATGTCCTACTTGGTACAGCTTCGCACACATCCCAAATCACAAAATACACGACATCTCAACAAGACAGCGTAGCGCTACTCTTTGCTATTGGTTTGGCTCATAACTGCAGTGTCAAATAGTCTTCTCAGTGTACTTTATAATCCAAAATAAACACAGAACTACATCAACTAAAACATAGTCATTATATATGTGTGTTATTGATTACAGAAAGCCAAACATTTGATAATTCGAAGCCATCGGAATGGTTAAACTTATTTGGATGCTTAAGTATCTCAATTGCTGTAAAGGACGTGAAGTCTACGTTGAACAGACGGGCCGAACTGTAAACACTTGCATTGCTGAACATAGGAGATGCATAAGATTGAACTATCCAAATAAATCTTCTGTAGCTGATCATGCCATCGAGTTTTTGCATGACATCAAGTTTGAAGAAACAAGAATAGTCGCAAGATGCTCATCGATTCGTGGTAGATTGGTCAGAGAAGCAGTTGAGATACTTAAACATCCAAATAACTTGAACCATACCGATGGTTTTGAATTTTCAAATGTTTGGCATAACACACATATATAATGACTATATTTTGGTTGGTGTAGTTCTGTGTATATCTTGGACTATAAAGTACATTGAATATTATTTGATACTGCAGTTGTGAGCCAAACCAATAGCAAAGAGTAGTGCTACGCTGTCTTGTTGAGATGTCGTGTATTTTGTGATTTGGGATGTGTGCGGAGTTGTACCAAGTAGGACATATTCCTCTGTTTGAGGTTTTTCACGTGGTTTTCCTCAAGCCTTGGGTGAATGCTAGAGGATTTTATTTTTTTGTTTAGGTGTGATATCCACGTTATCACAACTACTATTCCGTATATTTCTAGTATCTAGTTACTTGCCTTGTTTTATTTTGTATCATTGTTTTCTGAAGAAGATCCTTGGTCAAAAGATCGAAACGTCAAAGTTTCAAATAAATATACAGAATTTAAAATCAAAAGTCGTTTTTAAAAACATTTATTAAAAAACAAATTCTGTAAATAAGCATCCATATTCTTTGATTATTAGAAGAAAGTTTCTGCAAGTCTTCGTTAATCGCACGTTACGCTTATGAAGAAATGAATAATATCAGGTTAAATGTTAAATATCAACGTACTTTCTGAGAGCTTCACGAAATATCGAACATCATCACGTTATAATGAATTTGAAAACTTTTGAAAAACTTGAACTGGTCGTAGTGCTTGTGCATTGTCGTAAAATTACCATCCCTGCTGAAGATTTCGTTTTTTTCGAAATTAGTAATGCCTACTCTGTGCTCTCTTTGAACTTCACCCGTAACATATCACTCATTTTATACAATGTAATGTCTCACTTGTTTTTGTGATTTTGGTTGTAATCGTAATACGACAAGAATCAATTTGTACATGTTATAGAATGTAGGTCCATTCACAATGAGGTCGTACTACTGATGCCGCTGTCAAAGCTGCCTTCACTGATCTGTATATCATCATTAATTTCTGCCATTTGTAATGAAATATCATCTGTTAGTTTTGTTGTGTGACATATTTGTCAACAAAATAACATAAATTTTCACTATAAAACTTCTTTCTATGCTCTTTGGTAGTGACATCGATAATATGACCTCATTGTGTACAGATCTTGATACACAACGTCGGAAAAGTTAATAAGAGCTTTAAACCTTTAAAACTTTTTTCCTTAACAAGGCTTTTCATAATTGAAATTGAAAAAAAAACCCAAACTGCGTAAAGTAGAACGCAGTGACGCGTTTCAAACACTCTACTGATACAAAAAGTCTGGTTAGCAATGAGGTACGAAGCAGTGAACCATTGAAATTCAACGTTAATTATCTTACTCCGCTGTTTCACGTATGATAAAACATGAAGCGCGATGGTGGATTTTGAATTCATCAAGATAATATCGATGTGTACGATTTGAGCTTAAATTGAAACATTCGAATTTTTTTATATCAGATAAGGGTTGATTATATGTTCGCATTCATAATTTGTATACCAGATTGTTGTTAGCTTGCACCTTTTTTGACTAAAATCTACAACTGATATAGAGAATTTGAACGAAAAGCACAAAAAAAATATATATTGCTGCTATTAAAAGGAAAGTTTTTAGCTTGGGAAAAATTATAAAAATAATGGAACACTCGCCCTACACATCTAATTTGTGAAAATATAACTTTCGGCTTACTCCTCTATGTACGATCAATTCTGCATACAATTGGTAGCTTCCAAGTATATGTTCTGCTTGAAGGAAATACCGTAGTTGAATTTTCAATTTGCATAAAAAGATGTCCCATTCCAAGATTTTACACACGAAAGATGAAGCCAAAGTTCAACATTCCATTCTCTTAACTTTCTTCATCTTCATATATTTTTTGCCTTATCCAACAAGGATAACCAGCTATTTGTTTTATGAGTTTGACGAAGATAATGCGAGCTTTTGCCGAGTGCTCAGTCAATAAAATTATAATCAAGTTACGTGACACGGCGGCCGGATGCCGGATTCAGAAATGAAAATTAAATTTCGCGTCAAATTTTCAGGTAAAATAACGTTGATGGTAATTAATTTTGCTCCAGTGTAAAGTGAAGTCTGCTAGCTGATTATATTACTAAGAAAAATTCTATTATTGTCGAGAGCAAAAGTCTGGTGAAGTAAATTATTGGATTTGTTATAGAGTTACCATAATACATACAGCAATTTTTCCACTCGTTTTGTAAGAAATAATCGTGGCTAAGAGGATAGGTTGATTTTGGAATAGCTCTTTCAATATTAGAGATGAAGGGAAAGGGATAATCAGAACGTTTGTACATAACTGAAAGAGACATCACTTCCTCAATTTTTTAGAACAATGATTCTGAAGCCTAGAAAGAAAGCTCTAAATGAATCATTCGTATTTTTTCAACAGTCGTTTTTTCTGAAATTATTTATAGATTCCTTTATTCTTATATTGTTATTGAAAATAATATCTGTTCCGGGAATAATTGCATAGCTCGCATAGTACTACTGTTGATTAATGTACCAGCCCCTCTTCGAGTTTTGACAAAAGGAGTAATTGTAGTCTAATTTTACTTATGAATAATGACATGCATCTTCATCTCTTGGTCTGTTCGTAGATGCATTGCTAACTCATAAGGTGCTAACTCCCTCAAATAACTAAATCATGCTGGTTAGGAGCTGCTACCTGCGGCTATTATTAACGAGTGCGGACTCTTCCCAATTGACTGCCTTTGACCTTCCTAAGGATTTCTTGGAAGTTCAACAGGATTATATTTCAAGAAAGGAAAATGAACTAAACTTATCATACATAAATTATAAAGTATTCATATATTTTTTTTTGATTTCCTATAAATGCAAAAATCATACTTGTATTGTGCTAATTGTAATAATAAAAGTCGGGTGATATCTATAATTATGAATTCTGTTTATCGAAACACTATTCAACTGAAATGATTTTCGAAAACATAATAATGCATCAAGTGAATTATTTTCGTGTTCCAGCTTCACCACCATTTAATTACGTAATAGTGAACTTTCATTACCTGAATCTTTTTTTGAACTCATGTTTGATGCATCTTGCACTGATCCATTTGATTGTTTATTTATTATGTAAGTTTGAATAGCAGCTTGTATTCCGAGCTACCTTGCTGTGTGCATAATGCTCTCTTGTTACATAAATTATAATTATAGTTTTTAATGGAACACTGAGTCCGTCTGAATTATAAACACGTATATTTTATATATTACATTATGTGCTACAACTTCACATGAGCAATGATAATGAAAGTTTAAAGCTCATGTCTTTTGGAGGTACTTTCCATTTGAATGATCCAACATTCAAGAAAACTGAGAAATTATATCTGAGCTCACTGAGATGATTTTTTTTATAGATAATAATTGTGTTAGAACAGAACTTCAATGAACTATTTTCATACGCTGTGTCACCTCAATCCCCTTTTATTTATGAGTATTTTACAATTTATGTTTGATAAATTTAGAGAATTTAGCTGAATACCAAATTTTATACACTGTTGAACCTCAAGGAAAGGAAAGATTTGATAATAATAAGTCCACACTGATTAATAAGAATCGCAACTGCTGTTCGCAGCTAACACGATTTGAACCTTTGGCGGAGTTAGCACGCTATGAGTTAGGAATACATCCTTTTCGTATGACAACGTGGTACAGGTCGCAAATCTTAACCGATTTTGACATTATCTTAAATATCGATTGGTAGATTGTTAGAATGGCACGGTATTTATTTTTCAAATGATTTATTGGATAATTCAATTTTAATAAGTAATTGACCCTTACAGACGCAGAGTGTGCACCTTTAATTTTACCAGTGGCTATCAATTATTATTCTCAAATAAATTCGGATCTGAGTGCATTCAGCTGTTTCTTACTTGTCAGAGTTTTCGCTTGCCACGTCACTGATCTATACAATTATCAACTATTTCCAGTGTAAATATATGTCTTTATATACATGCGCATACAGCGTCCAATATAGGAAGAGCTCCTAAATTTTTGCGGAAGCGCTTTTTATTCCAAATTTCGATTAAAGAATTTTCAGTTTTTGATTTATCTCGTTTGTTCGACTTTTGGGTTGCTAGATTACAGTATTCAAAAATAGTACGTGAAAAACACGTACAAAAGTAATGCTTCCATTACTAGTTGTATAAATGACGTTGATGCTGTACTGTATTGTATAACACTTGTCCGATCACATAAAAGGCGCAGTATGAATGATAAAATCTAAAAAATTGTTACATGAATATTTGCTGCCCATTTGTTCTTTTTTTGTATCAACACTGAATATGCTATGGTTATTGTTCTATGCACAGCGGTGTTTATTTTATCATCGAACAGCGTTCTAGTGTAGTATTCTGGCGATAGAAGTCATTTTTTCAAACTATTGATTACGTCCTAAATTTGCCTGAAAAATTATATGCATTTCTATCCTTTGGTCTGCTTGTATGAGGATATGAATTGCAGTTCTTGACCAATTTCCATGACTTTATTTTTATTGTTAAAACATTCAGAGAGCCCCATTGAGTTTCCTCATTATTTATTGAAAAGCCAAATTTTCCTGTATTATTTTCACAACAGCTCAATTTTTTTGAGATTGACGATTATATAGTTTATTCAAGTTAGGAATAGTCCAAGGGCTCTCATATGACTACAATTTATGCCTTCTGATTGGCCAGAATGCGAACCAATTTCAAAGTAGTACAAAAATCGCATTTGCCTGTTTGTCAGTCGTTCACCAATTATCATAAATAGATTTGTGCAGTTCGAAGACTTGATTTTTATCTTTTCAGGTAATATGTGAATATGTTTGTTGCTATTATTTCTTGAAGTCATATCTAAAAAACTTGTTTTGAATCCTGTGTTTAATATGAGTGAATCGTGTTGGCTTTCCAGCAAATCAGAAGCATATCGTACTCCCTGGGACCGTTCTCAACTCTCAACTGTAATGAACTATAGATAAGATTACGTTTTGCTATCACTTAGCCTGGCGCAGTTGATGAAGACTCGGACTTCCATATAATTGCAGGACGAGTTTTTTTCGGGTATACAATTCTCGTACATTGGAAAAAAAACTATTTTCAATTTTTCCAAATATTTATCATGATTTTAACTGGCCTTCAGAAAATTTCATGCAGCTCCGTTTTTGATTAATTGACTTTTATATTTGATAATTGCATGATTATTTATTATTAATATCTATGTGAACTTATTGCTTTGACTAGGTACATAAATACAAGACGCGATGTGAGCATTTTTGATTACATCAATAAATTACGACTTCAGTATATAAAACCACGACTTCTTCACAAAATGAGGTTGGCATGAACCTAATTTAGTATTCAACCATCAATTATTTTTCTCCAGAGAATCCTATTCGAATGCGTTCCTCTTTCTTCATTCATATTTGAATAGTTTTCTGTATGTACATACATAAATATAGATTATTATTATTATTATCATGTATATAGCTGTGTGAGAACGAAAGTCTGAATTGAGCTTGATTTTTTCACATTTGTAGACATCGCAATATAATAGTACAGATAATCTCATGCCACGCTTCAAAATGTCATCTGCAGATATCTGTTTTCAACAAGACTGTTATTTCGAAAGAGGGAGAAGAATCATTGCTATATATTTTCTCCATGTTTCAATAAGAGAGTATCAAGAATAAAATGCACATTGAAAAGTACCAATATACAAGTAGATATTTAAATATCAATAATCAAATTCTCGAAACAGAATTAGTGAAATATCAATTCGGTATCTATCTGCCAAAGTAATTTCAAATCAATTCTAAAAACAAATCTTACTTGATTGTTATACGATACCATTTAGATTAACCCTACGTTAGGCGTGTTGATTTCAGTAACGGCTTTGAGCGCGTGGGCTACAGATTAATTATGTTTTTTATTTTATTAGAAAATTTTATACAAATCTAAGCAAATGCTTCAAATATAGAATTTTTGATTTCTCAGCGAGTAAGAAGAGCAAAAATTTCTCAAAAAAATATACTCTTATCTTTTTTTCTTTTATGCAGGTAACCATTTCATCAATATTATTTTCCCAAATCATCAACATTCACATTTAAGTTATTTTATGTTATGTGCTAAACATATCTTCTATTTTTATATGAATCTGCGATATTTCGCGTACTTGGAGGTACTTGGCAACAGTACTGTCACTTTGAACAATTGTTGTGATATTACAATTTTTAAATTGTTTTTTGAACTCAAATAATTGTAAATTGTGAGCTTTAACTGTTATTAGTTCAAACTTTTTTGAATCCATACTACACCTTGAACGTTTTAATGTGGAACAAATACGATCGGATTGACAGATAAGATAATATTAAAAAATTAACTTTTCTTGCATTTCTGTTGATGTTTGAAATTGAATAATACCAAACATATCTTCTATTTGACTGACGACCTACCACTTTTTGATGGGCACCTAAGGCGCCTTGCATACCACTAGTAATATAATTTGGCAGCTACTTGAAGCTGCGCGTGCCCAGAAGCATTTATGTGTAAGTTACAGCGAGACAAAGGGGTCTGGGCTACGAGTGTAGCCCACGTGCCTAACGTAGGGTTAACTTTAGAATCATATTGTCAAACGAAACGAATTGACTCCCAATTGAGATTTTAGTCCAAAAACAAGATTATTCAAGCTGTATATTTACAGTTGAAAGAACGGTATATGTTGTCAGATTGCTTTGAGCGACGCATTTGTTAGAGATATTTGTGGAAGTATCAACAGTAAATCTTTTTTTGTGAAGCCCTCGCGTTGTTTTTTCCAAAAATATACCTACATTCAGGTATTGATATTTGTCGGTAATTATTACTACCAATCACATTTACCGAGTCAACCATAATATAGATATATGCTAGGACTAAACAAGGAATCAGTTATAAAATTTTCTTACATTTCCACCAAATGACATGTAATTCCTGTTGGATAGAATTAATTTGTTTGAGACCGAAGCACAACTAGTGGTGTTTCGCGAAACACCACTTAAGCACGTTATTACAGTCTGTGGTTCATCTTAAGCGCAGCTTAGTTACTTTGGTAACAAAAGCTTAAAGAAAAAACATTTCCAAGATAACAAAGCTCCACTTGAGATAAACCAAAGACTTTAATACTGGGATTTAGTAACGTGATAATACCCAATGTTATTCAACCATCTAATGCATATATTTTTTGAGGAATATAATTATTTGTAATATGATCGATATATGATTTGAATTCATCCAATACTCTTTGATATTATCTACTAGAATGAATAGTTTAATTTCTGTGCAAGAGTGCTTCATTTGTGATTGTCTTGAAAATAAATTTTCAATGTAATTAGATAGGTTTTAATTCGAAGTGCTAGAATCTGTTATTGCAATGGTATGATTTAACTGTCCAATAAGTGAATAAGTATTTATCGAGTAATTTTCAATGATCTTTTATTCGAGTTAAAATTATTATATCTTCATTCATCTTTATTCGTTGTTACAAAATTTAACCAAAACATACCTAAATTGAAATAACATTAGATCTCTCTTGTTCCGACCCCAATCACCAATACTCGTTAAGCGGCTGAATTCCCTAATATATTGAGCTCGTCCGTTTAATTTCCTGTTACCTTAGTGAAATAACGACATACCTGAACAAATACACCGACAACAAATTCCGGCGCATATCTTTGTAGTGGCTCTTGAGTATCCAGCAACAGCCCTGTGTTCTTAGTATTATCTCCTTTTCAAATAGGTCAAGGGAAAGGGTTTTTTTGATGGCTAGGATAACCACTACTGACATTCCTGTGTCCTGCCTTCATCTTGTTCAATGCTACTAGAAACTTGACCATGCTGCGGTAGCTGAACGATGCAGACAGCCGACAGAGGAAGGATATTGAAGTACACAAAATGACACATGATACTATTTTTTGTGTTCTTGTTTGTCATTTTGATTACTATTATAATTAATTTGAATATGTATTAGTTGTAAAATTCTAGTTGTTTTAGCATTAGCTAGTGATTGGGAGACAGACCGACTGAAGTTCTTTGTGAGCTGCGAGTTTAAAATGTCAAATAGTATTATAGAGGATAAATAATTCAAAGCATAATTCAATATAACACTTGTATTGAATTCCAATAAAACATTACAATTGAACAATATCCGTCTATAATTGATGTTCAGCGGCCGCCAGCTTCAGAGTGTGGATCTCATGAATTCTGGAAATAGAATACAACATAAGCAAACTACTGGCTTAGTGAGGAATCACATCCACACACACGTTATACAATCATAATCATCAACATCAAATCACACTCTCTGGTATACACATGAAAAGGGAACGCACAAAGTGCGAAAATACATAAACAGTATCATCAGGGAGCGCCGAACAGTCGACCTGCTCGACCCTACTGGGAGCGCCGAACTGTCGACCTGCTCAACCTCTGCCGGGAGTGCCAACACTAGGTCTAGCTTGACCTGCTCAATCCCGAGTCCTCAAGACGACGTCAGCCCCACTGACTCGTCCATCTGGGAGTCGAGAGTAACTCAGTCACGTCTGCCCTGAATTACCCTAGCTGCGATCACCTCACCGGCTTTACAAAGGTCTTATGAGGCGTTCGAAAAGCCAAGGTAAAACTGTCTGCCCCTACCGTATAGTGACCCAGCGAACACTTGCACAAGGCTAGTAATTGTGCACACAGACATATGTCACCCTCTTGGCTTGCGCTCTCCACTCAGAGCTACGACCTCATAACAACAGCACAATGAATATCACAGAAATATAATCATAATAACTTAGGCTTTACGTATACACAAATAAAGGCATACAACTATTCCATCAATGCTCACTCTCACAACGCTCTCTCAACCAACATACTGCTTACTCATTCAACTCATACACCTAGCAACTCAAGTCACACCTCAACGCACGGATTCAACTCACCCTTGACTTTTCTGAAATATATCAAAACACTATAGAACTTATCTCGCGTAAGTAATAACACAAAATGAGGTAACAAATGATTATCGAGCTGTTAAAATAACTTCGTGATTTGACTCTTGTAGACGAGATTCAAAATATTTTCCAGATGTTTAAGATATTGATAATTGGAACTGATGGACTCTTTTACTGGAATTAGAAAATATTTTCGTGTCCACTGATAGTAATTTAGGTAATCGAAACTTGTTGACTATTAGAACTAGAAGCATTCGTGCATTTCTCCAAATTTGCATTTTTTGCGTCCAACGCTATTAGTTCTGGATAGAAGTCAATATTGATTTTTTGTTTTCTTTTTTTTTTTTAAATTTCGAACAAATAATGGAAAAATAGTAACATCTGAATCCCTTGTAAATGAAAGATTGAACCAATCAGAACTTTTTCTTCAGTTTCTGGAATTAGTTTTCCAAAAGAATTTTAATGGAACCAATTGATTGTGTGGAATATACAAGAGTTGAAGAGTTACATTAGATGTCAGTAACCACTAGCTTGTTTTATATATCATGTAAGATTTGCTTTCGAATAGATACAGATGTACGTACGTACGACATGCAGAAATATTAAAAGATTCATGTGTACTCAGCGTTTATGACAGCATGTCAGAAGAACACATATCAGGTGTCAAATCAAGCGAAGAGAACTGCAGCACTCTAGCATTACAGTACAAAATTATATGAAAATATGAAAATGCGTCTACAATATAAATCTAGTTCTTGGTAGAGCTTATTACATTCTCTACGTGGCAAATTTCATAGAATAAATATAATTCAAACGAATTATTCCACACAGAAGCAAATAAATTATGTTGATGGTACAGGTGTCGAGGCAGGAGTCTGAAAGCATAATATAAATTTTTATTTTTCAATGTTTTATTTAGTCCAGCTGCCTCCATTAGCTCTAAGACTGTGGCACATACATAAGGGGATAATATATTATCTTCTCCGCACAGACGTGGATCTTTCTTAAATCCCTCGACTTCAGTACGAAACTGCTTTGAAAGTAATTAATCTACCTTTAATCCATTACAAGTGAAAATTTAACTGCATTCATCCCATTCAACTATAATTAATAGTGTGTATATCTCAGTATCTCTCGCATAAAGGTGTCCTTAATTCATTTGCGAGAGATAACGCCTTGATTTAAAATAATGAATAGTTCTACTTGTGCTAAATTATCTTTCTCGACGAAGATCTAGTTTCCTATTGGAGTCTTATTGTTCTCCTCAACAAAGCAGAAGTATAAGTTTCCAAGAACTTAGTTATTCTATTTAGTGTTGCCACGAGACGAGACGAGACGAGACTTCAGTGAGTCTCATCTCGGTCTCGTGGTGGTCTCGCCTAGCTCAGTCTCGTCTCGGTCTCGCCTTGGTCTCGAGTAGGTCAGTCTCGTCTCGGTCTCGAGTCTCGACGAGAGTCTCGCCATGATTTCTCAAAATTACATATTCTTACATGTGAAAATCAATTCGTTCTACCTGATTATTATTTGCTATGAATTCTACCAAAAATATATATTTGTGTGTTTGGTGCGCAAAGTCGCTTTGGGGTTTGATTCTAATTTGTGAAGATTGTCGTTTGACGTCATTTTATAGACTTTCGAAACATGTACCACCTATCGGACGATTAGAGAAATGATTCAATGTCATCGTCGTTGAAGATAGTCTTTCAGAAGTAAGTGACAGGGTCAAGTCAGTTTCATTATTTCAATGTCAGATTTGACATTCGTATGTCATAAAATAGTAACAATAGAATAAAATTATACTATTATATTTAATAATAGATCAGAATGATTGAACTTGAATTGAATCTGATTTCACCAACATACAATATTCAAGTTTCTATAAATGTAACTATGACATTATAATATTGACATAGAGACTGCGATCTATCTACAAGCTGTCTCTATGAATTAGAATATGACCTCTGAAGCCACGAGGGTTCTAGATAATTAAGAGGTAATAGTGTTATGCAACGAATGTTCAAACTTAAACATTATGACGAGGTTAAGGCTAGATATTTCAAGTCAAGAATCGTTGAGTTGCAAAAAATATCTTCCGCATTTAATAATACTAGTTCGCACATCTGTTTGATGCCACACGATATTTCTCACACGATTCTCAAGATAAATTCATATAAACTAAATTCAGGTTTCGAAAGCGTTCATATGAATTGATGGAAGATCTAAGATGCCTACATGCTCGGTTTACGCATTTTTTCCGATTTGTAAATCACCAAATACAGAAGTGGATGAAGAAAAACCAAATTTTTGAATGAGGCTATGTTATTGACTGTGAAAAACGAGCTATATGGTTCAAATTACTGAAATTTATGAAAGAATAGTATTGATTTTCTCTTCCTATAGTCTAGTCCAGATTAATCTGATATAATTTTGAATGAAATTGTATGAGATACAGGATTCGATCTATGTAACGAATTCCCTGTGAAAATCAGTTATACCTAGTATGATAATATTTTCTTCCATTATGTCGATAATTTTTTGTGAAATTGAATGTGTTGTGCTAGTATTGGGGTTCGTCATGGTGCACAATCTTATTATATAAAATCTGCTGCGGCTACACACCCAATCAAAAATTTCATGGCCGGTTTCATCGCTGTCATTGTAAAAGTGACAGCTATCATTTTCAAAGTGACGGCTGCAATTGTTAATATGACGGAGAGCGATTCTATTAAAGTCAGTCCCTACATAAAACAAGTATTTTTGAAAATAAGTTATTTTCTAAATTTTCGGAGCCTTTGATTCATTGGAACATACAGTTTTGACATTTGATCACCAGAAGTATAATATCATAACATGGATTCCACAAAATATTTTTTTCAAATTCCGTCTAAGCCTATCTCCCTGAGAGCTTAAGATTGATACTAAACTAGACATCATTTAAATAACTTGTCAAAAAAACGATTGTCAATCGTTTAAATATCCTATTTCACACATCTACTAGAATTATTTTTGCAGGAGCTTTAAGTAATTTGATACCAAACATGATGGAACCAAATGACTTACTTTAACAAAACAATCGACGAAAAAATATTGTTGTATAGGCTAAATATTCTGAAAGAGCGGTAGAAGAAATATTTTACTCAATCGGAAACTTATCCGTCAGTAACCATCTTAATTCTACTATTATTACTCCAGTTTGGTGGTATTCACCTACTTGTTCCATAAAATTGCTTTCAGAAGAGGTAAAAGTAAATTTTAAGTAATTATGATGAAAGTCTCGTCGAGAGTCTCGCGAGACTCTCGCCGAGACTCGACTCTGGTCTCGTCTCGGTCTCGACTCTTGGCTCGAGACTCATTCTATGGTCTCGTCTCGACTTTTTGAGGCGAGACGAGACGAGACCGAGACTGGTCTCGAGTCTCGTGGCAACACTAATTCTATTATCGGATTACATTCTTTTTGTTTGATTGATCTCTAAAATATTAGTCTCCTGTTATTCATCAACTTCGAATGTCTTAGTTATTAGTTGACAGAAACCTAGTACACTTACCTAATAGTTGCTGCAATGTTGGTAACTAAGTTATAGTTCAAATAACCAAAGTTGTCTGCTACAACAAGACATTATGAAGTAATGCATTAGCTAGCGCTATTAGATCATTTCATATTCAACAAGTTGGATTTTACAGTTAATTGAGCTTGTTCTTCTTATTGGGAGTGTTTGAAAAAGGTTTGAGTTTTCAACATTATCAGATGTTCAAAAGATAGAGAAAAGGTCCAAACTGGGAGCTGAGAAATATAAAAAATCACAGCGCGAATGGAATGACAGATTTTGCTTGCGAATGTGAAATATTATTATGTGAACTGGAAAAGAATGCTGCAACTCATACGAGTGAGAAATGGACATTCCATTCGAGCTGTACTACATGTTAACGCCCTTTGGAGTTATATTTCTATTTACTTATTTATTTATTATGAATTGAAGTATGTCGGAATCAGTAGTCTGTGTTACACGTGCAAGATCAATATTATACATTTGGTCTTGATGATGATTGACTTTTTAACAGTATAAGACATTTACTGTAATTGAATAAGAGTACAGATGTTGTAGATTAATTATAGAATATTGTGAATATCATTCTGAAGTTTGATACAATCGTGAACCGAATTGACAACAGTGAAAAGCTTCAGATCATCAGCAAAAAGTAGATCTTTAGAGTGCTCGACTACATTAACAATGTGGTTTATAAATAATAGAAATTGTAACGGGCCCAGATCTGATCCTTGGGGTACTTCCGAGGTGGCAGCATATTGCCTAGAAGTGAAGTTATTGTAATGCACAAAGAACTTACGGTCTCTTAGGAGAGAAGTAATATACTGTACGAGACTGTCAGAAAAATTGAAGTTACGGGGAAGCTTGTTTAGTAACACAGAAAGATTATTTTGTCAAACATTTTGGCAAAGTCAGTGTGCACAACGTCAACTTCAGTGTTATCATGCAACGAGCTTATCACAAATTCAATAAAGCTCATAAGATTACTGGCAGATCTGCCGGTCATAAACCTATCCTAGTGAGTAGATATTTCGTTATGAACTGAGGAATAGATATATCTGAAGATAACATTTTCGAATATTTTTGCTAAATTTGATAATATTGCAATTGGACGGTAATTAGTGATGTTAGAAATATCACCGGATTCATGGATGGGGCATATATTAGTTAAATTGAGTTTTGTAGGGAGAGTATTTTTTGATAGTGACAAGTTGAATAGAAGGAATAATGGCTCAACTAATATATCAGCACATCAAAATATAGGATGGTAAATTATCAGGTCCTGGATTTCTTGTCGATTTTAGATTTTTAATAGTATTCAGGATATTAAATTTTGTATATAAAATGGAAGATTTACATTTGTATTTCTACATGCGTACACACAAGCATATAAATGATATTTTCTATTCAAAATAGGGTTGGTATGAGCTCTGCTTATTTTTTGTTGGATACCAGTAAGCAAGCACACCTCTTTTGCGTCATCCACATACTCCATTTTAATCAGCATCTTTTTTTGACACAGCAAACCAACATTCAGGTGTCTGAGCATTTCATATTGCCAGAATACAGAAAATCAACACAATTTGAATGAGAAATTATCTCTGCGTTACATCACCTTTTCGACTTTTTACTACTTTGATTCGTTTTAACCTAGTGTCCACTGATGATCATCTGAAGTGAAATTGCTCCTAATTTTCGAAAGATGAGCATATAACTCTAGATAGTTTCTTGTAGGTTGTGATCGAAGCTTTTCATTCATGATACGCAAGAAGATTTAAAAGTTAACCATGACATATTGTTCTCCAACATTCAATCTTCTTGATTCCAGCCGTATGACAAGCGGCATCATCTTATGGAAAAATACATTTGATATTATACGAACTCATCTGTTCCCTTTATAGTTTCAAATCCTATTGAAGGACGTTAATATATTTATTAGCATTCATTATTTCACCCACAAAATGTAATATTTCGCTCCACATTAACACGAAGGCCAGGAGCAAAGTTCTTTGGAAGGCTTTTAGTGCCATAGATTCCTTGCGATTTGGTTCCAGCTATCAACAATACAAATATCAACTCCAACTGCGACATTTCACACTATAAAGACACTAGATTTGTTGTTTGCGTTTGTGATAGCCGGAACCGAGTCGTAAGGAATGAAGAAAAAATCTATCGCACCAAGTGCCTCCGAAAGAACGTTATCAACGGTCAAATAGAAAGAGTGGCAAATTATGGTTTGTAGGCGACATCAGAGATGCTGATGAATACGTTAATTTTCTTCAAAATATTTAAAACCACAAATGGAACTCATGCGTTCAAATAATATCGAATGTATTTTTCAAAAAAATCATACAGATGGAATTGTAGAGGATTGGCAATTGGAAATAATATGCTACTCTTAAAATTGACGTTTAGTAGTCCAGATCTCTTATTGATCAAAGCCTTCTATCAAATTATGAGGAAGTTCTAGCGCTACGTGCTCATCTCCGAAAGACTAATAGCAATTTCACTCCAAATTACTGCTGAACATCAGCTGACACTATATTGAGACGTTTCAAGGCGGTAAATAGTCGAAAAGGCGATGTAACGTGGAGGTAATTTTCTGTTTGGAAGTTAATTGATTTTCAATATTCTGGCAATATTACAACTTCTTTCTTCTTGTTACCTGAAACATAGCTTATTATCCGATAACTGAGTAAATGTAAATAGAAGAACACGATAATCTTAACAACTTCCTTAAACCAAAAAACATATTTAGTTCAATAATCTATACATTTTTCAGAGTTTTATTGAATAAAAACAACTTTGATTTTAAATTCTGTATATTTATTTGTAACTTTGACGTTTCGATCCTTTGACCAAGGATCTTCTTCAGAAAACAAAATAGAACAAGGCAAGTAACTAGATACTAAAAATATAATAATAATAATAATAAAAATAATGAAAAACACTTGGTTAAATTTCAAAATTGATATATATTAATTACTTTATACGTATTTCGGTTTTTACACCATCATCAGAAGTACAATAGTTTCTACATAAAATTACAATTACCTTAAATACTAAACAATGGTACTTATTTTATGTTCGCAATTTAATTGACGTTGAAAACCGTCTATCATGTAAGGAAGTGAAGTTGAATTCAGAAAGCAATAAGCGATGCTCATAGCCTCTTTGTGGATAATATCCTTTGCAAATATGAAACAAAAATTTCTGAACATTTTCGAGTAGATCAATCTGAGTATTATAAATTGGGAACCATATTATACTAGCATAATCAAGTTTCGATCTCACGAGTGAGAAAATTAGTGTACCTAAGGTATGGATACACTGATCTCTAATATAACACTGGATTGGATTTAGGCCGCTGGAATGCGGCCCCAATTGAGCGTCGCCATCTTGGCAAAAACTGAGGTTTTGTGTCAGATCAATACCGCGTTGTGCCGCGATATTTAAAATTCAGCTGTTTGGTTTGCCGGTATTTTATTTATCAAACATGATGATCGAGTGCGTGTTTTTCGGAAAGAAACCCGATTCATCGAGAAATTTGACACTGCACAAGTAAGTACAACAAATGAACCTGAAGTAACTGTCGTTATGACTGAAATAAGTAAACATTACTTACTTTTATTGCTATGCTATGATGTGAATATTTCCAAAATTTCCATCCGATGAACAATCGTTCTAAAAATGGCTTGAACAAATGGGTTTGCCAAACTTAGAAATAGCCAAAAATATGAGGTTATGTTCTCAAAATTTTGTTGCGTCCGCGAAAAGATACATGACTCTGGAAAATGATGTTGTTCCGACTATTTCCAACGAACTATACAAAAACTATAGCGTTAACTGCAAAACCAAAAAAAAATATTCAAATAGTCACACAATTCTCAATACGATTTATTTATTGTTCAGATTTATAACAAAAATCGTAAAACTATTCAATGAATTTGATAATTCAGAGCAAAAATGTTTAAAAAATAGTGATAATACTGATACTAAAAAGTTAACAAATATTTTGAGCTATTGATGAATATTTTTAAATATTTCAACTATTATAACAATTTTCAAATACTTTTAACTATTATTGATTATTAATGTGTGCATATTGACGTATATTTCATCATCTAACTTGCATTATACTTTGAATTTCATCGAGTGTCTTCTATAAGTGTTTTTAATTTGCCGCCGAATAGTGACACAAAACCTCAGTTTTACTGTCAAGGCCGCTGTTCAACCGAGGCCGCTTTCAGATGCCAGAATACGGTCTAAACCCAATCCAGTGTTATATTAGAGATCAGTGTATGGATATTACGGCAGTCACGACAATTCCTGTACAAAAATCCATAGGTTCTAAGCGATTGAGACACAATTTCTTGAGTATGTGGTGCCATATAAAGTTTTCTGTCAAATAATATCCCAAGGTCTTTATTGGTTTCAACTGGAATGTAAGTAGCAACCATTGACATTATAAGAGCCTTTAACAGTAGTTAGTTTCCTGCTGAAGGACATTATGTTGCATTTTGAAGTGTTTAATGATTCACGGTTCATAGTACACCACTGCACAATACTATCTAGGTTATTTTGCAGATTATCGCACTCACTCATAGTCTTTATTCCAGTAAACAATTTAATATCGTCTGCAAATAGTAAACAGTTACATGAGATAGAGTTTGTTATGTCGTTAATAAATAGTAAAAGCAGCAAGGACCCTAAATTGGAACCTTGAGGCACGCCTGAGGTTGGTATTAAATGCTGAGATGTGAAATTGTTATATCTAACATAATGCTGTCTGTCAGTAAGATAGGATAGGAACAAACCTAATAAAGTTGAAGAAAAGCCATACATTTCCAATTTATATAGTAATATGTTATGATCAATTTGATCGAACGCTTTCTGGAAATCTAAATAGATAGTATCGACTTGTCCACGCTGATCTAAGATCTCAGAAATATATTGGGTGAAAGTAGCTGGTTTGTTAAAGTTGATCTCTTTTCCATGAAACCATGTTGCAAAGGAGATATAAAGGACTTGACAGAATTATAGAGCTTAGAATACAGTACAGATTCAAAAGTTTTAGCAAAATTGCATAAAATTGCGATTGGTCGATAATTTTCAACCATTGCAGGATCACCTTTTTTGAGAACAGGACAAATAGCGGCTTCTTTCCAAATAGCAGGCAGTGAAGAGCTGGAAATGCATAAATTGAAGAGATATAACAAAGGTTTAGTAAATGAGTAAGCGCAATCTCAAACGACAAAACCAGGTATGAGATCCATGCCTGAAGTAAGGGAGTCTTTGGATTTCGATAATGCTGATGATACTTCATTTTCACTAAAAGATGAAATATTAATAAATGGCATTGGTATGGATTTCACTTCATTAGGAGGACGGAAAGGCCGTGAGTTGAGATAAACTGAATTGAAGTAATCACCGAATGCGTTAACAATGTCTTCAGGACAAGACATATTAGAAGTATTATGTTTAATTAATCCAGGAATACGTGATTTACCTTTTTTACCATGGAGGGTATTGATAACGTTTGTTAGAATAAACCGAGAAGACCTTGGGCACAATGACATCTAAAACATTATACAAAGTCTTGTTGAAATGTTGTGTATTTTCTGATTTGAGATGTGTGCGAAGCTGTACTAGGTAGGACATATTCCTCTGTTTGGGGTTTTCACGTGATTTTCCTCAAGCCTTGGGTGAATAATGCCAGAGGATTTTATTCTCTTTGTTTAGGTGTGATATCCTCGTTATCACATCCAGTATTCTGTATATTTTTAGTATCTAGTTACTTGCCTTGTTTTATTTTGTATCATTATTTTCTGAAGAAGATCCTTGATTAAAGGATCGAAAGGTTAAAGTTTCAAATAAATATACAGAATTTAAAATCAAATTTGTTTTTATATTAAGTTTAGTTGGACCAGCTCTACAAGGACGAGAGATCGTATATTATTGACAAGTTATGATGACAATTTATTCTAGAAGTGTAATTAATTGGAGAACATGATACAGTAATCAATCACGTATCGTTTTGTTCGACTACCAATGGAAATTTGGTTCAAGTGGATACTCAAAACAATCGATATTCGCGTTTTTTATTCATTTTCTATAGAAACGCAATATTTATTCAACATAATCTGTTTTGAAATTCCCAAGACAATTTGAATTGCATCACTGGCTTCCATAAATCTGGGAAATAAATATTTCAGGAAAAAGCAATAAAGATTAGAAGGGGTTTGCTTTTAACCTAAAACATCTTGAAAGAACTGACCCAATATCGAATATCAAATCAAATACAATGAACAAAGATATTAAATTCAAATCTCCACGTTCTACTTTAGCAATAAATCTTTCTGTGGCCGTAGCCAACTTTATATGAATATTTTCTCAAAAGCCCAGAATCGCATTTGTGAAACCAATATGCCCTGGATGATTTTGTGTGTACAAACGCTGACATGAAAGCCTGAACTTAGATATCGAATATTCAAAAGTGCGTGACGGAGGCGTTTACTTTTCCTGCGAGATGTTATTCGTGCTGAAAACGAATCATGGAATGAAGAATAAAATTCTGAAATTTCCCTGCCTCAACTTAGTTGAAACCGTTTTCACGTGCTGCTGAAAGATACGAATTTTCATTTAATGTAACCCAGTTCTCAAACGGCTTAGAAAGTGTTTTAAATAACGAAAAATGGACATTTTCTCACAATTTTCCGATGTGAATTCCTTTGAATCATGTAAGATCAGTTTGTAATGCATGTAAGATTCACAACGTCGCTTAAACGATAAAGTTTTTTAGAATTATTAGATCACTTGAAGTGGAATATTTTTGTAACTTTTCTGTTATCATGATACGTACCATATTTGAGATTCTTTACTCTCAAATGAGTTATGTGGTGCTTGAAGATTTTATAATTAATTTCCTTGTTGTATGATTTTTTATATTTTCATGATACACATGTGTTTCATCGAAATGGATATCATAGAGTAACAACTCATTGAGATGTTTCCTTTATTTTATTTACAGTCTGGAAACATATACATTTGTTGATAGTATATATTGCTAGAACTGCTACGCGAATAGCGATAAAACTAAGACGCGGGAAAGACTCTTAACGCATGGTCGTAGAAAAAACTATTTTATTGATGCAACAAAAAATGTTTTGCAATTGCGATCAAATTTCCAGTAATTTCTTACTACGAAACATAAGTTACATTTTATTGATTGCTCTTTTGGGGCAGGTGTTACAGAAAATATTTACCTACGATCGTTGAAAAAGTGACAATTTTTCAATATGAAAAGCAGACTTTCATGGCAAACTGTGCAATAAAAGTTTTATTCCATACTTTTACTGAGAGAGCTTATCAGTATTCAAATATCTGGGGGCTAATTTAAAACTCATGTACAACACTCAAATCACTTTTGGACATTTGAATTCAATATTTCAATTCAATTACTCAGGAATATTGATCTCAACTGTAATGAAAACAGTTCAATTCATAATATCGTCTTCTTATATATCAATAGTAGCTGCCAAAGTGACATTAACAAAAAAAAATCGTATATAAATGACAGTTCTATGAAAATTAGGGCGATCGAAGATAAAATATTGTAAGACACTCGTGTAAAAAGTCTCTAATATACTCATGGAGCTTTCAAAAACACTCGTTTCGCTCGTATTTTCAACCAAGCCGTTCTTGCATTAAAAAATGACTTTTCACATTTTTATCTTAAATATCTATTATCTTACCAGTTCTTTGTCTTCTAAGATATAAGCTTCTTGTATCATCCTTCCACAAGAATAAATAATATATTAATCCTGGTTCCTTGTAGCAATAGAAAATGAACAATTCCTCTTAGATTTAGTAGGAGTATTCTGTATGACAGTGCTAAAATTATTCAGTAGGTATAAAATGAAGAAAAATTGCTGACTACATTCTGGTGAGGGTTGAAATGCTTTTCCGTTTTCGTCTGCAATCTATCGTAACGTGAACCAAGCAAACTTCTGTGGTTCTCTATATTTTCTTTTATCTAGGACCGTATTATTCTTTTTGTTAGTTCACAACTTGGACGGAGTCTGTCCGGGAGGAATCTGTCTTTGAACCTTAGCTACCTATTCAGTGTTTAAAAAGGTATTCACAGCTTAGAGGGCACCTTCGCTAGTTACCTTCACCAAATGTGTATGTCGCATTTAATAATAAATGAACACATTGAACAAAGATTCTGCATTAAATTTTGCCAAAAAGTCTTGTAAAAAATATTGCTATGATTCAAAAAATGTACCAGACACTTTAAGTGGGAGACATGCGAAGAACAACAAGCCGGAGTAGCGCATCAGAATCATAGCAACAGTAAAGCAATATATACTACGTTTTTCGATTCGAAGTGTTTCTTATCATGAAAATACGCTGAATATTATAGTGATCAAAGAGTTCTGATCCAAAGTTCTGAAGCAATTACGTAACGCGGTGAGAAGAAAACGGCCCAAGTTTTCGAAAAGTGATAATTGGATGCTATATCACAACAATGTAGCTGTCCATTTATTACAATTTGCTTGGTGATTTTTGAATAAATATAGTATTTTTCGGATGTATCAGTTGCCACACAGCTCTCCACGAATCTGAGTTATTTCCCAAATTAAACAGTACTTGAAGACCTCAGCAGCAGTTAGCAACTAAGCGGTGTGAATGAAATGAGTGCTTCCGAGAGTAGATGAATTGTCGAAGAAAGACTGAGACTTCCAAAGGAGACAGCTTTTATATCGACCAAAACTAACTCTACCTTCTGTTACTGCTTTAAGTCGGATACTTTCGGGGCAGACCTCATGTCCAAATATTCAAGATATATTCATGCATTCATAACTGACATAATATTTATAGATAGCATCATTATTCTAGTTATTCAAGATGAATAATCTTTCTAGAAAAATACAGAGCTTTTCTGAGACAAAATTTTTTCTCAGAGAAAAAGCCAGGTGTTTCTAAGCAAAATACTTTCTTGATTCTTTCTGAAGCTTAATACTGCCCTGCGAGCTCTACGCAATATATCAGTTGTTTTCGATCAGCCTATTACTACAATCTCCTCAGCGACCGTAGAAACAATATCGAGCTCTACAAATCAATCAAAATTGGCAATAGAAAAAAATGGCTGTCACATTTTTTCATTTGTTTTCTTTCTGCTCTCATAAAAACGTATTGGTTGCAATAGGTATCAGAACGGTCTGCAGTACCCAATAGGTAACATTAATACAACCGTTATGGCTTACATAATTTATTGTCATAGATAACATGAATTCGTATTTACAATATTTTGAATGTCGGATATGTTGTTAATAAATAAAGTACACCAACAAATAACTAGAAATTTTATTGCTGCTATTCACACTGTTATTGAACAAGCTTGGAGTGAGTAGTTCTTATGACGGATTTCATTGAATTACGTAGAAGAACGAAAAAGGAGAACGTTGATCTTGGTGGTTGCAGACAGCTCGTCACCAGTAGATGAATCAACTCTAGTAGATGGTTCATTGGCGAAACTTCGATAGAATAACACTAAGTTATCCACACTTCGTGATATTTGCGCAAAAATGCATTTAACTTGATGTAAACGATTTGCAATTTGCATTTAATGCGAGTCTAGAAGTTTCTACATCAATAAAATACAAACTTTTAGACAGGCTCAAAATTATTCCGCCTATTATTACTATGCATTTCCTCATTCTACGAATGACAATGAAAATAATAAAGAATTCTAGAATAATATTTGTTCCATTGACACTTGAGTAGATAATGAGTCCAATCAAATTAACTGTAATATAATTCTACTTTGCTTGAAAGAAAAAATTGCTGTTGGATCAAAGCGAATAAAGCAAACGAAAGGAGCGTAGCTCTATTGCGGTTGAAAAATCTTGTTCATATGAAGCCGACATGCTCATAAATATGATATCACACAAATTTGTTTTTGTTTTTTTTAAGAGAATTTGAGTTATTTTGCGTTTGGTATATCAAGTCTATTCATGTGAAAAGTACTTCATGTAGTACTTTACTGGACGAGTCACAGTTCACATGTGAGCGAGCGGAGGCTTTAAAGTCGATTTTGTATGAATTACATACAAAGCTTCATGTTCCATTGGTTCAGATGATACCATTCTTGAAATTTTGTTGACATTAGTTCAAATACAATTCTACATGAAAGTGTGCTATGATGGTATAGTGGTTACCAGTGATGTTTTTTATAGCTGTATGCACGTGGTGTCGCCATGTTTGACGAAATTTAAACTTGTGATATATTTATGAATTTTTAAAAATTTTAACAATGTCAAAATAAAATGACAACAAATTTATTTGTGTTAATGTACTTTATTGCTAATGACATGAAGTCACGTTAATCTGTCAACCTTACTTTGTTTTAAAATGAACTTACCAAGTTTGTCCTGAGGAAGGATTGAATTAAATTCGAAAGCTTGACAAAACTTGAAAGAGTCAACAAAATTTTGTTTGAGGCCTAAATTCCAGAACCGACTACACCCACTATTACTGTTTCTTTAACTAATCGGCGGTTGCGATTACTCCTCCATTACTTTTTCAAATATAATTTAATATACGAAATGTCATAAGTACTAAATTTATTATGAATCATAAGTAAACCGATGATTATTTTGTTCTCACATTATTAATATTTTTGATTTCATTCGACTGAGTATTTGATTTGAATTAGTCTCTAGTGTAGGAAATTTGGTGTGGTAGGAAAATTGGTGTGGTAGGTTACTGAATGCTTTCTAGGAAGATGTATATTTCAGTCAGTAGAGTACATAGTTTTGACATGCAATCGATATGATACAAAGAAGTACTGTCGAGCTCTTCTTATCAATAATTTGGATCGAAAATACCTCATGAAATAAACAATCCCCTCACGAAAACAAATGTGCTGTCTTGCTATTGATATAATTTTTTTTTTAATCATATATAGTTACATTTATCACTGCCTTATTGACTGACTGTAACGATCGGGTACTATACTAGGCGGAGCATTGCAAATATTTTACTTACACACATGCTATCATGAAATTTTACATACATTCACACTTTCATATTTTTTAATATGTTTTATATATATATATCATTTGAATTTTTCACCAAAAGTTGGCGCTAAAAGTTGAAGAAAAGGTTTTTGAAGTCTATGAGTTCTTAATAATCTTTTCTTATTTGTACAATGTGCAAGGATTTTTGGTTTGATGTCGGTATGTATGTACCTCGAACGTAAAATGTAGAAATTTTGTATTAAGGACTGGTCTAGGGTCTAGTTATGCACCTCGAATTATGGTTGCAATCGTTTGTACCGGAAGTGCACTTTTCTTGAAACTATTTATGAATTTTCCGCATAAATCCAGAATAATCAGCCGTAGGATACTGAAATTCAGTATTTGAAATTGTTGTAGCATCTTAATGGTTAATTTGCATTTTTTTACCAATCGGTTGAGACGAAAGTGCACTTGATATAACAGACATATCGAATTTTTCTTATCAATTCAAAACAATCAGCCGTAGGCAATTGAAATTTTGTATTAAGCACTTCTTTAACATTTAGTTATACATCTCGAATTATGATTGCAATCATCTGTACCGGAAGTGCACTTTACTCGAAACATTGCTTGAATTCATTGCAAATATCCAAAACGGTTGAATATAGAATGTTGGAATTCAGTATTTGAGATCATCTAAATGCTCATGTCCTATTTTCAATGGAATCGACAAAGGCGGAAGTGCATATTTCTTGACAGTCTTTCAGAATTTTTTGCATAAATTCGAAACGATCAGCCGTAGAGTATTGAAATTCAGTATTTTAGTCTGCTGTAGCACCTGAATGATTGCTTACTATACTCATAGCAATCGACTGTACTGTACAGTTTGATTTTTTTTTCAAATATCGCGCATAAATTTCGATCTGTTAGCTGTAGAATCTTAGGAATTAGTATTTAATAAAGTTGTAACATACGAATGATGACCGGCTGTTTCTATAGCATCCGAGTGGGCCAAAAGCGTACTTCACTTGACAGTTTTTTTTTTGATAAATCCAAAACCATTAGCCGTGGAAAGATGCGATTTTGTGTTAGATTATATGCAAAAAATATATCCAATGATGTATGAGTAAGTCACGTAATGTCCACGTCAGATTTTTAATAAATATTTTGTGTGCATTAAATATAAATGTTCGTTATATCCATTATCATTCAACAGGCCTTTTGCAACTAACTAGTTGACAATATTTTCACCATTTCTTTTGGCCCGAATATTTATGCGTTTGTATATCTTTTACATAATTTTTTTTATCCTAAAACCTAATCAGGTGTTGGAACAAGGTGAGCTATGCGATAATGTAAGAATATTTTCAAATAGTTATTTTTGTATTTAGTGTGAGAAGTGATTGTTTTTTTGTTGCGCGTGAGAATGTCAATTTTAACCGAGACCGTAAGGTCGAGGTAACAAATTCATTCGAAAGCGCAACAAAATACAATCACTCCGCACACGAAATACAAACAATATTTTTTCGCCAAATGTCAAAAAATTATAGATCAACAATAATTATTGTTTTATTCAGTAAAATGTAGGAAAAAAGTACAAAATATAATAAATTTGCAGTCACCTGGGTATTGTAACCAAAAGTATGCGCAATTGTTGTTTGATAAATGAAGAACTGTCAATAATTAATTTTTATATTCAAAAATAAGTAAATTTGTGTACAAATTCATATTTCTTTTTTGTTAAATACCTGTTTGTTTCTGTTCTTGTAGTATTACTAAACTGAATTATATTAGATTAGGTGTGAAAAAATATGTTTCACTTTTTTAATAGTGAAAAAATCACGAACTTTGCGTATCCATAACAACACAAAAATATCATGTTTTTTTGACAGTTGGCTAAAAATTACTTTTATTTCATATTCAGAAATGTGTCTAAATTCCTAAGCCTGGGGAGCTCTTGAGAAACGTTCATTTTGGATCTTAGACATGGAAAAAAATTTCAAGCGCTTTTGTCGCTTACACAAAAATTCTAACTAAAATTGTGGTGGTTAACTTTTTTATTTTGGCAGCCCAAATTTTATTTTCAGAAACATAACGTAGTCCTAAAATTTCGCATCTGTGTGAAAAACTGTTGATTATTGCAAAACTTAGTTCTCTATTTAAACAGCAAAGAAAGCATAGTTTATTGATCGACAAATATTTGAGAACTCCTGGAATCAATCGAAACATATGAGTGCAGAAGTGAAATGTAGAGTGTGTCAAGCAAGGGAATAAAAATCAAAGCTGTGTGTTCCGGAGTCGATATATGGTGCGTGCAATATTGTTTAGTAGAGTAATACCGCTAAACAACCTTTATAGAACAATTTTACGGAAAAAGCGCTCTAACATAATATATATATATATATATATATATATATATATATATATATATATATATATATATATATATATATATATGAAACTACGCTTTAAGCTTTCTAATTGACCGAAATGTGAACCAATTCACATTAGCACAACAATCGTATTTGGCTATCTGTCAAATGCATCAACTGCCATCGTCATCCATCAATCATCATAAATAAATTTGTGCAGTTCGGTGGTTCAAATTCATATCTATGATATGAAGGTAATATGTGAATATATACGCTGGCGCTGCTTTCAGTTCTTGAATCAATGTTCAGAAAGCTTGATTCAAGCTCTGCATCTAATATTTGTGAATCGTGTCCTATAAAAGTCGTGGACTATTCTTGATTGGAATAGACTCTAATTTGTGGAAAATAGAAACTAAATGCTTCATCATGATATTGTACCTGCCCATTGTCCATTTATCACAATTTGTTCAGCGATTTCTGGAGAGATAAGAAGTTTTTCGATTACATCAATTGCCATACAGCTCTCTATACTTTAGGCTATCTCCTAAATTAATAAATGAAGAATAATCCGACTACCTAGAGGAGATGATAAAAATGCAACGAAGCAGCAATTGAGCAAAGGGATTCAAGAAATGTTTCTGATAGTAGAAATATTGCTGGAAGAAGGTTGTGACTTCCATCTTTAAGAACTAAGGAGACAACGTTGACGTTGAAATTGATCAAATTCAATTTCACTTCCTATGATAGCGTAGAGACGAGTATCGGCCGGATACATCTCGTACTTTCAAGATCTTTTTTCTGTGATAATTATAAAGACATCTATTGAGACATTAATAGTAGTTCGATTCCTTTGATATAAAGAACATGTCTAATAAAGTGGTACCCTATGGACCGAAAAAACCTACATTTAGACCACGGACTTGTTTATTTGTGATGTTCAAAATCTGATTTTGGCGATTCACCATCTGAAAAATAGATGTTAAGAAACGATAATCCTCCCCATAGAATTCAACATGATATTTTCCTGCATTCAGAACGTGAAAACAATAGATAATGATACCTCTACAAATATATTTGGAGCACTATTGTAGCTTCTGCCATGATATTTTCGTATTAGACATAATGTCTCGTTGTTGAAGGATTACAAAGGATAAAATTTTGTGCGAGAAAATGCTGAGTCATGTTCAGATAATACTTTGAGGATTACTCTGAGTGGCCGGTGATGGATGCGATATACTGAAAGCTGAAAACTACAAAAAATTAAATTCGAGATTTGCGTGACAAGAAATATTGCAACATGTCTGCACAACACAAGAATTTTATGTTTCTCTGAGCAAAAACTTGAATATTATTGTTTTAGTTTCTACTTTAAACACGCTCTGGGTATTAAATCATAAGATGAATTTATTATTGAAAAAACTTACTAACATAAAACAAAATGTGTGGGAGTTGGCAAATAGCTTTGAACATTTGCAACTTTTGTGTGACAAATTGAAAAAATGATCAGTTTTATCTTCATGATATGCTAAAATGTCGCGATCAGCAGGAGAAGTCCATTCTAAAAATAGAATATTGTTTTCAACATCCAATCTTTTATAATTACACTCATATGACACACGGTATTACCCTGCTGGAAGATACATTCAAAATTTTCAAACACTTTAGTTTATTCTGCGGTTTTGAATCCTTTTGAAGGACATTAAAGTATCTATCAGCTTTCATAATGTTATCTTACAAATTTTGTATTCTCATGCTAAGAGATAACGAAACTAGATTTGAAGTTTGTTTTGATGAAAGTCATGGTCTTCAAGCTACGGGTACTCTTAGCCTTTGAGGAGAGTACGTCACAGAGTATATTATAATTCAATAAAAATCTTACTGACTTTTTGGCCCGTCATTAGGATTCGATTGAAAACTAGTGCGTGCTGGTCATTGGTGATATGGCATCAGCAATCGAATAATCTAGGTTCTGTAAAATAAAAATAATTCTCCTGGGATTGATTTCCTCTACGCAAGCTTTTTTCCGCCTGGATTATTTTTGCAAAATCCGTCAGTGGGCTCGTGTTCGTGGCATCGTTGTCGTACCCGCATCGCATATTTCACTAGACGTCGCTTTTGCTGGTGCTTCTAGCGCAGTTATGAAATCTCACAGACTCAATCTGATACGTGTATTTAAATGAACGAATTTGAAATGGAAAAATAAAAAACTGGATGTATTAGAACGTCAGTTATGCAAGCTTGCTGATATAAGAGGTTTCCATTCTACCAGCCTTTGGGTTATCACTGCTCCAGATTATTTCCTTCTTCTTATCTTGAATAGTGAGATGGAGTATTATGTCAGTTTTTTCTAGTTTGAAATATGATGTGTCATCTGTTCTGAGATTCTGACAGAGTAAAAAAAAATACTCCAGTAATACGCAAGGCTTCGAAACATTGTATGTTGAACAAATTAGTTGGGCTAGTATTTTTATCATTAGATGGTAGATATATACACACTAACTATAAAAATATTCCTACTTTTGAAAGCATTTCAGGGAATTTTCTTTCTTAAGAATGTTGAGAACTTCCCCCAAGTCAAATCGCTTTCTTTCTTTAAATTTTGGAAACAGGTAGAGGTCGGCATTTAGTAGAATAAGGGAATTTCAAAAGCACAAAATTTTTGAATTTTCTTAAAAACTAAGGGCGCACAATGAACTCGTGCGTTATCGAGTTGAAGAATCCAATTCTTGTCTTGTCAAAGTTCAAGTATTTTCTTCAACTTATTTTTGTACAAACGCTGAAAAAGTTTCATAGTTTTATAATAATGTACAATGTTCGTAGAATAATAAAGTCAAAAACATCATCTTCATATTCAACCGAGTTTGACGCGCTTTTTTCGGTACCGACAAATTTGGACTTACCTCCTGCGATTATTGTACCTTTTTTCTGGGTCATATTTATTAGCTCGTGATTCATCCCTTGAAATAACTCCAATGGCTAATTTCACGATCTCGAGTTAAATTAATCCGGTTTAAAGAGTTTATTTCCTTGGCAACATTATCTATTGATATATTATTTGTGTCATCACTGACTAATAAAATGAATCGAAACTCAATCCATTCGCCAACTCCCCGTCACTTTAACCCAGGTTAATCGAACCCCCGGTCATGAAATCGGACATAAGTGTATAATAGCCGATTTCAGAATCTAGAGTTAAATTAATCCAGTTTAAATGGCTCGTTTTCTTGGTAGCAATATAAATTTTTGCATTTTTTGGATCATCATTGGCCAATCAAATTGATTAAATAAATCGAGTTCTAGTTCATTGGTTAATTCCCTGCCACCTAAACTTAGGTTAATGCAACTTACGGAGATGGAATCGGGCCTTTATTTTTGGCTCAATTAATTGAAACGTGTGAGAGCTTCAATTCAGTCATTTCCCTGATTCGGTGGTTACAACGCACTAAATAGCGATTTTCGCGATGTCTTCATTGGTTATTGAAGTTGGAAGTCTGTCAGATCAGGAATCATCATCGACTGATCCGCGACCATTTCTATATCTATTGCTTACGTTCGTTTTGCATACAGGATTTTTTCTACAGCCCTCAACTTCCATATTTGAAAATTATTGAGCACAAAGTAAGGTAGCCCAGAGCACAAGTTGTCTAGATTCAACAATTATCCGAACTAATGGCTCAGTGAGAGTTAGAATAAGCATGAATTTACTGAAACTTTAACTGCTACACGTTTAAATAATGGTAAAACTATGACGTGAAAAAAAACTTCCTTTACGCATTTTATAATAATATTTCACGTTAACTCGTCGTTCATTTTCTTCGTACATTTTCGAGATCAGTTAATCAATCGAGAACAGAAAAATTGTTTATCGAACAAATATATGTCTTGGAGGTTGGAGTCTTCCTGATATATAATATATAATTTTGATGACTGCCTTTTTGTCTGTGAAATTATTTGAGAAAAAATCCCTTTTACCCCTCCATTTCTATCACTCAAATATTACCACCACACTTTTGTACCACTATTCCATTTTACCACTATTTTTACAATAAAGTTTTATTCAAAACTGGAAGCTATGTTCTATAGCTTTTGAATACTCCCCCTTCGTCTTTTCTGATATCGTAAATAAATTGAGGTTAGATTTGAAATTGGATTGAGAGGTTAGCGCAGCAAAGCACGTCGAACTTGGTCAGAGCATGCAAAGCCCGCCCATTTGTTGGGTGCGAAGCACCACCGGTTGACAACAAAAACCACTGTTTATGACTTTACTAGCGGTATGATGATATTGAGCATGCCACATCGAGCTTGGTCAGAGCGGATAAAGCCCGCCTGATAGTTTTAGTGCGAAGCAGCGCCAGTTGGACACACACTGACACACAAAGCAGTAGTGAGAGTAGTCAAAAAGATGATAGTCCAAAAATGGTAGTAAAAAAATGATGGTAAAAAGAATACGTTGGTAAATATGTGGGTGGTATAAAGAATCAGTGGTAAAAAAAGACGGTGGTGAAGTCTGATTGATAAAAGTGGGGGCGAATCTCTTTTTGCATCTGCATTTCAAATTTTCCTCACAAGTCTTACTAGCGTTTAAAACCATTCTGCCTATATTATGTGTACCTATACTTATTAATTTTGTTTTCCAGGTTCATCTTGCAAAATGGAAGTATGTGGAGCCGCAAGGTATGTCTTTATTATTATTTGTTCAATAAGATGCCTATAACCTCAAAATTATTTAGTCCAGTAACTTCAAAATTCAACATATAATAATTATAGAGTGATGATTTGCAAATGATTTGAATGTCGTGCCCGTAAAAGCAAATATTCATACTAATTGTTACTGAATGTTATAGTTTTTGTAAACATTGTTATTCAAAAATTATTTCATCTTATTCCCAATTAGATTCTAATAATTGGAAAATCCATTAGTATATATATATACTATAGTAAGAACAATTTATATCAATACGGATCATGTAAGGCCTGAAATCGATAGAAAAATTCTCGAAAGTAGAAAAAATTATATTCGAAATATTGTCGACTTCGTTGAGTCCAGATTTTTTTTTACCTCAGTTAGATTTAATTGTAGATGGTAATCTAATTCCAGGTAAGCTGAATAATTATCTTCCCAGACAACCGGAAAATCCGGAGCTGTCCGTTTTGTTCAGAATCAGGTGCTTTCATATTTTGTATAGTCGACACATACAAAATATGGAATACAACAAGGTTGCGTATGTCTCGGAACGGAGATAATTTCTCTCCGGACCAGTAGAAACGAACAAAAGAAATCTGCGTCTATTAAATTTGTACTTGATATTATCCTAAATTGTTACCATCTCTCTTTCTGTTTATAAACTTTATACAGCATTTTTAGTGTAAGCTAGTGGTTTTAAATTACTCTTGAAGTGTTAATACTGCCCAGCTATTTTCTTGAAGTGTCTTAGAAGTAAGAAAAGCATAAGTGTAATGTTTGTTCATGAGTGCAGCTTTATGATACGAAGATGATATTTAAGCACTACTCTAAAATGAACTTTCCTAACAACAGAAACGTGAGGAGAAAGAAAAAGGAACTTATTCCAAGTGAGATAGAAATACCCATTTCTTAGGTTTCAATAATATTTGCTGATCCATTTTTATAATTAGTTCTGACAGAGCTGGAATACTATTCGAATGAAGAAGTTTACATAAAATCCGAGAATTTTCACTGTCTATCTGAGCACTTTAATTTCTGGGTTGAACGAAGATGATTATAGAGCAAGTATTCAGATATTGAATCATCTACTTCTACTTTATTCGACCTAATGCTTGAGCAACCCTCAAAGTCGGAGATATTTGAGGCCAGGCACATGTCTAGAATGCCTAATGGATGAGCCAAGATAGTTCAGCTGATTTAATAAAATAATAATAAACCATTTCGAGAGGACTGATAGAATCTGAGTTTTGAACACTCTAATTGTTTTGAGGGAATTGAAAACACCATTTTGTCTTCAGTATATCATTTCCCTTAGTCAGTACTCAGTTAAAAATAATATTGCTGGTTTAGTCAGGAATCAATAATAATTTATTTCAAGAGGACCGATAAGATTATTAAATCTTAATCTCAATGGATGTGTAGATAGGACAGACTAGTAAGTTGAATAATAAATGTGAGTTAAGAGCTTTCAGTCAATTGATTCAATTTATTTCTTTCCTGTGTACGGTTTCGACCCCACCTGGGTCATCTTCAGGGGTGAAAAGAATTTAGTTTTCAAATTGAATGTGCACATATAGTTTTGAGAACCGTTGAATAACTAGGTAGGGTCGAAACTGTAGAGAGGAGAAGAAATAAATTAAATCAATTGACTGAATTTCCTTTGCTCACTTTCATTATTATTATATCTGTTGAAATTTTGAGTTTTGAGCATTATAACTGTGAGGTGAGAAATAGGACATCATTCTCTCTTCAGTATGATATTTCTACATCCTCGCTTAGTCAGCACTTACATGTTCAAATTTCTGAAATTGCTAATTCATTTAACGATGAACAATTTATCTCAAAATAATAAAGAAAACTGTTTCATCTACCGTGATTTTTAGTTTGAACATTATAATTGAGGTGCTTGGTACAAAAAACGACAATATAAGGATTTTAATAATATTTGTATATGAATACGCAAAATATCAAAAAATTAGAGTCTTCTCTGGATTAGTTGAGGGATATTTGAATCCTGAATCGATACTTTTTTCTTCTTATACATGGTGTCATATGGAACGACATGACACATTTGCCATTGTTTTGGTTATTATAGCGATAAAAATTGAAGATGTGAAGAAGAAACTGGAAGATTACAAATTGAATATTAACAATCATTCGTTCAAAATATCAAGAAAAGTGCCGAATTGGTAAAGAATATTATTCTAATATTAAATTCAGTAGACAACTAAAAATGAGTATAGAGCCTCATCCCTGCATTTTATGTCTCAATCTAATCTCAGCATCCTTCATAGCTCCATATCTTTTACACTTTTAAATGATTTATTTACATTACCTATCTGAATTTTTTTTAAGTTGCCTCCAGGAATATAACAAGTGTGCCTCACGAGTAACGTGGCACTGAATAATACAAAATGAAGTTATTATATTCCTTTATTAGATTTTTGGAACCTCTTGGTAACAACAAAAATTAATGTTAACGTACACGTATTCTCATTAGAATAGAATACCTGATTTTGGGTGGAAGGAATATGGTGTTAATAACATTATGACTACATATTTGCTAACCCTAGCTGACCCCAGGTGTTATTGTGTGTACATTAACCCGTTAAAAATACGACAGAAACTACCCTCCGTTCATATCTACCCTCTGTAATGTGTGCACTGATCCCACTGGATGTGAAAACCTTCCCCTGAACATGAAATGAAATCGCCGAGTTAGAGAAAGGTACTTCTACTTTGTGTATAGGCCAGCGCAGCTTTCCCCCTCCGCTAATAACAGCAGCCACCTTCGGTAATTAAAACAATGATAAATATCCTCTTTTGTTTCTGCTTGATTAAAGAATATAATGTGATTTAGTTGCTATTTATATTTGAATCGTAAATTGTAGTATTAATCCTACAAGGAAAGAGTTTTAGGATATTAAAAAGTGATTTTTAATTGTGATTAATTATTGTATTAGCTTTTGCTACATCTGGAACTATCTTCCATCAGTTTTTTGTAACGATACAAGTTTCTCCATTTGTCTTGATCTTTTCGCTTCAAAAAATTAAAAATGGAAGATCCTGATGTCCATCTTCCTATTTCACTAAGCACTTCAGGCAAACATTTTTCAGTAACTGTTTTTTTTTCTCATCCAGCTTAATTGTGCTTATGCAGAATATTGTATATATTACTTTTCTCATAGCTTGCTACTTCTAGGTTATTGTTGGATTTCTCCATCTTTATTAATTCATACACGGTTTTTCTGGTGTGAATGTATGAAGTTTTGTTCCCTGTCCAGGAGATTCAACATTTCTGCTTTTTGAAAAACAGGAGGTTGAGGCGACAAAAATAGACTGACATTTTTCAGCAATACAAGTAACCGTATATGATTTCTTTAATAGATAAGGATACGTTGTTACTGCATAAGTTCAAAGTTGTTTTATTGTCTTTTCAAATTATCTTCTTGACAGCACCAATGTTTTCTTAGGTAATAGCTGGAAGGAAGCCAACCTGCTACTTTTTGGAGCTAAACACAATTCTTCTAACCGGGGATGAATGTTAATCATGTAACAATAAGTAAAATGTTGTAATTAGGCTGCTAAACAAGAAGAGTAAATTTATTTTATATTTATTGTTTGCATTTTCTTCAGACTTTTATCTGGTATGCAAATACCGTTTTAAATAATTAGATGGCTTATAATAAACTCCACAGAATTAAAAATTAGGAGTGTTTAAAAGCAGTGTAGGAACGCAAGCTTCATCGTTGCACATAATGAGTTTTTCACAACAAAACTCGTTCATTTGACTGCTATTAGTGACACGACATGCATTTCTTTTTAATTAAAACTAGTTAATAAAAATCAACGACATCGAAGTGAAAAGCACTGTCAAATGGACAAAAAAACTCCGGGCGTGTAATCTAATTCAAGAAATTAGCAGCGCAAAGACAAGTTTATGTTTTAATGGAATCTTTTGAGCAGAGATTCTAAAAATCTGGGCCTGCCTCTCAGCTTTCTTTCTTAACAACTCCAGCGAATTACTTATGTTCTTGACAATTTCAGTGCAAATTTACTATAAAAGCGAAAAAAGAAACATAATCTCAACAATCTTACCGTGATATATTATATATACGTAGCTCAATTATTACTTGGGATTGTGATACCGGTTTTTCGGTAAATGTATAAACTTCACCTCAATTTTTCACTGGTAAATACTAATTTTCAAATTCGCTAAATCAGTTATGAGTCAAAATTACTGTTTCTGCTTTTGAAATACATATACAAATGGCTAATGCAATTCAAAAGTCGTTTTTGATAAATGTTGAGTTCAAAAGGTCTTTTTCTGGGACATAAATAATTTTGAATCCATAAAACCAGATCAAGGCGTAAAGATGACACTATTATGATTTCCATGTGCATATTTCTCGAATAAACCGTCGGCTTACTGCAAAAACAAGATAACTTCATTTATGCATGTGTATTTTGAGTCAAGTACACTTTGATATTCAAAATTGTATGAAGTTATATGTTTTTTTCAAGCTCAAGATTATAATTTCGTTTCTCATTAAAAATGTTATATCAGTGGAAGTTATAATATTTCACCTGATTTACCAACTTCCAAAACTTCAAAATGTGATTTACTCAAAACCTTAATTTTGGAGTTATCCTGTCTTTGCAGTACCTAACCCGACGAAACATGAGTTTACTGGAATAGCCTAGTCAGAAAGAGTCAATCTGCGTGAAAAATTCAGCTGAATTTTGACATGTAGGTATCTTTAATATGGTGCTATTCAAAGTGACTAAAAAGTCCTTATTGATATCGTATTTCTATTGTGGGATATTTAAAGTCAAATATCATAGAATAAAATTTTCCATTAAAATTTTGGTTTTTATAGCTCAGAGATGATAAAAATTATAGATCTTTCAATTTTGGATACTTGGGATTGTAAAATCTTGACATATCAATCCTTTTTATTTTAGAGCGCATGGGACATAGAGATCTCTATGGGATGGCGAATACACTATTATACCCTATATAATGAACTTAAATTATTATATAGTCCATATTCTTAGATATATAATGAGAAGAAGACTTATTGAGCAGATAAATAACAAAGAGTGCTTTAAAATAGGTACTTAACAAATCGTTCGTGTTGCGTGGGATAAGTTTTTCTCGTTCTCTAGTTTTTTTATCATTCAAAGGCACAGCAGCTGAATTTCTGTAAATTTTTATTTTAGCCACTCTCATTAATTCGAATATTTGTTGAATCTGAATGTAAACTTGTGCTCTGAGCACCCTTGCGTCCGGTAGTACCAAATTCCTCTACTTTTACTTGTTTTAATCCTCGACCGTAAGGTTGGAACGATAATCCCAAAGCCAGGCTCCTCCACCTTCACCTCCAATCCTAATTCTCTCAATAATTTTGTAAGGACCAGGTGACTACGGCCACCAATTGTTTTTAGAACTTGAAAATGATTTGCTAATGAGAGAGGGGTGAAGTTGAGAAGAAATGACTGTACAACGGTTTGATAAACATTGAGCAAGGCACATCGGTCAAGTTAGGTCAGAGCGAACGAAGCATCGTTGGTTGAAAAATAATTCCCGCGGTTATCGATGATGGAGCAACTCAGCTATGAGATTATAGCTACCTGAGGTCTGATTTGCTGTCAGCTCAATAATTGCTAGAATATGGCAGTTAAGGGCCATAAAAAAATCTTGTATGTTATACGAGTGTAAACAAGTAATATGAAATTCGGCCAACAGTTTTAGTGACTCGAAAAGCTTCGTTATCAAATAATAATTGGCCACATGTCCTAATGCTCAATTTCACACTCTTCTTACATAAACTACTATTTTAGCATGGAATCAATGGACAATGAAATTTTTGCATCATGACAAAAGATTGAAATCAATGAACAAAAAGAATTGTGTATAGGTCCCGAAGAACAAAATATTCAATCTTTACTTTTGCAGATATACGAGTAGGAATAAGAAAGAAGCGTAAGACGTCGAAATAATTTATGGTCAAACCTAAATAGGATTTCCAGGTCCAAAGATACAAAAGCCGGATTCGGCGCTTAATTTGGCCAGACATTTTACCCTGAAAACTGGACCAATTCTCTTTAATAGCTAATCATAGTTTTTTTGAAGCCGAACAAATGTTCCAAAAGCCGGACAATATTTTATAATAAATAAAAAGTAATTACTTATTCCAATTTTGTATTATGTACCCATTAATCAAGTGACTAACAAGCTTATCTTGCACAAAATAATCATACGATATGACAAATATTGAGAAATTTTGTGCACTAAATCTGAATAACATTTTAAAAAGCAACAAATCCACCCCTTTCCAATAATATAATAAACTATAAATGAGCAGTCGCGGCTTTACTTACGTTCGATTTTCGATTCGCGCGACAAAAAGCCTAGCAAAATCCGGACAGGCCGGACGAGAAAATATTTGGCCGAACACATCCCTTAAAAGCCAAACACCTTTAAACCTAGATTATATTAGTCAGTACGAGAACAAAAGTTTGGCAACAATGCGAGTTGTACCTCCAGTTTAGACTTTGTACTCTTGCACCAATGACATATCATATTTATTCATTATCAAAATCAAAAAGGTATATTGGTTAATAGGACTCAATTCAAAACTATCTGCACAAAATATAGTTGATATTATCAATGCTAGTACCGAAGTTGAGACATTCAGCCGTGGGACTGCGCAAGAAACACTAATATCAACAAAATTCAACGGTCTTAAAAATGAATCTCCAAGAATTATTGCCAACTCTTCTTGTATACGGGTGTGCAACGAAGCGCGGAACATAGGAGTTTAACATGGGATTTTCAAATTGTGTGGATATTGGCTCTCCTGTATATTTTAGAGCAAAAGTACAAGAATGAAAATTTGTTGAAAATAAATTTTCACGTACGAAAAGTCTTCATTTAATGCAGTAGAATATCTATAACATTGAATATTTAGAAAATGAAATATGACATTTCTGTCAAAAATTAGATAGCCATGTAATGAAAAAAACTAGTTGAACAAGCTTTTATTGTGACAGTTCTAATTCCGTGTGATTATTGTTATTTTTTTTTTAGATATTACAGATATTCTACTGCATTAAATGATGAGTTTCAAACAACATTTCAATATTGTTGATTATTGTAATAACACGGAAATAAACTGTCAGAATGAAAGCTTGTTCCATTCGTTTTTTATTTCCATGACTATCTAATTTTGAACCAAAATGTTATATTTTATTTTAAATAAAGACTTTTTATAAGTAAAAATCTATTTTCAGGAACTTTCCATTCTTGTACTTTTGCTCTAAAATATACAGGAGAGCCAATATCCGCACGATTTGAAAAACTCATGTTAAACTCCTTCGTTCCGCGTTTCGTTGCACACCCTGTATATATATCTACTCGAAAAACTTAGTTGTCATCAAAATGAGCTTGATATGGTTTTAAAGCAACTTTTTACTGAGTTCAATTCAAAATATCAGTCAGTAACATCAACCATTTTCAATAATAATAGAACAATAACAAGATTTGTTGCCATTAAAGTTGCATAGTTGCTGTTACCGTTCCTATAATGGTGAGTGTATAAAATTGCAGTTCAGTTGTCGGTCTTGACAGCTTTTAAAAATCATGTGACATGAGAAATTGTCGGGATTTCGCGTTTCCTTTTTTTTTCAACCCCTATGACTTGGTCTCTAACACGTCATTTGATGTAATTAAGAATCAATCTTATTGATTACCAATTCATAATTTATCTACAGTTAATTGGCTATTCGAATGTAAGCGAAGCTTTCTATATAATTATCATTAGTTTGAGAACTGATTAATTCGAACCTTCATCGGTATCAAAAGGAATGCGATTAGCAAGTCATAATCGACTCATTCAATGAGAAAATACTAATTGAAATATCCAAGTGCACTGATCATTCGTTACTCAACAGAATGCTCCTCGACGTTTTGTTAGTTGTTCTCTGTTTTTTCTATAGAATTATTCGTGATCTCAGTGACGTTATTTCTCAAAAATATTGTAGATTATATTTTAATAATTCATATGAGGATACAAAACAATTTTGTTCCAAATATTGCTTAAGATATTTCAACATACAACTTTACGTGTATCACAGGCTTTACACAAAGGTACGTAAGGAGATTTGAGAAGTTCGATGTATAAAAGTTAAAAACATCAAGAAGTTTGGGTGACACTGTCCCAGTTCTCCCGTTTTATTTCGCTTTATTTGCTTGGTGTTGGTTCTCTTTTTCCTACACGCCCTTTCACACTTTCACTTGTTAATTAAGTCTCATTCTCGTTTGCATCCTTGTCTTAAAATCGAGAAAAATCTCTGTTTGATGCAATTATTTCGTAATTACTGTCTTTAGTGGATCTAAAGGTTACTCTTCTTCGAAATAGAAGATGAAAACAAAAAAATTGAGATTTTAGTTTTCGTATCCATGATTACTTTCTCGAGTACATCTTATATATTTTTGAATACAATATAAATTTGATGGAACCATGGGCTCAAGAGACCTGTGATTCTGCTCTATGATCACAATAAACAAATTCTCATATATCTAGAGCATTAGCGAATGAAATTAATGGATACATGAATAATAACAATCTCCATTCTAGATCTAATGCTAATTGATTTTATGTTTAAAAGCAAAGTGATAAATCCTGAGAAATCATCTGAATGAAACATCTTTATTATGCCATTCTCTCGTTTTCGTTTTCATTGTGCTCCGGTAATTTATTTCGGTTAAGCGAAAACAAAATTAGTTTTAATTACATTTCTCCACACAGTTGAAAGTAAAAACAACAGGATAACGTCAGTCATTAAAACCGAAAGTAGGTTCTGATAAACCAAATATTCAACTAGCGTAAAGCATTCGCCATTGTTCAGATATTTCGAGCTCCTTCTGCTGATGCTGGATGATTACAAAAAGAATGAACTGAAATCAAACCTTAGGTTTCCTTCAACAATGCCATCAGATATTACGTAATACACAAAGGAATAACGTCAAATGAGGTTAAAATGTTTTGTTGGTTGTTGTTTTGTTGAACGTGGTTTTCTTTGATCTTAACTCTTTAAATGGAACAGAACGCCTGCTTTGGCTTTGTTTTGTTGGTTACTAGTGAAGGTTTTCAGCAAATATTAGCGCTAATATTACTGGAATTCTAAAATATAATAAGAGAAAATAGATCCAAATTAAGATATATAGTTATAAAAACTAATATTTTTTAAAGTTAACCTATACCGAGTCTGATATTTATCATGAAAGTCATCTGCTTTAAATTTAATCTTCAATATTGGTTAGAGCCGAGGTTAGAGCTTAAGCATCGAATGAAAAAACAAAACATGAGCTTCTCAAGCTTCAACAAAAAAAAAGAGCAGTAGTGATTGCGTACTTTATGAATAACTACACGGCTCTACAGATTTTCAACTTTGAAAAGGTGCCGTATCGACGAACGGTAATGGCAGGGAGACGGCAAAGTCAAGTTCATAAATTGCATTCAATATCGATTCATTTAAATGTGGAGTCAGTTTATGAGAATCTAGTTGATTAATGTGAATATATGAAGCTGCAAGAAAATTATGAAGAATGTGTAAGGCGATGAATCTATTTCCATAAAGCGAATATCAATCAATTAAAAACTATGTATTATTACGAAATATGAGTACATAAATCTGTAATATAGAACACATAGATTTGCACATAATAATACCATTCATTTTTTTTCTGAATTAGAACACTTTTTCCAGTTTATACCTATGGGAGACTAGGTTTAGAGATGCGGCAAAGTTAAAGATAATTTACTCAAAGTGAGTATGTGAGTGAAATACAAAACTGACAATGATCTTGTTTATAACTTTTAACAAGCATTATTTTGAATGTAGTCCAATTTCACTTCTATTTTATGTATGTAGTTCTCTTAGTTTGGGAAAGAAGCTTCCCAGGGCTGGAACTACAACGACTTGACATTGACATTGACTTGATTTCTACTGTCAATTTGCCATGCAAGTTAGACATGTGTCCAGTTAATATTCATCATAGATCTTATTTTGATAGAAGGATAACCTGACCTAGTCCCTATCATGTCCCTATTACAAATATCAACTGGAAATATGTCCAATTTGTGGGGCACATTGACAGTTAAAATCAAGTCAATGACAATGTCAAGTCATTGTGGTTCCACCACAGATTTGATAATTGAGATTTTGATTATCCATATAAAAATTAATTGCTCATGATTTTGATATTCTATTTATAGGATGGATAAATGATGATTTTGAGAGTTTTTACTACATCTTATTATTATATAGCATACATAACATTCCGATTTATGCAAGCTTAAGCCTTAGGCTTCACATCAAGATGGTCTATTCAATATGTTTTTCTTCTGCTCGATCATTGTTCGAAAAACATGTCCGCGGCATTTTCTCCTCCAATCAATCACTACCTTGAAATTTACGTGCCGACGCTATGTTTTTCTGTATTTTTTTTTTTGTAAAAATACTCTATTGAATTATCTGTATTTCTATACACTTGTGATTATCCAATTCTAATTTTTTCTGGGTATTCTTCAACATGTCAAATCAACTCTGAAAACTCACGATTAATCATACAAGCATACACATAAACCCAAGTTTCATAATCGTATAATCGGTTCTAATATGTGATCACAAGGCATTAAATTTGGGGCTGATTAAGTAGGAAATTATTACTAGTAATACTCTTGTAGTACGTGTCCAAGCACAGCCGATTTGGATTATCACATGAATCGGTGCTGTCGAAGAATAAATTGAGTTTTTTAATGGAAATTGAGGTTCAACGACAGAATCTGAAATGAGATTTAGAGGAATGAACTGGTTCAAGAATTTTATTGCTTATCTGATGATACGACAGTTTCTCAATATTTTAGTTCTCTGTTTTCAATTAGGAGAAAGGTAAACGTTTTCTTTAAGTCAGAAACGATTGCGTTGGCAAATTAACATATATAATGATTCTCCATTTTTGTGAAATCTTTGTGGTTGTTTGACTGCTATTTCGATAATTATTCTTTCTGGCAGAATAAATAGATAATCGTCTAATAGTTATTTACATAATTAGTTATGAAAAGTGCCATATTGTTAGACGAAACGTAATATTTGCCAAAACGAGTGAAGCGAGTTTTGCAAATTACGTGAGTCAATCGTATTCTGTACAAAATTTTATCTAATTCCGTCAGAATAATTTAATCTATATTTTTGAATGATAACATCTCTCACGTTACATCACAAAATTCAAATGACTGTGATTCATGACCATCTATTGTTACTACAGAAACAAGAGTGCACTGAAATAAACAAATATAAAATTTTCACAAAACGTCAAAATAATTTTTAAAAATGTACTCAAGCAGTAATATCCTGAGTGATACAGTACCCTTTGATATTAAAGACTTTGCCAATGCTGCATAATGTGAATAATAAATCATTCTTTTAATTGTACGCAGATAAGTATAATTGATTAGCTCTGAAACATGGCCAGTTACGTAAAGTCATTACGTAACTACTTTACGCAACTGTTGCATGGCAGTTATGAAAAATGGGACGTTGCATAACGTCAGAAATTGATGTAAAGTTTGACTTTTCAAAACGGAATTAGATAAATAATTTTTATTTCAAGAAGATCCACATGAACTCATCTCTGGCAGCTCTAAAATCTCCAGCAAGTAAAGTTGTTTCAGGATATCCTGTTAAAATATTAATATTTGGTTAACTAAAAGCGTTCATCAACCTCCAACTGTGCAAATTACCTTCTCCATAAAATATGCAAATCCTTCCTAACTTAAAAGACTTGCAAAAATATTTAATCCAATCATTCGAAAGCATACGTGGATTTGAACTTTACTTTTTTCGCTGATTCAAGGTGTATTTTTAAGTTTCATGATTTATTCAAACTCGTATTAGTCAATTTGCTCCATTTTCTCCCCACATCAATTTCGTTTCGAGTTGGCTTTTTAAAATCTACTTCTAACGAAAACAAGCTAAAAGTGATCCTGGCAAAAACTCAAAGGTCTGAGATATTCGCCCCGAAGGAAGATACTTTAGAACAAAAACAAAGTTGTATTTTTACATTTATGTGCAAACAATATTACTTGTTGGAAAAATAATAGTGATATCATGATAAGAAACGTACAATAAGATAATATTTTTCTGGTGAAAATAAATCAACGAATTTCCATAGAATACGTTTTTCTAGAAACAAACAATTGAATGGCATTAGACGAACTGGTTTCCATGGCGTTAAAGTTGATACAGGACTATAAAGCACGGCATGAAGCTTGATTCAATCAGTATTTGATATACACTCGTGATTATTTTTTCCAGAAAATTATTTATTTATCGAATTGTGATGTCCCAATTCATAGTCCAAGATCCCAGACTCGCCAGACGTTACTTATTTTCTGAGAAACAAAATTTGTAGATTAGAGTAGGGTTAGGCGGTACTTTGATCACACGCATATTTGCTAGTTTGTGCCGACGGCCAATTTGTAGATACGAGGTGCTACAGGTACGTTAAGACATTACTCACTTTTCTCAAAGTCTGAGTGCAGATTTTTATGTATTTTGTAGAGAATATTGTTGAAGATTGATAACCAATATTGCCAGATAAGACAGATAAGATCAAACTAACATTGTGACGAGAAATGTGAAGTTGGTGTTTTGTATGGTTTGCTACATTGAGTTGTACTTCGTATCAATCTTTGTCTCATACTTTACATTAAGCATTACTGTAATAAGTAAAGGTGATATTTTGTATAAAATTAAAACTTTCATTCTCTAATCATTTGCGATCTGTAAATTACTTCAGTAAATACCGCACTAAATAAGTTCTTCACGTCAGTAGTACTTGATTTACATTTTTAATTCTGAACGCGATGATATTTACCTTATTTGAAGTCGAATCACGATGGCTTCGTAATATTTTAAAGCGTGACTGCTCCAGCTATTTGAGTTGACCCAGACCTGACAGAACTATAATCTATCACCTATAGAAATAAGAGATACGTGCGACAAATTTAAATTCAAAACATTTTTACTCTGTATTCAAATTCCATCCTAACATTTTTCTTCATCTACACTAGACATAGAGACAAATTACAATTCAAGAATTCATTATATTCATTAGTAGGATTTGGTTGTTATATGAGTCATTTTTATGCTTTTTTTTCTGATTCTAGGATATTTGTCGTTTTCCTGCTTTCATCAGGTGGGTAAGTAAAATAATATTTTTCTCTCCAAGTTATCTTCATGACTTCACCATTGTTGTTCTCTACTACAACCATCCCTAATATTTATTGTCATAAAAGAATAGAACAATAGATCATTAGACTCAGTAACTATCTATTTAATTATTGACTAAGAAAACCTTAGGATGCGACAACTTTGCAGAAAATTCAAATTTCTCTGCAGCACTTACTTCTTATTTACGAAAAATATGGCAAGAAGCACCACTTGAAACCAACATCAACAGTAACAATTGTAGCATAGTTGTCATGTTTAAAAATAATGAGTCTAAAAGCGGCGTTAGTGAGACAAGAACCTTTGTAAGAACTATCTTGTCGCAGGTGGCGGAAGTCGTTATCTAAAAGTGTCATCGTGTAAACAGAACTCTAAGGATTTACGATTTTGTTAACGTTAACGGGAAACAATACTGGAGGTGTGGTGCTCGCTTATTTTAGACGGAAAAGGGCTTGAGAAGCAAGGGGATTTCTGATCTGTTTGAGTTGCTTTTGGTTAGATGGGATTGCGACGAACACCGGATATTGTACTAGTAATCTAAACAATCCTCGTTGCTCTATTTAGGTCTCGTTTGAATAGATAGGATTTGTAAAGTTTTATCCAATTCAATACTTTGTGTAGCGTTATCAATGATTAATGATTCGCTAAACTAATTCCTCCCTTCAATTATCTCAAGCGAAGCTCGCAACAAGACAAAAACTCATTTGAATGGAGAGCTCTACTTGGCTGAGGCAGAAATGGAAGAAGCTTCTTGTATTGCATGAAACTTAGAAAAATACAGCTATGTTATAAGAAAAAAATGATCAAAGTTCTATTGTATGTATCTATTCATTTACTACATTTCAACAAGATGAATTTCCAATTATAGAGAGGTCTTACGAGTATCGACGAACAAAAACATCAATGTCTTTCTTATCTTTGATTCAACAGAATCACCTAGTTTGAAAATGGACAACATCAAATCGAATATATCTGTAAAATGAGTTGCTAAGCATTGCTGTCAAAGCTTTGATTTGATATTATTCATTTTTAATGAACTGTTCAGTTACGAGCCTTTATGAAACTAGGCATCAAACCAGAAAGTAATAATATCTGAAAATATTACCGGTATTTTAATCTTCACCAAATCGTATTTCGCGTTCTTAATAGGCTGTGCGAATGGAAAATTGGGAGAGGAGGCTCGCTGTGATCGATTGCAGTACTTTATTCAGGCTGTCAGAATATATTAACAACGTGATTACGGCTTGTTCTACTTAAATCATTGATACGTGTCACAACTTGATAAGCGAACACAGCGGCAGATAGCCAGTAGAATAGCACTTGGTGAAATGTTTCAATTGAAAATCTTTGAAATGTATCCAAGCCATTCATAGTCAAACTTTTCAAAATTAATCTTTATATTGTTCAGAATAATCTTAACATATATTCACGCTTATTACTGATTCACTGACCCCGTAACGCTCTAGGATAGATATATAGATATAAGTCAGTTATAACAACAGAATATTATATTAGTGTATGGCTCAGAGGTAAATTCAAGCTGATGCACAATCCATTATGTAAAAAAATATTTCGTTGAATCCGGTACCGCAGTAACTCTATATAATAGAATCAATTACATAATGGATGGTTAGTGTTCAAGACGATTGTCCGACGAAAACTAGAAGCGGACAGAAAACACTTGACAAGGTCACGAAGAAATTTGCAGAAGCAAAAGCCTACAGTAAATCTTGTACATAGTTCAGGCTTTCGGATGATTAGTGATGAGCCTCGTCATCTGATGAGAATAATATGCTTTGATGCAAGTCGTTAAATGGCTTTGAGAGCAACAGAATTGAACGGCAATAAGGTTATTGATTGTGTGAAAGATTATCCTGATTAATATACGGCTTGAAAATTTTCTGCTTTAGCTGGGTGAAAAATAAATCCCCTGACAGAAAAACAGTGTGCAAGCAAGCATCTGATCACCACTACGGCTGTGAGTGCCTACACGCATCATTCAGAAAATCGGGAGCTGCTTTAATCAAAAGTTTGCATACAGCGACGCCTCAAGACGTTATAGCCGGACAAGTTGGCCACCAAGTGGAATGTAACATGCCGTAATTATTTTTTGGAATTTACTTCCCAATAAATATTCCTATTAATAATAATTCATAGGAGAGGGAACGATCGCGAGGGGAATTACTTTCAGATGAGATCAGATCTGGAAAGAGTGTGATGAATAACGATCGTGTTCGTATGTGGCAGAATGGCAATATGTGAGGTTGAAAGATTGTGAGATTATGGGTAAAATAGTCCTATCGAAGAATGATGCGATCAGAGACTACCAGTGTAGAGTAGCACCATGAATACTCCTTCTTACAAGTGAATGAACTTTAAGAGCTTCTATCAGATTCGGTATGCATTGTAGCAAAATAGTTGTCGGATGCGGATATTTTTTTTCTATCCAACTTTGAAGGAGCCAGTTGATTTCAAAAAGAAGTCCCAAAAATATACCGTGGAAATTAGGTTCTTCTCGGCTTTGAAAGCTTGAACAATCGTAGATCCTGAGATTGAATGTTTAATCTTGCGTATATACCAAATGAAGAGACGTAGGGTTTGCATCCCTGAATACAGCCTCTTAGACAGAAGGTAATGCTGGTTTTAGACCTGAAGGTGTCTACTGATGAGACTGAATTGTGAGCTTCCAAATATATTACTTGCCAAGGTAGGTTGCTAGTCGCACAGTCGTGATGGCTGATCCTCATATAGTGAACACAAGATTTTTGTCAAATCTCCTGGAATGGTGTTGATTTTGGAATAAAATTAGTCTTGATTTCACTGGGCTAACATGCAGCCACAATCGAATCATCTATCTTTAGATGACTATTTTTCTTTCCTCGCTATTTTCACTGATGTTGCTGTCGTATTGATGGTGGTTATGGAATGTCGCAGCTGTATAGTATTTGAATAAAATAGTAAATAGAACTTTTGATCAATCGAATACATTTCTATATTAATGAGCTTATTCAAATATTGGGTAAAACCTCTCAGTACTTCATGCACTGCACAACAAATATTTGAAAACTTTGTTGTTGAACTTTTTTTATTGAATTATGGAAAAGATATCAATTTTTGCCATGATTAATAATTTTCTGTATTCTAATTGAATCACTAAAGCTAAAATGTCAAATGCTCTGCAATTGATACGCTATTTATTTGTGTGAGCAAAAATTGCTTGAACTCCGATAAATAATAACAGGAAAGTTATTACGAGAATATTATTGGAGACAGAGGGAAATTTTTACTCAAACATTAATCTTGTTGAGTGTATAAAGCAAGTGCAGCTTGAATCATTATTCAAGAATGTGGATTTCCTGGATTTGGGCAGCACCTTACAATCCAGTTTTAATGCTGTTTGCATTCTTTTTGTTTGGAGGGATAAGAAGAATCTTTTCCGTCCGGTAATGAATTACAAATTGCTCTCGACGACTAACTGAATGACCTGCCAAAAGAATTTTCCTCCAAGAGAATGCAACAGCTTGTAGAGCGTTGTTCAAAATTAAATTTTTGTACAAGCTTTCGTTAATCAATTTCTTAATGTCTATATTTATTTTCATTAACACTTGAAACAATTTTTATCACTTTGTATTGAACTTTTAATATTTGCCAAATCTCTTATTACATTTTTAAAGATAGCCGTCTCTGAGAATAACGGCTTTGTGATAACAATTGAGTTCTACAGAGCACACTACATATGATATATTTTTATAGTGTCTGCGGTTGCTAACCGTCATCCCGCGGCCTCTCACTGATATTTATGATGAGGGTGAGGTTAAATTTTAGCGGTAAACTGATTTTGGAGCGAGCTATTAACATAGAACCTCGATATATTTTTCGTCAACATTGCCAGAAATAAAATATGCAGTTAGTTATGGAATGAATCAGTTGTAATGATTCTCAACGGGCGCGTTATAGTTGGGCCAAAGTAATCCTCAGGTACTAATCCTACCTTGTAGTTGGGCCAACATCATGCAACCGAGGGATTAAGGCAATTCTCGGTAGTGGGGGCTGGTACTTTTGGGATGTGTAGGATATATTTTCTATAAATTTTAAATCTCGAATAAATTTATCTAGTTTTTACCCAATTTCAAACATGGGAGGTGTGAGTGTCATATGTTGAGTAAAAAAGGCTATCAATTGTTAACTGTGAATAATTTCAAGTTTTATGTGACAAATTCTTTGCAAAATGGAACTGTACACTGGAGATGAGTGAATAAAAAATTGAGATGTCCTGCAAAACTTTACACGACGACTGAAAATTTAGCAGAACTTCTACAATTTAAGTTGAACCATAATCACGGAGAAGACACATCCCTACCCAGACAAATCTTGAGTAACAGTTTCAAAAGGAAAGCTTTGAAAAACCTATATGAAAAACCGGCAAAATTATTGCACACGACATTCAGAGCAAATCCAGCTATTTCAAAGGGCATAGAAAGTGTGGCACACAAGCACACTCCAAGTTTATAAACAAATGTATATGTATGTGTTTGACTGTACCTACATAAATGTATATGTGGCTGTACCTATATAAAAGTATATATGACTTTACCTATATAATGTATATATCAATGTATATGTTAAATGTATGTGTTTGACTGTACTTATTTGAACCAAATTTACAAAACAATTATGAAATAAAAATATCTACTTCTGTCATATGGTATTTCATTTTATAACCTTGCTTAATGATCAGATGCTGGCATTTGGCCCAACTATACTGTGAGATTAGTTGACCCTTGGGATTAAAAAATTTCTAGCAGGTAGGCTGGCCCAACTATACGACTCCGTTCTCAACTACTTCTGAATATAAAACAGCCTGTCAAGACATAAATTTGAGTGTAATGTAATATTCTATGAAAAATAGTATCTCGAAATTTCCCCTTTAATAGTATATATCTTATTTTATTCTCAAATAGCGTAGGAATTGATACTAGGAAATTTCTCTAAAGCTCTAGATTCTTGTGGGCTCTATAGAAAGTTGTCCTCAAAGCTAATTTTTTATGTAAATACACATCCGAAATAAAAACTTCTATGGTGATCCATTATCTGTTATCTCCTTACTTTAATTTTTGTTTGACTCCACTTATTTGCTTTTTCTGTTCAATAATAGAACAAGAGGTAGCTCATCCCCTGTTTCTGACATATTATGATTATATTTTCTCATTTTACGCTTAGTTATAAATATTGTAGTGGATGTAAAAGCAATTTTAAAATAATTACACACAGTAGACTATTAATTTTGAACTCAACTTTGACGTTCGTGTTAACAAAAAACGAAGCCGGCTGCAACAGCGACAAACACCTCGGATTGTTCGGATTTGAGTCTACCAGTGATCAAGCGTAATGCGTCACAAGTGCAATTAATTTACTGTCCACGAACAAAAATGTAGATGATGCATGCATACACTTAAAAAATGGAAGAATCATCTAGATGATGAAAGCGCATTTTTGACAGCTCATGAATGCTTGTCACTTCAGAGATTTCGCAAATTACCATCTCTCACAATTACTGAGCTTGAAATCAAGCAGTTTGGGCAAACTTACGAAACAGCAGCTTCCATTTAGTACTAGTTTCAAGTTGACTATTTGATAGATACATAATTTATGCATGTACAAACTCAAAAATACCTTTTAATCTTCATTGTTCAGTTATTGACTGACAGGAGGTCAAGTGCTGTACGTTAAAATGATAATTTGATCTTTATCAAAGCTATATAAAAAAAATACACCAAAAGTGAACAAATTTTCATCCAATAATAATAATTCATTCTAATAAGCTTCAAATTTGCGTCAAACAAGTCATTGAATGAATCCCGGACAGATTTGACAACTGTACATAATAATAGTGACACCTGCGGCGAAAGTTGTAACTAAATTTTTATCTACTTTAATAAATTTCAGTTGCCATATCTCTAATGTCATATATATCTATGGGCATTGTTTCACTTGAAACAAGTAATTGAATAATTTAATCTTCCATAATCACTGAGCTTGAATTAAAGCAATTTGTGCAAACCTACGAAATAGCAGCTTTTATTTAGTACCAGTTTCAAGTCTGTTAATAGTATAGTTGCTGAGAACTCAGCGTCACGCCAGCCAGCCAGCCAGCCAGCCAGCCAGCCAGCCAGTCAGCCAGCCAGCCAGCCAGCCAGACAGCCAAAGTGAATATAATAGCGCTTTTTTCCAAAAAATGCGCTAAAAATTTGAGATTATCGAATTTGCCTCAAATAATATAATTACCCAAATAACGTTTTCACATATCAAAAATTGAATCTATCATCATGATTCTCACTTAATTATTATTTATTATACTTTTCCCCTGAAAAAGGCAATACTTTACTGTTGAAGCGTTATGTTTCTTATCATTTTCTATATACAAAGCTTTAACCAATAAAACATATTTATATTTAATCTTCTATGTCACGTCTTCTAGAATCAGACTTCTCGTTGCACTATACTTCGCATCCGTTTCATTGAATTGAATCTTCTGATGGTATATAAATAAATTTCTCGGAAAAGTTGATGAAATTTTCACCTTAGATGTCCCTTCGTACTTCTTCCCGATGTTGATACTTTATGTCTTCTTTTATTTTGTATGCAGCTGTGATCCGATTTGCTTCAAAATATGCTACCCAACTAGCCCCGTAACTACGAATTTAAAAATAATTTTTGTACATTATATACCAACCAAGATCCATGCCCGAATATAACCAGAGCATTTCGTGAATTTTAACATTAATACAACGAAATTGTGAGTAGGTAACTTAAATGCGCGCCAAAATTGTATATACTGCAACGTTCGTATCGCCTGCGCTAACCAGTTTGTCAAAAAAAAATTGTTCATGGTAAAAAGTGTAGGAAAAGAGAAACGAAATTATATATTAGTTTTCAATGTCAACAAAATTCTTATTTTGATTGAATTTGTTTAATGGTTTGATTTGCCTACTCTAGAAATTATCGGCTCTCGTATATACAAATTAGTATTAGATAAAGGATGTAAATACCAATTTACGATTTGATCATGGTCAACATCATTCTGTAAATCATGTCACTTATGTTACAATCCAAAAGTATATATCTCCTAAACAGTGCAGTGTTTTTTATTGAACTAGATCCAACTTTTTATCTTTCGACTCTTGAATACGATATTGTAACGAATTTTCTTAATTAGTATCTGTGATTTCAAAGATAACCCTAGCAGTCTCTCGAAATGCAGTGGAACTCTTCCAAATCACCAGCAGATAAACGGAAGAGACCCCTCTCTCGGCCTATATAAAGAATTTCGTTAAATCGAGAGGTCGGAGCCAATAGAACGGTCAGAGAGTAAACAAGCAGATTGAAATGGATTTGGTGCGACATAAATATTCTGGAAAATGAAAATTAGCTTACAATTATTATTAAGCGTCAAGAAGTTATAGTTAATTGTGTATCTTGTACAGTAAACGAGCTTCAATTTCCAGTTATTTTCAAATAATGGTGTTTATGTTTTATTGCGAACCCTGAGAACATTACAATATAATACGAAGCAGAGATTAGACTAATCACCATATAATTCTATCTGAATCTTTTGAGATAATAATCGTACAGTAGATATCTAAGCCAATGAGAATTATTTATTGAAATTCATTACAAAACCAGTTCCAACCTCCCATCTTTGAACCATGCTACGCAAATACATTTCCAAATCTTGTATCTTCTTAAAAATAATATCCGACAATAATGAGCCTAATGTCAATAGGAAGCTTATTTACTATGAAACCAATTTATGCCCTTTATCTGTCAAATCTGTTGGTTAAGAGACTTGAATGATGCAACAATAATCTGTCATGTTTTCAAGCTTTATCTCCTAAGCTAACAATCGTACAATAATGAACTAAGCGCCTATAAAAACCCTATGTAGATCATTTATTTTAAAACAGGTTATAGCATCACATTATTCAACTCAAACATGAAGCATAAAAAATTAACATTAGGTGATATTCACAACCATAAAAATAACCAAAGGCAAATGTAATATTATTATGACATACTTTGTAAGCTTATATTTCCTGAAATGGTAGTAAAAAGCAAGTTTCAATCCTTGATATCCCAACCTTCAATTCAATTCACCCAGACAAAATAGATGAAAAAAAGTTCTGAGCTTGCATTAACTCTCATCAAGCTGATTTTTAGTGTAAACGTCATTACAAATGCTATGTCAAATGTTCCTATCAATCCCGCTTGTGCGTTATTTTTTATCCGACGTCAAAGGTCACAAATTTTTGTTTTTTGCATATATCTTTGCAACAGTAAGAGCTACCAGGAAAATTGATGGAAAATAGTTCATAGATCGTAGAATTCTCTACAAAAAAGATATCGATACTTTTTCCCCTACGAAGCACCGTTCTTGAGTTATTGCGATGTCAAACCCAGAAAATATGAATAATAACGTTGTTGAACTGCAACATCTTTATCGTCTGATATCGTTTTTGATCGATCAATGACTGTTTCAAAAAACTAACAATAACTTTTCGCTAATATTCACAATAAATTCTGTTTGATTTCGATGTTGTGTGAAGAATTCGCAGATGCCAATATTCTTGTTGAACAAGCTTAAAATGATGCTGATTTCCTCATTATTGAAACTGAATCCTGAAGACTGAGGCTGGAAATTGATGAATAATAGTTTTGAGCTAATCCAAACATTAATTCCATCTGCTTCAGAGAAACTGCTGAATACAATAATTGCAAGAAAGGCTGCTGAACAATTGTAGATGCAGAAAAGTTGCATTGTTTCGTTTATCAGTCAAGGCAACTTCTGCACTAATGTTTAATCAAATGCAACAGATAAAGATTATTTCAGAATTGATGAGGATCCAACTGATAATCTCTCTTCTTAGAGCAGAAGAAAGCAAAGAGGGAGGAACGAGTGTTCATATAGAATCTGATGATGATGAGTAATGTAATTTTATTGTTGCTACAATTTTCATCATATTAATAAAATATTGTTCTATCAAATTTCTTTGTTCGAAATATATCGTGGAGTTCCCACTTAGGATACCACGTGATGAAAAAAAGCACTGAATACACTATCTCAGAGGTAGTGCGGAAATGTGTGCATATCTAATGTCTAAAACCGTGAAAATTGGAGAATGGTCCTTTGTACGGGAAAAAGTATTAACACCATTTTGTAAAGAATTTTACGATCTATTAACTTATTTTTGTCTATTTTTGTCTATTTTTCCAGTAGCTTCCACCGTTTCAGAGATATAGCATTGGTGATGACGTATTTAGGACTTGAACAAAAATTTAGCTTGTTGGGAATTATTGCAAACTGGAATGTCTATTTTGTCTAGACTATCTACGAATTCAGTCGTGGCAGATTCAAATATTTCTGAAAGAATAGATCATTAGATGAACTTCCACAAAAGGAGACGTACAGAGTATAGTCATGAAATTCTGACATACATATTGAACTTGAAATTGCCAGCAGGACAGACATGACTATGATCTGGGTTGAAATTATTCAGAAAACTTCAGTATAAATTTGAATTTGAGATGAAATATTCTTCGGTAAGGAGTAAAGGGCTAATTAAAATTAATGAGAGGTGCATCTAAACGACCTACGTTAACCAGAAGACTATCAACAAATGGAGTTTATTATTACCATAATTTGTAACGTCTGTCTATACCTATTGTTTTAACGGTGAAAGATTGTAATCTTAGTTACCTATTGTTTCCGTTGCAGATAACCGTAGATGAACTTGCATTCATAACGTTATAGTGAATAAAACTAACTTTTGTTTTTCTTGTTACTAATAGAGGAAGAAAAAGTTACTGCCTATTTTGTGTAGAGGAATACCCTCTCGTAAAATGCTGCCATATTAGATTTAAAATTGGAATTGGATTATATCAAAAACAATTTAATTTTGTTTTCAATTGTTCATTTGTTTCTATGGTAACACTTTTAATGCTTAAACTGTAAAAGTAGTTTTTACAGCCTGTTAAATGTCAATAAAACTTGACTTTTAATGACAACCATTGAAAAAGCACTTCAAATTAGATCGCATAGTATCGTAAAAAGTAGAAACAAATTATTATTAGAGATATAGTTGCAATTGTTTCCACAATCATGATGATAATAATAAACTACAATTGCTTACTCAATCTCTGATCATTTTCCAATAACTATTACCGATATTCGAGCTCGACATTACTATTCATAGGTTTCGTAGAATAATAACAACGGTAACAATTGATCCAATAGTTACAGCTGGAAATTCAGGGCTGTTCTGAAACTATGGTTGTTGTTTGTAATATTGTTGTTGAAACAAACTTTAGTTCAGGAAGGTGTATACAAATTTTAACATTGGTTGATTTGAATATTTACTTTGAATCCATGATAACATGACAAAATTCATTCCGTAGAATAGAATAAGGCTTGAACTATACCTAATCGTTATTAATTTATTACGTTTCAAGGCATACGCAGACCATGTTTCAAGGATATACTTATATTCTGTACATACAATCCGGGATCTGGAAGTATTCGATTTTGAATTAAAGCGGAATATGCTGGATTGTCTGATCAATCAGCATTTCCGGAAATAAATAAGAGAGCACATTAATATTTTGGAACGACTATTTTTGATTTATCAAATGTTACTTTTTTTGAAGTCACGATATCCATCGCACTGGTCTACTATTTATGATTGCGGTTAACAAACTGAAGTAATATTTTGCCGGACTCAACGTGGCACATGACTTTCGGATCCGATTTTTTTTTTATCTGAATAAAACTTTAATGTTGTTGAAACATTCAGCTTTAAGAAATTTGCTGAAGACCTGTAATGACCTCCAACTAAGAACATTAACGGTTATTTTGCATTTATTCAAAGTTATGAGCCCTAATTCCAACCAACATGAAATACAGCTTGGTTTAAAACTACAGAAGGTTCTTAAAACATCGAAATATATAGCGTTCGATTTTGATTCATCGTACATTCTCGTCCGAACAGAGAACACAGCATTCGCACTCAATATAAACTGTTCGACTTGAAACACAAAGAAATGGTCTCCCTGAGGCTGTTAAAGTACAGTTATACACTCGGACGCGTTTTTCATGGGTTGAACACTCGCCGCCTCTCATGCCTGCGAAACCAACAAAAGAAATTCACTCTCCAAATGTAGATGCTACAGTATATTTGCTTTACGATGATGATAATGACTGAATCTTTCTAATAGATTTTCTGTTTAAATGATGTATTCAAGCGCGTTTATTTATGCTGTAATTTTCATATCTCCAACTACGAGGCATAATAGGCCATTTTATTCATCAGCAGCATTTCCATAAAGATTGAAATAAGATTAAAAAAGTGACAATTTTTTTATACTCGCATGTCAAGCATTGATTAACATCATGGAATAGCTGCAAAACGTGTCTCGTGCAATATTTTTGTGCGAGTAATAAAGAGATTTGAAGTTCAAACAGTGTCATCAAAATGTGGTGGCAGCTTTTGGAGGAAAATTCACGGTTGGTAGATGGATCTCTGAATTTAAACGTAGATGGTGTTACCTAAAATATAAACCGAGACCTTAGGCGCTTGCATTAACTGTTAGTGATAGAAACAGTCATGTTGCAAAAATTATTGAAATGACATCGGATTGTAACACATAGGGAAATTTAGCCTAGTGTAGGCATCAGATCCTGTGCAGTAGAAAATATCTCACTTTAATATCTACGTGCGTAAAGAAGCTGACAGCACAGTAGCTTCTACTCATGTCCACGGAACCGGAAAACGCAAGAGTAGACGATGCAAATTCATGCTTCGCAAATTTGAGCGAGGATAATCTAAGCAGGTTTATATTATTATAGGGGACAAATCTTAGATCAGTATTATGACCACGATACCAAATGTACTCTGAATAAACTCAATTAAGTAGATTATTAAATTATTGCTGCTTTTTTCAGAAATAATGATCCAATTGTAGTTATTCCTCTTGAGAATTATAAAACCGCATGTGCAGACTGATATACGAAAGTCTGTTTCCACAAAGCCTTTGCATGATATTTTATTGCATCACCAAATGCGAACCTGCATACCTACAGGTGCAATAGTTATTCAAGTATTGAGATCAGTAAGTACAGTTCACCGGTTGAGGATGAAAGCTTAGAGATCAAGTCTTGACGAGGTTTCCAAATATTATACCAAATTGGTAAAAATGTACTTATTAATCGTGATGCCTACAATTTTTTTGCGCAAAATTATCAAGCAAGATCTCAGGCCCGCCAGACGTTACTTATTTTCTGAGAAACAAAATGTGTGAAATAGAGTAGTGTTCGCATGTACTTTGATTGTATGGGTACTTGCTAGCTTGGGCCGGCGGCCAATTTACAGATACCAGATATTAGATGTACGATAAGACATTACTCACTTTTCTCAAAATCTGAGTGCTGATTTTCATGTATGCTCCAGAGGATATTTTGAAAAAATGATAATCAATCTGTCAGACACTTTCTGTTGGCGGTAATTCCTGCCAAACGCTTTAGAGCTAGCAAAAATAACAATATCTCACTTATATTCTGAGTCCTAATATTTGTGATACTCGGGGAATAATTTCAATACTTTTTGTGGAGTGTCAGACTAATTTTATGCGAGCTTTAAAGCTTCTAGCAACAATTACCGTCGATGAAAAGTGTCTGGCAGTGATGATTATTATTTTTTAATATATTCTCTAAAGCGTATATAGAAATCAGCACTCAGACTTTGAGAAAAGTGAGTAATGTCTTACCGTACCTACCTACAGCACATGGTATCTGTAAATTGGCTGTCGGCCCAAGCTAGCAAGTATCAAAGTACGTACTAACACTACACTATTCCACACATTTTGTTTCTCAGAAAATGAGTAACGTCTGGCGGGTCTGGGATCTTGGACTTATTCAAAATATGGATCAGAGTTTTCTTTTTCGATTGAGTTACTTATGGAGTTCCTATCAAGTGTCAAATTTGACATTTTATTGTGGATATCCTATTACAAATAAAGATAAGCTATTTTTGTGTATTGAAATATAGATGTGAAGTGTGATTGTATGTATATTACAAGCATTCTGACCCGCTGCGCGGATCTACTCTCTTCGAGGCTTCGCAGCAAGATTGGTGGACAGCCATTCTCACAAAAATCCTTTTATGATAAGATCAATTCTGATTATAGATTGAAGTATCAGTCATTTCATATCACGTGGTAAAAATATAAATATTCTCGTATTTCGCTTCGCTTGTGATTTCGTATGTGACCACACTCTCAATCAGATATCGTTATTATTTAATTGATCATCTTGAATATATGAGCTCACTTCAACTTAAGCGGCAGCTTGAATTCGATGGTTTCTGATTTTATTTTATCTCTTCTGAAGTAAAAGCGCTCTCAACCTAACATTGATACAATCAAATAAAATCAACTCCAAAATAAAAAAATAGATATTGTTAGAATTTAAGAAATCATTGGATAAAAATGATGAATGAATCAATACTTAGAATAGTAGCATGCAAATAAAAAAAGTTGATAGAGAATCACGGGGATATACAAACGGTACATGTATTTGGGTCGAGAATTTTTCTTGTTTGCATTTTCACTCTTTCTCCTTTAATATTGCTGAATTAGAAGCGTTTGTAATAACTAAAATCAAAGATATAGTTTATCGTTCATTGGCATCGAGGCTCGAGGGTTAGTATAGCATCTCATGCTGTCATGGTAGTTCATTATGCTTGTCAAATTATTTCTTATTTGATACTCATGTCAGGGGACCTATAAGGTGAAAGGAGATCTGCCATTTTGTAGCATTTGCCATATTGAATTCAGAATGGCATCACATGGTTTCTCGTATTTTATATTTAAAATCTTATTATTTGATACCCATGTCCAAGAAGTTATGGAATAAGAGTAATTCCTCATTTTTAAGCGTCAGAATTCAGAATGCTCAAAAATCCCATCAGTGATGTTAGATTTTTTTCAAGAATGTTATAGTATATTATACAAGTGAAGAAACTATGAGTTTTGCTCACGCGGGTGGCAGTTTTGTGCACGAGGCACTAGCCGAGTGTGCAAAGGCACACAACGAATTCGTTTCTTCACGAGTGCTGTATAGCGTTTTGTTCAATCCTATTATTGAAACTTTCATGAAAACATTAGAATCTATTACACTTCTTAAACAAAGATCATGTATAAAGTATAAAGTAGTATAGGCGGCGGATGCGTTTCTATGGATCGTGTAAATATAAACATCCGCAACTGTCAAAAATATTAAAATTGTTTTGTCCTGATGTTTTTACAAATATGAATTGCGACACTAAAATGGAACAAGATAATAATGAAATTGTGCGAGGAAAATAATTAACAAAGGAGAGAAAACAAGTAATAGAAATAGCACTCAAGTTGATATTACAAAAGTTACTACGATAACTACAGACTCTCATCAGTTTTCAATTGCTGGTATATCTTGTTTAAGTAACGCAATTTTTAAAAATTATGAAGTTCATTTTCATATCAATAAATACATGTAATAAAATGTTTATTCTTTATTTCGTTATGAAATAATGAGTGGACGAAAGTAATTACACTCACTACTTTCGCCCACCCGTTGTCATAGGAATCACTGTAGTTGACAAAACAAACAGTTTCAAGATTGGTATCCAAGTAAAAAATAACATGTTTCAATAATAGGATTGAACAAAAATTCTTTTTAATTCTTGAGTATTCCTCCAAGATAGTTTCTATTGTCGGATTTTATATTCTTCTAACCATCTTATGTAGGTACAAATTATTCAACTTCAATTATACTATTCTCATGCCATCAACTTCATTATGAAGATGTGTAAAAAGATAATAAATAATAATACAATAGAGACACAATAATGGATTCATTCGAATGACCTGGTTCTTTATTAAAATTTGAAAGTGTGAACAGGAGTAATAAACAAAATATTCCATATGTAATAATGTATGTAACAATAAATTGGTGAAAAACATTTTCAATGGAAGAAAAATGTGGTAGATTTGTTAAAAAATTTATATGTCCGCATGAAGTGTCAAAAATAAAGGGCAAGAACTTTTTACTTGTCATATTATCAAATATCGACATGAAAAATTCACAACAGTATGAAATATTGATGTAATATTTTCGATTCGTTGTTTGGTCTTGACGTATATTTTTTGTACTATATTCAAACCCACAAATACTTCCACGTATCATCCATGTTTGAATCAATTCATCAATTCTCAATTTTCTATACTCTCTTTTTTCATTGATAACAAAATAAGTGATGATGATCCTGGAGAAATATATGTTTTTGTTTTTATACCGTAAAAGGACAGGAAAACAGAGTTAATATGAGTCAATATATGAGGTGACAACTATACCAGATTTTTCTTTTGAATGTTGTGGATTACCTTGTTTTATTAGTAATGAGAGTAAGTTTATGTTGATATTTAAAAGATAATGAATTATATTGTATGTGGAATTACTGTGGGAACAAGGCATCCAAGAAAAGAGGAAACAATGCACTTCAAGAAGATAATTCCAATAAAGCTAATGGATCCAGTGATATTGAAATGCATTTTTTTAAATAAATTTATGGAACAAATTTTCACTCTGCAGTTCCATTATTATATCATTTCTGCACTTGAATAGAAAATAATAATGATAACTCTCGCATTACATTGCACTATACATTTTCCTTTGAATTACAAAGTTACAATTTTGAAGTGGTTGTCTTGTTACAGACAGATTGAAATTTTCAATAAGGAAAGATATTTTGTGATACATTCGAGCTCAATAAACAGTATGAATACAAAAGCGCCTTTTTTAGCTACTGTTTATCGCTAATATACTGAATTTGAACGAATGAGAAATTCTGTTAAGCATTGAAATCATCATGAATGTCGGAAACTATGTTTATCTGGAGGCAGTTAGTATCTATAGCTAAAAGAAACATTGCTGCTGTTAAGATCATAATCGATTAGGGCAAAAGATCAAAATATGCGGAGATAGAGCATCAGCTTGAGAATTGATCCTCAGAAATTCAAAAGAATCATATAGGATAGGTCATTGAATGTATTCAAACAAGATAATGTCGCTTATCAACGGCTGGAATCATGGAAAAGTGGATTTCAGAAAACAATATTTCACTTTTGAAACTGACGACCAGTAATCCAGATCTTTTGATAATCGAAATTTTGTAACTTATCATAAGGGAAAATCTCAAACCACAGCTCCCAAGATACGTTTCAGAATTACGTGCCCCCGTCTTCGGAAGGTTAGGAGCAATTTAACTTTAGATAATTGCTAAACATCCGTTGACACTATGTTCAGACGTATATATACTGAGATAATCGATAAGACAATGCAGCGCAAATTAAATGGTTTGGATTTTCTCTATTATATAAATATATATATATATATATATATATATATATATATATATATATATATATATATATATATATATATATATATATATATATATATATATATATATATATATATATATATATATATATAAATATATATATAATAGAGAAAATCCAAACCATTTAATTTGCGCTGCATTGTCTTATCGATTATCTTTGGATATATATAATCAAACACAGAATCTCATCGTTTCACAGTTAATCGTTTTGGATTTACCCAAGAGATTCTAAGAATCTGTCAAGTAAAATGCGCTTTCAGCCAAGTCGGTTGCTATGGAAACAGTAGGCCATTATTCTTATACTACAACATTCCTTAATACATACCACGCCTGTGCAATTCCCTATCTCAACTGTGTTGCAAAAGTGAAGCCAAAAATGTAATATTGTTAGAGAGAGAAAGTAACTGAGAGATAGGTTGAGGCGGGCCTATGTTTGTATGGAGTTAAATGGCTAGGTTCGGTTTATTTAGTATTTTCATGTAAAAATATATTGTAAAATGGGAAGAAAATGTTTTGTGACAAATTGTGATACTGGATACAAGACATGTGAAGAGAAATTTTCTCTTTTTTCTGCACCCAAAGATAATATTTTATTAAATAAGAGGCGAGGATATCATAAAAGAATGCTCGTCTGGAGATGTAAAAGTGGAAAGAAATTATTTCAAAATTATATTAAAATTAAAGGTTATATCACTGTTTCAAATTATTGAACGTATCTAATCTAAACTTTTAGTGAAAAATTCAACTTTAAGGATTTCTTGAAGTTGAATTTTTGAACAAAATAAAGAATATAAATATTGCTATTTATGTTTTGAAATCAATAGAGATGTGATAATTGTTTACAAATTCACCGTACAGTATAGTATGGAATTGTTCAATTATGTGACAAATATATTATTACAGATACCGTTCAAATATTTTCGACTAAAAGAAAATGCATGTCCGAGTATTTTTCCAAATTGCCCGAAATATTTGAGCATCTCTAAAAAAACAAGGAAATCTCTTATAGAACAGGATGGATCTTTGAAAGAGCCCAAGCTGTACAAAAAAGAGAAAGATATTAAAATGTAGATAGAATTCATCTTCCATTTATTCGATTAAAATAATGTTTAGTAGAAGTCACATAAACGCTAGAAATGAATTTAAATCCAAAGCAAAACTTGGATTCGGAGGACTTGTAAGAATTTTTTCAATTTGAAAATAATATCCATCAGAGAAAACAAATTTTCATCAATGAGAATTTAGGAGAATTTTGCTAAGTTTTTTGTTAATATTCTCTTCTGGTATATAAGAAATTGTTTGTGCATATTTTCTCAATTTTATTACGCCAATTTAATATAAAATATTCATAAAATTGTTTATGTGAGTATCTGTTATTCATAATTAGGAAACTCTTATCCAAAGAAACATTTATAAAACATGTCTCATAAAAATGCACTTTTTCATTGCAGATTTTAATAAATAAAAATGTTAATTTTCTTTTTCTTTTGCCTTTCATTTAATAAATAATAAAATATTTAAAGTAATGAAGATATTGAATTCATCTGGCAATTGTTTTTTATTGAAAAAAAATCAAATATAATCTCATTTCTGTATATGAAGTATGCAAAGCTGGGCCCGCTCTCGCTATCTCTCTCACGTTTGCCGCATTACATTTTAGGCTTCATGTTTTCCAACTGAGTGTCCGCTCCTCTATTATTCTCCTTCGTGCTTAATACTGATTTCCAAAATTCTACGACTACCAACAGATCTGATTTTATGCGCAAAATTAAAAAATAAATTCCTACTGAAGTGCACTTTGGGTTCAGTCTATTGTTATGAAAATACTAGGCAATCATTCAGATGCTACAGCAGACTGAAATACCAAATTTCAATATTCTACACCGGATCGTTTCGAATTAATGCGAAAAATTCCAAAAGACTGTCGAGTAAAGTGCACTTCCGGCTTAGTGGATCTTAATAAAAATAGGATATGAGCATCTAGACGGTATAACTATCCTGAATACTGAATTCTAACAATCTACGTTCAATCGTTTTGGATTTATGCGGAAAATTCTTAGTATGTTTCGAATAAAGTGCTCTTCCGAGTTAGTCGATAGTAATCATAATGCAGGGTGTACAACTAAATATCATGAAAGTACCTAATACAAAATTTAAATATTCTACGACTGATTATTTAGAATTTATGCGGAAAATTCAAAAAGTCTGTCATATAAAGTGCACTTTCGGCTCAGCCGATTGTTACCAAAATATAAAATGACCATTGAGATGCCACAACAATTTCAAATGCTGAGTTCCAGTATCCTACGGCTGATCATTCTGTATTTATGCGGCAAATTTGGAAAAAAGATTCAAGTAAAGTGCACTTCCGGCTTAGCCGATCGCAATCATAATGCAAAATATACAAAAAGATGTTATAAAAGTGCCTAATACGAGATTCCAATATGCTATGGCTGATCATTTTAGATTTATGCAAAAAATTCAAAAAAAGTTCCAAGTAAAGTGCACTTCTGGCTTGGCCGATTCCTACAAAAATAGCAGATAACCAATCTGATATAATATCAACTTCAAAGACTGAATTTCAATACCTCACGGTTGATCATTCTGGATTCATCAGAAAAATTCGAAAAAAGTTTCAAGTGAAGAGCACTTCCGGTACGGACGATTAGAACCACATTGCAAGGTTCACAACTAGACCCTGTACTAGTCCTGAATACAAAATTTCAACATTTTACGTGCAACCAGTTTTGAGATTTGCGAGTTACGCACGCACGAACGCACGAACATACGTACCGACATCAAGCCAAAAATAGTCAAAATGGATTCGAGGATGCTCAAAACAGATATTTCCATCAAAATCTCGATAGGTGAATTTTGTCGGTTTTACAATACTTTCTTGTACTTAGTTCAAGTAAGTAAAATGTGTCAATTCCAATAAATTTCTCGAAAACTTCCCAAGTTTCTTTAGGAAATATATGCTTGTCGACTTTCTGTATTTTGACAGTATTAGGAAATGTTCAGAATTTTCCTTTCTTTGTTACTCAAAATTAGGCTCAATATGCGAAGAGTGAATTGAAAAATATCTAGATTTCAATAAGTTTTCCAAAAAATGTCGGATTTCTTTTTTTTTTTAGTTGAGTCAATTCTACTGGATCTGTACGCGTAGTTTGAAACAGGAATGGCTGGTAGTTTTGGTAAAGTTGTATTATGATTGAAGGAAACTACTTTCAACATATTCAAAATGAAATCCTGGAGACATTAACCATGTTTCATCTTCTCAGTAATTATAGTGCGACTCTCGTATTTATCACATTCAAATAATAATTGACGTTAACATCATTACTACGATTGATATGGATATAAAGAGATTATGTACAACTGATGAATAAATTTGCTCGATGAATTGCCAGAATTTAACGAGCAAAATTATGATCACCTGCAGCAACAATATTTATATGTATTTAGTAAACATCTCTGGTCACCACAATTCAAATGGACTGTATATTCTTGAACCGTGCTGTATTCTTGTTAAGTACCGAAGTACTCTGCAGTAATGCTTTGGCCCACACCAAAGTACAGTTACTAGACAGATAATGTGGAATATACATTCTGCAATCGTATTCACATTGCTACGTTGCTGCATCATGTTTGGAAATGAATAATGTTTAATCCGGATCATAAAATATAAGTTTACGAGTTTTACCTATATCTAGAATCTAGATATAGCATTTCTATTACTGTAGATCTCAGAAGATTCTACCAGTGATATATAGCTAATAAATGTCAGATGTAACTATCTTCAGAGTTTGAGACAATTGAATATGGGAATAAACAATAAGCCATGGAAATGAATTCACATAGAACCTATTTGAGGTCCATTACTGGATTAAACATTTAGGGTGGATATAAAACGCGAGGGGCTTACCCGGTATTTACTGTGCAATAAAATGAAAAATAATCATAGATATGCAGATATTCCGAAAAATAATGTATGTTACGTCCACGGTCATGGATTTAAAATACGTTCAGACTCAGAATACATCCGAAATTGGAAAAAAAAAATCAGAATTATATTTCCGGATTGTGTGTGATCGGATCATACAGAATGCAAATATTTGCTTGGAACAATGTTTGCGCAGGTATTGGAACGCAGATTAATTATTATCTCTGGGTCGGAAAAAAACAGATGGGTGTAATTCAGACCTCAAATCAGATAATATTCGTATTAATAATGAATTAATTTAAGAAATGGATATTCCATCGATAAAATTTTTGTGTAAAATGTTGCCAAGACGAGCCCATATGGCTCGCACGGTCAAAAAGTTATCAGATCTCATGTAAATCCCTAACTTCACATACTCTACATCTTAGTCAAAATATGTGACTTGGCCGTTCCGTTATTACAAGAACTATTGTATAAGAGAAAAGTGAGTGAATAAATTTTTTACCTTATGCCCATTGAATGTAGCAAAATGTTCAAGCCCCATATTTTGACTGAAGTGTAGAGTTTGCGAAGTTGCTTGTGGAGTTAGGGCGTGCAGAGTTAGAAGCTTGGCTCTACATGAGATCTGATAGCTTTTTGATAGTGTGAGCTATATGGTCTCGTCTTGGCAACATTTTACATGAATACATACTATTTCTGTGTGACGGCACGAAAGAGCGTCATGCCGTTTGTCGTCACGACATCAGTTTGATTCCACGACCAAGGCGCGCCTATATAGATGTTTCACATCAAAAAGATAAATATTTGATTCATAGTATTTTGAGCAAAGACTGGAAAGAATTCTATTTTGAAGTATCCAAAGACTCAAACGTTGTCATTCGCCGGCGAAAAGCCACTAGACAAAGTATTCGTTTATAGAGACATTGCACGTTCCTGACCAAACCCTGTTCGATATCCATAAGAACACGTAAATCATTGACGATCGTTATGTTGGCGGATGATTGTCGATACCAACGTTAATGTTAGTAAAAAGTTAATAATGGTCCTAAATTAGTCCATTTAGTATTAATCTAGAAATATAACTTCATGGAGCTTTTCCTAACGTGAAACTGTTTCTTCCTTCTTGGTTCAAATATCACCAGAGTTAATAATAGAAGTAACCACTTTTTAAGCTCTTCAAACAAATAGGATATTACGCAGTATCCAAGTAAACCCTCTCTAATATTTGAAGATTTTCATTTAAGAAAAATAACTTTGGAACAAGAATCTCAAATGTTAAGGTCCGGTATTTCAGTCCTTGGTTTACCTTAAGCGGAGCTTAATTACCTAGGTAACAATTGTTCTAACAATCATTACTATGGAAATTAAGCTACGTTTAAGGTAAACCATGGACTGAAATACTGGGCCTAAGAGTTACACATTAGAAATGATGAATTGGAGTATTGTGAGTATTAATAAACAAGTAAATACTTATGTGAAAATATATGTTTTCATAGTAGGAAAATCTTGAAACATAATTTTGATAAGCGTTGAATGTAGGGTACATTCGGAGAGCGCGTCTCCAGATGACGGATAGGATAACGTTTTCTGGGTGTAGATTGTAGGAGAGAAATAAAATATCTGTCACTCATCAAATAATAGAAGCACTCCTTAAAGACTTACAGTATTTATATCTGGAAAAGTTCGGCAGCAAAATCTCGCAAGGAAAAAATCAGTAATACTAGAATCCGAGATACTGTGGAGGTCAATCATATAATAACACATGATATTTTAAGCAGCATTTTCAGAAGTTGAATGAAAAAAGATTACTAGGAATTATATCTAAGTAAAGACCACCTGTAATAAGGAATCGTTCAAGACCACGGAGGCGCTGGATCCAAAGAATAAACCAAGCGATGGAAGAATTGGGACTAACACAAGATCAACTATATGATGGAGAGATGTTGGATACATCATCATCATCATCATCATCGCGTTCCAATTCATAGAATTATTGCGAGACGCTTAAGCGTCAGAATCCGTTTTTGAGGTGGATTACTTCTCGTTTGATTATAGATTTCCATGTTTTTTTGCGTTGGTTGTTATTTCTTCCCATTTTTTCCGATTTTTACATTTGGTTCTCCATTCTTTGATATTCATTGCTTTCATGCCCTCTTATATTTCTTCCAGCCATCTTTTCCTGGGTCTTCCTCTGTTTCTTATTCCTAGTGGTATCCAGACGGTTATTTTTTTGATTAATTCTGCGGGTGTTCTTCTCATTATATGGTCATACCATTCCAGTCTTTACGCTTTTATGTTTCTAACTATATTCTCTCCTTCCAGAGTTTCTCCTATTTCTGCGTTTGTTTCCAATCTTCTTTCTCCCTCTATCGTTATATTGGGTCCGAGTAGTGTTCTCATTACTTTTCTCTCGAATTTTTTCAGAACTTCTTCTTCTTTTTTATTTATTGTTGTTGTCTCCATGGCGTACGTGACTGCTGGTCTTATTAGTGTCTTGTAGAAATGTATTTTTGTTTTCTTGCTTAATTTTGAGCTTCTTGAATACATACGAATGTAATTATCATCCGAATCAAAAAGCATTATATGAAATAGAACATGAAACAATTACATTTGTTTCTGAATTAGATACCTTGAGGATTAAAGCTCCCAAATCTCAAACGTATGATGCCAAACTTTTGTATTTAAGACTGGTATAGGGTCTTGTTGTTATAGTTGTAGTCGTCTATACCGAAAGTGCACTTTACTTTGAGATTTTTTGAATTTTCTGCATAAATTCAGAATGATCATCTTTTATTTTCGTATAAATCGGCTGACCCGGAAATGCATTTTATATAACAGACTTTTCGAATCTCCCTAATAAATTCAATACAATTAGTCGTAGAATATTGAAATTTCGTAATTAAGCACTTCTGTAACATCTAATTGTGCAACTTGTATTATGATTGCGATCGTGCAATTTACTCAAAACATTTTTTGAACTCTCCGCTCATATCCAAAACGATTCAACGTAGACCATCTAAATGCTCATATTCTGTTTTCATTGAGATCGACTGAGCCAGAAGTGTACTATACCTGACAGTCTTTTGGAATCTTTCGCATAAAGTCGAAACGATCTGCTGTAGAGTATTGAAATTTGGTATTTCAGTCTGCTGTAGCATCTTAATGATTGCCTACTAATTTCATAACAATCGATTGAACCGGAAGTGTACTTCAGTTGGATTTTTTGTTTAAATTTTGCGCATAAATTTATAACTATTAGCCGTAGAATCTTGGAAATCAGTATTTAGGAATGTAGCATAAGAATGATGACCTACTATTTCCATAGCAACCGACTAGGCTGAAATCGCATTTACTTGACAGATTTTTAGAATATCTTGAATAAATCCAAAACGATTAGCCGTGGAATGATGAGATTATTATTATTATATATTATATATATCCAATGTTGTACAAGTAAATCACGTGATGTCCACGTCAGATTTTTTAATGCTAATCGTGGAATATGAAGTCTCATAGTTCGCTAATATAGTATTTAGGATTTGATATGAATGTTCATTCAAAACTGTTGTAGATCAATCGTTTGAATAGTAATAATCGAATAACCACGATATTGTTCTTATACATTTGTTAAAATTAGTGCAAAGCTGATGTCAATTCTCTAAATATGGTTATCAAAAGTTAATGTCTTTGAATCTTCGAATCCGAAATTCTAAATCCACTATATCCAGTTAACTATTGTTCTACTTCTACTAATAATAAACAACAAGGTATTACAAAAAAACTTTTAATTTTAATCTACGAATCGTGCATTCGTAAGAGATGAACTAGCGGTCAAGAATCCCAACATTCATTAGTAAAAGAAAGACTGTCGGTTCGTCAATTATCTAACAAAAAAATTATGCATTCATCTTATTTATTCACGTTTATAACGATACTATGATGTAACAAAGAGTTCACGGAAACACGGTTGATTAATATCCCATTCAATTTTCAGAGAATTCATAATGTAACTCAATTATTTCTTTTTGATGGCATCATCAAATTATACTCCATTAATTTTCGGATTCGATACTTTTTTGAATTTAAAATTGAATTTTCGTTGTCATTTGAAGCTTGTACACCAAAATCACAAAAAGTGCTTGGTCAATCCATTCCGGTGCCTTGAATATTCATTCTGCCTGATTTCGTATGCCGATTCATCCAAATTGTTCACTTTGTTGAGTCTTGGTGATAAATGTGGAGTCAATTCGATGTTTTATTTCAGCTAGCTTATTTATGGCGAGGTGAATGATTTTACACCTCTTAGTATTTCTCTGCTTTACGTCAGGTTCTCTTTTCAATGTCATTCTAGCCTAGTACACATTAAATTGATACACGAGGGACGTGTAACTCTAAACGGGACTGTTTCTATTAATCTATGTACTTGATCTCCAATTACATCAATATACTCGTACATGTCAACTTGGAATTGACGTGAGTTTCCTTATTAAATTTGTAAGAATGATTTATTGGCCAATAAATTGTGAAACATATTTAACAAGACTTTTATATGAAAACGTAGAATAATGTTGACGTGGCGAGAGTTTATAGAGAACTGATTGAGAACTTTGATTGTAGAATCTTGTAGACGCGATCACAATTACTTGAAGAATTGATTTTTGCGTTCCTGCTCACCACATCAACTTATATTACAAGTATATCCACTTGAACGATGAAATTAAACACAATAATCAAGGTGCGTAAAGATTGAGCCAATTTCAGAACTCTCTTTCCAAAATAGCACGGCTTCCATCAAACACAAAAATAACGCGATCTATTTCAATCAGTGAATACAAAGTAAAAATGTGAGCATGAATAAATAGACATTTGAACTTGGACATGTTGCATATTAGCAAAATCACATAAGGGCAGGAGTTACAACGACTTGACATTGACATTGACTTGATTTTCACTGTCAATTTGCCATGCAAGTTGGACATATTTCCAATTAATATTTATCATAGGGACATGAGAGGGATTAGGTCAGGGTATCCTTCTATAAAAATAAGATCTAGATAATGATGACAAGGATTGGGAGTTGAAGACAATATCGGAATATGTCAATGTCGACTTGATGTGGTACCAGCCAAGATTTGGGATTGTGTATGAAAGATTCAGAATACAAGTCAAGTATAATAGGATTAAGGGGAATAATAATTTATCTCGATGACCTAAATTGAATCCGAAGGTGGTATATTCACTGTCCTCGGCAGTAATTTTCAATCTGGTTTGACCATAATTTCGGATTGCTGGAATGAAACGTGAAACCTTAGTAGGAATTATAATCTTTTCTATTATTATACAACGTACTCTAGTCAAAAGTCACCAATATGAAAATAAGCGCTTGGGAAACAAATGTAGAAGGATGAAAACAAGATTTTATTATTAAATGTAGAACGATGTTGACGTGGCAATAGTTTGGGACTTTGAATGTAGAACGGTAGGGACGCAGTGATAGATTATAGGGAATTGATTTGTTTATTCAATGCAATATGAACAATAGAATTTAAAATGAGCTTTAGGTGGAAATTGAATGCTGCAAAATGTCGATTGACAAATAACTTCTGCGTTGTTGTCAGTATCTGACAAATGTTATACTTTTAGTTCGGTCAAGTTAGCCTTAAAAATAGGGGTACTCTTGCATAAATTCCCAAAAAGCTGAAAATCGACATGAACGTTAGAAATAGAATTATAATGAAATTGTTAAAAGTCCCTATCGATCACATGTGTGCAAAAAATTTTATACGAGGTCAAAGTTCACAAAAATGGTTTTCTGGGTTTTTAAGTAGAACGGTTGATTTTATGATATAAATAGTTAAGATAAGAATTGTAGATCTTTCAATTCTCTACAAAAATTGTCTTCACCTCTTTTCTTTTAAGACTCACCATTTTTGAGAAAAAGTCATTCTAGAGTTATATTTTTAATAATATGCGTGACTACGCTGCCTATGTACATTATGGACGTAAAATATAGGTCAAACTGTTGGTCCGCGTAACTAGTAGTCGTAAATCAATATTAAATGATAATTCTTAGAATATGAAATGAAAAGAAACTCACTCCCTCATTTTATGTGACCATGTGGCCTTAAGCAGCATCTGTCTGCTGTTTAATTGTCAACGTAGCAGTATCCGTCTATTAATTACTTTAAATTACTTGCATAGATATATTACGTTACGTATCTTTTGCAGAACATACACGAAATAAAAAACGTGTTCAATTAGCTAGTCTCCCTCCAACCTCGGCTTCTGTTCATCAATATTTTTATCAAGTATATTAGCAGATTCAAGTTTGGCTTGGAAATCAACTGGACCCAGAAGAATGGGGTTGGAAGCTAATTAATAATAGAAAGAAGAAATCACATAAATAAAATTTCACACAGAAAAAAAATTGTGAAATATGTGAACTGCTATGGAACATTCAAAAAGTGGATAATTCTAAAAAAGAATGGTTTTCCATAGAAATTTCAAACCTAAGAGTCGGGGCTGAAGCCACCATCATCTTAGGTCGGGGATGCAGATGTAGACATATGTTTCGTCCTTATTAGGACTCATCAGTACAGTATAGCCAAGCCCAAGGTAATCAAGACTTGGATCCCAGTGTCTAATTAATAATATATTGGAATCAATCCACACTTTATTCCCACCTGCACCAGGAAAGCTCCTTAATACTATTTTGTATAACTGCAGAAAGGAGTGTAATTCGAAATGCGACTGCAAAAAAGTAGACTGACTTTGTTCACCAGCATGCACCAGCTGTCAAAGCCAGTCGTGCTCAAATACTGGATCTTCAACGATAAAACAATTGTTGTGTCGCTCTTTGAACAATTTAGGTCAACTCAGGAAGATAAAGATGAAGAAGAAGTTGAATAAAAGACCTAATATTATACTTAACTTCAATAAGAAGACCGTAAAGTGAGCCTTCCGGGAAAACCACATTGAAAAATACGCGCCTAGTACACTCACTCATAGGTGGCGTGGAAACGTGCGCATATTGTGGAGAATATAACTTAAGAATGGCTTTTCTCAGAAATAGTGGATCTTAGGGAAAAAGAAGTGAAGACCATTTTTGTAGAGAATCGAAAGATGTACAATTTCTGTTACAGCTATTTATATCATAAAACTGATCGTTCCGCTAAAAAATTCACAACTTCATTATAATGATATCTGTGACGTTCATGCCAATTTTCAGCTTCATGGGAATTTATGCAAGGGTGAATGTTTATTTTAACTGAACTATTTTTTTCCACCTAATAATATTGTAGAGATCGAGAGAGATTAAAATTATAATAATAATAATAATAATAATAATCTTTATTACTTAAACAGACTACAAAGTCCTAAACAAGTAAATTATTTGAAAATGAGGATCAAACTATATCCATAATTGATTGAATGTCGACGGTATCCAATACTATAATTCAAGTAAAACATTATTCTGCACATGAATATGATTGAGTCATGTAGCTTGCAGCACATCTTCAAGAATACCAGTTTTATATTTTTCTCAAAGTTTGGCTCCATGAAATGAATAATGAATCGTCTAGATTGTGAAAACAATCGCTGTCGACTTGCAACCACCACAAATATATTCTAATAATTTTTGAATGTTCGCATCATTTCACAATCTTTTTTTTAGTTGAATGTTGCTTGTTATTACAGCTCAGTAATACGACTTAGTTCAAAAAACACGTTATTTGCCTTTTCATCTGTCAAATGGTCCAAAATAATCACGATTCTGGGTGTTGACATTAGAAATCTCACGTAACAGCCATCAGTATGAATAACTGGTCTTGATTCCATTTCATTTTATATCTATTGGAGTGAAAATTCCGATTTACCTTGAACATCCTTCTTACAATCAATAATCTGACCATGATTGTCTTTTGCCTCAACATTTATTTATTTATTTTCAAGTCCTCTGATTATGAGATAGAGTAGTAGAATATTTGACCTTTGTCAATACCTCACTCCAAAAAGTTGACATATTTCCATTTCAGAAGGTTACTTCTTCCTGAAAATACCTTTCAGTAATGGAAGGTCAAAGTTCCAAATAAAGTATCAATTTCCCACAGTCCATTTGCCTTTTTAAATAACTCATGACATTAATATTCACAAAAAAAGGTGAAATTGCACCTTTGGGATGTCTAAAGGGCTGATGAGAGTATATAGGGCACTTTGGTGTGACGTCACATGGAGGGCGGTGAATCAGAGCGTGCTGAAAGTGTCGGGCAGCAGCTGAGCGGGGATGAAATCCAGCTCTGGGCCACTGTTCTCGCGCTCTTTGCATAAGCTTTGCTGTGGATTTGCTCGACGAGTAATACAGAATGTGTACTTTCGATGTAAATAGAAGGTATGATGATGAAAACGGTATTGATCCTTGATTTATTACTCTGTACCTTTGATGGAATTGTGGGTAAACTATACTTTCGATTTATTCAATATTTTAAGGCACTATGAACAAACTTAACGCTCAAAAATAAGTACATTCATACATTGATTTGGAATTATAGATAAAGGCATTTTAAAATCGAATAACTAGAAAAATAATATGCTCTCAGAAAAATTGAAGAGAGGAATGATTTATGCACAATTATCAGGCTAATTTTTTCCGGCTCATTCAATTTTGATTCAAGAAATCTATCCTACTGTATTCGTTATCCAATCATTGTGTAAATTTGTCACCGGTGACATGTAACATTTCGTGCTCCAACTTCAAAGGAAAAGTTACAGACAAATAAATTTTTCCATTGTATTTTCTGCGTGACATAAAAAGAGATGAAGTATTCATAAAAAATATTTTCTCAGCATTGAGGGGCTCTTTGTGAAAGGTCAAATTTTCCATATGTATGATTTTAGAATTTGGACATAATTAAAAATTAATAGAAGGATATTTTCTTGAAAATATCGCTGTTACGTAGTATTTTTAAATGCTCAGTATCTTGATTTCAGTTGCATATTGCAAAAAAATTGATTTTGGAATTACCTCTGCTTGTTAGGTGCAATCATGAATATTTACTAGAGAACTGTTATCAGCTACTCACCTTACGATGTATTTTTGGATATAAAAGTTGTAATTCGGTGTTAAAAATAATGAAAAGAGTGATACTGATTAAGATTGAGGCCAAATTTTTTTTTTCCAAAATGGAGATTTCTATCCTTTTGTGACCAGAATTCTTGCTTGATTCAGTAAGTGACAAAGATCTTATAACTAAGAATTCGAGGATATTTGTTCGAATAGATTTTTTATTTTATTCAGCTGTTTAGTTTATGATTTACTAGCAACTCTTCAAAGCTTTATGCTGTATAATTCAGTAATGTTAGAGAACAAAGTATGTTTCGTTTCAAATTTCATCTCCATCTCTTGATCTGTTGTTTATTTTCTCAAAATACCGCAAGTAGAGTAGCATCACTATTCGTGGTTACTCTCAAGTTTGTTGTACATTCAAAATTAATTGACGATCTGAGAATTTGATTACTGTTATGCCTAGATTATTTACGTGAACAAATTTACGGTAATATTAATAACTTTTGATTGTGATAATCAAATTTAATGGAAATACTAGGAGCTAGTGGCTGAACATTAATTAATTTATTCCCCCATTAACTTAAATGTTGTTCAACCGCCAAAATCTCTTCGTGGAATATATTCAAAATAAGCAACTTCGAATCATCTTATCTTCCTATTTGATTTCTTATTTCAATCGCGGGGTGCGTTGCTTACGTAAATGACTAAATTTACTTAACCCTTCTTGGTTGACTCGTGCCAATGGCTAACCAGCGATTGAAACTTGCGTAAGCTTAGAGTATTTTGCAAACAGAACACGTCCTCGGCAACTTTCAATAGAGCCCTAACACTGGGTCTATGCTTGCGGAAGGATTACTGCGAGTTTGTAAAGACATTCCGATTGAAAATGCATATTGAGATTGGATTCTAAACCGAAATTGCACTTCGCTTTCATGAGCGCAAATGGCACCTAACTTCCAAAAGAATAAACATTGTTTGCATTAATGAAATAGCATCCGAGGATTTGGAAAAGATGCTATCTTGAAAATTGAGTTCTGAATTATAATAAGAGAGTCGATGAACCAAAAATGAATCTGTACTTCTGGCTAGATAAAACATCATTCTTCTCTTAAAATAGAAAGTGAATTTATTATAAAATGAGGTGTTCCAACTGAAACGCAAGATTGAATTTCTTATCTGAAAGCATATTTATCCTGAAAAGTCTAGAGATCATATATATGTAATATAATATAATAGTGTAATACTTATACTTATAATTATTAGTATCTAAAATTTTATTTGGATTGAAAATTAAAATCACTGTATTATCCATTATGTAGCTGTGGAAAATAGATTTGAGCTGATGATGGGTGGGTTACCATCCGAAATGTTCACATAACAACATTAAATAAAAAACTGGACTACTATACTTAAAAATTTCATTCAAAATAATAAATTGACATTTATCTCTAATTATTTGAAAATAATAGTGGATGTGTTTTATTTTGCGAACTCTGAGAACATTACAATTACAATCTATCCACCTACAAATAGGACGTCCACGCAATCTTTCATCTTCTATTTTACTCACATATTTTTTTGGAAAAGTTTACATTCGATATTCTATCCACAAATCAACGTAACTAACTCATCTTCACTCTTTTTACTACATTTGCACCAATATTACATTTTTCATACACCAATTTATTCCAAATTCGATCTCTTCTGGTATACCTACAAATTCTCATTTCCACAGCAATTACTCTCATTTTATGCTCTCGCATCTACGCTCCGTTCAAACATCCATAGGTATCTAAAACCAGCAGGTACTCTTCTTTCAATTTCCTTGTAAATTCTCTCATCATTTGATAAAACAAACTCATTCACTTGCTCCAAGCTTACGCCATTCACCATAACATTTCAATCTGTCATTAGTCATCGTTTCACTTTACTTGATCATTATTTTCAGCAACATTCAAAATAAGATACGTTCCTTCTCCAACTTCATATGTATTCTATTAATAGATTTTTTCGGTTCTTCTCCACTTTCATCAAAAATTATAACATCATTTGCATACGCTAACCAAGATACTGGATTTTCATCAATATATGCAACATTTATGTCAATTAAAGTTTCGCAGTAATACATCTATATACAAATTAAACAATCACGGGGATGTATCACAACCCTGCCTTACACCAACATCAATATTAAATCATTCACTCAATCTATTAGCAATCTGAACAGCAGTTGCAATGACTTCATACAACACAACAACTGTACCTAATAAACTGCCATTTACACCGTACTCAATAAGCAAATTCCATAATTCATTTGAAGGGCATTAATATTAGTCCGGACAAAATAGACATTTACCGTTGCATAAATTCCCAAGGAGCTGTTAATTGACATACAGGTCAGGCATACCATTATAATGAAGCTGCGAAAAGTCCAAAATATTTCATGCGAGGTCAAAGTTTGCAAGAATAGGTTTTTTGGATTTTTTTTTTAGTGAAACAGCTAATTTCTAATAGAAATAGTTCACACAAAAATTGTAGATCTTTTAATTCTCTAAAAAAATTATTCACACACTTTTTTCCCAAGCTCCACCATTTCTGAGAAAAAGCCATTCTAAAGTTATAATCTCCATAATATGCACACGTTTTCACTTCACGAATGAGGTACTGTACTTGACGCGAGTTTTTTAACGTGGTTTGCCTAGTAGGCATACTTCATGGTCTTGTTATTGAAGTTCAATATATATTAAGTCTTTTTCTTCATCATCTGCTTCATTTTTTCTTCTTCTTCTCTTCCTTCACCTTCTTCTTCTTTTTCATCTTCATCTCCCTGAGTTGACGTAAATTGATTAAACAGCGATACATCAGTTGTTCCGTCGTTGATGTAAGGATCATTTTTTGTTCGAGATACAGTATTTGAACACGACTGGTCTTGGCAGCTGGTAAATAAAGTAAGCCTAATTTCTTGAAGCCCCATTTGAAATAACACCCCTTTTTGCAGTTCCAAGAAATAGTATTAAGGAGCTTTTCTGGTGTAAGAGAGAATAGATTGTGGATTGGTTCGGCTTCTGCTAATCAACATTTTTATCAAATATATTATTAGGTTCAAGTGTGGCTTGGTAATCGAATGGACTGAGAAGAATGAAGTTGAAAGCTAATTATTAATGTATTGCAATCAATCCACACTCTATTTTTATCTGCACTAGAAAAGCTTCTCAATATTATTTTTTGCAACTGCAAAAAAGGGTGTAATTCAACATGAGGTTGTAAAAAAGTAGACTTACTTTTTCACCAGCATATACAAGCTGTCAAGGCCAGTCGTGTTCAAATACTGAATCTGCAACAGAAGATGATCCTTACAGCAGCGACAAAACAACTGATGTATCTTTGAAAAAGAAGACCTAATATTATATTGAATTTCAATAAAAAGACCGTGAAACAGGCCTACCGAAGAAACGCGCCAAAGTATAGTACCTCATAGGTGGCGTGGAAACATGTGCATATTATGGAGAATATAACATTAGAATGGATTTTTCTCAGGAATGGCGAATCTTGGGAAAAAAATGTACGAAATAATTTTGTAGAATGCTGAAAGATCTACAATTTTGGCCTGGGCTATTAATATCATAAAACTAGCAGTTTCAATGAAAAAAACCCATTTTTGCGAGGTTTGTTCTTGGGAGTATGCAAGGGTATACCCCTATTTATAGGGTTAACTTTGACCGGACTATTTACGCTATCCGACAATCATATGGAAAGAAAATAATTGATCATCTCCCAGGCAGGAGGCTTATACTTTATAGATAAAATTTATTCCTGACATTATCTGCCACAATTACAAACTTAATGCATGAAAATTTGTATATTTGCTCGTACTGCCTTGGCCTTTGCCTTTGAATTAAGGACGAAAAACAGCCTATTCTTATCAGAAGCAACACAATGTCTCGAACTGAATCTAATCAAGTGAATTATCTATTTTAGCACTCTTTTACCTCAGCATTTCATCATTTTATTCGTTGAATCATTCAACCAAGGGGCCATTTCAACCACTAAAGCATTTATTCATACCCAACATCACATTTATCCGCAGTCAGCTTCACTCACATTTGTTCTCTGAACATAATGACCACGATATAAGCTTCTGAAATATTCATACCATCTTTCTCTCCTTTATATTAGATTAATCTTATAGCAATTCATCAGTTGCACTGCTTATAGTTTTTACTCTTCTAACATTCCAGCAGCATCCTGAATGTACAACAATCATTCGTTAACTTTTCACTCACTCATGAATTATTTATCATGTTCACTACTAAACAAATCTTTTACAGTTTATTGTTCCATACATTTTTTGGTCGGCAGCCTGATCTACATTCACTAAAACATCATTCGCACATTCAAGAAATAATCATTTATATTGCATTCAAAATTAGGCTCACATTCTTGCAGGAAATCATCTAACTTTACTTCCTTTTCCAGCAAGAGATTCCCGAATATGTTTATTTGAAAACAAGTTGGATTTTACGCCAGGTAGTCAACCGGACCTCTCACTCTCATTTGCCAATTTTTTTCAACTGTACGTGGGACACTATAGTGATCGTTCGTATCGAAATTCGTACCACGCTCCACTCTCATAATTAATGAAATCAATTATATTTTTTCTTATTTATTCCATAATTCTAATAACTTAACAAATGTGACATCCATGCGTATATATTTTCAATGTGCGACATCGAGCCCAAATTGCAGATTAATAAAACTTGATTGATGGATGTCATGCGTCCAATCGTATTATCCATCATGATATGTGATATTTGATTACTGGCCATTCAATAATGATGACAACTGCAAATATCAAAAGAGATTGAATCACAAGAATTAGAATTTATGGATAAATTAGACAGAAAGTTGAAAGTTCTGACACTGTTTAAGTGCTTTATTATTAAGATGATTGCATTCTAGTAACCTATCAAATTTTCAAAATATTTTCCCAATTAAATAGTTTTTTGTAAATGTATCAGCTTCTATCTGTCAGAGTATTTTATGAGCTAACGAATAATATATTAGTGATCGATCCATTCCACAAAAGTGTAGCTAAATTGTTTTATAAATCATTGAACGAACTATGCGTGATTTTATTTTAACCAACAAATTGAATTTGATTAGTTTTTGTTTGTGGCGCTAAAATAATAATTGACTATTATTTCATAGAATAAATAATTCCATTTATTCAGAAATCCATTTTTCGTTCATGTATTCAAAATTAGAGATACCTAATTAAATTAATATTATTAAAATAGTAGAAGAGAATTTCATCTCAACCTCAGCTTTCACAAACAATATTAAACCAACATTACAAAGATTCTCATGATGTGATCTTTATTACTTAAATTTACAGTCCGAAGAGTAGTTCTAGTTTTATAACATCTAATTAAGGACAATAAGTCTTTCTTTATTGCGAAATGAAAATTCGTTGGCAGGGCAAGTCTTAAGTTTTATAGCAGTGGTAAAATCAAATGTTAGAGCTCCATATTTCCATGATACAATGTATTAAAAAACATAATTCATGTGAAAATATCAGGTTATCAAGTTTATAGATATTGTCACAAATTTATTGGTGCAATTCATGTACAGGTTACAATACATAGATCATTGACTGAAGTTGTACAATTCACTTGTATACATGGATTTCATGCCATTTTTTTCCGCTTCTTTAGCCAATCAAAATTGTTGCCAAGCAAATACGGACCAATCGGTATACAATTTTGTTCTTTGTTATATACATATTTCTAACAAATATATACAAAAATATCTGTAGAATATTCCAAATAACAACTTAAATAAATATTATATTAAATAAATCTCAAATTGATATTAGTGTAAACATAAGTAGATGATTCAAGGCAATTCATATCGCGACACTGCTCCCCCCCCCCTTATGGCTCGTCGTCCTCAGCGAACACAGGGTCTCGTTCTCAATATAGCCATAATCTGTCACCATGAACGACCTTAGGTCTTCCGTTTCTGCCCATCCGTATCCGGAATACAACGTTGTTCAAGCGTTTCACGACTTCATAAGTTACTTCGCAGTTTCTCTGCAACTTGGAGCACTTTCGTCTTCTACTTTTGGGATTGTAGAACTATACCAAATTACTGTGGAGCGTTAGCTTGCAGACCGTATCAGATCTTCATTCTTTTGCTGGCAGCTCGTAAGTTCTCTTGTTCAGTAATAGGTAATAGGCAAAGGATATCTATGGCAGTTCTCTTAAATGAAGATCCCGCGTTATACTGCTGCATCTATTTACGCTATCGAGTGTAGAATCCGTTTCTTTCGACGTTCTCTCGATAGACAACCCAATAGAAGCGTTCACGAACTATATCGAGAGTGTCGAAATGTTTACCGCTATTACCGTCATACAACTGTCTTAAGATTCACCCTTTCAAATTTCTCGACACTATCACCTTTCTTTTGGCCTCTCTCCTATCAAGTGAGTAAATTACAAACAATGAGCTTGAGGGAACTGTTGAAATCGTCGGTAAAATCATGCGTTTCATATTTATAAGACCTATGGCCAGTTGCACCGCTGTCTCTTAAATTTTAAGTATCACTTAATTGACAATATCGTATCAAGACTCCAAAGTCAAATATGACATAAATATTGCTGTCATTATTCTGATTCGATATTTTTTGTTTGAGTGAAACTTAAAATTTAAGCTATCCCGGTGCAACTGGTTACTAACATTACAGATTTTCGTTCATTCTAAGCGTAGCTTAATAGGGTATAATAATGAATTTATTTTATATTTTTAATTCACTGTTTACATCGTTATAACATAGTAACAAATATAAATTATGTTTAAAAGTGCAGTAATCAAGTTTAAAAAATATTTAGAATAGAGAATAATTTTGAGCTGTTGAAACGCCACCACTTTCGCGCGCTCTATTGATGACGTCAAATACCATGACCAGTGACATTACAGTCCATTGTTTACTACAGGTGTTCTCGTTCTCAACTTATTTCAGCATTAAAAAAAGTCAAAAGTCAGTTTAGTATTATTGCATTGTGCCTGAATGCAAAATACTATCAGAAATGTAAGTACCTGATAAAGTCTTTTTTACAATTCTGACTGGTTTTAAAATACGAAAGAAATGATGTAATGTTATCAGAAGAGATGAAATATCATAATAAACTTGACAGATCATGAATGACATTATATGTGATAAGTTTTAGCAATAAAATACATTGTATGTGTGCGGCTTCCTTTAACATTTGCTCGTTTTAAAATAAACAAAAATTATAGGTTATGTTCACTGCTCATCATATTACGGATTGTTCTTATTAAAATAGCGTACATAATGTGTTATTATTGAATAATTACTTTGCTGTGTTCACTCTTTTTATTTCAGTGGACGTAAAATTTGGATTTGAAAAAAAAATAAGACGACATCATGAATGGATCTATTCTTGACAGATCATCCGATTTGAAAAAAAAAATAAGACGACATCATGAATGGATCTATTCTTGACAGATCATCCGATTGTGCTTTTATAAAACCACTGTCTTGAATGATTTATAATCTCACTAGGATGCTAAAATTACACTTAAACAATGAATTTGCAACACACATGTTATTCCTATGTTATCTGATCAAAATCTTGCAATGCCATACAAATGTAAGCAGTGCGCACTTGTTGCCATAGTATTTGACGTCACGTTTCGCTTTAACCAATGATGTTGCGTTTTAGAACTTTGAATTACTCTTGTTTAATTTGCACTTTTATTTATTAATTTTAAGTAATTGGAAAGATATTAATTACCAAAATGATGGTTTAGTGCAAATGTCCGGCCAATACAAATCCGGAATAAAAATATTTGAACCAAATTCAAATTTCATCCATATTCCCTATTACCTTGATAACGAATGTAGAATGAGTAAATTATAACTTATAATCTAGCAAAAAATCAATTGTTCCTTAAAATTTAACAATTTGACGAACAATTATGAGAATCAGTAGGATTCTATCCTGATAGGTTACCAATCTATTGAAGAAAAAATCCCTAGAAATAATTGGTATTTGGGAATTGCTTGCACAAAATTGTTATATTAAAATTCTCTTCGTTTCTCACTCTACAACAAGCAAAAAATCAATTGTTCCTAGAATTTCAACAATCTGACGAACATTTATGAAAATCAGTAGGATTCTAACCTGATAGGTTACCAATCTATTGGAGAAAAAAATCCCTAGAATCAATTCATATTTGCGAATTACTTGCATAAAATTGTAACATTGAATTTCTCTTCGTTTCTGACTCTACAACAGCTATATTGAAAGATAAAATCCTGTGAAATTACTCGACTTGTAATTACTATCGGAAAAAATTGAGGCTGATACAGTAGTCGATAATAAAGCACAAACTGCCGCGTAGGTTGTATAATAGATAGTATTCATCAATGATCGAAGAATATTCAACAAGGTAATCCTTCCAATACCCAGATCTGAATAGGCAAAATTATCAATTGAAATATCGATTATTAAATATACAATTAGTGAAATTTCATTCGACCACGTAGTCATACGTCCTTATTTTTTCACATTCAACTATCCTACATTCATTACACATATCCAAATCTAGTTGCTTCATCTGCTTCTTGCATACTTCACAAATATCATACCAAAATCTTATAAAAACGGCTGTACACGACGGTCATACTGCAACCCTACTCAGCATTCATTTCTGTTATACAACGATGTAGGCAAACTCAAATATTTCATTTCAATATCAAGGACCAATTCGAAAATTCTTTTCAATTTTATAATAGGTGTAATCTAGCCCCAGTGGGATAAATATTAGACTATCGAAAAATTTATCATAAGAAATAAAAAATCCAGAGTAGATCATATTTAAATAGAGTAGAAGGATGATAAAAAATTTTTCCCAATTGAAGTTGAATCAAAATAGGTTGAGTTTATATTTTGCCTTATTATTAATTTCAATTTTCAGTCATTCTTCAAAATTTGGTGCTCCCCAAATTCAGGCGCCTGAGGCTCGGGTCTCGCGGGCCTAGGCTTAAATCCTCCTCTGAATGCTGAACTAGATTATAAGGCTACCTCCATGTACAAAATCTCAATAATACTATGTTGAAGGTTATTTATTTCATGAAGGATTTGTTAGATTCAATTCTTCAGGAGCAAATATGAAAGATTTGAAAAATTTTTCAGAACTTGAGAAAAATTTGAAGAAATCAATGTTATCATAATGCTTATTATCATATAGTATATTCCATTTTCTCATTACTATTAGCATGTACTTATCTGTACTTACTGCTAGAATAAATGAAGATTAGGTATTAATAATAACCATAGTCCGATATAAATGCTGATTGAAGATGACAACACTCGCTTCTGACGAATGTTCTAAGTTTATGCATCCCATTATACAACTTGCACCAAACATGAATCATTTTTATCCATATTGATCGATTGAAATCATTGGCTGTATATCGAATGCATTTGATTTTTGTGAACTATTTAATTCCTTGCCTTTGATGCTTTTAAAAATAATGCTATAATACAATCAATCATAGGACGGCAGAGATAAAATGAAAAACTCTATAACGCTTCCACAGTTTGTAGTTGTCAAATATGGCATCTATTATTCTGCATCCCGATGCTATGCGACCATTCATAAAAAAAACTGACCGACCTCAGTTGATCAATCGGTAACTGTTTGTCCACCTAGCAAATTTCCTCTGTTGATATTTTGTGTATAAAGCATTATTACAAAATTGACTTTCCGGTATGAATAAGCATAAATCATTAAGATTCATGAACAAACAAAGCTCATAATTTATATCAGGAAAGTCTTTACTGTGGGTGATAACGGATACATTATACAACAGTATATAAAGTTTTGGTGATAAACCCACATTTACATACGAGCAGAGTATGTACGTAGCAAAAGAGCGAAGCGGAATTCAGTGAACGCCAGCATAAATCCGGACTCGAAACTCCGACGGTGCCAACGCCGTGCTGCTGTCAGCCTCACGGTTTGCTATACATGAAATATTAAACACGGAATTGATTTTTCAATAAATATGTAAAACGGCTCAGAACAACATGGGAAATAGATTAAGTTTTAGTTTAAATGTGATATCTCTGCATGAATGCTTATGCACTGTATTTTCCTGCCTGCTTTTACTATTTTTAAAGGAAATTTGTATTCGTATTTACTGGTTTTCACAAAAAAATTACTCCCATATAACATGTTGAGCGCAGCTCTTTTCAAATAGGGATTAACGTCCTAGTATATCATCAAAATATTCTTCTCAAATAAATTATGAATATTAAAGAATTGTCAAATCTAATTGATAAAAAACTATACTTTATGGGTTAAAAGTTGAGCAAATGTAATTGATCCATGACTATTGGTATAAATAACTGTACAATTCTATGAAATACGAAAATAAACACAGTTGTTGATACACCGAATATACACGGCATCTAGAATATATCATCGCGAAAGCAGAACCGAAAAAATATGTGAAAACGTCGAAGACGTTTCACTTATATAATACATCCAAGCTTCAGGTAATCAGTTTTGCCACAGCAATATATTTTTATACTATTGAATTAAACCTGTGTAATACTTAACTTCAATTCAGATCGCGGGAAACAATCTTCCCTCTTTTCCTTAATTCGAGTTATTCTCTTACAGCTTTCCTAATCCTGTAATTTGAATATTTTTATTTCCTTAATCCTGCAAAATTTCTTCTCATTTATATCCTCGCTCACTTACAGATTCTATCCAACTAACTTTTTATGATATTGACTTATTAAGACAAGAATTTCAAAATAATATTTAGGAGTTTTTTTTATGGAAAGTATTAAGAAATTCTTGTTTATTATTCTGGATGCATTTCAAAACTCGATCTTGCAACTTGGATAATTTTAAAGAGTTCTCGACTCATTTCTAGAATCCTAAATATGATTAAATATAGCAGAAAAGATTTCAGATTTGCTGAAATAAGATTGCAAGGAAAAGACGGAGGACAGTCAATCCAAATTAAATCCCCCAAAACTCAAACCGAAATGAAATCCAGAGAGAAATTAACGTTCTGTATTTCAGCAAAAAAGTTGCAAACCTTTCGCTTGGTAAGCAAAAGAAAAATTAACGATTTTTTGTTGGAGGACATAACTCACTTGGATGTCTTGTTTTGTTTAAGTACTTAAAACGTTTCTTATAGATGCTCTAATTGCTACCCTTAATAATCCCAACACCAAACGTCATTGTCCTCCTAATTTTTCGAACCAAGAAAAATAACTATTCCACTCTTAATAAAAACAAAAAATTCGCTATTGGATTTAGAATGATTGTTTGATTTCTTTCAGATGTAATAAGCTGTGACAAGTTATACTATTTTATTGAGGAAACATTGTTCTGTATGAATATATTTTCTACTAAAGACCTCATTTCTTTCTTTAGTTTGGTAGTAGTCATTGCTCAAAATTACTCTAAATTTTGCTATGAGAATATTAGAAACATTGTTTCGTAGATTCATAATTATACTTGAATAATCACAAAGTAAAAGTTAACTGACATTGTATCTCATATTTTGCATGAATTACAATACTGACATTTCAAAAAAATAATTTGTTTATATTTATTATGGGATTCGAAAGTACTTTTCGTTCACCTTTCTCTAAAGATACTAACTACTGACTGAAATTCCAAACTGAGTTCAGCTGTGCAATAGTAATATTTTGGATTATACAAAGCCAAACAAAGATATTTTGAGAAGTCAGAAAGGTGGCATCACTAATGTAAATCAAGATTATCTTGAATTAGTTGATTTATCACTTTGTGTTTAGTATTTGTTTGGATAGTGCAAATCAAGCTCCAGAAAATGGACAAAAAAGAGCTTTGTGTACTGAAAAATATTAATATAAGGAAGAACCCTTCAGCAGACTTCAGAGAAGCTTAATGAACATTATTGAATTATTGTGGATCTGCATCTTCAAATAGAGCAGTTTATAAATGGCTCAAAATTTGTGACGATCTGCAAACCCTTTAGAGGCAACTACTTCAAAAATTATTGATATAATTCATGATCTCGGGACTTTAGGCGTCGGTGTTGCCTTGATAATGTAGACGAAACATAGATAGCCCATTGGCAAAGAACAGTATAAAATGGAATGCCAGCGGATAATCTGCTTGAAAAAAAGATGTAAACCATTTCTTGAACCGAATAGGTTACTATTTCATTCTCTTTAATTATAACAGTGAAGCTCAACGGGGTATTCTGCTATAAATTGCTGAAGTGTAATCCTTTACTTCCGCCAAATATTTGTAGCATCCAGTATTCGACGAAATTTGGCGAAATACTTATTTGTTGGAGATCAAGAAGGTAAATCCCTATCCCTTTCTTTCTATGACTAATCTTCGATTTCAGTTGATTTAATTCTTGACTATCTGAGGTGACATTTTTCCATGCCGAGCTTCTCACTTTGACCTGAAGTCTCTATGTTTTTTGGGACCTTCCTGACATCGTCCAGTTGCCGGGCGATTGCCAAATGCACCAGTTCAGATATAAACTTCCTATCACATTGGATATCTCCGTCAACTCTTAAATACAGGTGAAAATAAAAATGACCAACTGTACCAAAGAATTAATTCCCAGTAAATGCAGAACATGTATCAGGGAAGGTTTTTTCTTTATCTAAATTCTAATCCACAAACCAATCTAATTTCAGCAATTTTTTCTTTAGGTAGAGTACTATTATTATTTTTTACATCCCTAAATATGAACCTCCATGCTTTGTTCCAGTTTTATTTTTTTGTTGAACCTACATTCTTTCTTCACATCGTTGTTCTGAAATATTTTTAACTGTGATATGAATATTTAATTTTTGTAGAACGTGTGGTTTAATGTTTTTTTTTGCTGTAGCTATATTGGAGTTTTCCACATATCAAGATTATATCAATGTGTGTTCATACATTCATTGCTCCCTTTCTCGGAACTTATTTATAGCAAAATTTTCTATTACATGAAGTAATAATAAAATCTAAATATTATTGAAATTAATAACAATAACCTGTCCTAAAACCCTTAGTTTTAGCCACAGAAGTACTTGAATGACGGACGAGAGCTAGGGTCTCCATTTGGTGCAAATGAATATATTTTCATGGGTAGAATTAGATTTATGACCTGATTTGAAACTTATCACTAGCGTAGATGTCTTCCTGTCTAAAATAAAATTAGTTTGAGGCATCCATCTTGGTGTCCGAGGTCATGAATATCTTCAGTGGCCTACAGGAAGTTTAGTTGAATGGAATTACGTTCAATATCTCATTTTATTCATTTATTTATTGATTGAACGTACACTGTCCCATAGAAAAATCTCCAAAAACAGGACAGGAGCTTACGAAAAGAAAAAAAAACGGAACACAAGACATATTGAAGTTATATAAAAAAATCATTATTTGTTCAATACTCTAGGATTCACAAAGTAATTATCAATATTTCCAAATTCCAGTTCATAAGTTAAACACATTCTGTAAATTGGAGAGACCATGAAAACATTTATATGCGAAAGTGGTAGTTAAAAGGTATGAATATTTTGAGTATATACAAACGGAGTATGAAAGGAGAGTAGATTAAGGCAGCTGGGATCATCAATATATCCTTGAATCAATTTACAGAGATGAGTAATTGATTCAGACTTAAAGCGTATAAAAAGGTTTCTAAAACCAACTAACTCAAAAAAAGAATTATAACTAAAGGAGAAATCAGGATAGGAGCGGTGAGTTCTCAAATACAGGAACCTGAGGATTATTTTTTGTATACTCTCTATACGATCCTGATGTATTCCAATTTAGATCGAACGAAACAATAATAGAGGTTGCAAATTGTTAAAATGTCTGTAAAAGAACGAGTGCTGCAAATGATGATGCCTAACATTCGAATATCTGATTTGTACATTGTATTAATGTGGTTGATGAATGTCAGTTTTGCATCGAATATAGCTCCTAAATCATTCATGGTAAGCGTGTATGCTTGATCTGATATATTGTATAATCATAGAGGAAATGTGAAGTTTTACGTGTGTATGAAAGAACATGACACTTCCTCAGATTCAAATGTAAATTGTTTAATATGCACCAATGGAAAATGATATCTAAATCATTTTAAAGAATTTGACATTCATTGCTAGTGTCAATAGAATAAAATATTTCAAGAACATCAGCGAATAAAAGTTTATCGCACTGTGAATTTACGGTTATGTTGTCAATGAATAGAATGAAAAACAATGGACCTAAATTAGAGCCTTAAGGCACTCCTGAAATAGCTTTAAAATAATTTGAATTGAAGCCAAGAAATTGGACGAATAATTGGCGATTAGAAAGGTATGAGGAGAGCAGTGAAATCAAAGATGGACAAAAGGAGAAGGATTGAAGTTTCTTAATCAATATACCATGATCAATTTTGTCGAATACTTTGGAAAAATCTGTATATATGCAATCCACTTGACCTCTAGTAACCAAAACTGAGGAGGTGAAATAATTAAAATACATGAGATTAGTGGTAGTAGATCCTTTCTCAACAAAACCATGTTGCGAAAACGATATAAGATTTTTTTATATTTAACTTTTTTATTTATTTTATTTAAATTATTAACTTTACTGAAGTTTAATAAAATAGCAACTGAACAATAATTTGTAATACTGCTATTATCACCAGATTTGAAAATTGGTGTGATGCGTGTAGTTTTTCAAGCATCAGGATAAGACCTAGTTTGAATTGCCAAATTGATAAAATGGAAGAAAGCATTCGACCTGGAATAAGAACAATCTTTGATCAAGAAACTAGGAATTAGATTGGGACCACAGTAGTGACCTGACACCTGACTTCAATTTTTTCATTGATGATATTTATATCTTATTTATTGGTATTATTATTTTCCGACTTATTTTCACATTATATTTCACATTACATTAGATTTGTTCGTTTGTTTAAAGATATGGTAATTGTTCATTCGCGTCTTTGAATCTGATTCAATCAATAAAGCTCTTTACTTTCTATTGAGTATTCGTATGGGCGTCCGTGTAAACTTACTGTAATCTTGTTTTAGTTACTTTTCAGTGCAGTTTTTCCGGATAGCCACAAAATCGAAGCTGACGGAATAATTTCGTCTTCAGTTTTCCAACCACGCCAAATTCTGGGTACTAAATTCACAATCAATTAGTTATTTGAAAATCTTTTCTAGATTTATGTAATAACCAATATATTATTTAATTGCCTTTCTTGAATTGAATTATTGATTTCGTGCTCATAACTATACTCCTCATATTGGGTCGAAATATAGTTTATTTGAGAATTATTTTTTTAATAATTGCATATGCATCTTTCGTGCAAGCGCGTAAAAGGAGCATCTATAATAGGATTGAGCCAATAAATGGAATATATTCAACATTTTAATAGGTTTATTTTCTTATTCAAATTGGAAAGTGAATCTAAATTGAATTGAGTGAATGAATAAATGATAGGAAAGAAATATTGGCTACTACAAGCATGACCGAAATATGACGGGAGACAAAATTCTGAAAAAAAGAAACTTGAACAGAAGGACATGACGGTGATCGCTGTGAGCACGATCGCTATAAGCACACCATCAAATTATTAGTAGATTACACAATTACCCAGCCATCTTTGCTACCTGTCATGTAACTAAATTGACAATGACAAATTATTAAGAAAAGAGATTACTTCAAGTTGTGTTTAATTCTGACAGAATCAAATATTGACTATAAGAACATTCAAAAAGTTTCACAGAATTCATAAATTATACCGCTGATCATTTATTACAGCAGGCGAATAATTTTAAGCCTCATTCATCAGTTTACAGCCCAGAGGATATGAATACATCAGATTTAATCATGATTTTTCTCCAAAATTGAAGAGTTACATTGATAAACATTAAAGAAAAACACTCAGTAATTATTCCATAATTATCTTTTTATTAAACGATTAGTTTCGACAAATAATCAGATTGACAAATGTTACAAATACTCTCAATTCTGAACATACACTTTCTGAAGAAGGTAGCAATAATTTTCTTATTTGAAGACGATGAGCTTCTCGGGTGTAGTATTTTGTGGGCTTATTTCCATTTTCAATAAGCCAAACTATTGACTGTCGTTTAATTTCAGGATTATAATTTTAGATTCGTCACATTTAATATCATACATCTCCTTAGATGCTACATGATCAAATTCGTGGGACATGAACTTGCAACCCTCTATTCGTGCCTTTTTTTTTGTGTTGGGATCAACAAATGTGGAATCCACCCTGTTGCTAGTTTTTTACAGGTTGATGAAAAATATTATCTGCTGCAGCGCATCCAATATCTGGACTCCGCTGGAATTCTGTGTTATATTCCCATTTCCCTTCGGCAGTTTTTCCGCAGCACGAATGTTTTCAGCACTAACAGTTAATGCAGACTCTCCAGACCTCTTTTCATTATCATGTGGCACTGTTTACGTTTAAATTCACAACTGTGGAGTTTGAAGGCCAATTTTTCCACCTTAATTACAGAAAAAATACTTTTGATATATATTCTTATAGAAACAAATTTTGATTTTGAATTCTGTATATTTATTTGAAACTTTGACGTTTGGATCCTTTGACCAAGGATCTTCTTCAGAAAACAACAAAAATAAAACAAGGCAAGTAACTTGCCTTGTTTTATGTCTCATGGCCAGCCTTCACATATATAATTGATTATTTCTACATACCTGGGGACTAATTTGAAAATTAAATATTACATTGCTTTGAAGCTTTGAAAATGCTTCCAAACAAGAATTAGGAGAATAGAATTCTCTCAAAGATTTATTACACACAAAATATGAATGAAAATCAGCAGATCAATCTCTCTGATTAAATTTTAGGAATCTTTTAAAATTCTACATCGTCACAAAACTTTGTTCATTTCGTGATATTAGCGCCTGCAGAATAAATACCACCGAAATTTGTAATCCTCGATACGAGTACTTAACGCTCTTTCATTCCCTTGGTAGCTACGTTCCTCCACCATTTTCTCGCTGACACAAAAGAGTCAAGAAGCGCGAGACATGAGATGAAAGCGAGCCCTCTCAGCGTCTCACAATAGTGCATGGTGCGAGAACAAAATGCCATTAACAAGTGCGCAAATCAAAGAAACAGAATGCACTTCATCTCAGAGACGAGCTATATCTTCATCGAATTGGGAGAAAAGTTGAAGAAGAATCAAGCTTTTGATGAGAATCATTGAAAGACGTTAATTTAATAAATACTCGAAAGAATAAAATAAAAAATAAATATTGTTCCGCATACGTTGATATGATATGAGTTAAAGATTTGAATCAGTCCATTCGGTAATTTGAATGATTGGATATAAATATTGTGAGAAATACATGTGAATGAATTGACATTTTCTAAACGATTGTAATCTCCATGGGTAAATAATGTTTTTATTATTCAAATAAACTCTAATGACTCTAATTTTTCTAATATTACTCGTAGGAGATACATTAGTCCAATCAATGGATAGTTCCTCCGCCATAAATTGCTGAGATTTGTGTCCAATTCAGCAATTTATGCCCAAATTCATAAGGCGGAGAGTTAAACAATAAACTGGGTTTCGATTTATTCAATCAATTTGATTGGCCAGTAATGATTCAAAGAAATGCTGGAATTGATATTGTTACCACAGAATTGAGCCATTTGAACCAGATTACTTAAACTCTAAATCCTGAAATCGGCCATTAGAGAAGGTTATCCTTAATCCCGAAACACATTTGCCTACCTCGACAAGATGATGCATTTTTGGCCATTTATAAACGGAATTTTTTCTCATTTTCTGTTGATTCTGCATTAAAAACGCATTACAACAACTCTGCACGAAATTAAATTTCCTACAATTTTTGTCCGTAATATTTTGTTGTACTTCGATTATTTCAATAATTATAACATTTAAATATTTCTAGATTGCTATTTATCATGCTATTACTATATCTATTTCATCACTTTAACATTTCATTTTTGATTTATATCATATCACACGTGATATATAGCAGAAGATATAACCTCATTTGAAATATGCAACAAAGGAAAATGATCTTTGTTAATGCACCGTTACCGTCAGTCAGAGATGTTTACATGTTCGTTAACATTTCGTTTGGAGACCTTAAGAATTCTTCCCTGAAGGCTGAACGGGCTGAAGTACTCTGAAGAGGTTGTGAACTCTTCTAGTTAACTTCTTTGTTGCATAAATGAGGCGCAATCTTCTTAGAGATTCGCGTTTTGTTGTCGTCTGTCGCGTAGGCTGTAATAAATTATTTTCCATTTGTTTAGTGCTCTGTTTTCATTCATTTATCTTGTGAAAGAAAGAGCTGATCTAGATTCAGGTTAAGTAGATCCAATTTACGCTGGATTTTTAAAAGAGAGACGATTATTGTTATTAAATTCACGCTTTTTGTCTTTATAAGAATGATCCTCATTATTCCAGACAACTTTTCATTCCCAGCAATTTTAATGATGAATAACACAGAATTACTTTTCTCTGAGTTTGATGAAAGTTAACGAAGATCGTTTGTGGGGAAGATTATGATGATACGACAACAGATAAAGCCCTTGCTTTGATTAGATTGGAACGAAAAGGAGAAAAAAGCTAAATTTTCTTTCTTCCCCAACTATTTATAGTTGCAAAACTTTAAAGGCCACCATCGATCTATATATTTGACTCATAGTTTCCAGCAATAAGATTCTACTTCTTGTTCGCAGTAGGTCTCGTTTAATACTGAAAACAGATTTGATTGAAGCTATCATAAAACTGTTCATTTATATTCCAATCGGTTGAACTGCTCTTTTTATACACCTTCATTGGAAATTTTTGAAACGTACACAATATATAATTAAACTGATAGCCCGACATACCTCAAAACACTTTTTCAGAACAATATGGAGTATACCACGAGTATTCGCATTTTAAACGTCAAATAAAGCTGGATAAAGCTGTTGTATCTGTGACATTATTTTATGAAATACTTCAAAAAGAACAATGCGAGCTACAACTCTACTGGTACTTGACATAATCACTCAATTCACCATATATTCCCAAGATAGACAGAAATTTGTAGAAAAGAAAATCTCATCTTGTCTGTTAAAAAAGTAGAAAGAACGATTTGTCGCAAATTACAACAAAATAACAAAAAGGTTCTTCATTTTTAGGTAACGCAAATATCACTCTAAAAATCCTATTTATGTCTATGTAATGATCCAAAAGGGATTACCCGAACGTTAATAGTAGTATTTCTATTGTTCGGGAGGTAAATTTTGTTCCAAGTATAAAGCGTGCGGCTTTCTATGACCATCCTAGTGAAGTCAAATCTAATTTTTCTTGTAGAATTATTTGCCGCATAGCTGACAAAAAAACTGCTCCTGCTAATTTTGATTTATTACTCTCTCTCTCTTATTCTGTAACAAACTTTAGGACCTATGCCTTTACTTCAACTTGTCATAAAATTATTTGTTGTACAATAAATAGTTAATTTTATTCCTCCAAAAATGGTAATTCTTATAGGGTTACAAATTAAGTTAAATGTAAGAAAAGAATTGTATCTCATTGAAATACCGATTTCTTTATCGATTCTTGGAATAACTTAGTTGAATAAGTGTAAAATTGGCGGGATGAATATGAATGAGATATAGGAGTAAGAAATGAGAGACGGGATTTATATGATATATTCGACCTCTACCAACTCGCGCGATATATCCTGAAAGTTTTGTAATTTGTGTGAAGGTACATATAAATCGGCAAATTGATCAATTTAGATATTTTTGGAGATATTCAGGAGTTAATACACATAAGTAGCTGCAGATCCGTTTTCCATTATTTTGAACACTCAATTGCTTCACTACGTACAATCTATACGAACTTGTGAATGCATCTTTCAATGTCAATTTGTACCAATAAGGAGAAACACTGCCTACTAGACGCGAAAAGAACAATATTTCAGCTTTGTCCAAGCGCTTTTTATTTCGCCAACCTATACAGGATGTAACTGAACCTTTGTGACAAAATTTGATGGTACATAGTATTGGACGTACTGATCATGAATCAAAAAGAATTTAACTGAAATTCGAAAATTGGGAAATGGCTTCAAACCGTTTTGGGCCACAACATTACTCGTAACTATTACTCAACAACTAATCACAAATTAAATAGATATTGCATTACACATAAATAAATCAAATAATTTTCTATCAATTTTTGTCGGCAAAAGTTCACAAGTTTGTAACGTAAAACAGTACTTGATGCTATTGTTATTGGATTAAAAAAAAAATGTAAATAAAAAGGGAAATACGTAGTATAGCAAAAGAAGCGAAAGCAAAAGGAAAAAGAGTGAAAATTGGTTATAAGAAAATAACTATCAATGAAGAAAATTACGTGTGGGATAAACAAGAAAATGGAGTTATTCAGAAACATAATATAGAAGATCAGAAGAAACAAATTTATAAAAACTATCCAAAAAACTAGTAACAAACAACAAAAAAAGGACAGATATTCTGGAAACGAAAAAGCGCACGAAAAGGTTAATTCAAATTGGAGCATGGAACATAAAAAGTATAAAAGATAAAGAAGTAGAATTAGTAGAGAAGTTCGAAAAATCTAAATTAAAACTATTAGCAGTAACGGAAACAAAAAAGAAGGGACAAGGAATAATGAACTTAAGGAACAATCACATTTTAATATACAGCGGCGTAGAAAACGAAGAAATAGCGAAGGCCGGAGTAGGATGTATGGTACACAAATACATTAAACAATCGTTAGAAGAGTGGAAATATGTGAGCGAAAGAGTGCTAATTATAAAACTTGATGATACTGGTGGACTATCTGCAAACTTCATGATTGTATATGGACCAAATGAAGATGACAGTAAAACAGCAAAAGACCAATTCTGGGAGCAGCTACAATTAGAATATGAAAAATTACATGAACCTATATACTTACTGGGAGACTTCAATGCTAGAATAGGTAATAAAAATAAAGGCTTAGAAGAAATAATGAGGAAATATGGAGTACCGGTCAAAAATAATAATGGAAACAGATTAATCGACTTTTGTATAATAAATGAACTCAAAATACTAAAGAAAGAAATACACAAATACACTCGAGAAGTCAAGAGCAGGAATGAAAGGTCCCTGATAGACTATATAATCACTAATAAGTCACAGAAGAAGAACGTAAACGAAAGAGAGGTAATGAAATTGGAAGTGATCACTTCCTATTAGTAGCAAAAATCAAAACTGAAGAAATAGTTGAACGAAGACAAAATATAAATAGAAGCGAAACAAGGATAGAGGAACTCAGAGTAGATAGACTAAAAAATACAGAAATAAGAGAGATATACCAAGATGTAATAACTAAATTGATACAGAGTTCACAATTGCCAACGACGGACAACGTAGAAGAATTTTGGGCTGTTTTTAAATACATAGTAAATGAAGCAGCAAAACAAGCTTGCGGGATAATTAAAAACACAAAAAACAACAGACAAACACACTGGTGGAATGAAAAAATTAAAGAAGAAGTAAAGAAGAAGAAACAGAAATGAGAAATCTACCTACAAACAAAGAAGGGAGAAGATTATGAAAGCTATAAGAAACAAAGAATAAAAGTAAAACAAGTCATTAAACAAGCCAAGACAAAAGCGTGGGAAGAATTCGGGAACACCTTAGAAGCAAATTTCAAGGAAAATCAAAAACTAATTTATAGAACACTCAAAACATGTGAAACAAAGAAACAAATACAATTGAAACAAGTAAAAGACAAATAGGGAAATATAATAAGAGAAGAAAAACAAATAATGGAAAGGTGGAACGAACATTTCAAGGAACTATTAAAGGAAGATCAGAATACGAATAATAGAGTACACCAAAGATGGACTAATAGTGTTACAAGCAGCACAGAAGATATTAGCATGGAGGAAGTGAAAACAGTACTTAAAAAACTAAGAAATGGTAAAGCACCGGGACACGACATGATGAAAGCAGAACAACTGAAGTACATGGGGGAAGAAGGAGAACAAATGTTACTAAATATGCTGAATAAAGTATGGAAAACAAAAGAAATTCCGAATGATTGGGAAAAAGCAGTTATATTTTCCATACGTAAGAAAGGAGATACTAGAAATTGTAATAATTGTAGGGGAATATCCCTTCTTTGTGCAACGGCAAAAATTTATGAAGCAATATTGGAAAATAAACTTAGACAAGAAATAGAATCAAAACTAGAGACAACACAAAGTGGCTTCAGGAAGGGACATTCAACGCACGACCACATTTTTACTATTAAGATACTTATGGAAAAAACATTAGAACAAGCCTTTACTGTTTATTATATTTCTAGATACCATCCAAAAAAGGGTTAAAAACGAAATAAAAAAAGTAGAAATTGGATATTACAATCTAGCAGTCACATCAGTATCAGAGTGTGTTTTTGCAGATGACTTGGCAATAATGGCAAATAATGAGAACAACATGCAGCATAATTTGAATGTCTGGGACAACGAACTGAAAAAGCACAAAATGAAAATAAATGCAGAAAAAACTAAGTTAATGGCAATATTAAAGGAAGATACGATAACTAATATAACAATTGATGGAAAGGAAATAGAACAAGTTAAGGAATTTACATACTTGGGAGTGACACTAGAAAATAGAGGAGGTATGGAGCAAGAAATAAACAGAAGAATCCTTTCAGCAAATAGAAGATATTTTTCAGTAAACAAAATGATTCTGAGCAATAAACAAATATCAAAGGGAACCAAAATGACACTATATAGAACAATATATAGACCAACGCTGATATATGGGAGCGAATCATGGACGTTAAACCAGAGAAATAAAAGCAGAATCCAAGCAGCAGAAATGAGGTTCTTAAGAAGAGTAGAGGGTATCAGCAGAATGGATAAGGTTAGGAATGAACAGATAAGAAGAAATCTAGATGTCGAAAGCATTCAAAGGACAATCGAAAAGAAACAACTAGGATGGTACGGACATTTGATAAGAATGCCGGATACAATACAAACAAAAAAAGTATGGAGCACAAGAATAACCAAGAAGCGCAAAAGAGGGAGACCAGCCAAAACATGGCAAGACACAATAGAAGAAATTTTAGCAAAAAATAACATTAGCTGTAAAAAAGCAAAACGAGTAGCACAGAATAGAAAACTTTGGAAGGATTTAATAAGCAATTTGAACTAAATCAAACCGAACCATCCCGACACCCGAAAGGGTAATAGCGGATGTAAAACGATAATAATAATAATAATAATAAAAAAAAATGTAAATGGATATTGCATTTAATAATTTAGAACTAATTGATATGATGATAGTATACGTAGAAGTGGGGCAAAACGGGAGAGCAGCGCAGCGTTTGTATGCAGAACGATATCCTGACAGACGGCATCCCAGTCATCCCAGTCATCGACTACTACAGCGTCTTCGTGATACAGGATCACTTCGACCTAATCCTGGTAGAGGTGGAGGACGTCAAAGATACCGAAAAAATTTTGAAAATGTTTTATCGGATATAATTGATGTTGATCCTACAATTAGTACTCGCCAAATTTCACGCAACTTGGGACAAGAAGTTTCTTACATGACTGTGTGGATAATTCTTCGAAACTTAAGGTACCATCCGTTCCATTACCAAAACGTTCCAAATCTGATGCAACGTGACCACTTCGAGCGAGTAAATTTCTGCCAATGGCTTCTTCACCAACATGCTCAAGACCAAAATTTCACATTGAATGTAATTTTTTCCAATGAGTCCTTGTTCACTCGAGATGGTATTTACAATATCCACATTTCACATCACTGGTCACGAGAAAACCCACATGTTGTTAGAAGAAGTAATTTCTAGCATCGATTATCTTTGAACGTTTGGACTGGGATTGTGAATGGTACTCTACTTGATCCATACATTTTACCTGTGCGTATGAATGGTAACGATTACTTAGGATTTTTACAAAACACTCTACCAGAATTGTTAGAGGACATTCCGCTAGATGTTCGGCATCATGCATGATTTCTCCATGACGGTGCACCTCCGCACTACCGCAGATTTGTGAGACTGTATACGAAGATCGTTGGATAGGGCGTAGTAGTCCTGTACCATGGCCTCCGAGATCACTAGATTTCAATCCTCTTGATTTTAATTTTTGGGGTCATTTAAAGTCATTAGTTCATGATAACCAAGGTGCGCTGGAAAATATTGAAGAACTGCAACAGGGAATTGAAAATAGCGCAGAAATAATAGAAGAACACAATCACCTCCATCAAGCTTGTACTGTTAACCTCATTCAACGCGCTGCATTGTGTGTTGCTGTGAACGGCGACAAAGGTTCAGTTACACCCTCTATAATAGAAGTATTGCAAGGGTTACTTTTCTGACAGTTCGAGATTTTTATGAATTTTCACGTTTTAGACCCTACTGAACCAAAAAAACATGATTCAAAAGAAAATCGGTCTGTGTGAAAGCACAATAACTTGAGCCCGTACGAATTTTCGAATGAAATTTCATATTCAAGTTTCTCATCAAAAGCTAGGTCTAAGTTTGTGGATGAGCTTTTTTGAACCAGTGGTACAAAAACTTTACTGATGAAATTTTTCAGCTTTTTGCGTACATTTCATAAACGGTAATATCTATCATAATTTATGGAATAACTAAAATTGATACCCGAGTAATTTGGCACAAAATTTACTCAAGACATTTTCCAAAATTATCAGCAGTTCATTTGTTATTATTATTATAAAATTCATTATATTTTCTTGAAGCAAATAAATAATGAGAATCATGATGTGAAATTAGAATTATTAACACTCATATTTGGACATCACATGCAAACGTTCACCCATTGTCTTTTCAAAATAAGTAATTTGGCTCTATCGTGTTTGATATCAAATCAAAGCTCTTGTGGAGATAATTATTATCATTATTATTATTAAATACAGAGCACAACAGTGCAGGAAGAGCACAGGAAAGAACAAAAGAAAGCTAATAACTCTGGAAGCACTGAAGGATACAGTGTAAAATATTTTGGGCTCAAATAAAAAAGTATTGACGGTGGGAAATTTTATTTCGTAGAGATGGCATATTCTATTAATAGCAGATATATAAAATGCGTTGGTACGAGCAGAAAGCAAATAAAAAGTGGGAGTCTGACGAATATTGTGTGATGGAACATGGTAGTTCAAGATTGAAAGAGACTGAGAATCATTTACTGTATTGTGTATTAGCTTAGACAGCTGTCTATCTGAGAGAATCTGAAAACTTAAAGTGTTAAGTAACTCAGCATAAGGCATCATATGATCGAGATAAGATCCCTGACTTTTGAAATACAGATATGCTGAAAATTTTTTCCGAATAGCTTCAATAAGATCAATAAGGACTTGTATTGACGGATTCCAGATCAATGAACAATACTCAAGCTTAGAATGAACAAAAGAATAGTAAAGGCATAAAATTGGCAGTATATTACAGAACGAGCAGGAGTTTCTTATAATGAAACCTAACATTCGGTTAGCAGAATTGTAATAACATTGAATATTCCAAATAAATCGTCAATGAATAATAAAAACAGCAGTTCTAGCAGAAGTGTCAGATATGCTAATTAAACGACTGACAATTGTTCCTTTCACAAATTATTCGGATAATGTCTAGTTTGATATCAATTTAAAGATCTTGGGGAAATGAGTTAAGTATACATCAAAAATAAATAATCAGTGGAATCCACGTTACCATCTTTAAATTACACTTCAGCCGATCATATGTCGAAACTGTATGTTCCAATGGATTGAAGACTCCGAAAATGTAAAAGGACTTTTTATTCACAAGAATACTTATTCTATGTAAGGACAGAAATATAACCGCCATCTGTCATTTTAACAATGATAGCTGTCACTTCGAAAATGATAGCTGTTACTTCGACAATGACAGCTGTCACTTTGGCAATGACAACTGTCACTTTGAAATATGCAATCAATTGATGCGACATTCCAAATGAAAATGGCCATAAAATTTATGGTCGGGGAAGTACAGCAGGTTTTTTCAAATTATTATTATATTAAAGTCAATGGAGTAAGAGACTGAAATCGATCAGAGATATCAAATTTTGAGGTGAGAACAATATATATTTCGTCTCATCTTATCTCATAAAAAACATAAAAATTTTCTTATCATCAATATCTGAGACAGTAATTTTTTATTATTCATGTATTAGTTTTGTAAAAATCGCGTATCATAACTGTAAATCAGTTAATATTTAATGAGTGTATTCAAGTGCATCACTTAATTCATATAATTTCATCCAACAGTGCGACTACACGTGGTCCTCTATTACCGAAGATATTATTCCTATTATCCAATGTTTGTGTGGATCACGTAACGCGTGCGTGTTGAAGATCTACGCCGGAATTATTTATTGCGTAACAAGATTGAAAATACCATTTCGTCTTGGAACGTGCAGATTTTGGTCCTATAATTAGTGACTGAAAACATCCCATGTTGCGAGATAATTTCTTTATTATGATTATCAGTATTCTACTTACAGACTTTATATTTATGATTAAAACAAGCAGCAATAATGTCCTATTGAAAAAGTTTTATTTTGAAAATAGTGCCAAAGCATACACAAAAATATTGATATGTTGATAGAGCAAACATTCTTTACTTACTGAATGTAACAGAAAGTTGACTGATTTCACCACTAGAAGTTATCTATTTTTATTTTTGTACAATTCATACTTATGAGGTGATAACTTATATAATTGAACTCACGGTTTTCAATGTTCGAAGAAAAATGAAAATATTTGATCACGATGGGATCATCTTGCTAGATAACTGATAACTCCGTATCTAAAATACATATATCTGCTTGACAATGCACTCCTGGGCTAGCAGTGGTATTCAGGTAGTGAATCCACTTACAATCGTTGGTTGAACAATACATATTCTTCAATCAACTTTTACAACTTGCTTCATCTTCCATCAATAATGTAGATTATAGCTTACACAATTTAAAATATTTTATTATAGACAGCTTAATTTCTGTATAGTCTCAATCTATAAAACACTCTATGATTCAGATTAACCACAAAGATCTGAATGTCGGTTATCCTAGAACATGCTCTCTACGTTGTGCATCTGACAACACTGAAAACAAAACAAAAACTTCCGTGCATGCACAAAGTTTTCCATATAATATGTAAATAGGTAAAAACGAGAACTGAATAAATGTCTTACAACACTAGATTTATAACCAAAATAAGAAGAATCTCACAATAAATTCTAAACGACGTAATTCTCCTTTTAGTATTCTTCCGCTGCTCTTGAACTCGCGAACCGCAATATGCCTCTTTCTCCGCGCCTAGCCCCTCACAATGCTACAATTGTACCATTGTTTTGAAAATCACAAAACGTGGTAAATTGCCACACGGACGGATCGACCCACTGCCTATTCTGTCTTTAGACCTAGATGGAATTGATTGGAGAATATGGCTGGAAACACGCTGAAATCGAGTCTTGTCGACTGATCTAAGGTATAATATTATGCTACTGATCTAGACAATCATATCAATTTTTGAGTATCTCTCTCACAAATATTACTAGAAATCAAACGAATATTATAAAAATTCACATATTGAATAATTAAATGATCTCAATTTCAAATTTTATGTATACATGTTCCACATGATGACAGAATAGAAATAATAACTTGATTCGATTATGTCGGAGGTCCATTTCAGTTGGATTAAACTATTAAAACAGCAGGGTCATCTTTAGCCAGTGTCTCAGTTCGTTATAGTCATTAAGCTATCAAGGTTATTGAAAGGACAATCATGCTTTCCGAAGACCTCCGATCCGAAGTGTGTACGTTGACCGTACGAATTATCGTCCGTACAACTCCCATGATGCCTTCAATGTTTTGATGTCCGACTAATCTACTACTTCAATCAAAATATTAAGCAATGTATGTCCTGTCATTGTGATTTCTGTCAGAGAAATTACTTTATTTACTTGCTTTAATTAGGAAACATGATATACCTGTTCGTTATTTTGAAAAACTATTTTATCGGGTGTTATTTGTTACATAATTGACCTGGAATCAGTATTATTATGACAACAATATTAAAGTAGTCGGACATTGAGGTCTAAAACTTCAGATATAATAATAGTATATTGTGTAACAAGTGCGATAAGTTGTCGATTGCCCACGAGAGCGAAGTTGAGCAATTGACAACATTGCACGAGTTGCAGATACTATTTTTTATTACGAATGTGAGATGAATATTATTTTGCGTTTGTTTTCCGGGGGTAAATGATTTGCGTGCGACAAGTTTACTTGTCGCACTCAAATTTTACTTGGCACACTCAAAAAGCAAAGAGCTATTCACCGCCCGGAAAAACGTGCGCAAAGTAGTACTTATCCCGCACGAGTAATAAAAATACTCTTTTGTCATTGAGTACAAGTCTTCTTCTACGTTATTGTCTTATTCAAAGATTGTCTCTCAATTTAACAACTTTCTATTTGGGACAGCCTAAAGACTAATTGAAAAATTACCATGTTACATATTTGGAGCCCATTCAGAGTTGTTTTGCCCATATAGTACAATATTGCAGTACCAAATCGTCGAAAAAGACATCCTAAAAGTTGCAAAAGAACCGAATAACATGATGAGAAATAAGACTACAGGAACCAAAATTAGTGAGGAAGGAATGAGATGCTCAACCTGTTGACGAAACAGAAGTTTGATATTCCAGGACAAAAAACTGATCTCACTATTACTAAGAAAATAATAATGATCTTAACAGACTTTGAAGGCTTCTGATTCTATCATTGTTAGGGAAGAATAGTGTATAATGATCTCTCCTGGTAAAATGATCCCTCACGTCTCGAGAAAACCAGTAATGACATTTGAGTAACCACTGTAGAATGTTATTTTGCGAGTGTTTCTTATTACCGGCTGCCATTAACTCCCATATTTTATGTCAGATCACTTCTTTTCAAGTCCTGTAATAAGTCTATGTGTTCATTGAATTGGCTCGTGATAGTATAGCTGGGTTCTCAAATCCTTAGATAGTCGCACACGTATTCGCATCCACAATATTTGAAGTTGAATGATCCCAGCATCATTTTATGTACCTTGTGCTCAAATTGTAATAAGAGAGATAATTCATGTGACAGATGTGTTATGATTGAATATTTCTCATAAGGAATAAAATTTTATATCCATGAAAATCTATCGTAAACAATTTTTCAATGTGGAATCATTCTACCTCCACCACTGGACTAGAATAATTCAAGATTCTTCATTGCTCAAATTCAATAATGTGATTAAGTATTGCTTCATTTTTTTTTTTTTAATAAGAATTCTGCATTTCCAATTTTTGTCATTTTTGTTGTTTTCTCTTAGGGATCATTATATCCCGCTCTCTCTTTTGTGTTGGCAATTTGGAAGGAACAATATTAGACTATATGGTTGTATACCTTACAGAAATCCACCCCATCTGTGATCGTAAGAAAAAAATCATCTCATGATATCCAGAGCCTCAGAATGTTCAGTTGCCGAGATGCCCAGACAACTACAATCTCCTTCTGCGTGCCACAGTAAAATAAAGGTAATATGCCGTGTTAAACGATTTGTGAAGAGGTCTTTCTGATATAAATAGTGTCATTTCAAATGTGATTCGTTTCAGCACGAATAACTACTTCGTTCCAATGAAAGGTTTTCATATTTTATTTCTACCAGAGGAAAAAATCTTTAATTAAAAATGGAAGTAATGATGCGTAGCTTCCCATCCCATTCACAATAAAAATGAATTACGTTTGCGTCATTTCCGCAAAATGTAAGAATAGAAATGACGGTGTAATTATAGGTTCTCAAAGCAGATAACTAGTTTTGTTACAAAATTAATGTTGTGTGTTATTCTTTATTGATTTTCAAGCAAAACTGCTTTATGATTCTTGATTAAAAATAGTCAACAGTTAAAACCAGCATCCATAGTAGTTTTTTGAATTGGTTATTTATTGTTGAGGTCAATAGCTGTTTGTTTATATATTGAAGTAATTGAAATTGAATTATACGAAACAAAGATTTGAAAATGAATATACCCTGAGTTTTTGTGTTCTCCACATCAGAAAAATAATTAATTTACATCATATGCCATCCTGTACCGGATCCATATCACCCTTCTCGCTCACAGGTATAAAAAATTCAGAAATCAAAAAACCATTACATTAGCAAAAAATCGCTGAAAACGCGTGGCACGCAGGGAACTTTGCTTGTTTCAACATTCTTGCGTACGTGGGATGGACAGCCCCGTGGGGGTTAATTTAGGACAGGGACGTATTCAGGGTACGATTATATTATTCGGACTGATCATGGAAACAACCTTCATAATTAGAAACAGACGCAACCGTTAAGTACAACAGCACTAAGCTTTAACGACAAAATATTACCCAACGACCTGATAAGTACCACTTCTGCTTAGATGACGCTAGTGTCTGATAATATCGATGTGAAGCTAACTTCTACATGTAATAAAAAGTGGTATGAAATGCTGATTTTTCTATAACTCTATTTTTCTGATAAATATACAGAAGCAAAACATGATAAATTGCCTACAAAATAGGTTACAACTTTATCGAGCATGACTCTCAAAGGTCGAGCTAAGCTACACTACTATCAAATTCAACAAGCTTCGTGATTTTATGATGTTATGATGTAAGTATTTCTCCCATTTGATCCAATGACCACATTATTTTCCTACTCACACATGATTATCATCAAAATTTCAATAAGATTAGACCTATTTCTCCGTGAATATATATTCATATTACACTTAGAGCTTTTGAATAAGATACATTGATAATACTTACTTGTAATTATAACAAGCGGAGAGATCCAACTGAAAATGCAACCTGTTGGTGCTGACATATGGAAAAGTCTGTTCAGAGAGGATCATCTATCATGTCAATGTACCTTGTTATAAAAGGTCTCTTAAAAGGGACTTTCTCGATAGAGAGACGATTACACAACTAGATTATCCTGTCAATATATCCTTTCCATCTTGCTGTCAAAATCAGGAAGTACACAAAAAAATTTGAAATGAAACTTCTACAAATCGATTTGTGAGGAAACTTGAGGAATGGAAATGGTAGCTGAAAATTTCTATTGTTCTTTAAATGTTATAAATATCACAGGAACAGTTAATTATATCCACAGAGGACTAGTGATAATCCAGGAGACAATTTTTGTCTTGTTTTTTAAAGTATATAGTAAAAAATAGAGTATTAAATAGTTTCTATATGATTCTGGAAGACCAATTTCTCATATTTTTAATGTTCAACTTTGGAAAAATAGGAATTTCAATGAAATATTTGCATAATCCTTGCGATTCTGTTGGAATCGTCTATTCACAATCTCCATGCAATCTGCTCTAATAAACTGCAGATTGTGATTGGATTCAGGGGCAGTTCTTCAATCAGAATATCAGTGGGTGATTGAAATATCGCAATTGTTATGCTATCAGCTGCGTAGAGTTATCAGTATCATGACATAAATACTGTTGGGAAAATCAACGCAATAAACGATAACAGCTACATTCGAAAAATGAGTTATTGAATCTTCATCATTTCATGATAAATAGCAATTCAGATTTACCCGACTAGGAAGCGAATATCGACTAGACAGGAAAAAAGTTATTTTGAGAAAATTCCTAATTGATTCTGAGCAGTATGAGCGAATTAAAATCTAAAAACTTGTTCATAAGATTATTCAGATAAGAAATTCAGTTAATCCAGAACAGGATGTTTGGATGAAAAACCTGTTTTACTCCATATGCTTATCCTAGGAAGAATATTAGTTGATGGAAGATCTCATCGCAAATTGCTTCTTTTTGCATAAGATTATCCTGATCTTATCCCGATTTGAAGATCTCAAGGTGCGACTCACTGATGAAAACCATATTCTAACCTTATAAGGTCCTCATGGTTCTTCAAGCAAGTCAAAAACAAATTTTGGTCTGCTAGGCCTCGGTGATAATAATATAACGTCAATTGATGTTTAGAAATGAAATCATTCATATATAGTACATTCATATTTTATAGAGTTGCTCATTCTGAATTTCGCTCAGAAAAGGGATTGATCGATTATATAATGCAAAGACTGCAGAAAAAGGATAGTCATATTCTTATTATTTTATGTTAATTTCCGTGCAAATGTTGTGAGTGAATATTTTATAGGTAATAAATAAGCAATATATCTGAGAACATGAGCCTTGTTACTTGGTAAATTGAGACTATGTTGCTTTTCTTACTTTTGATCAGAAGCTTTGTTACATAGCAACACGACTTGATGAACTTTGTTTTTATTATTTTCCATAGCAGCATCATTAATGATATGAAGAGAACGAAATGTGGGAATTCAGTCAAGAGCTTCATTTTTATTCTAGAGTAGAATAAAAATAAAGCTCTTGACTGAATTCCCACATTTCGTTTTCTTCATATCATCTAACAGTTAGCATTATCTACTACTTCTATCATTAATGATGTTAACAGTGGACTATCGTCAGAAACTTGAAGGTATGAGATAACAGGGGTATTTTTTTTTCATATTCAAATAAATTATCGTATCGGAAACTTCTCAAATTCCTTAATTTTTTAATTGAGATCATGAATATTAGTCTGCCTTTCACATTTATCGGCACTACGAGTAACAATTACATAAATTTTTATATTGTTTATTCAATAATCAAAACATATGATGGGCTGCGTAAATCCAGTGCAAATTATAAATACAACCTAATTGACATGATAATTATTATACATTTATATTACTTATATATAGTATTTGTATTTGAATGAATTTCAATGAACTCAATTTTCAACCTCATTTTTATTGCTTGTATCATTACTATCATTCACTTCAACAATTAGGGCTGCCAACATTCGCCAACTACTAGCTTGGAGGATTGCCAGAAGAAAAAAAAAGGTCACAAAACTTTATTTACTTCCAATAATTATATTAACATAAATATACAGGGTGTAACAGTGAAACGAGCTACCTCGAATAATTTCTATGTTATTGGGGATACAATAAAATACTATGGAGCAATCTTATGTAGGACCAAGACGGACATCCTATTATGGAAGAAAATATTTTTTTGAACCAGTGGCTGTCAAGCTACAACACAAAGTAACATTTTCTCAAGTGAGATGCTATTTATTGTATGATCAATAACAAAGAAGTTATTCGAGGTAGCTCGTTTCGCTGTTACACCCTGTATACTTCTAAGTAATAACAGACTTACACGGTTAACAACATTTCATATAAATTATAATGCTTCTCATTTCCTAAAATTATATTTTCTCTGTAGTTTTACTGCTTGCAATAATTATTTTTCATCATCTTGACATGAATAATAATAATAATAATAATAATAATTCGAAATTCATTTAGCAAAAAAGCTATACTACACCATTATATAAAAAAAAGTGAAACACATGAAAAATAATAAATTTTCATACAAAACTTCAACATATTTCCATTTAGATAATAATTTTCTGTATTTATTTTAAACATTCTTAATGATAGAGTCCTCATATCATTACTTAAGTCATTATATAATTGCAGTCTCTTGTATAGTATCGTGCTTTGACCCGTAGTACTGTTTTTACTTCATTGTACTAAGTACAAGAAAGTACTGTGAAACCGACAAAATTCACCTATCGAGATTTTGCCGGGAATATCCGTTTTGAGCATCCCTGAATCCATTTTGACTATTTTTGGTTTGATGTCGGTACGTATGTACGTATGTATGTGTGTATTTGCGTAACTCGTAAATCTCAGAATTGGTCAAACATAAAATGCTGAAATTTTGTATAAAAGACTGGAATAGGATCTAGGATCTTGATGTGCACCTCGCATTGTGGTTGCAATCGTCTGTGCTGGAAGTGCACTTTACCTTATACTTTGTTTTTTAATTTTCCGCATAAATCTTGAATGATTAGCCGTTGGATACTGGAATTTAGTATTTGAAATTGGAAATTGCTGTAGCATCCAAATGATTATCTTCTATTTTCGTCCCAATCGACCAAGCCGGAAGTGCACTTCATATTACAGACTTTTCGAATTTTTCTCATAAATTTAAAATAATCAGTCGCAGAGTATTGAGATTTCGTATTAAGCACTTTTATAGCATCTAGTTGTACACCTTGCATTATGATTGTGACCGGCTAAGCCGGGATTGCAGTTTACTCAAAACATTTTTTAATTTTCCGCATAAATACAAAACGATTGAACGTAGAATATTAGACTACAGTATTCAAGATGGTAGTACTGTCTAGATGCTCCTATCCTATTTTCATTGAGATCGACTGAGTCGAAAGTGCACTATACTTGACGATCTTGGAATTTTGCGCATAAATTCAGAACTGTTAGCCGTAGAATCCTGGAAATCAATATTTAAGAATGCTTTTGCATAAGAATGATGACTTACTGTTTCCATAGCAACCGACTAGCCGTGGAAAGATGGGATGTTGTGTTTGATTATATATATCCAATGATGTACAAGTAAATCACGTGATGTCCACGACAGATTTTTTTTATTAAGTATGAGATTATTTGTATTTCTTAGATTATAACAATGTAGCTAACTTTTTCCCTTTAGTCTACCACTGAAATTTTCTGGAAACATTCCCAACTTGATTTTATGAATAATAATAGTAAATTGTGATTTGATCAGTGTTTCGACACCAACCCAATTTAATTCTTTCAACATATCAATTTTACTAGTATATCTATTTTTATTCAGAATAATACCCATGGCTCGATTTTGCAATATTTGTAACTTTTTACTGTCAGTAGCATTCGCTAAAAAAAGAACTGTACCGGCACCGGAGGAATAAAAACGAGGTAATAATACAATACAATTAAACACTCTTTGTCTACTCCAAATACTTAAATATTTGCTACATGTACTGAGTACACCCAACTTTTTACAAATTATGGAAATTTAACTTATTATCTACTATTATACCAAGGTATTCGATTTCCTTGATCTCTTCAAGTTCTTCATTACTCAAAAAGATTCTAAGCTCTCAACACCTTGTGATTCACCTCCTATTACTATATATTTTGTCTTGTTAACGTTCAATTTTAACTTATTCATATTTAATAACTGAGATAGTCTGCTAAGTTCATCATTTAAAGCAGGGGTCGGCAACCTGCGGCCCTTTGCAACTTTTTGTGCGGCCCGCCAAAGCACAAATATTTATTTTTAATAATATTCATACTCGTATATGATATAATAGCACTATTCAAGTTACATTTTACATTTCAATGTGCAACCCGCATGAAAAATTTATTGTGAAAATGGTCCGCCGACCCCTGATTTAAAGTATTCTGCAAATTACCAACATCGTTACCAATTACATACACTACCATATCATCAGCAAACGAATGAAATTACACTTATCAAAGATTCTCTCTACATCATTTATAAACAGAATAAATAAGAGTGGTCTCAGTATGCTAAGTACCTTGTGATACTCCTTGATTTATTCCTTTATTGCAAGATGTTTTCCTACCACATCTAACATTTCGCTTTCTGTTTTGTGAATATTTAGTAAACCACTGTAATAATGTTTTATCCAATCCATATATTTTCAATTTGTCTAATAATTTATGTCTATCAATAGTTTCGAACGCTCGTTTTAAATCAAGGAATACCGCAAGTGTAACTGAACCATTATTAGTAGAATCTCGCCATGCATCTAATATATAATGATAATAATAGGTTTCGTCAAAGTTCATTCTAATAATAAGTAAAACATCGATATTCCTGATGAAATTAAAAGTAAAACTGGAGACAGTATGAATGTCGCCAAAATTGGAGTATCCAGGCGAAAATGTCACGGCTGGCAGCCCTATCAACAATACTCAAATTATTCACTATCAATAATTTCATTATATTCTAGAAAGGATACAATAGCCTCATAGTAACTGAAGTGAGAGACAAAAATATTTGACTAGAATTCATATGAATATCTCGTAAAAATCGGATCGATCGTTGTTTCATATTGTAACGTGTGAAAGTGTCATAATTTGTAAAAACGAAATAGACCCTGAATCTATCTCTGTTGTCTGGATGAAACCTGTTATCTCTCTACGTTGCGCCAAGCGATATTCCAGAATAACGTAGAAATTTCCAGATGTTTGGTTTGCGTATATATAAGAGTGAACAATCTGACTGAAGAACAGTGAATAGTGGAATACAGTACAATCCAGAGCGTGATAAATAAATAAGTTGTTGTAAATAAATATTGTTGACTTCGTTGTTGAAGTTAAATAATAGTGAGTGAGGAATAAATTGTATACTGTTTTTTTTAGTAATACTTCGAAGAATAGAACTTTCATTTCCCTTATATTTATCAAATATTGATTTTTATTTAAACAATAAACCATTCTTTAAAAGCAATAAACAATCAATATTTTGTAGTGGTTTTATATTTTGTAGAGTTTTCGGTCATTGGACATTAAAGCCTAATGCTTCAATCAAAAATTCAATTGATGGTAGATTTTTATCATCTACAAAGTTAATATTGAAGTTTTCACTTAATCATAAGCACATCAAAAATATCTAATTTCTTACAATACTTCTCAACTGATTGAAATGCTTCACAAGTACTTTGCTGTTAAATTTAATTCACTAGACTATTGTTACAATTCACGTACATTGAAAACATTTGATATAATAATAATGATAATCGTTTATTTAAGTGCCCATGGCCACAAAAAAATAGAAAAATACAAAGAATTTAACAACCCTAACAAAAAATTTTAACAGAAAAAAAAATTATAACAAAAATATTTTATAAGCACTACCCTATAATTATGTTTAACTAAAACAAAAGTATACAAAATCAACAAGAACATTACTCTGTGAAAAAAAAAATGAAAAATACGGCCTCGCCGATCAACGGCCGTACTAATAGCATGTTGGTAACCCTAACTTAGAATTTTTCTAATCCAAAAATCGCCTAACATGTCTATAAAAATTTTCACTAAAAAAAATAAGATCTATATGCAATCCTAGAGAGTTTTATTTGCTTGATTCAAGTTTCAAAATTAAAATTTTCTGAATAATTGTAAAAGAAACGATTTTATATGTTGTCGAAGTTTTACTTATCGAAAATACTGAAATATCATGGAATTTTTAGAATGATTAAGTCCATTCCAATATAAAAGCATTATGTTGAACTGATTAAATCAATATATTCTATGGTTTGCAGAGAGAGCAATATAACTAATAAATAATTACTACCACAATTAATTGGTAGAAATATAGTCATATTGATAAAATAAACAACGAAATGGAACAGTATGATCTGCAACACTGAAATGAAAAGTTTTGATGGATTTTTCGTTATTCTGAATACGCACCTGTCTACCATATTTATGTAAACCATAATCTCCAATCAGCAAGCACCACTCGGCCGTTGTGAAATATGTTCGTTAATAACTAATTATTTCAGACAGCTTTACAATGAAATAACAGCCATCTGGGATTATTCTAAAAATGAATTTTCCAGCTTTGAGGATGAAAATAGGTCGTTCACTAATGAGTCAAAATAAAATATACTTATTGGTGATAAATATCATATCAATAACGATGCAAACTAATAAGACATATCAAGATTTCTGTATAGTATTGACCAAAGTTTTCATAATGCTACAAATGAATTGATAGATATAATATTTAGCAACAACTGTTCTACCTTTAGATAACTTTATCCCTTAGCTTAATTTATAATTACAATTGTATTAATAATTCATTCAAAATAAATTTGATTGGTTAGTATTCCATTTATCATTTTCAACATAAAATTTATTATTGTCCACTTTATGAAGCTATTGAAAAATCATTTTATCATAAATTGTGTAATAAAGTTCTAAGTTAGAATTCAATTACTGTTTTATGATAAAAATCTGATCTATTATGGAGTTTGTTCAAAGCTTCCGAGATTCGAGCAAGACCCGGATCCATCCGGTCAGGTTGTAACCCTAGTTTTATCTAAATTCCATATAAAATTCTATTTGCCGACGTCGTTCAATATGTCCATGCTCTATTTCAGTAACACGCTCAAGCAAACATTGGAACAAATAATTGCCTGCAGAGCGACACGAAGTGAAGTTTAAAGTTCAAATTCGAAATAGCAATCAATCAATGCTATATAATTTGTCTTTCATTTCCGGTAAATCCACAATGTAGCCACTTCGTGTGCTGCGTGAATGGTCTCATTATTTTCCTGCCTTACCTTGATTTCCATTTTATGTTTGACATATGAATTTTGCATTGCATTAGCTAATTGAAATCAATGCAGCTGAAGTAACATTAATTTAATGCAGATGATTTTGTGCTGGAAATATATGTTGAATGCGTAAATTTCATCATGTGTAATCATTTTTGTTTGTGTATATAGTGATTCATAAGAGATGATACTTGAGAATTGTGTGTATCCAGTTTTTCATCTATTCGAAATCTTTTGATGAGTACTCTAGCCGTAAAGAGGATAACAATTTTCATCATTGAACAAATCTTTTAAGAATTGATCGAGAAGGTCTTAATAGTTTTTTTCACAAGAGTATTTCAAGAAGATCCAGGGAAGGCTTTGTCATTTTCCTGTGAGATGTTTTGGCGACTGGATTCATAAGTCAAACAAATACCTAAAAAAATATATACATTCAGGTTTCATCTAGTGTATACATTTAAAAATTGTAAACTTAGGAGAGTTACACATTTCTGAGCAACAGGTTAACATAAGCTATCTCATTATATAGTAGGTACTCATCTATGATTCTCAAATCCTTAATAACTGTCTATGAGGATAGTACTTTAAAGAAGATCTAAAGGCCGTCTGACACGATGCATAATTTCTCTCAAAGTTATGTACACTTTCGTGTTTCAAAATTATGATCAAAAAAATATATTGTGGCATACATCAAAAAAATGTTCAAAAAATTGTACAAAAAATGGAGAACTCACTCTATATTCTTACAAATTTTCCTTCAAAATTTCAAAATGTGTGCAGTACGAATGCTCATTGGCATAAATAAAGATTCTCATTTGTTAGACATTTTATGCCCAAATATGAATTGTTGTTGTTGTGAGAGTTATGATTATTTTAGAAATATCGTGCTCCAGAGGTGGAATCATAATTTCAATTGAGGAATTTCATTTCATCCATTTTGATATTTTTATTCAATCTGACAGTTGTCACGTGAAATAGCTTGTGCGCAGATGCGTGAACATTCAAAATGTGCGCAATATGAATGCGTACTAGCATAAATATAAATTCTAGTCTGCTTGAAAGTTACTTTTTGTGTACATTGTTGGTTTGGGACATTATTATTTTCAACAATCACTATTTACGACGATATCAATAACAATATGAATTTATGCTCCATGAATCTTCCTTCATCCATCTTAATATTTTTGTTCAATCTGACAGTTTTCACGTGGAGTAGCATGTACGCAGATGCGCAGATTTTGTAGTAGTGATATACAGGCCTTCAAAATGATGTTCAAAAAATTGTAAAAATTTTTGTTAGAGATTTTGTACAAATTATGAACATAATTTTGGGAGAAATTATGCATTGTGTCATACGGCCTTTAGTCTATGAGTTAAGTAATTTGAAAAAGTTAGAGATCTGTGGCTGCTCGTATATAAGCATTGTAGAACTGCAACACCTCTTATTTTCACTTGATATTATCGACAGCATTTAATACGATCAATTTTTTTTCTTTAATTATTCTTTCATACTTGTAATCTGCAAACTTAATGTTCCAGTTCATGGAAAAGATATAAAAATTTCCTATTATTATTGTGTGGTGTGCTTCTCAGTTCCAGCGGCGCAGCGTGGTGTTTGACTGCTGTGCCTATACCCGAGGCTGCGACGGAGAAGAGCACGGTCGTTCTCACAGTGTTTATCCTGGCGTGAGAGGAAAGATAGTTTCTCTTTCAAGTATTCAAGTTTAAAGATTCTGAACAATTTTCTTTTTCATTCATGTTCATTTTCCTTCCATAATTTGAAACTAGAAAAAAACAAAATAGACATTCCAGTTTGCATTAATTCCCAACAATCTGGATTTTTGTATAGGTCTTGAATACATCATTACAAATGCTATATCAAAAGTCCCAGTCGATCCCGCTTGTGCGCTGTTTTTTATCCAACGTCAAAGATCACAAATCTCAATTTTTTGCGTATATCTGTGAAACGATGAGAGCTACTGGAAGAATAGACAAGAAAAAGTTTGTAGACCGTAAAATTGTCTACAAAAAAGGTGTCAATACTTTTTTCCCTATGAAGCACCGTTCTAGAGTTATCGCGATTTCAGACTATAGGTATGCACACATTTCTGTATCATCTCAAAAGTAGTAGGAATACTCCACGATATATTTCGATCCAGAAAATTCTATTGGACATATTTTATTAATATGATACAAATTGTAGCAGCAAGAAAATTCATTATCAAATTCTACAGATTCTACATGATCACTCATTTCTTCCGATTCGTTATCTTCTTCCACTTCGTGCTCTATTTATGTTGACTGTTCTAAGAAAAGAGATATGTTCATCTGTTGCATTTGATTCAGCATTAGTGCAAGAGTGGTCTTGACAATTAGCACAGACTGGTGAACAAAACAATCCAGCTTTTTTGCTCAACACAATTGTCCGTGCAGCCTTTATTGCAAATTCAAAATATTGTATTCAGTAGCTCCCTGGATGTGAAAGGAAAGTCTAGATTGGTTCCAAACTATTATTTATCAATTTACAGTCTCATTCTTCAGAATTCAGTTTATTGTCCAACCATTTTTGCACTTGGTAGAACACACAAAACAAGTGTTGATAAGCAGAAGCAGATGTTGGAGGGAAACAAGGTAATTGCACTCTTTTATTTTCCCTTCAGTCAAAGATTCACTGCAAATGAAGCAAACTTCAGACATTTTTATAAAATTTTGTAACGACACAGTTCAAAATGGAAATACCATCTCTAAATACATCTATTTACTACGAAAAACCGTTTAAAACTGACTGGACTGTGTTTTTTTTTTTTTACCAACTAATGGAATTAAGGACGGTCGTTGTCTCTTGTCTCACTCAATCGTATATTTTTTACGTATAGTATTTGAGTGCATGAATCACAATACTCCAAAAATGTTTTTCTTCAAATGATGAATACTGTCTACATATGAATTCATATTCGTATTCTCTAGGTTTGAAATCGCGATTACTCGAGAACGGTGCTTCGCAGGGAAAAAAGTATTAAGACCTTTTTTGTAGGGAATTTCTTGTTCTGTTAATTTTTGTTCATCCACTCTTACGGTAACTCTCACCATATCAGAAATATACGCAAAAAGCAAAGATTTGTGACCTTTGACTTCAGATAAAAAACAACGCACAAGCGGGATCGATGGGGACTTTTGACATAGCATTTATAATTACGTATTCAAGGCTAAAAATTCAGCTTTTTGGGAATTAATGCAAACTCAGCATTTATTTCCGCATATTCAGTCTGGACTGGAAGCAGAGTCCTCACTAATTGGAAATGATATCATTCCTCGCGTACGGTTTCTCCTAGACTATACATAAAGTTGCTGGAAAATAGGTATTTCGTATAGATCAGCTCAATCAATTCTAACTAACCGTCTTTTGGGCTTGGATGCCTAAAGCGTTGTGCGAAGTTTACAAATCTCAGAGTGGACGCTGACGCTGCGGTAGCCATTTCAAACAATAATCAGATAGATAAATGCAAAATCAAAATCAAAAGTTATGGCCATTGTTTCCTAAAACTGCAAATAAGTACGTAGTCTTTGTTTACTTTCTAAACGGATAGAAGAAGATCGCAGCTCTGTGTGGTGCAAAAAATAAATACATTAATTAGGAATTCTTCTCCACTATCATAATGTTCCTGTATATTATACTTAAGAAACAAGCAAATTTGAAGATGAAGGAAAAAACTTTTCAGAACTCATTTTATAAAGAAATATGTTTTATTGGGTATAAGTTCTGTAATTTATTAGAAACACAACGTTTCGACAGCAAAGTGCTGCCTTTTTCAAGTGAAAAGAAATATAAATATAAATAAACAAAATTGTCAAGACAACAAAAATAAAAATAAAAGTACAAATAATAACTAGGTTTTTAAAATATATTAACTCCTAGGATCGTCGAGCTCTGCCTGTGATTGATGATTCAATATCCACAGGTCTTCAGGAGATAATAATGAAGGTCTAAATAGGGAAATTGTCAACTCCTTGTGGTTCTAGGTCAATCTGGCTGTACTCTTTTTGGTTTAGCGCATCTGCTGTCGAAACGTTGTGTTTCTAATAAATTACAGAACTTATACCCAATAAAACATATTTAAATTTGAAGATGTTACCAGTGAGATATTTTATGTTATTTTTCTTTTAGACCAGAATTTGATCCCGTCTTGTGCTAGATTGAGTATACTGCCGTCTCAAGCTTATGTTTCTGTGTGATATTCAAGAAAGTGGGATTTATTGATATCCATCTATTTTATTTTCATTCAATCTTCAAGTGAATTCTTCATGATTTATCGCCAATAAACCGATTTATAGCTATCATCAATTGAAAGATGTGGCAGAAAACAGTATCTATCTCATAGAAACCAATTTTAATAATGATTCTGTTTAGCAAACAGAAAAATATCGCATTATTTTTGTTATATAGGCTCTTATCGTTTCTCCTCTGCACGTATTTGTTCTATTCATCCGTTTTTGATCTTCTCAAAGCTCCTTTTCATTCCGTGCGTGAAGCAACAGAAGGGAAAAGCATGCGAACGAAGGAGCAGTTTCTGCTGCAGGTTTACACGCTACGCGCCTTGTTAGTTTGGTAGAAGCCGCCAGATGCGTCTAAGGCGTTGATGTAGTACAGTGCCTCTTCGATCCTTCGATCGCAGAGTATATATTGACACCAACAGTGGAATTATTTGTGTTTGATTTTCACTTGCAATTCTAATAAAACTTTCTGGTTGCTCCAATGGCAACAGATTTGTATCAATATTTATCAATTGTAACTTTGTTTTCAGTAGAAATTGATAAGTTATTCAGGGAATAATCAGAATATATCTGATTTGTATACATTCCTTCCATATAAAATTAAAATAATATTTTCAGAAGTGCGCAGCAAACAAAGCGATGTAATGCTCGTATCGAAGTTGGCGAACAATGATTGTTTGTCAATTACCATACGAGACGCTGTATTTGGGAAAATATATGTGATGGGGTTTGTAATAAATGAATAATGGAAGCATTTGGTCTAATTGGAACAAGAATATGATTCATGATGTAGAAAATTTGTTTTCTTTTCACATATTGAGATCACACCCGGCGCTTGACTTGTTCAATTTCATCTCTTGTTTTTGAAATTGGGACCAACGGAAAAATTCATTGCATAAAATATAACTTGCAAAACTGATCACAATATCGTGCACCATCTCTCTCTCTCTCAATATACTATGCTTGTCTTTTGGTGATGATATTTATATGAAATCTTTCTTTTGCTTTTGCGTCATTTTTCTATTTGTTCGTTGCAAATACATTTACTATATAAAAGTTTTTCTTTACAAATTAAAACCCAATAAACAGCTCACAAAGGATCTTTTTTTCTGTACAAAATAAGTTGAATAAGCGAAAGAAGGAAACGTTCGCCACCTTGTCAAGAGCTTCCGGTTCGGTGTCTGTACGCATCGCCGGACTTTGTTAAGATAATAGAACCGTTCACTAGGATGTTCATTTTTCTCCTGAATCGATAGGTCGTCCTCGTCCGCATCCTTGTATCGTACGTGCTGATAGCTTTTTTCTTTTCACTTTGAAAGACTTTCGTTCTATTGTTCACTGGTCGGTTCATTTTCCATCGTTAATTCATAATAACTTAGTCAGCTTCCTAGAAGAACCTTTCAAGACATTTCTTTAAAATTATACTTTATTTTTCAAACCAATATTTCCGTAATACAAAGTATACAATATTGCTATGATATGTATTGAAACTTGAAACTCAAGATGCCAGAAGTGTTTCATAAACTGAGTAATCTAATTTTCTTCTATGAAACATTCAATATATGAGTTTATGAAATATGTATACTTTTAGAGCCAGCTTTTGAAGCTGTTTATGTGTTATAAATAAAAGATAATGTTCCTGAATTAGAGTGCTCTAATTTGCTGCGCGCGTGGTTTCATCTTGATCGTTATCGTAGTTAAGAAAAAATGGACCAATGCGAATGTAAATCGTGTGATGGAAATTTGTAGCATATTCAACACATAAATTATTGATCTCTTGATAACTGTTACAGTTAAAGTCACGACTCTCTTTTTACTAGATTTTGCTCCAGTAAGAGCTTTATTGGACCAAAAGAAAATTGCAATTAATAAATATTGAAAGAGATCTTTTGTCATTGGAAAAGCCAAGGCGTCTTACTTGAATTGCAAACATATATAATTTTACTGTTAGTGTCAATATATACTCTGCGACCGAAGAAGCACTGTACTACATCAACGCCGTAGACGCATCTGGCGGCTGCTACCAAGCTAACAAGGCGCGTAGCGTGTAAACCTTCTGAATTTAGTTAGAAGACCTACACTCTCCCAACTTTTTTTGATCTTGAAAATTATTGAATAATATTTGTATGAGGATAATGTACATTTTGAGGATAGATATGTGAGGATGATAGCTATTTCTATACCTTTTCCTTAGCGTTAATTCATGAAGATGCTGACTTCATCTTATTGAGCAGAGATCGTCACTTCTGCTTCAGACATGATCAGAAAGCTAGTTTTATTATGTTTGAAAACTAGGGATAGATTTTCATACTACTACTTCAAATCTACTCCTCATTCCCTTTTAAATCGCTCATAACCTATTTATAATATTGACTTTATTGACAAACAACGCCAATGGCAAGGTTTAGCTTATGCAATTCTTTTACCTAACCATATAAAAATATGTATAACACATACAAATTCAACGGAGACAACAAACATATTACACATGAAACTTCAACAAGTCTATATTGGAATACAGTATGTCATCACTGCACAAATGATTTTTTAATATATTTTTTGAATATATAAGTAGATCGTAAATCAAAAGGCATATTATATAAATTTGAAACCACGTATTTTTCATTAAATTTTTATTTACGATAGGAGGGGACAGTATATAAATTTCTAAACCGAAGAACATAGCTGTAATAATTAGACATATGCTTTTCTAGCAAATACTGTGAATCATCAGTATAATCTTTTGCAATAGACAGAGATACGTACCTGTTACACGATCGTCAACAGATGTAATTTTAGCTAGTTTATGATAAAGTAAAACTCCTATAGAGTAACTAGGCATTTGTTATTTTACAAGATTTCTCATCAACCCTTATTCCGTTCTATATATGAATTATTGTAGGTATCCATAACCAGTCATCATCTGTCCTGCCTTCAAATCCTTTAGAGAAAAATTGTAAATGTGTCTAAAGCTCGTGTCACAGCCCACCATCTTGACCGCTATTTCAACTTTAGCTTCCAAAGATGTATGCTTGCTTCGTTTCCATGAATAAAAACTCTGTACACCGTTGGCAATTTGTTGTTCAAGCGGTTATATTTCACACTGGTGACTCTCGACAAGGGCGCGTCGTTGGGGATGGGAGAAGAAGAGTATTCGTGCTGAGTTGCATCCAGTTGCACCTATTTACAAGCTTTAGATGTTTCTCTCCGATGATCCAGAAATATAGCTTGTTCAGATTAAAATTGGTCCTGGCGCATATCAAGTTGATTTTATCAAGCAAATCATTGCTACACCTCTAAAATATGCCAACAAGGTAAGAAATATCTAAATGGACTATTCAGCTGGGTATATCCATCTTCATCTAAACAATTTTGTCCACTACTAAGAAGAGGATACAAAAATGAATTACAACAACAAATCTTGCAGATAAAAACCATTCTAATTATTGGGACACCTGCAATGAAGGATTTATAGTCTTAGATCAAGTTATTTAAGGAAAAATGTACCCAAGTAAACTTGCTCAAGATGTGCAGATGTTTTCATTAACAGTTGGACATGCATCTTTGGATGTTGGAACTGAAATATCGAACAAGATTATAAACATCACTCGACCTTCTTTGTCGACATTTTCTTTCAGAAACCAGGAGCTACAAAAGATGATACTTGCTGAAATTGCACCCCAGCGTTTAATATCCAGTGACAACCTCTGTTGATACCACTGGAACTTAAGATTGAGGGCGAAAATATACATGCTTCCCTGCAAATATTTCAAAAGTTAAAAGTATCACGGTATTACTTAGCTTTGTTAAAAATCATCTACAGAATCGCCATGAGCTCTAGACGAAGAATGGGAAGTAGATCAACGATTGTTACATATCTCTTGAACAACGTAATACTGAAAAAGTACATCTTTTTGAATAAAATCTCAATTGATGAGATGTATGTGTACTACAAGAGATCAAATGTGGAATATACATATTAAAAATCTGACGTGGACATCACGTGACTTACTCATACATCAGTGGATATCTTTGTGCATATAATAATACGATAATCAAATACAAAATGCCATCGTTTCACGGCTAATTGTTTGAAATTTATCCCAAAGAATTATAAAAATATTTCAAGTAAAGTGCGCTTTCGGTCCATTCGGTTGCTATAGAAACAGTAGGTCATCATTCTTATAGTACAATATTCCTAAATACTGATTTTCAAGATTCTACGGCTAACAGTTCTAAATTTATGAGTAACATTTTGAAAAAATTTCAACTAAAGTGCACTTCTGATTCAGTCTTTTGTTATAAGAATGATAGGGAATCATTCAGATGCTACAAAAAACTGAAATACTAAATTTCAATACTCTACAGCCAATCATTTTAAATTTATGCGAGAAATTCCAAAAATCTGCGGCTCAGTTGATCACAATAAGACGAGCATATGAGCATTTACACGATACTATGGTCTTAACCCTGCTGTTCTCCTCGTAAAAGCTATACACATATGCTCTTCGGATCATAATGACCCGGCATGGTATTTTAAGGGCATGATTATTGAATTATTGAAAAATTGTTATAATCTTAAATGTAGGTTCATTTGTTATACAATATAAAGAAATTTTACAATATTACATGCCAATCTCAACAATGATGTAAGCTCTAGCCTTCAATGAAATTCTACCTATAGTATGAACTGTTAATCATGAGAAAATTTGGATACAGTTTTACTTAGAATACAAACTGTCAATCGCAGAAAAAAATTAAAAAGTTTCACTTAGAATATAAACTGTAAATCATAGGAAAAAATTCAAGAGCTTTAGGTGCAAATTCCAAGGCACGGCTGGACGTATGTTCTGGCAGCATCTATTCCAAAATGTCAAAGAAGAATGCTGTTGTCACTCTGCTGATGGCTAAGGAGGAGGAAGAAGAGCTCATGTTATTGAAGCGAAATCATGCTCCCATATTCAAAACACGAAAAGAGAAAGGATTTCACTACCTCCTCATCAACGAACATCTCAAAAATGACGCGAGTCGGTTCATAAGTTTTTTCAGATATTTGAAAAAATAGGTCCGAATAAGATGAATCAATATTAAATATTTTCATCTTCTCCAGCTGTAAACTTTGCCATTATTCACTGAACACGCTCACACTAGTATGGAAAAAGTGTAAATGGCCAACTGTGAATTTTATTCTCCAACATACGGTGCGGCTTGACTGCTCACTGTACTAGTCCAGCCGCAGCACTGCTCTTCAGCCGCCCGCCGCAATGAGCCGCGCGGCTTGGAGTCGCGCTTTGGAATACTGTTCCATTTAAAATCCATTGATAGAGTGGCATGCGGCCAAATGCGAGCCGTAGCCGTAGCCGCTATCCGTCCCTTGCAGTTTGCACCTTTACTTAGAATATTAACAGCCAATCACACGAGAAGTTTCAAGACCTTCACTCAGAATATAAACTATCAATCACAGGAGGAGTTACAATAGAGCTTTGTTTAGTTGAAATGTAAACTGCCAAATACAGAAATATTTGCAATAGCTTGAGTTTTTTTACTGCCAGGGCGTCTCAGCTGAATATCAATTTGGGTGATTTAGGAGTGCATTGGTAGCTGGAAGAAGGGGTTGAATTGTAGAAATGGGTGACGATATGATGAAAAACTGTTATCTACATAAACACCAAGCGGGTAGAAATAAAATTTGAATCTGATAATTGCACATTCTATGAGTTTTTAGGCCCTTTCGGGTCTATTGATCCGAGAAACACGAGTGTAACAAATTTGGTTTAAGCAAGGGGAAGGAAAGTATTTTTTCTAATTTGAACTTTAAGGTAAAAACAAAATCATCAAGTTTGGAGCAATACAATTTAAATATTGGGAAGTTATGAAAGAACAAACTCCTTTTTGGGTTATATTGACCCGACGATAACTGCAGGGTTAAATACTGAATCCTAATATTCTACGTTTAATCGTTTTGGATTCATGAGGAAAATTCAAAAAATGTTTCGAGTAAACTGCACTTCCTGCTCAGCCGATCGCAATCATAATGCAAGGTGTACAACTAGATGTTATAGAAGTGCTTAATACGAAATTTCAATATTCTACGGCTGATTGTTTGGAATTTATGCGGAAAATTTGAAAAGTCTGTTATTTAAAGTGCACTTTCGGCTCAGTCGATTGGTACAAAAATAGAAGATGACCATTTAGATGCTGCAGCAATTTCAAATACTGAATCTTAGTATCCTACGGCTAATCATTCTGGATAAATGCGGAAAATAAGAAAAAAAAATAGGTAAAGTGCACTTTCGGTACAGACGATTGCAATCATAATGCAAGGTGCACTACTAGATCCTATAACAGTCTTAAATAGAAAATTTTATCATTATACGTTCGACGGATTTTGAGATTTAGTTAGGAACGCACATACACATAAATATACCTACCGTCGCCAAGCCAAAAATAGTCAAAATGGATTAAGGAATGCTAAAAACGGAAATCTCCATCAAAATCTCGAAATGTGAGTTTTGTCGGTTTCACGGTTCAACTTTGTACAAGTAAGTATAGAGGAACAAAATGATAAGACCAAGAATATAAGTGGCTGTGGGAAGAACTCATTGTTGGATTGGGCATGTGAGTAAAACTTTGAATTCAAGATTTCTGGAAAAAGTATTCGTGGAAGATTGTGTGGACGTTCTACAGGTGGAAAAGTGGATATGATTGCTGGTTTGTTGCGTGGCAAAAAGATTTTGAGTATGAACAATGACCGAGTTTGTGCGGATTAAGTGTAAAAAGTGTTTGAAAATTTAAAATTTGAAATTAGCACTAGGTTCTAAAAATATTTTCAGTAACAATTATTTATATACATTTCGATATTCACGCTATCATCTAAGATCTGACTATCAGAGAGATTACAGAAGAAGTTGGAGACTCAATTCGATAAAAAATTCACATGTGTTGAATTGCAGCAAAGTTTGTCCCTCGTTAAATGATCAGAGAGCAGAAGGAGCGTTAAATGAACGTCTATCAGGAGCTCTTTGAAAAAACGACGATGATAAAACATTTATTCAAAGAGATGTCACAGGAGACTAGACTTGGGTTAATGGCTATGACATTGAGGCTCAGTCTTTCCATCTCCGAATTACTTTATTCCCTAGATAATTATTATGGTAACAATTATTGCAACAGTTGGTGCTGTGGATATCATCCACCGAATAAAGCTATTTGTAGGTTAATAAAATGAAAATCCGGTCATCGCAGTGGGTTGACAAAAGAACTCCATGCACAACAGTCTCGATCCTCTATGAAGGTGTTGTACACCGTTCCTTTCGATTTCAATGGAGTTGTGCATTCTGATTTTTGCCTCGGATCAAATAGTCAATCGTCAGTACTACGAAGGAAATTTGGAAAAGCTGCGCATAAAAACGCAAAAAAATATTAGTTACATTACATTGAGTTGAAATAATCGTTGAAAGGACACCGTTCTATTATTACTGGTGCTAGAGTAAGAAGAATTCATCACTGAATTTGAAAAATATTCCAAAGGAAGCTTTCCAGAACTACACTGTGTAGTGGAGAAACCGCGGAGACAAATGTGTGTTCAAAATATAAAAATACTTTGGAGGAAACGGAGACTAATGAGCTTTATGTTACATATTAACATTTTCCATCAAAATTCGGGTATACTACATCAAATACTAAAATCCAAAGATCTCCAAAAAGAATTACATATTTGGTCAAAAATAAACCAAGTGATTTTTTGAAGATTATGGTTATTATAGTTTGTTTTTCACTTTCCTTCACCCAACTGCTTGTGTCCTAGCTTTTAGCTTCAATCATTGAAAATTTAAAACTTTTTTGTTTTAATAATTATTGTACTGATAGGTACAAAGACACTTTTTGTAAGGTTTCTCATTAATGAGCATTGGAGTACCCTTCTTTTGTCTGATTGTGTGAAATAAAATGGTAATTTATTCTCTCAAAGGGTGAAAATTGATGACATGTTTATTTAATTCGGAAAACACAACACATTTTCACTACAAAGTCCATGCTATAGATTTTTGTGAGGAAGTTCGGTCCCTTTGAACAACGGCAAAGGTCTGCTTGGTAGGTAATTTATCTCAGTGAGTGACACCTGGACAAGGGTGGGCATGCCTTGGCCCTCAGTATCCGGTCCTGCAACCGTGAACTAGAAGGGCTAGTCAGTAGCCAGTTCTGCTTCCAAACCTGCTTATACGAAACACCAATGGAATGAAAAAACAAATTGAGTAGAATTCTCGTATGGGATGAACTAGACTTTGTTTTAGATTCAATTGTAATATATAGTAAATTAATAAGACAGAGTTTGTTTCCGAATATAAGAGACAGCATATAGCTTATTCTTTCAAAATTCTGGGCGTAGCCTCAGATATCGTTTTTTTTTTTTTTTTGTACAGGAAATTCAACAGTTTCTTTGAATCATCATTCGTTATTTAATATATTGTCAATATGAACCTATAATTCCTTATTTGTTTCTATTAGAATCAATCAGATCCGCTGTAGTCAAATATAATTATATTAATTTTATAATAGATCTTAGAGACCTAAATCATTCGTGAACTGTATTGTTCCTCCACAATTCATGGAATATTTGAATAGTACCCGTCTTAACTTCGAATTTAGTAAACTTGTGAAGAATTTTTAATTATAAATTGTTAACTATTCCACTGATTCGCTTCAGACAACACAACTTGGAAGAGGCGCATAAGTTTGGCACGTATTTATAAATTCACAAGTTAAGTTGCAATTCCTCTGACACTACATTGTGATTGTGTTAAAAAGTTTCCCTCTGAATTTTGATATGTCAGCATTCGCATTGGAATGAGCCATTTTGATTGAGCTAGAATTAATTTAACGTTAATATCATTGGGTAGTATGCGCTTTGGTGAGCAATGCAAACTAAATATAAAGGATCATTTGTCAAGATTTTATCTTTATTTTACTCATAATACACTTCATTATTGGTTTAATCAGATTTTGTTCTCTGTACGGCTCTGTCTGTAACAGATTACAATATTGAGAGTGATAAACGAATCTATAACCTATAATAGTAGGTAGCGAAAATGAACACCATGTACTTATACGTGAATAATAATTTGTATGTAAATTGTATGAGTCATGATCAGGTTGAGTACAAAGGTCATCACGGGGTTACTGATCAAATATGACCACAACTAGTGGTGTGGGACTCTGGGCTTATACTGTTGACAGGCACCTTGGGACTTTGGGGTCACTTGCCAATCGCAATTCTGTGTGGACATAGCTGACATTTTCGTGCATCCCAAATGAATTATGGATGCTGTTTTTGTTTACTTTTGTTTTCAAACATTTCATTTGTTATACATGTCACGAAATTATAACACGTGAATAAATTTTCAATTTCTTGTCCTAATTTATAAATTTTGACGATCATTAATCATGCTAATACTTTGAGAAAATTTAGCAAAATAAGGAATGAGGCCAATATCTTTTTCATAAAAAAAGTAGACAAATTGAATAAGTATCCATGGTTCCAATGCAATAATTTGAATTCTAAAGGTGCTTCAAAAAGTAAATTGATATAGCAATATTCTATTTGTTTGTGTCCCGCAAGCATCTAGAAAAATAGGCAGTCATTAAGGACTGCCGACAGAAGTAGAAACTTAAAACTATGAAATAACAATTGTCTTTTTTAAATATATAAATTTTTTATAGTATTAAAAATTAGAATTTTATAGTTTGTAAATGAAAATCATCAACATTAGTCAGGTTTTCATATTCATCGGCTCTTCGAGCAGTCCGAGAAACAATTACAGACACTTCTATTTGGTTCATGTTTATTTCTTCATCAAAACAAATGTTGGGCTGCACAAGCCTGTTACGAAAATTTCGTCTCACGTCTTTTTTGTACAATTTTACACATATTTCGCTACGTCCCACATCGACCCCAATTTATAGTTTGCTACCTCCTATTCCGTCCCTATTCTTAGAAATTTCTCTTTTCAAGAAAAATTCCTTTTTCGTGGAGGGGCAATGTTACAAATATTTCGTCTCACGTCTTTTTTGTACAATTTTCTTATTGCATACCTATGTCGCCATCTGTATAACAAATTTGCACTAATTTTGTAAGTTAGTACTTGTTTGTAGACACTTGATTAGAGAGCGCTAATTTGGGGAGCATGCGCGTCTTCTTCGCCCTCTTTGATTCTTGAGCGGTAGTTGCAGATGCACTTGTTTTGAGCAGTCTTGTAATTTTTCCAGTTTTTCTAAATTTTGTGGCTATTTCATTTTATTAAAATCAGTGTTATGATTTTGTAAGTATTTCGTTTATTATTTTTGTTTACTTATTCCAAATTTAGTATTATCTTTGCTAGTGATTTCGTTTGAGGCGACCCACGTGGTTAACCTTTTGTTTTCCAAATTTATCTCTGTCATCCTCAATTCTTAGTTAGTTTTTTGTGGTCAGAATTTTTTTACTACCCTGAAACTTTTATACTGAATTAATATTTTTGTTCTGAATTGATTTTTGTTCTAAATTTTATATATACACTCGAAGTAAAAAACCTACGAGATTTGAGGCTATCTTCGTTCCTCCCTTTACCTTTACTCACCTAAGTATGTTTGATGTATGAATGATTAGTGAAAGTGGTTGATAATACATAATTTAACTATATTTTGGATCCAACGCGTTGCGGATTTGTCATTCAACAACTCGTAGTTCAGTTTCTCACATTGTTTGTGTAGTTTTTGGTTTCCAGAGCTTAAAATATTTTGTTGTGGGCTTTAGTTCCCGTTTTTAAGCTGGAAAATCCTACGAGATTGTGAAGATTGATCCAATTTTTTAATAACGAACCACGTTCATTAATTTATCGACTCGTCGCTAATAATCCTTTTTCTTGTCCTGCTAGACTTTGTATTTTCTTTGTTTTTCTTCTCTTTAATGCTCAGAGTATTGTTTTTTTACTTTGTAAATTTTTAGTGCTCAATTTATAATTAGGCCAATAAATAACTTTACTGATTATTTTTTACTAAATTTACAGTTTATTCGCCTTTCAATTTAAATCTAAATTTATTTATTCAAGTTTAACGCTTCACGTTTTAAGAAAGCTCTCCATTTTTTTTATAGGAACCTCCTGTTTCAGTTGAATTGGATACTGGTTGGGTTGTTTGTTTCCAGTGTAAACTGCTAGAGATCTTAGAAACCCGTGGCCACTTGAGATTAGTTTTTTGGCCAACTTGACGTTAAGAAAAACATTAACACTTCTACGAAATTAAGACGAACATTAATACCACCCGAAGTTGACTACCCGACGCACGGCCAACCTTAACACCTTCAAGGGCCGTTGGGTATTTATCAAAGCCCTATAAGACGCAAGATCAACTTTACTTAATTCAGGGAACGTTCTAATCTGACGTTGTTTTTGTGGCTACCAATTCGCCATCCATCTTCTCTGCCGATACTATGTAGTCTTGAATTCCGCCTGAAGACGATATTTAGCTAGTTTTTGTAACGTAATTTTGAACGTCTGTGACGTGTTCTTCAGTTCCTTTTTGGCTGTTGCGGTGAGATTTTTTTGTATTATAGCTTTAACCATTTTCGTAAGTTACCAAATTTTTTTAATTATAATTCTTGGAATTATTTGCTTTGAATTAATAATAATATTGTTTATAATTGATTTCGACGTCTATTCTTTATTTCTTTCTCGTTGTCGCTATTGTCTCCCAGAATAGTACCTTTTTTTACTATGATCATTTTCTGGGAGTAGCGCCCATTTTCTATTTTTCAGATAAAATATTTCTAGTGCCGTTATTAATAGCTAGCCTGGGTCTTCACTTCCAAGGTAGGATATTCCAATACTTAAATTTAGTGTCAATCAGCAATACATTAAGTTTTTGCTACCAAATAGTGAAGAAACATTACGTTTTTTAATTTCCTACTGCCACCTTGGAAATAGGAAAAGGTACAAGCCCAATACAAATTATGTATACAACAATATCATCAATATACATTTATATTATTCTCGATTAATTTAATTTTCAACATTATTGGCTTGCATCATTATTATTATTCACTTCAACAATATTTGAATTGTTCGTACTATCAATAATTTTATTATTTTCTGGAAAGGATGCTTTAGGCTCACGGTAACTGAAGTAAGAGACAGAAATATTCGATTGGAATTCGTGTAAATATCTTGTAAGCCCCATATCGATTATCGTTTTAAATTTTGTAGTATCAAGTTTTCAATCATTGAATATAAATGCTTCACTAAAATATCCAATCAATTGTATATCTTTATTATTTGCTAAGTTAATATTGAAATCCCCACTTAATGTATTAGGTATATAGAAAATATATAATTTTCAAAAATATAGGTCACTCGTTTATTGTTAAATTTCGCGTACATCAAACACATTTGATTAAATCAACAAGAATATTTTCGATCTCAAGGTTGAACTGTCAACAGAATGACATTACACAGAAAGTATTTTTTGAAAAATGAGAATATAAGATACGGCCTCGTTGATCAACGCACGGGCCAATAGCATGTCACTAACACGAATTCATAAGATTTCACCATCCAAAAATTGCCTATAGTACTATAGTAGATTTCACTTCAATAAATGTCGGCGAATAAGAGTGAAAGGTTCTGGTTGGATAAATCTCTGTCATAATACGAGCCTAATTTAGATTATAATATACTGTTTAAATCATATCTTTGTACACTATTTTTGAATGTGCAAAAGATGTTTGCTATGAAACTATAGGTATGAAAGTATGGTCAGTGAAAGAGTGTATGAATGGCTTCAGATTTATTTTTAAATGTTATGGGGCTTCGCATGGTTTAAAAAATACTGTTATTTGTCCTTACCCCAATGCTTAGACAATTCAAGTAAATGTACCAATTCTTGACCAACAAGATCACTGACTAAATAAAATATATTAAGAAAATTTTGATTAATACGGGAGAGTGCGATAATATTGACAGCAGAGGACAAAAATCAAATGTTGATGATAAACTGATGCTTTTTCTTGTGCATTTAACTCACAAATTTGCCAGATATAAATCCCTCGACAATGTCCCAGTGTTCAAGTTCAGGATTCAGGAAGACTTTTAAGCCCAGTTGCATATAAATCAATGTTAACATGTTGTATCAATTTTTGGATGATGTTTTATCAAGAAACTTACTCGTGGGAATGATTTACTTTGTTGTAACATCTGAAATACAGTTTCAAGATGTAGTTATCCTATATATAAAAAAGTAAGGCTAGAAATGCGTAATCAAATATTTGACAATGTGATTAGAATTAACAATGGCTTATGCAACTGGACCGTAGAGTCTGAAGACAAACGTTGTCTGCAACTCCAACAAACATTGCAAAAGTTATTTTATCCTTCTTAAGAATGTCTTCCACATATTTTAAAGCGTTCAGAGCTGGCCTAGATGTATAATGTATTTAGCATAAGTATCGTAGTATTTCCCCAAAAAATTCCAAGCCGCTTCTAAAACGATCCCTAGGAGACCTACTGACGATCGAGCGAATCACTTTCTATCCCTTCAACACACACTCTTACATCCACCTGGAGATTGTAGCGACTTTAGTTCCATCTGAAAAGAGTATAAACTTCCAGTTCTGCAAAACTTGATACCAACGGCAAAAAGCTTTCATTGCATGCAACAATATATGTTCAATTATTTCAAGATTTGGATGAATAGTTTTATTCATTTTGAATGGAAGTGATTATGACTGTGACAAATGGAGATATAGATAGCTGTATGAGTCTCACTAGAAGTGGTTGATGACAACCTGAAGCTTTTCTCTTTTCTTTTCAATCAGCTCTGAGCAAAGTTTGATAGATATAGATTCCGCATTTGAGCTCTTCTTTGAGTCAATGTTTTTAACACACTCTAAGACAACAGATATTGTTGTCTATAAGTACAAAGTTAACACCAAAAAACATTGCAAATACTACTATACCTTACCCCATGTAGAGCTGGCCTGAATATTTAATGTCTAAAGCAGGAGCATCGTAGCAAATTTCTCCCTAAGAAATTTCAAGCTGCTTCAAGAACGGTTCCTAGGAAACTCACTGAGGATCAAGCGAATCTTTCGCTATCCCTCCAAAACACACACTAACAACCATCTAGAGAGTATTTGTTTTATGTTCTACATATCCAAATATCCACGCCAAAAATCCAATCTTAGACTAAGCCAAGTTTTATTTTTAGCTACAATATACATAGAGGATGGTTCCATAATGACTTAACCTTATATAGTTCTAAGAGAACGTAGCAAAATATTATGCACTAGGGTTTAGCACATCACCTTCTCTAGTGTAGACCAAATATGTAGACATTGAGCCTAAATGAAACATATTCTCCCAAGATGTCTAAGCTTACAACAAATTTCTGTTTGAAGTAGGTTTTTTTTTTCACCCAAATCAAGAAACTTTTGTTTATTGTATATCGGAAAAACTTGGTCACTTATAGCACAGAAAATGATTGAATAAAGATTTGATCTTTACAGAAGTATCATCCATCATACCTAACACCATTTTTTTTTGTCAAAGCGGGATGCTCGCCGCAAAATTATGTGAAAAAAAAAAACTTTTTGGTGATTCCCAAGTTTTTTATTAAAAAAGGAATAATGATAATAATAATACAGAATGATCAAAGCACTAATTAATAAGTAGGTTGCATGAGTTGACGTGACTTATAGGCCACGATTTTTCTGATTTCTTGGCTGAAAAAATCATTTTTTAAATATCGAGTCCGCGAGCGTACAAAATAATTATTATAAGTTGAATTATTGTTTGGTCTGTTTGCGAAAGCGAGATTTCTATGCCCTCGCTTAAAGACAGCGGGACAGACAGTCTGAAAGCGGAACTGTCTTGCCCAAAGTGAGACGTATGGACATGTTAATCATACCTCGGAGGACAACCTTTACAACATGACCATAGTAAGTGGAATATAAATGCCTAGATTTTTGTAAGCGGTGCAGGAAGATGGAAAGCTCTTAATGCGGTCATAAATTTAATTCTACCCAAAAATATAGATATTTGCGCCAAACGAAAGATACTGCACTTGAACCTCATTCTGATACTAATACGAAGGGTTCTAGGAAAGGCTATATTATAATTCAATGATATTTAGATTTCTTTTTCATTTTACTCAACAAAAGAACATATAACTCATTTACTCCCCTATGTGTTATAGGAGCTTCTGCAATATATTTCTAAAATAAGAGCACATACAGGTGGAATAATCTTAGTATGTAAAGAATGAAAATAAAAATAAATAAACCATATGTTCTACAAAAATGAAACAATTATATCAAATATTGAAGTACAACGATGTGAGGACAGAACATGAGGTACTTCGTTAATGAAACATAAGATAGAATATAGCTGAACAAAAAACAAAACCAAAATAAAACATCAAGTTTCACATTTATGCAAAGCCATTGTGTAACAGCTTACCAATAATTAAAAATAATTCTTGATTGGTTTATGGATTAGAATAAAAGTAATGGGAAAGCCCTGGAGGTACATATTCCCCATTTACTGGGAATTAATCCTTTGGTGCAGTTGGTCATTGATGAGATATTAATACCTGGACTGGCGAAGTTGACAATCGGCCACCAATATACCCTTGTCTTACTACGACGAGGGTCTTACTCCAGGTCCATTGATCTAGTACTCAAACTAATGTATATGGCCCATACACAAAATTTAAAATGATAAATATATAACTAAGATTATGTTCATGCCAGACGTAAATTCAATATTATTGAATCAATATCAAATATATAGTGCAGGCATAATTTCTTCTTATTTCAAGTCGTAATCTCTGAGAATCCTCAATTTCTACTGTTTTTCAGATTTTACGCAGGAGGTCTGAATATTTCCGATAGAAAGTGGCATAGAGTATTCTCTTACAAGTCCTCTACCTGCCAATTGAAGTCCCGTCAATTTTTTTTTGACCATTTCAGAGATAAGACCGAATAAACAAAGAAATAGAAAGACTTGAATATAAAAACGCGTGTTTGGATTGTGATACACCGCGAGAAAAATCCATTATTGCGGAATCATCGATGAATATTTGAATTTGATTTATTTGTATGGATCAATTCTTTTCTCGAAGTGTCATTCAGGCCTTGATTATTATTGTAAAGTGCACTAAAAATGATCAAATATTGAATGTTTGAAGGCAAAATATAATCGATATTAATTATCGTAGAAGAATTCATGTCATAATGAAATCAAAACGTAAGCTTGAAGAATTTTGAATTTATAGTGCTCCTTGAATTCTCCAATATTTTCACTATACCATAGTAATAACTTGAACACGTAAGTGCTTTTATTCATAATCTTATCGTAACCCAGATCCTTCCAAAATATACAGTTCCCCAATCCTTGAGAAAAGTTAATCAAAATGAGTGCTCGCAACGCAAATATCACGTGAAATATTCAATTGTTTCAGGTCCTAACTCTTTTCTGAGTCTTCTTGGACAGTTTTTAAACCATCTAAATATGGGATGTGAGACAACATGAGCGCCGCCGCCGATCGCGGTCGCAATGTGAGTTATTCCACGTCGTAGTAGGAGTCCTCTACCAACAATTACCAAGAGCATTTAATTACTAACATCACTTAAGATGACGCTGTTTGATAAATGTTGTTTAAACATGGTGAAGGTTTCAGGTAAGCGATAAGTGATTTAAAGTGATTAAACAAGAGGATAATGTATGATTTCAATTAGATCTTGAAGTTTGATTCACATTATAGATCCATCTATTATTTCCTCCAGATATTCTAGTAAGACCGGAAAGAATAATATTTTCAATATAAATACTAAGATTCATCCATAAATAAAACAGTTGAAGATGTGCCAGCTTTTGATCAAAATATACCTACACTGAGGAAACTGAAATACACCACTCAAATGGCCAAAACTGTAATTGCCCAAGTTTTACCTTTTAAGTGGTAGATTTCAAGTGATAAAACTCAAGTGGTAACGTTAATATTAAACATTGATGATCCATTGATAATCGCGAAGCACTAGAGCTATCAATTTGAAAACTGTTTCCCGTATCCTAATTTTGTCCAAACGAATATAGATTGATAAAGATGAAAATATATCTCCCAATCTCAAAAGTTTGACGTTTTACGTTCCATTTGTTCTACAACTACAAGTGAAAGCAAGTAATCACTTAAATTGCTATCTATAGCAGTTAAATTGCAAGAGTTCATCACTCACCCTCACATCAACTTGCTGGGGATACTACTAGAATTATTACCTGTACGATTTGAATTGCTACCCTTACCACTTGGTTTTATGACTCAAGACAATTACAAAAATTAAATTCAAATGTCTTCTTCAAATGTGTAGTGACAGATAATATAGATGTTTTATTCTTGAAAAAAATGCAAAATCTGGAATACTGCGACATACCTACTTTATTGTAGATCAAGATGTTTAATAGTCTCGCAGAAAAGGAACAGCTTGTTTCAAACTAGTTTCTTACGCACTTACGGCTGAAGACTTTAATTTAATTAACCTTTAGTTAATGTGTCACTTGCTTGTTACACATACTGATGAAAATTATTGCCTAGCTTAGATCAACTAGAAGACATTAAAATGTTGAAACTGACTAGATACATTTACTACCTGAAACCACATGTGCACAATTATTTCAATTAATTAGTAATAATGCTTGCGGGTAATTACTTTGGCATTAATCTTGGGATCGATTCACTGTGGTTAGTTGTTTTGTTGATATAGTATTTCCTATCTAAACAGCATGCAAATTTCAGTAGAATTATGGAAATCTGAATATTTTTAATTGAGCATTGAATTAACTTGAGAATAAAATTGTAGTAGCATATTAATAACACTTAATTTCTTCTTCCTACAATAAAAATAAAGTTTCTTGATTTTTGTCCTACTTCTGTAAATTTTCCGTGGGTAGTAAAGAAAAACAAAGTAATTCAGAAGTAGTAAAAAATTAAAAGTATACTTTTCTAAGCCGCACGTTAGTGCTTTCACGACGTAAAACTTCTGTCCGTTACCTAAACTTTAGGAAGAAAAGGAAATTTATTTCGAAGCAATGCATCGTCGTCGTCCAATACCGCCTTATTCGAATTTAAATATTTATATCTGCGTGTGTTCCACACACATAAAGAAACTTTCCAATGCATTTATGCTCAAAGTTTTATTAAATCATCTTGTTGTAAGTTTAAATATCTCGTCTACCAAATGATCGTATAAAGAACAGCCTAAACTTTGCCAATTTGGGATCTTAGGGAATTTGCTTTTTTCATTTTTCAGTGTTGTTTTTTGTTTTATGTTTATCTTTCTAAAAATGTCTAAAGTTAGCGGATTTAATTTAACTGTGTGCTGAATTTTAAAGCGGCGTATCTTAAGAAATGAAAATAAAAATTTCTCCCGGAATATGGAGGACGAACTTTGTTTCAAAAACAAAGAGCACTGCTAACTTGGCGAATATATCATACACACCATCATCTTTAAATCTGCAGAAGTATTAGAATTAAACTCGTTTCTATATGTCTTACATGTAATACTCAATTTAGTTATAAATAATATAATGATCTCATCGCATTGATTTATGCTACATGCTTCAGATATTAGACTACATTAACAACCCTTTTTGTACTTGAAGTGGAAATTTATAATATTTTCGATTATCTATTCTACAAATCTTTTCAAAAAATGACATCTACAGAAATTATTGAAGCGAATCTGCGTACGTTAAACCCCTGTAACTCTGATCTAGATATCATTTTGGGCAGTGGCGGGGCAAGACCAAAATTTGATGTGGTCTAAGTAAATTTTGCGAGGCCGTCTGGTGAGGCAAGAAGCAATGTTATAAATTAAAAAACAGTTGAAACATAGCTTTTTACTACTAACTTTATTATAGTATAGACAATGTAAACTGAACTATATTCTTAGACTAAAATTAGAGAAACAGAAATTTCTTGCTTTTAGCTTCACTAAACTTCTGAATGATTGTACCGTAATTCAGCTTAGATGCTATATCTGATTCAATAGATAAAATTGCTAAAATTGAAAGTCTTTCTCGATTCATCGTACTTCCCAAATAGTTTTTTTATTACTTTTAATTTCGAAACGCTCCGAGTTTCGGCGGAGGCTGTACTTACCGGTATTATTAACAAAATCGAATAGACAATGTGAATATTCTTTCAAGCTATTTTTCATTATGTACTGAAACAGTTCTTTCATATCTTCAATGAAGTCTGGTACATTAAGGATCATAGTTAGTAATTCTTCATACAATTCGTAAGGTTGAAAGTCACTACTTTCACCCTCTCGCAGGACTGTGTGTGAGTATCAAAAGTCTTTTATTATTTGCTCTTACTAAAATCACAAATATTGCTTACTTTCTAAAATATGAGAACTAAATATCCTGAAATTTGTATATTCTAAGATAAAATATATCAAGGAAAATCGATTCTGACAATTTTTGTTAGAAACATCATAAGAATGCCACGATAGCACGCTGTATTACTTAAGTAACAGACGGAGGAGAGAATAGCCGAATCAGAGGCACACACTGTTTGACTCTGAATCTCCTAAACGAATTGAGATAATTGAAGTACTCTACAAGATTTATTCTAATGTAATAAGAATTATTTTTGAGATATCTCAAAAAATATAAATACCATTGTCTGATAAATAACATTTAGTATCAAATAACCTATACTTCAGGGATGTGCAAGTGAAAAATTCGTCTGACTTCCGGTTCCATTATTTCTTACGGCAATAGATACTAGGTGATAATTTTCTATGATCTATCAAGGCGAGGAATGTCGTACAAAAATATTAGTATGGAAAATTCGATTCACCTGTGTAGTTTCTTGTACCGTCCAAAACTGACGGCATGGGGTCTGAGGTTATTGTTTCATATAGCACTATCGTTCTGAATATAATTCATGCTGGGTCACTTGACCCCTTCAAAATCTTGATGGGCTTGTAGTCTACTCAAGTCAGGTTTAAAGTGTTAAGGTACATTCACAATCATTTTGGTTTCTGCTCAATTCGTAGTTAAAATTGATCGCATTTATCGTTTTTATCACTGCAACTATGCAAACAGGCACAAAAATGAAACAAAATGATAAATTACTGACTACTACATCCTTGTTAATGAACAGTAATTTATTGGACAGTATTAATCGAATTGAATTATGTTCAAAACTATAAACTTATGAATTATGAACAAAATCGTCGAGCTTGTGATCATCAAAAGTTTATGCATTCCTATCATTCTCTTATGGATCTATATATCTGTAGAATCTATTAACTTGCACCAAATTGCAAGATGAACTCAATAATTTCTCCTGCGTATTAAAAAAAAAAATACAATGTTCCATAAAATATTTTAACAGCCTCGGCAACTTAGTTTACATTTGAATTCAACTTTCAAGAAACGCGTTTCAAATGGATACATTAACGCACCTTAGCTTGAGAAGTGTGTGAAATGTGATGCGCATGCCAATTCATTAGTAACCTAAAGTGAAAGCTTGTTATTGCAATTAGTACCCAAATTGTGCTAACTACAAAGTTATGAATGGTAACTCCTGAGTTCGAATGCCTAATCTTAAATTTTAAACTGTCATGAAATTGTGCTTTGTTCATGGATGGTTTTGAATGGTCCTCAAGCTTTGAAGAAGATGCAATTTCAGGTTTAAGTGTATCGACTACAAATTTTTATAGCTAGTCCAGACAAAATAGACGAAAAAAAGTGCGTTATTACAAATGCTATGTCAAAAGTCCAAACTGGAATATCTATATTTGTCTGGCCTAAGTAGTATGCAATTTCAGGCTAGAATAAAGTTATACTGATTTTAAAATTGATTGTGAATGTAGCATCACAGAAGAAAATTGGTTTGATCAGTCATAATCAAAAATTTATAGGTCTTTAAGACCATACAAAAATCCAATAGAAAAGTTGATTCAGCTAAAATTTGAGTGTTGCTGACAAATGACAGATAAGTTGATGTATGAGGGATGAAATATTTAGACCAAGAACCGAACTCTAAAATCTTCATAGATAAGATCAATAAAAAGAGTATGTACGATGTAAAATATTTGAAAAAGTATAGAGCCACCAGTGTGATTGAATAGTTTTCACCAGAAATATATTTAATTAGTCTGGATAAATGTGCAGAGAGGATGTGGTACTAATCTCGAAGAATTTTATTATAAAATTCATAAAATCATTACAGAAAAATATAAACTTTCATAATATATTGGTTCGACTAATCTCATGTTGCTTCAACTATTTTATTTGAAAAATGTCGTTCTGACAAACCACAAATAGCCCGCATGTATACCAGATCTAGTTTTTGTCTCTTCAATGGGGGTAGTGAAATATTTTTACATCCAGTCTAACATACATGCGGATTTTTGTTGTTTTTCAGGCCAATTTTTCTGCAAATATGAAAAAAAAATTTTAATTCATGTTCGATGAGAACAGTGGTATACTTAAAACATCAATTTCATATCAGTCTGACTAGTACTTCCAGCCAATCTGGGTTCGTTCAAGATATCATAAAAGTAAATATTTTTCTGTATTATCTGTATGAATTTCATGATAAAATTTCATGTGGGTAGCATAACATATATCTCGCACCCTTATTAAGTCTAATTAATATTTCAAGAATTGCTTAGCTAGACTATTGGTTATATAATCCTTAAATGCCGTTAATAAGGGTAGATTTTAAGGCTCCAACTAAAACAAAGTTGAAAGAGTGGCATGTGGCATGAATTTTGAATAGAAAATAAAAAAAAAAATGATAATAAAATGAAAGGTGAAATATCATCCAGTATATAGATAAATGGATATTTTTACTTGTACTAAGTACAAGAAAGTATTGTGAAACCGAAATATCCGTTTTGAGCATCCCTGAATCCATTTTGAATATTTTCGGCTTAATGTCGGTACGTATGTGCGTTCATGCGTTCGTAACTCGCAAGTCTCAAAACTGATTGAACGTATGTTAAAATTTTGTATTAGAGACTGGTATTGGGTCTAATTGTGCACCTCGCATTATGGTTCCAATCATCTGTACCGGAAGTGCACTTTACTTGAAACTTTTTTGGAATTGTTCTAATAAATCCAAAATGATCAACCGTAGGATGTTGAAATTCAGTATTTGAACTTGATGTTGTATCAGAATAGTCATCTGCTATTCTTGTATGTGTCGGCCAAGCCAGAAGTGCACTTTACTTGGAACTTCCTTCCAATTTTTGCATAAATCTAGAATGATCAGCTATAGCATATTGAAATTTGGTGTTTGAACTTGTTGCAGCATCAAAATAGTTATCTACTATTTTTGTATCAATCGGCCAAGCCGGTAGTGCAGTATATGAGTATAACAGATATTCAGAATTTGCGTTATAAGACAATCAGTTTAATTGAAATGATAAAATAGGCGATGATAGTCTGTTGTCAATTTTCAATTTTGTTTGACATTTTACATGTCAAAATATTTTTCCCTAAATTTCATTTCGTAAGCATGACAAAAGCGACAAAATTGGATCAGAACATGCTTTTTCATACAAATTTGAAATTAATTTTCATTATGTTGGTCACACGGTTCAGCTTTAATTTCAGCATTATTGAACTCCAAATATACATACTTATCAAACCTCTTGAAGGCATGAAGAACAAAATGAGGCACTGAAATCTACGACTATCTGACGGTCTGAAAGTACAAATATTGTGAAACCGACAAAATTCACATATCGAGATTTTGATGGATATATCCGTTTTGAGAATCCCTGAATCCATTTTGACTATTTTTGGTTTGATGTCGGTACGTATGTACGTATGTATGTGTGTAGGTGCGTTACTCGCAAATCTCAAACGTATAATGCTGAAATTTTGTATAAAAGACTGGTATAGGATCTAGGATCTTGATGTGCACCTCGCATTATGGTTGCAATCGTCTGTACTGGAAGTAAACTCTACCTGGATACTTTTTTTAAATTTTCCGCATAAATCTAGAATGATTAGCCGTAGGATACTGGAATTCAGTATTTGAAATTGCTGTAGCATCCAAATGATCATCTTCTATTTTCGTCCCAATCGACTAAGCCGGAAGTGCACTTCATATTACGGACTTTTCGAATTTTTCTCATAAATTTAAAATAATCAGTCGCAGAATATTGAGATTTTGTATTAAGCACTTTTATAGCATCTAGTTGTACAAATTGCATTATGATTGTGATCGGCTAAGCCGGGAATGCAGTTTACTCAAAACATTTTTCAATTTTCCGCATAAATCCAAAACGATTGAACGTAGAATATAAGAATATAGTATTCAAGATGATAGTACTGTCTAGATGCCCAAATCCTATTTTTATTGAGTTCGACGGAGTCAGAAGTGCACTATACTTGTCGATCTTGGAATTTTGCGCATAAATTTAGAACTGTTAGCCGTAGAATCCTGGAGATCAGTATTTAGGAATGTTGTGACATAAGAATGATGACATACTGTTTCCGTAGCAACCAACTAGCCGTGGAATGATGAGATGTTGTGTTTGATTATATATATATCCAAAGTCACATGATGTCCACGTCAGATTTTTTATATCAGTAATTCTAGCTGTCATCAAAGATGACCCTTGTTGATTCACCCACTCTCTCTTAAAAAGACATAGTATCTTAGTTTTTAGGCAAAATCTTATTTGTAAGAGGTTGAATGACCCTCAAAAGTTCTTTTATGAGTTGAATGATAGAATGATAAAGTGAAATTCGAATTTTGTACATATGTAAATATTCCAGACGATTCTTAACATTTATTTCCCGTAATTTTTCGCATCAAGAAATCTCAAATATAAACTTCTGATAATAACTGATTTTGTTCCATAATTCTTCCTATAACTGTAAATGTATCCATGACTTCAGTGAAAATATTCAATATCCGAAATAACGTAACTAATGTTCGATTCTTTTTTATATTCATGGCTCAATCATATCAACTAATCTATTTCTTCCATGAAAAAGTTTTACAGTTTGTTAGATTGATCCTTTGAAAGTTTGTATAGGCGCCACCAGTGATATTATCTGATTTCCTGAAGGCAAACCAAACGACCAATATACAGGAACGTATACATACATCAGCACCCAATTTACCAAACCAAGGGGAAACATTCATAGGGAACGCAAACCATAGAACATACGGACACTAGTACCTGTTCGCGTTGGAACATTATTGCTTTATTCTTAAATTATTGACGTCAAGGGGTGGAATAAAATAGGGCTTGGGTATTGGAGAATAAATGGTGTACAAGATAAAGATAAATTGCTTCGTAAATGCTGGAATGAAGAATGTTTGGAATACCTGCAGTCATTGGGGTTTAACTGGGCACCGGAATTTGCGAAATTCATTACATTTTAATTTTGATATGATCTTAAATTTTACCAATGCTTTGCAACTTCAGGAAATCGTAAAATTTTAGATACTCGAGTTTATTTATAGCAGCTATAAAAAATACAGTTAAAAACCTAAACATTTAGCCAGTCAGACGTTATCAAATTTTCGAATAACATCCGATCTGAGATCTGGATCTGGATATAACGCATGCGTTTTGTATTCTCTATAGCTTTATCAAGTATTTCGGGCGAAGCCCCGAAGTTATGTCCTGTTTTACGCGTGGCGCACGAGACGGGAATACATAAAGAATATTCTACGCTGTCGCCATCTTCGATCTTGTTTCGTTCGCGCCTCTAAATGCACCAACGATGTTCCAGCTTCGACGCCGGCTTCGAAGAGCTTGCGACGCAAGATATGGAGTCTGAATTCAGATGCTTCAGAGAACGGAATTCGTAGGATTCAAATAAAATACGACACATTATGCTGGATAAGGCTGTAATAAGAAAAAGTATCTGCAAGAAATTGTAATGCGAAGGTAAATCTTGAAAGCTTTCATCTGATAATTTTCTTGTTAGATAAATCAATCAGCAGGATTCTATTGTTTTTATTTGATATAGTAAAACATGACGTCATTAAGTATTAAGTTGTTAACTAGTTTTTTGTTTTCGTGATCAGGTTTCAGTATTCATGATTTATATCTCCATGTAGAATTTAATAATAAGAAAAATAAATATCTTTCTGATTTGCATAAATATATAAGAATGGCTCACCAAAACACATTTCTTTGGGCCACTTACTTCCCCTTTCATTTGATGCGTCACACAGAATTCTTATTTGTTTTTTATAATTTTGAATATCGAATATTTGATGATATAATTCACTCTTTCACAAGTACATTATTAGGAATGATTACAGATATCTTATTCACTTAAATAGGTCAAATAATTTAGAAGAAACAAGGAAACATCCATACATACGTAGATTTTATCACTGGCTAAGCCGTGAACAGGTTAAGAATGACAAGGACCAGAAAGTATCTTATAATCATAAATTATATAGATTTTGTCTGCTTCCACTACAATTCTTTGCGTAGAGGAAATTGTGTATGTTACAAAAATGGAACCAAGTGCCTGCCCACGCCCGTTTCCAAAATATGTCAAAGCTGTTAAGAAAATAATTGAACAGAAAAAGAGATGGGAAAGTTAATTTGTCAGTAGATCTTCAAGGAGGAGCAAAGGGTAATGCTTCCATAAATATATTTTTCCGCCAACTGTCAAAAAACATGATATTTTTGTATTGTTATGGATACGCAAAGTTCGTGATTTTCTCACAAGTAAAAGAATGACACATATTTTTTCACTAGTGAAAAAGTGAATTCTATTTTTGCACACCTAATCTAATATAATTCAGTTTAATAATGCTATAAGGATACAAACAAACAGGTATTTAACAAAAAAGAAATATGAATTTGTACACAAAACTACTTATTTTTGAATATAAAAACTATTTGTTGACAGTTCTTTATTTATCAAACAACAATTGCGCATACTTTTGGTTACAATACCCAGGTGACTGCAAATTAATTATAGTTTATCCTTTTTTCTCACATTTTACTGAATAAAACAATAATTATTGTTGATCTATTATTTTTTGACATTTGGCGAGAAAATATTGTTTGTGTTTCGTGTGCGAAGGAATTGTATTTTGTTGCGCTTTCGAATGAATTTGTTACCGCGACCTTACGGTCTCGGGTAAAATTGACATTCTCACGCGCAACAAAACAAACAATCACATCGCACACTTAATACAAAAATAACTATATGGTGTTGAATACTAGCAGAATAATGTTTTCTGAAAGATTTCAGTCCGTCAATTGAAATTGTCACATCTTTCTATTCACTTCGAAAATAATGTCTGTATTTGTGTTCCATCGTCTTTTAGATTATTCACCACCTTGATATTCTCAACATAGTTTTAATTTCAACCAATTTTTAACAATTGTCTACATTAAAATTACTTACTTCTAATTTTTTGAAGACAAGACCATAGCTCTAGAGCTTTCCTTGTGGTCTGTGATCGGAGTTTCTTCTAGAAGTTCTGCTGCAAATCTTGATTGGCAAAGGATCTGGTCTACTGGACGCCCATTTCAAAAAAGTAATATTGTTCAACATCCATTGTTCCATGATTCCAGTCATATAACAAGATCTTATGTAGGTAATCAGTGTGATAGGATTCCTTATTGATTACCCGCAGTTCAGTTACGGCTATTACCAACAAATATATCAACTCCATCTGCGTAACTTCATGGTATGAGACTTCGTCACTCCAAACTATAAGAAGATGAATCCAAATTTCAAATCTACTTTGATGGTAGTCATATAGACTCTAGCAGAAATCTATCATTCCAACTGCCAACTGAAAAAGAAGCAGATTACACTTTGTAGACGACATAATAAATGCTTGTGATAGTGAAAGATAGGATGTTAAAACATAATGCTCCATTTTTGAAAAGAACGTTCAGTAATTCAGACCTCCCTCAGAAAGCTTGTAGCATATCATGAAGAACTTCCGATCACAACCCACAAGAAACATTTCAGAGTTGTGTATTCATCCCCAAAAATGAATAATTCCACTCCAGATGATAGCTAACCATCTGTTGATAATATCTCGAAACGTATTAAGACAGTCAGGAATCGAAAATGCAATTAACGCAGTAATAATTTTCTTCCTCTGTATCCTGACAATACAAGGCATTGCTTGAAATTTTTCTTTGATTGTACAAAAAATATCGTTCAATATGTGAAAAGTGAATAATCGTTCCCTAAATAAATAGAAAAATATGTTAAATTCTCTAAGAATGTATTGAATGCTTTCAAAAAGCTCAATTTTGTTTGTATAGGCTATGTGCAAGGGGGCGGAGTTTGAACGAATATCGATGCGAGCGCTCATTGTGAGCAGAATTGTAAACATCGAACTTCATTTCTCAGAATATGTCATTGAGCTGTCATTGAGCATTGTAGTTTAAAAGTGAAAATAATTGCATATAAAACATGGGAAAACGTTTGTTCTGTTTCAGGCTGTTGTGTAAAGGATGATTCAAGTGAAATATAGTTTCATAGATTTCATGTACCCAGTTATAACATAAAAAAACGAGTGAAGTGAATGAAAGCGATAAATAGAGTATTGTCTGTCTTTTATTATTAATCTATATAACAAATATGTTTGTAATTCAAATGTGAAATTAGAAATATTCATCTTCCATTTGAGATTCATGAATTTAGCTCTATCTCTAATTTGTAAGATGTTTCAGTGATAGAAGTTTGTCAGATGCACTTCGCAATAATTTTGTTGTTAATACTGTCAGCAACATATTCTTCAACATGTTTAATATGGCAAAACTAATTTCACGGTTTTCTTCAATGCTTCCTCGGTAAAAGGGATACAGTGTTTGATAAATACAAGTCCGATCTGCAAGAACATCGGCGTCATAATTTGAGGTTATCCTGTCAATTTGAACGAATTAAGACGTTTTCTCTATAATAGGTACGTTATAATTGAAGAAAAAAATACTCAAAATGAATAATTTCAACGTACCTTTTATGCTATGTAAGTTATATTATACGCACAAAGCTGAATTAAATAATATTAGTACATTTAAAAAATTATAGGTATGAAACAATGATAAAATGGAGTTCAATCGTTCTTCATTGCCCGCTAGAGGCGCTAGTAGACTTCATGCACGTAGCCTATACAACATACATGAAAAAATTCCCTCAAGCTATCTCCTGACGATCTGTTGAAAAAATGATTCTTTCATTTATATTTCTAGTTACCAGAATATTTGTTTTTTATAATAGTTGGATAAGATCTTTGAGCACATTTCGTGGTGACTTCTGAGAACACACAAAGCGATGTACCTACAATTTAATTCTAAATGGAGATATTCATATATTGCATTTTCAATAGGTAAGAATCCAAATCATAGTTGATGCTCTATTTACACGGCAGCTTTATTATCCTTCCCAATCAATTTCTTGATAGCATCTATGTATTTTGGAAACAGCCGCCGGTATAATGCATTACACCGAATATAATTTTCCCCTTATTCAGATGGTAAACCATACATACAATTTTGGTGGAACAAGATATATTTACTAAATATTGTATAAGAATTTTCTTCGCACTTCTAAACGCATCAATCCCTGATGACCAGTTTCACTAATGGTTCCTTTGCATTTTGCAGCTCATAATAATAATAATAATAATATAATTTATTTGTTCGAAGAGAAAATGTCTCTATACAAATGGAATGACAATACTTTGATTTGTGTATACATATAGAAATAAGGTAAATAATGTTATGTGAATACATTTTACATGTTTAATATAAAAGCTTTCAGTTTCAAAGCATTTTTAAAATAGTTGGTAATATCCATCATCTTCGCACTTGTTGGTTCGGAAAGTAGACTGTTGATGGTACTTTCTTGAGAGCAGGTTATGTATTTGTTGAGACAACTGATACGGATAGGGTTAAAAATGGGACATTTGAATAGGTAGTGATATAGGCTTTTTTCTTCTAGAAGATTGCATAAGCTGCAGTTCTCTTCACATGTAAAGATATGGCGAAAACCGTCTTGGAAACAATAAAATCTTTTGCTGTTCGTTGTCCTTAGTTGACTGAAAAGTTTTAGGATAGCGAAAGGGATATTTGAAGCTAAATAATTGTAACTGGTTAAATAGGTTTGATACATTGGATTATAAGTGGAAAGTAGAATTCTTCTAGTGTCTTCTTGATATAATGTCTCATTGTAGGATTTTATCATATTATCCATTTCAGTTTTTAATGTTATGCAGCTCTGTGCTTCCCATACCCAAGTGAAATTGGCTTTTGTTAAAATAGATTGGAGCTGCTTAACCCAGTTATATTTAATTTGTTTCATCTGTACAATGGTTGTCGTTGGTTTATTGTTCAAATCTAGAAGTTTATTGTAGCTCATTTTAATGTACCTTTCTTCTGGCATAAGTAAAATTTTATACCAGAAATTGAGTACCCTTTCTACTATTACTATTTTCAATTTTTTGAAACCTGTCTCTCTTCTAATTATATAACCTGGCGTTGTAAGTTGCCAGCCAAACAAAGTTTTGAAGAATTGTGTTAGACCTTTTTCAATGTTTTCCCATTGCGTAAGACCCCAAACTTCGGAGCCATATAACAGAGCTGGTACAAGTACAGAATTATATAGTTTTGTGTTTGTTTCCCAACAATGCATTTGCGCTTTCAGCATCGTGTTCTTTATAGCACCGGTAATACGGTAGGCTTTTCTCAATTTTTCTTCGGTGTTTAATTTAAAGGCGCCCGCTGACGTGAAAGTTGTGCCTAAGTAAGTGCATTTATTCACAAATTTGATTTCGTTTCCTTGGCATAAATGTTTTATATGTCTAGTAGGTGGTCTGCCAACATGAAAATGCATTATGCTACTTTTCTCTGCGTTTACTGAGAGTTGATATGTGTTGCAATACTCAGTTAGCGTATTGAGCTTCCGCTGTATGTCTGGAGGTGAATTTGCAAATAAGACAATGTCATCTGCATACTGCATTTTGCAGCTCATAATGTTTTTTGTTTTGTTTCTCAAGATTTAACTCAATATGTCAGAAGTTATCCACAATGTCCTTTGAATAAAGTGAATCTCAAAAGAAATTTATTGTCAATAATACCTATTACAAATCGAGCAAAATTTATGAACAAGATTCAGCTCACGACATCGACATCGCCAATCCTTGATCAACCAAATAGAAAAAAATCACTCCTATAATTTGAATGATCATATATATGGAATTATAAAACAGCTAGTATATAATTTTTAATAAAATCCAACTTCAATATACCTAAAATAAGTCATGAGCAAATAGATACTCAAGGTACAAGTGTAAGAAGTTATTCTTTTATGCACGAGTAGCTTGGTATGCACTCTTGTTCGATGCAAGTAAATAGACGCGAGAAGAGTCATACATGGATTCTTAAAGATGAAGAAAATGGATATACAAAAGACAATATTGCTGAATGGAGCACTGAAAGTACTCAATAGAATTCTAGAGAGAATAATTATTTTGTTACATCATTATAATGCGTCTTCACATACGACTGCTGCAAAACTTCAATTTTAGGCTGAAAAAAAAATGCAGGATGAAAATTTTCCGGCTGAGAGTAAGATTGATGATGCAATAAATCATAATTTTGATAGTATTCCATAACAGAAGTGGTTGAGAGCTGTCAAAATTAAGATGGACGGAAGGAAGGTCCAATGCATTATTGTTCAAGGAAATTACTTTATCATAAAATTCTTAAAGAATATGAGCCATTTCCTTTTTGCTGATAATTATAGCATCGTTCTTATACTTTAGTAAAATTACTAAAAGTTTTGCATCAAATAAATGAACTCAGTCACAGCTCAAATCCAGAAAAAGTTTTGAAAATGTAGAATTTATTGCGATAATAATCTGACAATATTCCAATTGTGACTTGCGAAAATGAATAGAAATCTATTAATCTATAAGATAATAAATCAGAAGTGGTCTTGTAGGAAAAAAAAAAGACTAGGCCTCTTAACTTCTAAACTTGACGAATGCTGTCGCTTCCTGAAAGACATGATTGCCAGGCCAAGGTTTTCAACAGACAATAGAGCACGTGAAATGTATCTCCAGCATGAATAAAAATAGGTCCAGGTCCATGGCAACCCTCAACCGACTTTAAGATGGATGAGGTGACGTTTTGTTCTTGATTGTGTAAAAAAGAGGAGGAAAGAATCAGGAATGGTTTGAATAAACACAACAAAACGGACGCATCAACTTACAGCTTTTTATGTCACAAGCTTCAATAAACAAAGCTTTCTTTTGATAAAACTAATTTTATCTATAAATATAGCATCATGTCATAATATTTCTTACTACCTCATCATTTATCATATTTTATAAAAGAGCAGAGGGGTAAAAATACATCTCAGTTCCATCAGCAAATGTAGAAATCCGAAATACAAGCGCGTGTATGGTAATATAATGTAAAATCAATGATGGAACAGTGTAATGGAAAATGAAGATCCAAAAATAGCTTATGACGGAGCAGAATCAGAGCACACTACGGGAAACGGAATTAGAGGAAGGATATATTGTATTATCTTCACCATTTTATATTGTAATACTCTTGATAATGTGGAAAAAAATATAGTAATGTATTCTTGATGATCCTTCGTTTATTTAACCGAGAACAGATTTTTGAGATACATGTAGACCAAAAATTCACTCTTCATAACAGTATTGAGCATTCACAATAATCGATTTCTATTGTTATGACCTTTACAACATTGCTGACAGATTTTTTCGTCTCATCCAATTTTAACATTATTACCAAGGATACGAGATAAAAAGTAAACAAATCCCAACAAACCAAACTGGAAATTTAATTAAAACTCTTTAGATACTAAAACAAAAAAACCAATTACATTACAAGAAAAGAACCCGCGACATTGCTTAGCCCACTAAAGCAGAGAACAACAATACGAATAATAAGATTGGTGACTATTCTTCGCCGCCTGGCAGTTTAAAAAAGTCATTAATGGGAAAAACCTCCAAACTTCTTTTCTAAATCACTCTGCATTCAAATGAATAGAGAAAATAAAATCCTTTTTAATCTTCAGTCTTTTCCTGCTGTCTCGTCCGCGTCTCCAATTCCAGAGTCCATAAAGCCACTAAAAAGTTTCTATAGTTTTGTGAAATGATGGATTTTGTTGTCAATAATAATAAGGAACGGAATTCAATAATACCAAAGTTGGGAGTAAAAATAAACTTGAAAAATAGCTTGGATGTTAAATTTTTGTACTAATAGAAGAACATCAAGCACAAGTGGTTGAAATAGAATGTTTCCCAACTAAAAGTTTTGAACGTAGTCAATTAGAGAAACAATCCAAGCCTCAGAGAGCACTACTTAATCACAAACTTTAGATTCAGGCTATTTTTTATATTGCTTCTCTTATCGAATTGTAAATTTATAGGAGTCCAAATTACAAATGAAAATGTTCAATGTTTTATTTAATATACTCAATTAGATACAGTCTGTGTCATTTTGTTCAATGATTTGCTGTCATTTCAATGGTAATGTTATTATGCCTCTCTTATAGAATATTTTGTCCTGTTGGACAAAAAACTAGAGCAAATGGTTTTCACAGTCTCCTCTTATTTTAAATTTTGTATTACCAGTAGAGTTTGCAGTGCCAAGAAGAAATGGCAATCCGATAGAGCAATGTTGAAATTATAAGGCGAGTGTATTGAAACATCTCAACCAAATTCACGAAATTTCTGATGGGTCTCTGCAGATGTGTGTAGCCTGACGTTGCCCTGAAGGTACACAACTTCTTTCCTTTCCAAGTGTTTTATCCGATAGAAGCAACTCCCACCAAACATACAACAAAACCTTCCTGGCCTCTGATCCTGACTTAGCCACCGTTCAAACTGTTTTACCTTTAATGATCTATATATACTTTCAGAATTATATCATAATAGATAGACTTTTTTGGTTTTAATTCTGTATATTTTATTTTATTTTTGACGTTTCGACTCTCTAACCGAAAGTCTTCATCAGAAAAAATGATACAAAAATAAACAAGGCCTTGTTTATTTTTGTATCATTTTTTCTGATGAAGACTTTCGGTTAGAGAGTCGAAACGTCAAAAATAAAATAAAATATACAGAATTAAAACCAAAAAAGTCTATTTATTGTTTTACCTTTATCGTCGACGCTCATTTACGAACAATATCATCGTAGGTAACTAATTTCTCATCTCCAGTTTGGATCTACTTCAAAAACAGATCATTTCAGTTGCGTTTTATAAAAAACTCATAGATTGACAAGCGGTCAATTGGTTTTTTCTAAGACAACTCGTGGGGCACCCAATTATCCAACTCTTCTCTGTATTTATCTGCATTTGAATGTCTGTGAACGGTTTAATGCTTAGTCGAAACTTTTTCAATTGTTATTGACCATCCACTAGATGCTAGGTATGTTGTATCGATTCGGCGTTTCGAATGGATACAGTGCTATCTCTCACAACTATAAGGCTCCTAACTTTCTAGGAATTCCAGAATTTTCTCGGGAAAAAGATCTTGATTATAAAAATATCCTGGCCAGAACCAAGAAAAGGCTGAATTAGGCTCTTCTCACTCATGTGCATGAATGAAATCCATATATCAAAAAGTGACCACTAATTTCAAATACCGGCGTAATGAATCTATGATTTTGCGATTTTTGAACAAAGGATGTTGCAAATTGCTCGCTGGGCAAAAAAGTTAACTTTCAAATACAATTGAAAAAATTGAATATCATATTGTAACGAAATTTAAATTCGTTCGTGGGTTGATAATTTATCTTTACCTAAGGCTGTACTTGCATAATCAAAAATATTAGCTTATTAATAATTCTACTGGATAATCGAAGCTAAAACTACACAACTAACACTAAATTTATTCTATTATTCAAACAATACTGTCTTCCATTTATTTTTAAAGCATCTTATTTATTGCCCACTATTTCTATTTATTTTTCAATCTTCTTATTTACATTCGCAGGTTCACTTCGTCTAGTTTACTTCTGCGCGCTCCGTAACCAATCTACCAATCACTATTACTTCTACGCGTTCAAACTATTATCCCAATTCTCTCTTCTCAGCTCTCGGTTTATAAATATACTGTTATTTTTTCTCGATTTTTCGAAAAATTCTCATTTCGGTCTGACGTCACCATGACTTTGACACATACCTGTCAGTTGCACTCTGTATTATATTATCCGTTGTACCGGCGTGTTGCATGGCAGTCTGCTCTGTAGGAGCACTGTTCGTTACAATATAATTCTTAGACTTAGACAAACAATGTGCTTTCTCCAAGCCTTCAATAGGGAATGCGAGAAAAACTGTCCTCTTGATAATCGCACCTCAAGGCTTCCGGAATTTTTGATCCAGTGACTTGGTAACCTTACTCATAATACCTTGCACGAATAAAAATTCAAAAATAATATCAGAATTAGTGAACTTAATGTTCAAGCGACTAATATTCACAAACAAGAAGGCAAAACTGAAGAAATCACACATCATCTTCCATCAACTATAACTTTATTTGTTTGTCTCACAATGTTTCGTTTTCTCCTTAGAGGAAAAGCTGCAAGTCATTAGCAAACAGCCTTATATTTGAATTACATAAAGCTTGACACTAATAATTATACCAAAAATACTCATTCACACGACAATATTTATTCGAAAACACACGATTTACTTTTACTGGCCATTGGCCTCGTGATTTTTCAACTGACTGGAGTGGGGCTTATGAGTGCTTATACAACGTTAGATGGATTCAGAGCCCTGAGAAAATACGAGACAGCACTTCTAGAATTTTTCGCAAAGGATTCTAGATTCTAACATACAAAATTATTCTTCTATGACCGCGAGTAAAGTAAGTAAACGTTGCGTCAAGTGAGGCTTTTTCGCGTCTCATTTATTCTGCTATATTTGAATACGTAGCGGTTGAATTTATGTGGATTCATGTTTGTAGCATCTGATCCATTTGTTTGGATATTTTCTGTCTAAATGTCAGCTTGTGCTCTAGGCATCCTTGCTGTGTGCTTAATAATTGGGTTCTATCACGTATATAAAGTAATAATGCCATATGAAAGTTTATTAAATTTTGTATTGTGATTATTTTTCACACAATTTTTTGATAAACATTACATTTTTTATCAATAAATTAGAAGCCTTAAGTTTTGAATACGTCGGAAATTGCCGTAAACACCCGAGCGCAATCGATGTACATGTGACGTCACTTCGGTGCTCAGAGCACAGATAACCTATTTACTCAGAGTAATTACTGAATGTTATTGCAAAAATTATATCAGAAGAAAAATTAAGTAGATGTTGTTTTGTTAATTTTTATCCCAACACACAAAAAAAAATGTCCTAATAAGATTTTTGTAAACAGAAAGGTATTGATAAAATGTTATCACCGGTGATGTTTTGACGTTTGAGTTTATGGTGCTTCATATTTTATTTTGAGATGAATTTGATATTTAGTTGTGGGCTAAAGTACACAGAATTCTTGTGCATACACCACCATAAGATGAGAATTCATAATAATTATAAACAAATATCAATTTGAAATCTTACTTACGTTAAGAATGCAATAGGTCAAATTTGAATATCTGTAAATATCATGCAGCCATATTTTAATTCTGATTGATAAATTCTGTAAAATATGAATAATTATTATATTGTTTATATTTATAATATCTGATAAATTTCCAAACTATAGGTATATGGTGTATCAAAATAAATGAATATAACCAGAAACTTAAGCAAGTACGAGTACCTTCAAATGCTTCAACGTTGGAAGGTGATATGACGTCATTAATATATCAAGTGGGTGGAAAGTCATGAAAAATTATAGAATAGGTATCCAGGAGTGATTCTTCCTTTCACAATACAAGTTTTATTTTCGCGTTGAATACACACATAAACTATTCTATAGCATTATCACAAAATGATTCTCGACTGGATTTGTACAAAAAGATGTAACAGCATTTGCATAATGAGAAAATAATTTCAAAAAATTGCTCACATTGATAACTTAATACCTCGTACTTCTAGAGTATTGAATTTTTTATTCACCACTATGTATTCAAAAATCATAAATGGAATAATTTCTGGTATATTACTTGAATTAGCTTTTGTGAAATTATCTTTGAGACACATTGCTTATATTAAAATAGTTTTTCCCATAAGAAATTGACGATATATAAGAAAATTTCACTTGAGTATATAACTGCTGGATTGTTTACTACCGATGTGACGTCACGTGAATGTCGGACCAATTAGAAAGCGTTTCAACACTTCTTTCATTCATTCAAAATTTATTGAATTTTAAATATCAATTATAATTAATATACTCATTCATAAATTATAAGAATAGTTTTTACACTTATAGTTTGATATTATATATTGAAAAAATAATATAAGATCACAACTTTATTTTCATGACACAACCCAATTGTCAAAATATGGAAGTTAAGGCTGTAGAATAAATCTTTCATGCAATACGAGTATCAAAAACTAATATAATATTCGGCCTATAAATTTAGTGACTGGTAAGCCTTGTCACCAAATACTAGGCCCCATGTCATAATTCTAACTTTACACTCTTGTTGCATAAATTACTATTACAATATTATAGAACTTCAAAATGCAGTCTAGTGGCAGAATGATAAATTATTCCCTTATGACTATGCTTACTCAAACTTATCAGTCAGCTCAAAAGTAGGTTATCACAACAGTTTGTATCCTATGAGGATGTAGGATAAAAATGTATCGGCCTGAAAGTGACACTTTTGAGGAAATGAGGAGAATCCTTCTGCATCTCAGAGAGCTTCAAGGTAGAAATATTCGACTTCACCATATTTTTAGTGCAGACTTATTAGCTTTCGCCTTTTACTTTGATGGGTATTTTGTTTCCGACGTGAAGTGACGGGTATTTGCTCCATCCATAGTGACAAACCAGTCGGATTCTGTTTAAAACTGTTTATAAGTTTGTTTTCCCATTTTCCTTCGGTATACAGTAAGCAAATAGGACACACATTTCGCACAGAGCTTTCTCATATCTAATTTAGGTGTAGGATATACCGCATCTACTCCAACTGACGGTCGTTTGATAATATATAGCTATATAGTGCACCACATCGATTTTACCATCTGTAGTTGCAAATTTCAGTCATCCTTCACCTAGATCGTTTCCAACGGATGTACGATTGCGTTTAAATCCATCCGCTCCTCATGTTTCTTCTTGAAATGAAGGAGCAGACTCCTATATGCCCTCGCCAACATGATATGGATCTTCATTGGCGATAAATCGGCCATCCATACTAAAAACCGTACACTATACGTCTATTTTCAAATTGAAACTTGATGTCTATTTCGTACTAACATCACAAAATAAAAATCCTCCAAAGTAATATCAACTTTACAATAATTTTTCACCCTGATCTCATATGTAGATTGGTACATCATTTATAATAACTTAATATAGGGCTAGTCTCTTCATTTTTGCTTATATACGTATAGCAACGATTATTAATTTTGTAAATTCATTCGACAAACAGAAATAACCGAGAGTGAAAAAAGCAGTCCTTGCTGTAGAACTGCTACCAATGTCTGTTAGATTAAAGTAACTATGTTATTCATTGTATAAGCAATTTGTAAATATAAGACTCGCACTACAATTATCTATTCCTCATGTCCGTTTTGAATAGTACGCAAGCCATATTCTGTATATGCTGACTAAACACAAAATTCGAGAGCATCCAGTTCCGGAAAAAACGGAGTATCCTCCGGATTGTCCAATTGTTCGGGATCATTCATCATGTCCGGTATTGAAATTTGAAGAATAAATTGTGTTGTTAGAAGTCTATCATTCAAATCTTAGAACGTCCATTTCGGAAGACCTCTGCAAATTGTACCTAATTAAATGAAGGAATTCATTTCCGGACGCAATAAGGTTATTTATTCGGATATCGATCAAAGTAGTCCGGACTGAGATGGAAATAAAACATGATTGGATACGATCACTGGAATAATACATCATTCTAAATAACCAAAAAGCATGTAATACTGCTGGATAAATCGGGAATAATTGAGTGTGCAGCAAAAAAATATTGCACATTGAATTTCATATGACGGCCGAATAAACTGACATACCCCAAGGGATTATGGCTGTGTCATAAATCTAAGGAATTTATTGGTTCTCACACTACGACCTCCTTGCTCTCTCGGTGCTAAATTTCATGAGGAGGTGATGAAACACTGTTAAAGGGAGATGAAATTTCGATCTTATTCCGTGCAGAACCGGAGTAAAGAGGAATAAGAATATTTACCTCTAGCCTTGGCGAAAAACATGTTAAAAGATGCACAAAGTGTTAATTTTATCCTAATGTACTATTTGCAATTCTTTTTCCATTCAAATTCTATCAATTCTTGGTTAAAATTGGAAGAATTCCTAGAAATTAGAATTCCAAACTTCTAGAACTCCAATACATAAGAAGAGTGTGCCGTGCTCCCTTTTTGATAGTGTGAGGATTTTTCCATGTTCATTAAAAAATTATGCCAATAGGGAATATGCATGAAATTTAAATTTGGTTCAAATATTTTTTTTCCGAATTTATATTGGCCGGAGTTTTGTACTAAACCATCATTTTGGTATTTAATATCTTTTTAATTACTCAAAATTAATAAATAAAAATGCAAATTAAGCGCGGGAAGTTCAAAGTTCCAAAACGCAACACCATTAGTTAAAACGAAATGTGACGTCAGATACTACTAATACTGCTTATTGTATGGCATTGCAGGCTTTTGATTAGAAAACATAGTAATAACGTGTGTGTTGCAAATTCATTTATTGTTCAAGTGTAATTTTAGCATCCTAGTCAGATTATAAATCATTAAGACAGTGGTTTTGTAAAAGCACAATCGGATAATCTGTCAAGAATAGATCTATTCATGATGTCGTCTTATTTTCTTTCAAATCCAAATTTTACGTCCGCTGAAGTAAAAAGAGTGAACACTGCAAAGTAATTATTCAATAATAACACATTATGTACGCTATTTTAACAAATACAATCCGAAATATGATGAGCAGTAAACGAAGCTGCATACATACACTGAATTTTATTGCTAAAACTAATTACATTTCGAGTACGTTTCACTTAATGACCGCAATGCTCACGCTCACGACCGCGGTTTCTGCTGTTCCACTAACTCATGGTCGATGTGGCTGGTGCTTCAAGTGGAACGATGCGAGTGTCTGTTTAATGTCAAATAAACTGCTAATTTTTGGTTAGAATCGAAAAGTAAATCATAAATAAGATTAAACTAACCTGTAGCAAAAAGGATATACGAATGGAATAAATCCAATATGCCTGTGTAAATTAATCGCTTTTGAATAATAAATAATGATAATGAGAGACCATGAAATTATCTGTTATATGACAAATGGAAAATCTTGAATCAATTGACATAGCTTGGCATCGAAAGTACAAATTGGAAAGGCATTTTCTTATTTAATTTGAACTTCTTGGCGATTTATTCAAAAATGAACGCAACGACCGCTTCGACCCACCTTTAAATCGCGGGCGTAGGGAGCTTGAAGTAGTCGAGATCAATTACGTCATCTGTGACGTATTTATCATGAACGCCAAGACCGCAATCGTCTTGTGGAACGATTGTTGAGAAGACATGAGCGTTGCGGCAGTCTAGTGGAACGTACCCATATGTTATTCATGATCTGTCAAGTTTGTTATGACACTTCATTCTGATAACCATACATCATTTCTTACATATTTTAAAACCTGTCTGGATTGGAAAAAAAACATTATCAGGTACATTTCTAATAGTATTGTGCATTCGGGCACAATGCAATACTTATAAACTGACTTTTGACCTTTTTTAATGCTGAAATAAGTTAAGAATGAAAACACCTGTAGTAAACAATGGACTGTGATGTCACTGGACATGTTATCTGACGTCAACCATAGAGCGCGCGAAAATGGCGGCGTTTAAACAGCTCAAAATTATTCTCATTTTAAATATTTTTTTAAACTTGATTACAGCACTTAAACATAATTTATATTTTTTACTATGGTATAACGATGTAATCAGTGAATTAAAAATATTCAAAAAATGCATGAATATTCCCTATTCTAAATTTTTTAAATATTTTTATGACCAAAATTTGGCTCTGAGAAAAACATCCGTCCTCTGGCCTGTTCGTATGAGGGCACGTTACATGTCGCAACTCTTGACTAATAATTGATTATTAGAATAGATGCCTATCGATTTTCATTGTTATTTATTCAATAGATCAATTTTTGTCCATTTTTTTAAATGAGCGGGAACTATGCAAAAATGCGTGCGTTAGTTATAAACTAGAAATGATTACGTGCTTTTGTGAAGAAAGTTATGGCGCAATCGTACGTATCCAGAACGAAAACACGTGAATCTATTCCTCTTCTATAACAAGTCTATATGATCTTCAAATGTTAATACCAAACATGATAAATGATCTCAAACAATCGGTTAATTCACAGTATACTCTGTTTTTTTCAGAATGGGATGAACTTGAATTGTGTGTAGTCGACATATGAATAATATGAGTACAATAATTTTAACTCTTCCTCATTTTATCGGCCAAAAATATCCGTCTATTTTTTTACTTCTTATCACATAGTAACTAGACAAGAATTGGCTCAGACCGGAAATTGACTTTCGCCAAAAACGAAGATAAATTTATTATTTCTGACAGCACCAAAATTCGTGGAGAGACTGTACGAAGAGATGTCTGTCTGTCTGCTCGTTCGTCTGTTTGCCTGTTTGCACAACCCTTGCGTTAAATAATCTTATAAATGGTGAATGATCAATTGTTTTCTTTCAACCTCGTGTTCCCTACATGAGAAGAATGGAAATTCCGTTCGACCAAAAATGTTTAGGAACGAGTTTTTTTCAAGACCTCATATTCAGGAGTTATCACTCAAATAATATTATATTCTGCATCGAAACTTACTCTTGATGTTTTTTCGACAAAACCCACATTTCTAGAGATATAGACTCTTATGGAGTTCATGTACAAATATGGAATTATTATGTGTTTGTTGTTCTCCAAGTTTCTGCATTATTAAAAGTGTATTCTCATAGAAGATCAGTTCTGCGTCAAAATACGCACTGAATATATTCCAAAAGAAACTATATACTATAACTTATGGGGTTTTTCTCTGGTACCCATATACAAATATATCAATGGTTCCAGTTTTACATTCCGAATAGATGGATTTTCATAAATTGAGATGCTCTGCGTCAAGAATTGCTCCTAGCAGTTTTTGATAAAATCCGTATTCCAGGATTTAGGTGGATTTTTTGTTCTTCCATGAGATATCATTACTGAAAACTTATTTGATTCATGAAACTATTAGAAAAATAGTTCAATTTCAATAAACAATCTCTTATTGAATGATTTTATTAATTTATTTCTTATTACATCTCCGTTATTAATCTCCTGAAAAAATAGAGTAAAATTATAATACACAGATAATCATAAGAAATAAGTGGAACTTCAAATATACGTATACAATGCTAATTTTATGTAGATTACGAATGAGAAAATGTCTTATTCAATTTCTTTCTATTATTCTATAATTGTTACCTCAATCATTTCGTTTCCCAAGAATATTGAAGAGAGTACGTAATTTTGGAATATCTTGGTACTTCAAAATTCTTTGAAACATAAGGAAGGTGTTTCATGTTGAAACTTACTAATTAAAGTTGATATTTAGTATAATTTATGTATGAATAGGTACTTTCGTGAATTTCCAACTAGCTCTTTGTGTCTACGGAAGTCTGAGAAATTAGTTTAAAATATTAAACTCATATCGCTGCAATGAATTACAGATTACATAATACCTCAACTATAAAACAAAACAAGTATAATGTGTAATACGAACTCCGAAAATTTGATTCAAATATTATAATATTCTAATTGAGTACTTACATATTACCAATCATCAAATTTCATTCTCACGAAGTCTACCCGGAAAATATTGCAGCAGGAATTTGAATTAAGTTTTGTCAATGTCATAGCTGTCTGTTCAAATGAAGGTATATTCTTTTGGAAATAGCAAGTTTTCTATTTTCGGAAGCACTTCTCATATTCAATCGTGAAAATTCAACGTTGCTCTACAACCGCAGTTCACTAATGTATTACAAAATATTTTTTTAAATTATCTATAGCGATCAAAGTGATATGAAATGACAATCGAGTAGGAATTCCTTGAATATGGTCCAAAATTACTTGTGTTTAGAGTCATATTAAAAATTTGAATAACTACTTCTTACGAACCGGGAGCAAAAATTATCATAGCATATTTTATCGGGATATTGTTCACAATTATTTAAAACGATCATGGTGATACATTTTATTTTCAAAAATAATGAGGAATTACTTGTGATTGGCGGTATACTAAAGATTGAATTATCCACTCCTTACGGATTAGGGAGCAAAACTAAGCTATGATAATAGTTAAGTAAAATATTGCATATAAATATCAATAATCGACTGAGAGCCAGCGTTCCGCAGACTTACAGTATAGTAGCAAACTCCATATTATGGCTAGGTATACTATTTCACCTGCCGTAGGTAAAATGGGGATTCACTATTCCCATCGAGGGTTCCTTTGAGCGTGGCCAGAAGTCGAAAAGCATCAAAATTGACTTCCAAAACGTGATCGCAGCATGTCTGCCGTTTTGATATCATAAAATATATATTTTTTTTTAATAGAAAAATTTAATAGCAGACACTTACTCCGGTTCCTACTATATTATATAGAATTTCGAAGCTTCCAAAATTTTATATGAATTTGCGTTATTTCAGCAAAGCTGAAAATTATATATGTTTTTTATATTATTGTTATTCACATATATTTACAGAAACAGACACATAGGTCAGTTCTGACATGCGGGCAGACCACATAATAGTTTCTCAGTCGTGCTAATGAAGGCGTACGATTTTGACTCTCTCACTCTTCATCTGGCAGGGAACTAGTGTTTCAGTGAAGCTGAAATTTATAGATATTATTTATGCTATTATTCTACATATATATCTAAAAAATAGGTCAGTTCTAAAATGCAAGCAATTCACATAATAGTTTTTTTGTCGTGCTTATGAAGGTGTATGATATTGACTTTCTCACTCTTACTTGCATTGGCAGCGAATTAGTGTCAATACATGTGAATGATTTTTTCAAATTTCATAATTTATTACTATTATTTTAAGTCATGAACATATAATTTTTCGGAAAGAAATCAATAAATTCACAATAATAACGATTTTCTATTTATTTTGCTCTAGCAAAGGGTACACTTCGAAATGGAAATACAGAATAAATAAATGAAATTTGAGAGAGTCAATATCATACACCTTCATAAGCACGGCAGAGAAACTATTATGTGATCTGCCTGCATTTTAGAACTGACTGATTTTTTAGATATATATGTAGGTACAATAAAAGCATAAATAACATATATAAATTGCAGCTTTGCTGAAACACTAGTTCCCTGCGAGATGAAGAGTGAGAGAGTCAAAATCGTACGCCTTCATTAGCACGACTGAGAAACTATTATGTGGTCTGCCCGCATATCAGAACCGACCTATGTGTCTGTTTCTGTAAATATATGTGAATAATAATAATATAAATGACATATGTAATTTCCAGCTTTGCTGAAATAACGCAAATTTATATAAAATTTTGGAAGCTTCGAAATGCTATAAAATATAATAGGAACCGGAGGAAGTATCTGCTATTAAATTTTTCTATAAAAAAAATTATACATTTTATGATATCAAAACGGCAGACATGCTGCGATCACGTTTTGGAAGTCAATTTTGATGCTTTTCTACTTCTGGCCACGCCCAAAGGAGCACTCGATGGGAATAGTGAATCCCCATTTCAAATATTTCGAAAAAACACATGTGTTTGGTGTCACATTAAAATTCAAAATATCCCTCTTTCCTCGGCGTAGGATGCAAAAGTAAGCTACAATAGTAGCTAACTAGAATATTGTTAGAAAGTAGTAACTACTTATAACGATTGAAATAATAAATGAAATATTATAAACAAGTACAGATTTTATGAATATGATACGAAAAGTCATGGAGTCTCATTGAAAATTGAAATAACCATCTCCTACGGGTTGTGATCAAGGAATAACCTGCAATAGTAGTTGACTAGAGTATTGCTGATAATTACCTATATTGATCGAAGTATTGTATGAAATAATAAATAAATAGGGATATTTTAAATGTGGTGATAAATCACATGTAATTGACGTTACAATAAAAATTGAAATACCCATCTCGTACGGGTTGGGAAGCAAAACTTCGCTACACTATAGTACAAGTACAAAATATTGTTGACGTTTGCTGACAACGATTAAAGTAATATATGAGATAAGTAAATATGGATTCATTTGAATATAAATATATTAGAAACTGAAATACTTACTACAGGAATTTTGGAATAGCTCTTTTTTGTCAGTGTCAAATAATTTGGAGCACTTTCATGTTATAAAACACACTCCGGCTCAAAAACTATATTTTTTACCCTAATATTGTACTACTACGTAACTCTGGCACATTTCTTTGGCTCGCTCTCTGGATATCTTCTACTGGGAAGGCTTGAGCTTATGTCTATGGGACATAGATCCATTTTCATACACTTTTTGAAATATAATAATGATTTCCGAGCAAGATTTTTTGCTGCAATTTAATGCAGACTGCTAATGGATGAGAAGAAGAATTTTGTAGTGTGAAAGTAGAAAATAACAGAAGTAAGAACACTCATTTATTTTACTGTTTAGATCTACATTTTCAAATTAAAAAAATCAAGATGGACAGAGTGGGAGAAAAATTAATATTTACAACTAGGCCATTGATTTATTCAATATTGTGGAAATGCGGCGAATTGCTTTTTGTTCGAGTGGATTAATTGAAATTTGGTGGCAGTTTTTATGGCTAATTGTCCTTCAAAGTTCACTGTTGGCAAGTGGTTATGTGAATTTAAACATGGATGTTGTCATTTGAAAGATAAATAGAGACCTGCATTAGCTATTGGTGATGAAAAAATTCGTTCTGCGGAAAAACTGCTGCAGCAAATTCAGAATTCAACATGTAGGGAGTTTCAGCGGAATCCAGGTACTGGTTCCGCAGCAGATTTTTTTTTTCATACAAAAAACGCGAAATGGTACAAATTCATGCTCCGTAAATTCAAATAACAGTCAGCATTTTGGTCTTTGAAAGAAAAAATTAAGTCCGCAAATGAAGTACATAGGAAAAGCTCGAAAACGAAATGATTACTACTTTCTTCAGAAAAAGCAGTCCAGTTGCAATAATTCCTCTAGGGGATCATCAAATCGTAACTTGAATATATTGAGTAAAGAGCGACTAAATACTGATTATTGTTGCACACGATAACACGACTCCGAACACAATCGAGGGAAACTTCAAATTCTTCACATGAATCGAGGGTGCAAATGGTCACCCATCTTACCTTATACGATTCTTGTTTGTTCCTCAACGTTATAAAAAATGGGTTTCAGAGTTTCAGAAGCTTCCGTAACTCAAATATGCTGCCTGTTTTGAGAATCTTTTTCCAAAGAATGTATAAGCGAATTTAGACTTGGGGAAATTACTTTGAAAAGCATTTACAATTTTCAAAGTAGTCTTTGTAATTGTATCCAATTTCTACAATAAATGAATGACTCATAATAATGTCAAATTATCATATCATGCTCACCAATATCTTCCAAATAAATAGAGTAGAGCAAATAATGAATTTAGCTACCAATAGTACCAACATAAAATGACCAAAGGAATAATTATAAACAAAACAGGGAAGTGCTGTTACGCATATTACATTAACAACAGGTGTTTACTATTGATCACAACGTACAATGCATTCATGTTTTGTTATTTGCGTTGGGATGAAAATACGAGTTGGCAGATACATAACGTCTAGACATCGTGATTCGATTCACAATTCTCATTAAAGTATGAGATACTGCGTATTGTATTTCTGCTTTATGTCTTGAATTCTCTAATTATCAGTTGCAATTAATAACGGATTTATTCATTAAAATGTTGGTAATCCTGTTTGAGTATCTTTATTTCATTATCTTCAAGTTATTAAATCACAAATATTCCCTGACCTAGATAGATGTTATCACATTTTCAGCGAAATTAAATTAAGTTACCAAGAGCCTACTGTCTCTTGAATTTAAAGCTTAATTTGAATTAACAATTTGGAGTCAAAAACAGAATGTGAGATATGATATAAAGCATTGCTATTATTGAATTCATTTGAATGAGAGTGGAATTCTCTTAAGCAACCAAAAGAAGAAGGATTGTAGAATTGAAGAGCATATGCTTAATAATGCTTCAAAATATATTGAGCATATTTTAACAAGAAGTGAAAAGTCGTTTTATGTCAAAAATATAATAATTTTCAGCGATTCACTTCTGAGGATGATCCAGGTGGGACTAAAACTATAGAATGGAAAGGAAAAAAGTATTTATAATTTGTTGTACGTTACTCTAATCCAATGCTTCTAACATATAATTTATTCTAGTGTATCTACTACAACAATAAATATGGTGAGCATAAATTATTGTTTGTTAAATCACCAATCTTGACGACGGAGTGGAAAAAATAATATTTTGGATAGGTATCCAACTTTCCTTCCTATTTTCTTGATTTTCAGCATGCAGAGAAAATTTTAATTCTGCGGTTTTTGGATATTTTTCATCTTCAATGAGGTCTACAGGGTAGAAAGTACACCTCTGAAGATGAGATTGATGATTCAATGCTTCATTATTTCAAAAATATACCGAAATAGTTACCGAGTAGTTGAGAGCTGTTGAGAAGTAGGAGGATAGGACGGGAGGCAATTAAATATTCATAAATCTCTCCTGGACTATACTATTACAAAATAATAATAAATATCCAAACAATACATTGCAAGTTATTCACACTTACCTAATTGCTTCCTTTTCTTCCGGATATTGTATCAATTATAATTTATTCACGAAAGTAATGCCAAAAAACACTTCCTCATCATATAATTCCGCGACATATGTTCAGAAACATCCTAATACTTGTAATAAATACCAATGAATATTCATTTTTCCAGTGTTCTATGACCGTGAATGATGCAGTAATATATTAACTCATATAATAATTATCCGGTTATGAAATTTAGCGTAATTACCGTGAATAATTAATAGAAAATGCAAGTTATTTACTATTATAATTTTACAAAATATTGCCTTATGTAATAAATTATTTATTATAAAAAGTAATATCACTTTATAATAATCTTCCTTATGTTCCAAATTTCTAGGAGAAGAAATAAATTATTTACAGCAAGCTAGTACGTTGTAGAAATCTTTTTTTTCCGATCCAAGGGAAATCAAACTCCGATTTAAGACGTACACTACCTGCGCTCAAAGGGAAATACTGGTATTCTGTAGGTACGTGTCGACTACATATAAGTCCAGAATCAAAATTTGACGGACATATCCAAATTTCAGTTGTGGATTTGCAGATTTCAAAACAGAGTTGAAGAAACAACTTTCCCACAATAAGGTCCGAACAACATTGTTCTGTTTATTTCGGGAGCTGACAAAAATCGGATTAAAATTAATTAATCATATTTCGTCCGGAAAAATGATATAAAAGTGCAGTTGTGAATAAAAGACTGGTCCAGTTGATACATTAACTTTGAAAGAATAGCACAAAATGTGAGTGAGGTTGTCTTCTAACAACTCTATGACATGAAATCAAGTATGTTTTTAAAGACTATTTTAATAAAAACTGAGATCAAGAAAGATAATGCATTGAGATTAAAGTGTAAAGGAGAATGACAGTATAATACTATCCAGATAATAGCGTGGTTTTAGCGCTTAAAGAGAAAGTATAGTCTACAACAAGTCCGGATTGGTGTACTATATATTTGCGAACTGTAGCTCCTATCTTCGACTCGGATTACAAATTTTTCGCTTCTTTGGAATAAGGGCAAGTCCAATATTGCAGTACTATTCTACAATTGTAACTATACATACTATTTCAGAGTTAAATAGAGTTGAAGAGATGATGAAAATCTGGGTACAGTGCTAATTCCACCAAAGATCTGAATCATACCAGTTGGGAACAGTTTCCGGCGATCTTTATTGATGAGTGCGAACTCATCCCAATTGCCTAGTCTCTCTTGGAAGTTCAGCTGGGTGTAATTTCATGTATGGAATATAGAATATAGCTGAATTTTCTGAATTTGTCAAACAAATCACAAAATAATTTTTTTTGGACAATAAGGCTCTTGTTTATTGAGGAATAGATCCTATCTTACCTTTCGCTCAGATGCGCTCAAATTTTTTTTAAAATCTGTAAAAAAAAAACCCAGAATGTTCTCTGTTTAGCTCCATATATCAGTTGAACAACGATATTTTTAATGATTAATAAACCAAGAGTGAACGACTAAGAGGTGGTTTCACCAACGTCTGCTAAATTTATCCAGAAGCTATTTTATACGAAAATCATTATCCATACACATTTTACCTTAGTTATTAATTCAAAAGAGTATTTTATAGTGACCTGCATTTCTTCAAACCTGTCATGTCGGCTGTATTATGGTAGGTGGCACTGCTGTAGATTTGTATCTCTGCATGCCATGCATCAACTCACTTTTCATTAGCTTCACGGCTACAAGTCCGACTATCTGAGGCTTGCTTACTGTACTGAAGGGTCCTAATAAAGTCGAAACTTGTGCCTATTCAAGACGATGGTGTAAAAACTAAAAACTGAATCCTGAAATTGTAATTTTGTGAAACAATCAGGTTTTGATTTCTAACAATTTAACTCAAAAAAACCTGCAGATAAATTTAACTGACGTTGGTGAAACTGTAATGCTATTTTTATTCTCCATGGCCAACCTGATTTTCATAAATCTAAAACAAGGGCTTTTTTGAAAGAGAAATGAGTAGCGGACTATGAAAGCAAAAAATCTGACGTGGACACCACGTGACTTACTTGTAAATCATTGGATATATATAATCAAACACAACATCTTATCATTCCACGGCTAGTCGGTTGCTATGGTAACAGTATGTCATCATTCTTATGCTACAACATTCCTAAATACTGATTTCCAGGATTCTACGGCTAACAGTTCTGAATTTATGCGCAAAATTCCAAGATCGTCAAGTATAGCGCACTTTCGACTCATTCGATCTCAATAAAAATAGGATATGAGCATCTAGACAGTACTATCATCTTGCACACTGTATCCTAATATTCTACGTTCAATTGTTTTGGATTTATGCGGAAAATAAAAAAATGTTTCGAGTAAACTGCACTCCCGGCTTAGCCGATCACAATCATAATGCAAGGTGTACAACTAGATGCTATAAAAGTGCTTAATACGAAATCTCAATATTCTGCGACTGATTATTTTAAATTTATGAGAAAAATTCGAAAAGTTTGTAATATGGAATGCACTTCCGGCTTAGTCGATTGGGACGAAAATAGGAGATGATCATTCGGATGCTACAGCAATTTCAAATACTGAATTCTAGTATCCTACGGCTAATCAATCTAGATTTATGCGGAAAATTCAAAAAAAGTATGGGGTAAAGTGCACTTCCAGTACAAACGATTGCAACCATAATGCGAGGTGCACATCAAGATCCTAGATCCTATACCAGTCTTTTATACAAAATTTCAGCATTATACGTTTGACGAATTCTGAGATTTGCGAGTTACGCACATACACACATACATACGTACATACGTACCGACATCAAAACAAAAATAGTCAAAATGGATTCAGGGATGCTCAAAACGGATATTTCCATCGAAATCTCGATCTGAATTTTGTCGGTTTCACAATATTTCCTTGTACTTTTAGACCGTCAGATAGTCGTAGATTTCAGGGCCTTATTTTGTTTTTCATGCCTTTAAGAGATTTGATGAGTATGCATATTTGGAGTTCAATGATGCTGAAACTGAAGCTGGACCAACATAATGAAAATTAATTTTAAATTTGTATGAAAAAGCCTGTTTTGATCGAATTTTGTCGCTTTTGTCATGCTTATGAAATGAAATTTAGGGGAAAATATTTTGATATGTAAAATGTCAAACAAAATTAAAAAATTTACAACAGATTGTCATTGCTTACCATATCATTTCAATTAAACTGATTGTTTTATACGGCAAATTCTGTATGTCTGTTATACTCATAAACTGCACTTCCGGCTTGGCCGATTGATATAAGAATAGTAGATAACTATTTTGGGGGATATACTGTTTTAGCACGGCGGTCAGTTTTGTCCTAATCCTTTAGACCATCTGAGCATTTTTCTTTTAATCCCTATATACCGTTTGAGCCAAGTTTATTTCTTTAATATTTCAATCCCAAATAAATGTATCTTCTCTAAATGCCAAAAATTGTGAGTTAATATAATAAACTTTCATTTTATTGAAAACTCGTCATCTATACATATTTACATTTTACTACACCTATCAACTCATTTTATTAAAAACTCGTCATCATTTACCGATACTAATTTTTCGAAAAATTATAACTAATAGCTTTTATACAAAATAATTTTTGTTGTATTCCTTTTTCTGTATAATATAATTCTATTAAATTATTGTTATATTCTTTCCTTTCCAAAGATTCAATGTTGGTAATATCAATATGTAATAGTAAACAATAATAATAAATGAATATTAATGAGAATGTTATATTTTGGTGTCAATGTATACACTTACCTTTACATTATTCATTCACAAAAATAGTTCAGTTAGGGTGATTTCTCTCAGTATTCTTACGTGACTTGTTTATTTCGGCTATCTGCATGCATTGTACATCAAAGATTTTACATTTTATTTACTATCTTTGTTCACCTATGCTTTATCCAATAATCTGTTAAGCTTCCACCGTACTCAAGTGGTACATAGGGATTACGGAAGACCTTGCTCTACGGATTAAAAATTTGACCGCCGTGCTCAAACTATCTATGTCCCTATTTTGATGCTACTAAACACTAAATTTCAATATGCTCATTCTAGATTAATGCAAAAAATTCAAAAAATGTTTCAAGTAAAGTGCATTTCCGGTACAGACGATTGGAACCATAATGCGAGATGCACAACTAGACCCTATACCAAAATTTCAACATTATACATTAAACTAGTTTTGAGATTTGCGAGTTACGAACGCACGCACGAACGCACGTACTAACATACGTATCGACATCAAGCTAAAAATCTGGATAGGTGAATTTTGTCGATTCCACAATACTTCCTTGTACTTAGTACAAGTAAGTAAAAACAATAAAAGCATGAACATTTATTAGAAATCATTCTTTTGACCAGCATGGTGACAGATTCATAATATTCACAAGTCAATTTGATCTATTTAACTCCTGGAAGAGCCGTGAACTTCATTTCTTGAGAATTATTTTTCATGATTAAAAATAAGGTCAAACGTTCGAACATAGAGTATAGATATTTAGTAACAGATTTTGGGGATAATTATTTCGAAATCCATGATTAACATATAGTTCCGCGATTTTAAACGTGGACGGTATCACTTTGGAAAATAAGCAGAAAGTTGGCAGGTCTGCATTAACTGTCATTGATGAGAAGATGGAAGAAATAACTGAACGAAAATCGGAATGTAACATAGGAAAATTCAACAATGTCTGAACACTGGATCCACTGTAGCAGCTACGAGTGAAGAAGCTGGTAATACGGTGAACTCCATATTAGTTGACCCTATAACAGAAAAAAAACACATTAGAAGCTCTATAATATTATTACGGCTGGGAAAACAAAAAACCGCAGTTCGGGTCTTTGAGAATGAGAATAAACCCTACAGAATTTCAGAGACATTTTGATGAGGTTCCTAAAATCGAATATGCTAAATTTTCCTAAAATATTATATAAATATAACCTCAACTTCATATTCGTCACATTCTCACGAGAAAATAGAATGGGGGGTTTTTCTGTACGTTTCGAGTGCTCTTAATAAATGTCCACTATTTTTAATACTGATATCCGAGAAATGCTATATTGACATTACTACCGTCACGCCAGGGCCATTGTTTCCAGCATAAATAATAGATCTCAGTTTGTGACTTATGACGCAACATACATAACGCCCGAATACAAATATTAATGACGTTTGATGCATCAAAAACTGTAGATAATATTTTCCAAACAAAGTTGAAATTACAGTTTTAGCGTTCTATTCAGTTGCACTAATGGTGGTGTAGGTAAGCAACGAGGGCAGTGGCCGTTGTATCTTTGTAAAAGACAAGACACGGGGTGAATTTCGCATCTCGGTAGATACAATAGAGGCTTATGAAAAATTCGTGCGGACAATTTGCCGTACGATCCGCTGTCACTGACAACCTAACTGTCTTTTGTTCTTTTTACTCTTTCTGTGTACCAAAAGGGGAGCGAGCTTTTTAAGCTTTGTGTTTGAAAGTCTGAAACTCTCAACTTGCAAGTAAATTTATTACTCTATGAATTTCAATACGCTACGTTTCAAATGTTCAACGTTAAACCTACTGCTGCAAGTTGAAGGAACTAATTTTTAACTTCTTTCCTAGAAGAAATAGAATAAAAAGAATGTAACATTATCCCAATGATTTATTGCACTATTTTCTTATTCTCAATTTTTCAGTGTACTTTCAATCTAAATCAGGGACGGATCTATCCTACGATGCTATGATGTAAGTTAGCCGTTTCCGCCACGCGGGAAATTTTGGCTAACTTCGCAAATCTTCCTCAAATTTTTGTTACATGTGAACATGATCCTTTCGATCAAGAAATCAAAAACTATTAAACTGTTACAATTTGAAAATTCCGCCTTTTATTTATTTTTTGAATTTTTTCCACTTGAAAAAGGTAGCACGTTGCTGTTGAAACGTTGTGTTCCTAATTATTTTTCATACAGAACTTATTCCCAATAAAACATATTTATTGAAAATGATTTCTAAAAACTTTCTTCCTTTGTTAGATTTCTTTATTTAAAACATTATTTTTCTCATCTATAAATAATAAGGGAATCAATGCGAACGGAAAAATTGATTTCTCATGTACGCCTTTGTGTTTTACTTTTTGTGCTACAGCCACTAAGAGGATTATAATAAAGAATTGAAAAATTGAGAATCAATATGCAGCCTCATATTGTCATTTATGAGTCGTCTCATATTCTCCAACAGAATGCAATTAATAATCACTGATACTACATTTATATAGAACAGTAACTAATTTTAAGATTAAATTAACAATTGAAACTAAATGCTTAAATGTTGAGCGATAAGATTTAATAGCTTGTACAATCGCTTAAATACTGCAATAAAATCATGAATCAAACATTCTATGCAATCAAATTCCAGAAACACTAAAATTATCAACAATTTCTGATCAAATTAATCGATCTTTGCTCTCTGATCTTATTTAATTTGATTGACACATTTAATTCCAAAACATCTCCACGCGCAAATGCGATCACTTCGTTTCTCTTCGCTCAGTTTCGGGGCTAAGTACCACGTGATCGAAATGCTCACAAATGAAAACGAGTAACAGTCAGAAAGTGGGCACGACAGAGAAGAGTTGTCAAGATTTGCGGTCGAGTTTGTGGAATTTGTCATTTTTCGGATTAATTTGTTATGTGTTGTGTTTATTTATTTTGAAGGCGTAACATCTGACTAATTTTATTTATGTTGTTTTAATTGTGTAGTGTTTTTTTGTGAATTTCTTGTGTTTTATTATAAAAATGTGATAAGATTTTCCTATTTTTCGGAGTATTACCGGATTTGTTTACAGGTATCTTAATATTTTAATATTTTTTATTATTTTCAGAACTCTTACAATAAGTGATTGGTTACAATTTCAATAATTATTCTGTCCGTGATCTTGAATTAGTTTAATTAAATACCGAGTACGTCGTTGCATCAAATAATTGTTTAAAAAGTTATAATAAATGTGAGTCATGATCTGTTGCCTAGTTTCGTTGATTCTTGTTAACAGCTGTCAATTAAATTCAGTAAAAGTGATGCTAAATTTTTATAAACAGAATAATTGGGTTTCACATTTCTTTCTGTGAACAAAAATGTATTGTTCAAAACAATTCTTATTTAAATATAATGAAAAGGATTCTGAAAACAAGAGATAATCGTGCGTGTAAACATTGCTGCATGTACATTTAAAATGCAGTTTAACAGATGTTTAAATATTTACAGATTTGTTGAGTAGATTCTTGAGATTTTCTGGTTCTGACTAGACTGAAATAATTTATAAGGTTACTAGGAAGCGCAAAATATTTTTTTCGTATATTTGCGTGGTTCATATACAATTAAATCTGTGTGGGTGCTTAGTAATTATTTCAAATTATTCAGTGGTTGCGTCAGAATTTATTTTTGCGTTGCTTGAATATATTTGTTCTCCGCAGTCAGTGAGCATTTGTTTTTACTCATATTTATCAATATTTTGAATGTTCCTTCCATATATTTTTATTTGATAGGGATATGCTGATATTCTTTGTACATATTGTTATCTAAATGTTATCTTGAATTTATTGCAATCGATGTATTTAGAGTCAGAATTCAAATTTTGGGTGTCTCGTTAGCATTTTCTGTTAAATGACATCTACATATGGAAATATTTATACATTATTCCGTTTTTTGGTAATTATGTTCCACATTTATCAAATAAGTGCTTTTGTATGCATGTTTTGATGTAGATATGCATGAGCGCCACAAGGATTTTTTTTAGTGACGAGAGGGCAGATAAACTGTTTTATTTAGATTAGGTTTTGTATTCATCATTAGATGAATTTATTTTTTCGAAAAAATAATACTGTCCTTGTCAGAAATTTATAGGCTCGTAATTTTCGGACGGAGGCAGCACTAGTCTGCCAAAAAAATAAAATTAATTACATCAAGAATACTAATTCAATTGAAAAGAAAATTTTCTCATATATTCAGTTCAGCTATATATATTGGCTTACTTATTGCAATTGATTGTGAACACATTTGTTACTATAGATATCGACAAGATGAATTGAATCAAGGATAACAAAAAATGTAAAACTATCCTTTGGGAATGAAAACAACAGATCAGAAACTTGTTAATTAATATCTATTCCAGTACTGAACATCGGATTAAGCATCATGCGTTAATTGGGTTTGCGTATCGCTCGCACGGCCTTGCTGGTTACCTCATGCATATTCAATCGCCTGGCTACGATTACGTACTTATTTTTGATCATCTTAATAAAATATATCACCAGAATTGCATTTCAACTTTCACCTTTCCTACATATCTATTTTTTCGATATTTTTCATATCATTTTTGACTATGATCTGCACTATTTGAGTCTCATATTATTTTTTCTTTTTCTTTTTCTTTTTAGTAACTTCATCATTAATATTATAGAGTGAATGTTGTATTGGATTGCGTACACTTCAAAGGGTCAAGTCAGATTGTTATAACTCCAATTCTCGATATTTTGAAAACCAAGCAGAATATCAGTGAATTAAATTTATCCATTTTCTCATCATCGAATTCATCACACTGCCATTGAGAATATCAACATTCCCAGTGTTTATCATCTCTGCATGTTTTCTCGATTTTTTTATAAGTGTAAAGTATATTGTAAAAAAAAAAATTTGCTATACTCAGTAGTCGTTTTTCCTAACATCAGGGAGGGAGTCGGGAGGGAGCAAATGCTCGATATAAATCCTTCTCGCGGTGCCTCTATAGGTATACACTGCCAATCAAAAAAGTCAATTCTAAGTTCAAAAGTGAAACAGTAAGATTAGATAATGAAGCATTCTACAAAATTATTCATACAGTCGAAATATGTCAATCATATTTAATGTATCGTAGTTTACTTGTTCATTTTTATCATTCTGTCTTGAAGTGAAGAACAAAGCGAAAATAAGATTGAAACAAATTTAATATGTTTATTTGAGGAATACTGATAAAGAAGTTAATTTTCAAAAAAAATCTTGAAAGTAACATTTTCGGATAGATTTCGCGAATTTACCCGAAGAATATGATTTTTCTTTGAATCTTTTTGAATCTTGCTTTAAGGATGAAGCCTGAGATTTTGTTGTTCATATTTATATAAATAAGAAGCTCGGTAAGAACTTTTTAGCAACTGTCAGAACTACCTTCAAAAAGGATCAGAAATCTTAGTCCTGCTATACGACTCTAACCACTGGTGTCAACTTGCACCAGGAAAAAGATGAGAAAGACAAGATCAGTGCTTCAAATGCAATGATAATTCTGGAATGTCTTTATTTTTCATTCCGAGTGGAAAACACTGAGCTTCGTGTAAACTCTTCATTAACAAACACAAGCCTGTGCTGGAACCACAACGAATTGACATTGACATTGACTTGATGATTATTGTCAATTTGCCATGCAAGTTGAACATCTTTCCGATTAGTATTTATCACAAGATCATGTCAGAGACCAAATCAGGTTATTCTTCTATAAAAATAAGATCTAGATAATAATGACAAGGATTGGGAGTTGAAAATGGGATGGGAATATGTCAATGTCGATTCGATGTGGTACCAGGGCTGATTAGATTACAGGTTCGTCGACAGACGAAAAATATTGATAATAATGAATATTATATTGAAATGTAAATCTGTATTTGAATTCGAACATGAAGTATAAGTAGTAATGTGTTGCAATATCAAAGTATGTGGAAAAACTTCCGATGCACAGGTTACTGCCCTTTTAGCTCTTAGGGATGCCACCCTCAATGTAAAGGAATGGGAGATAACTTCTGGACAACCAGAGATTCTCAACATATATTTCCAGTGGAATTTCTAGAAAATACCTGTTTAATCCATGAAATTATTGTAATTGACAAGTATTTTATTTGAAATACCCCAGAACGCCCCAGATATACTAATTCTTCCTGTAAAATATCAGTATTTCCCATGAAAGACCTGTTCTTCTTTGGATTATCTTTATTTTCTGTGAATATTTGTATATACCTCCTATTATATACCAATAATTCCTCAGAGAATACCCGTAGCTTACATGCATGTATTTCTTATGGAATAAGTTTAGAATATTTGTACTTCCTTTGGAATATCTCAGAAATACTTATACTTTTTGCGGGATTCTTGTCTTTCCTGTGAAATATCTGTATTTCCTGTGGGAGAACTGAACTGTATATCTGGTGGCCTGTGGTATATCTGTTTTGTCTCTGGAATGTCGTCGGGAATATCTTAACCTTGTATCGTTTGGACAGACTTCATCTACCTAATAATCGTTAACGGTTTATTGCAGTCACACAATAGCCAAAATCACATACCTGAGGGGCACTAGGGCCGTAACAAACAATTTGAGTTAGAGTTCGATATATTTCATGTCTTCAATATGTAGACCATGTTTTTAATAAAATGTTGGATTATTTATCAGGTTTCCATGACCATCCAAGAGGTACTGATCGAGGTACTTATTGAGGACCGTTCACCTTTGTTTATAGTGGCGATTTCCAGATTTCCTCAAGAAGCCTATAAGACACATGTCATTATCAATTAAAAAAAAAACTTATTCGGCACATTTAGTCGTCCTCTTCTATCTCCTCATCCTCAGGATTCATATCGGACACATATCCGAATCACTGAAAGTTATAATTAGTCTTTGTAAAGTGATACAAATTTATCTTGTTTTTTCATCACATGTTGAATCCTCAGTTATTCCCGAGTTATTCCATTGCCGTTGTCCAATATTCTGTCTGATTAATTCAACGACACTGGAGTTTAATTGCGGCAAAACATTTTTTTTTCTAATATTGTTTTTAATTAGCTCCAAATTAGCTCAATATGATTGAATATACAATAATAAACAGCGGTAAACAGGTGCACTCAGCGAACATTTATTTTCATCATCAACCCATCTTTTCTTGAACACATCATGTGTATGTCATACCATGTCTTATCAAAATATACAAAACTAGCTACAAGAGAATGAGTAATTTCTCCAAGAATTCTTACTATAAAAGATTAAGTCATTAACATTTTATATACAACCCTGGTAATGAGCTTCGAGGAACTTTTGATCTACCAATGGAACACTGTGGTCGCACTGGGGGTAAAATATATATACATATAAATATGGTTCATACTGAACTGCTCGATTCTATTTTTTATCCGCGGACTAACTTTTTTGATTGTGTATTTGGGCTTTGTGTGACTGCAATCAAGCTTTAACGATCATTATTAGGTATAGTCTGTCCATCGTTTATTTGATTAAATATTACTGTTAAATCAAAGGGATTCAACAGTCATATTCTTTAAATGAACGATGGACAGACTTTACATGAAGTCTGTCCAAACTGTAACCTCAGTAGTTATTCTTTGGAGAAATCTGCCTTTTTGACTGGTAAGTAACTGGTAAGGGTCAGTGAAAAGCTCTTGATCCGGTCATCAATTTAACCCTATCCAAAAATATGAACACTTGCACTATCCAAGTTCTTCTGCGCTTGACCGCCATTTAGGTATTTCTGAGGTCAATACCGAGTTAATACGGAGGCTGTATTGAATTTTGATAATTCCTTCGATTTCTCATTTTATTTTAGATTTCGAGAAAAAGAAGCAAAAAATGTATGTACATCACACATCATTCATGGAATATAAGAGACAATAAAACTAAAATAAAATATCGGGGCTTACATTCCCACAAAATCATCGTATAACAATAATCAATAAATGGAAATAAATCACATCAAATAGCATATTGATATGAAAATACATGATAATGATACTCTACTTTACAAAAAAAAGTGTCAATAAAATTTGATTGGCTCTTGGATTCGAATTAAGATAGAGGGCAAGCCCTCACGGTACATTTTCTGCTCTTACTGGGAATTCATCCTTTGGTGCTGTTGGCTATTTTTATTTTTACCTGGCTCTAAAAGTTGGCGTAGATGTCCAATTTGAAGAAAATCATACCTGGTCAGGTGCAGCTGACAATCGACCCTAGTGCTTGTCCTTGTTTTTTTACAACGTTTTATGAACCATATTTTTAACATATTTTCAATAGTGGTCTCTTGTCGTTACTTCTAATAGTTCTTAAAATTATAAAAAAAAATTATAGCTGTATTTCCCAGTTGCACAACAAGTTTTTTCTATTTACATCAGCCTCAAACGAGTAAAAAATATGTTTTCATACATTTTTTTTTTGGCATATTAGCGCATATTAGTGATGATGAAAGCAGTCTTCTTTTTGTCTTTTTTAAAATAGTAAAAATGTATTACTTTCTCCTCATTTATTTTTGTTTTCATCACTATGCAAGAATTTTTTAAGAGAATTTCTTCATCACAGTAACAATATGCATATTTGTAAAATTGTTACTTGCAATACTAGCGGAACAAAATACGTAGTGAAGCACTATATTTTGTTTCATCATTTGAAAAGTTGCAGCTGCAGTATGAAATAGTTGCATAAAAAGATAAATACATTGCTAGATAATGTCACGAACTCTAAAGATGATATAAAAAAGGAATAACAGAAGCACTTGAACATCGTATTTAGAAGTAAGGATAGAATAAATTAATTAATTCAATGATTGCGAAATATTGATATGGACAGCAAATTGTGGTCAGTAAGTTGACCTCTATTAGAGGCGCCATTCCAAAAAATCTAATGGATACTGGATAATGGAGGCTATCGAATATGTACCAAAAGTTATTTCTACTTCGTGGGCGGAGAGCGAACTAGTTCAGAGATCAAGAACGATTTTGCATGTTATTAATGACAATTTGAGGCGTTAATAACAGTTAATACTAATAATTAATGTAGTTGAATCAATTATAATTTGGTGTTTGACGTGTGAGCTAACGCGTCGTGTATGTTAATTACATTCCATTGCTTGGAGAAATTTAGTTTTTTACAACGCATATTATGACACATAAAAGCGATATAACGCATAAAATATTATTATTAGCTTCAATGATTATGTAATTATTGCGAAATTTATAGTTATAGAACTAATAAAATAGAAATTTGAATTGTTCCAATTTATTTTCGGAATGTATGTTACTCCATGCACGTCATATTAAAATAATTTCCCAATTTTGGCATTAGAATGGTGTAATATATAACTCATATTAAACTTTTACGATTGGTAAAAATTCTAGAGGTAAAACTGGGTAAAACTCATGCAACAAGTTTGTAAACTTCAGCATTATGACATGAGGACGAATATTTCGAGACAAGGCTTTCCCAGTCACGAAAATTGTTGTTAGGCTCACAGCAGTTGACATTTTTTTCACAAATAGGTGTTATATGATGTCAATAGTGTTTTTTCACGTTCCAAGAAGTTCTCTAATAAAAATATGATAATTTTAATGTGTCAAACTGCTTCACATTTCGTTCCCACCAAATTTTACCAGGAAATAAGTAAATGTATTCAAAAATCATCACGTTGCGTGCTGAAAGTGAGAATTCCAATTTAAAACAAAATATTGCTTTTTAATTCAACCACCAAAACACTCGTTAATTCAACTATAATTAAAAATACATCAATTCAAGCTCCAAATTTCGAAACCAACATCTATTTTGCCGTCAGTTGACTAACAGTGAACTAATGTGCAAACGTGTAGCTTTCATATGGTTTTACTGTCACATATAAATGTCAAATTCCAATTAAAGACTGATTCAATTCATGAAATAATATGGATGAATCATGTTGATTTAGAGCAATATAATTACAATAATAATAATTTTATCTAGGACACGAAAGACAAATTTGGATAGTTGGCTATCTTCTTTACCGTTACACAGAGTACAGAGAGTACCGTTCCAGCGGCCCACGTTTTTATTGCCTTTTGGACTTTTTGTTGTTGTGAAAATATATAATTTAAGAAGTTCATGGTCAAAGTATGCCGACTTGTGAAAAAGTTTATCTACCCCATCAAATTAAATTATAGAAAACAGAGATGATTTGAAGTTATATAAGAAATCAATTTGGTTGGTTTTCTAGAAGTGTCTTGAAGTTCCGACGAAATTGGTAGGAAACAAATTACATGCAATATAGAAAAAGTTCCTCAGATTTGATAAGTATGTCAATATTTTATCGACAACGTCAATACAAAGAGAACACTCCAAAATATGTTTCCCTCAATTTATGTATACAAGTATTGATTACGTTTCATTTTTATTCATTATTATTCGAAAAACTTTGAGCCTGTAAATCCATAACGTCACAAAGTTTCAACAAGCGCATTGATAAATAAAAGTCTACAACTTATGTACGCTACATAAAAGCTTGATTTCAACTGAAACATTATCAGACAACAAAGGACTGGAGTATTATGATATTAAACATTCGTAATTTCACAAATTCATAAGAATTCTTAACATGTAGATAAGAAATAGATAACACGAAAATTAGTCATGCTTATGGACTATCAAAATTCAAACTGCATACTATTTGTCAAATTTGGTAGCTAGATAACTATTGTGGTAACTTGTAACTCATGTACGTGATACCAATTTTGATTTATCTTTGAAAATACAAATTTCAACAGAAGTAGGTTGGAAACTGACCATTGCTTGGGAATATGTAGTAGATCAAAGTGATAAACCTCAACTTTATTATTTGAATACTCCGAGTTTCTCTTATTCATTTTTCTTCAAATACAAACGCGCCACTTGAAACTTTGAAACATAGGTAAAAAAGTACAAAATAGGAAACTTTATGACTTAACTAACTTTGATAGCCACATTTCAGCAAGGAATATCTAACGAAGTAATTTAGATAAAGCAAATATTAGGAAACTGAAAAATTTCATACAATTTTTTCACTTGAATATATTAAATAGATCACTTGATTCTAATTGTGATTTTGATTTGCAGTAGGAATATGAATGAATTAAAAAAAAAATACAAAAACTTTGAAAATGATCAATAATTTCTTAACACTGATTTAAATCATGATTTTAATTTAGTCAACTATTTTGATAAGTGATAACTCAATTTTTATTCTTGCGTTCAATTGTTGGTAATTTTTTTTTAACGCATTAATAGGCGTTACAGTATACTGTAATGATTTTAAGGTTTAAATTAAAAGATAACACTATTATTTAGAAATAACTGAAAACCAAAGTTTATCATTTGGACACAAAACATTAACATTTCAACTATTTTACACTTAATATGAATGTACATGTTCTGACGATTTAACTTGCTCGCTGTCTGATCGCTCAATTAAATCTCCCGTCGGGTAAACGACGACCTCTCTATAGGTAGCGGGAGGGGTATTTATCTGCCTTGGAAAAGGCTCTGTTATCTTTCTAGAGACCGCCTAGAATTCTACTGGAAATATTCCAAAGTCAATTAGGGAAATCCGTTACGATACATAATATGATCTTTGAATTCAAGTGAAATTAAAAATGTATGTCTCTGTTACTGTAATTCAAAGCCAAAAATATTGTAACGAACGGTGCCCTTACAGAGTAGACTTCCATTACGACACATCGGTTTAACGGGTGATATACGGAATAGAGCTGTCTTCCAGCCGGCGCAATTGACTGATATGTATCAAGGACGTGGTGATGTTAGACCGAAAGATTCGAGAAAAAATAACCGCAAGTATATAACAGGAAAACTGAGTCGAACTGGACGGACAGAGTGAGTGAATAAGGAAGTAAGAGAAAAGTCGGAGCACTTATAAGTATTTGTGATTGGTTCGTCGGTTACGGAGCGCGCAAAAGTGAACTAGACAAAGTGAATCAGTGGAAATAATCACAAAAATAAAAATTTATAGAGAAATAGTTGGAAATAAATAACAAGCGGTTTGAATAAACAATAAGACTGTGTTGTTTAAATAATTGAATAAGTGTAGTGTTTGTGACTATTTTAGCGTCAGTTAATAGTGGATAAATTTAGTCACATAAACTTAAAATAAGATAAAAATAAATCATTTATCTACAAACAAGAGCCCAGGTTCCGTTTTAATATCTATTACTACCAAATATATGTAAGACGAGCGTTCACTTTAACTTCCCATCAAGCTTATCTTTTTGTGTACTCATACAATATCAAGTAAACAGTTCAAGACGACTAATAATAGGGGAAAAAAACACTGGTGGCTATTTTGCCAACTTGTATATATTCATTTAATACCTAAAATAATAGAACCCAAAGCGTAACTGGAATTATACGGAATAACTAATCATTATAATCATTTGTTTCTCAATAAAAGACAATCGGAATGAAAAAATTAAAAACAATAAAACCCGGCTTAAAGATAAACATGTGAGTTAGGTTTTTATGAAAAACTCAGCTTTTTCAACTCTGTTCATTGATTATGATTCGCAGACGCTGCTAGTCAACCTATTCCAGTTTATTAGGATAAGGGCTGCACACTAGCCATGTTACAACCATCACTGCTATGGACGGGGCATAAGTGCGCCGATTTACCTGGTTGCATAAATCTCTGAGCATATATCCGCTGATAGCCCGCTGATTTGAGAAGAACCAAAATTAAGGAGAAATTTTAAATCTTTGTTTTTCTTATTATGATAATGGCAGAGGCTGTTTTCAAGCCCCCCTCTTTATTAATGACTAATATCAGTTTCGGAAAGAAGAAAAAACTATACTTGGGCTGAAGTGGAAGTGCATTGAAAAAATTTGTACCTCTAAATTATTCACTAATGAAATGGTTTCTGTGATTATTGGTGAATAATAATCCATAATTTCTTTGAATTCAAATGTTAGTGAAACATTCATAACATTTTTTGTTTGTTATAACATTACGTGATCGAAGAAATGTCACTTGATTTCAAGACAAAAAGTTTACCACTTAGATTTTTTTATGTATACTTTAATTTAAATTTAATCTTACATGGTTGTTCAGCGGGGTTCAGCACAGTTAGGCTAGGGGATTATCATGATTTTTTAGATGGTCAGCGCAATTCTGCCATTCTTAACAGGTAAATGATTCGCATCAGCGCAGTTTGGATACACTCTCTGCTATATGATAGTAGCCTGAACTATACAAAACTTTTCATTCCATTTATAGTTTCAGTTTACATTTGTTTGACCCGCAAGCCGAAAACTCCGTTATATTTGGTAAAATATTTTTATAATTGAAGTATTGATAGAAAAAGCTAAGGAATTCTGAATCTTTCATGTATATCCGTCTCGTACAATTAGTTATATAATACATTAGGTGCCTGTACGTTAGTACTATTTTCCTTTGCTCATGAAGTCAATAATTCAAATTTAAACTGAGTTACAGCAATGAGTATATAAATACTACAAGATTATAGATACGTGTATCAAGTCCTATGATCCAGTACATAATTATAAATATATCAAGAACTTACAGTTGAAGATATTCCCTCATTCAACCTGTAATCTTCACTAGATTTTGTCACCAAATATTCCGGATCTAAATATCGAAGATATTTTTTTATTTCATACTGTTTTGATGATCTATTGAACCGAGTATTGAACGTATTAGAAAAAACAAAAGATTTTGCTAACCTTTTCAAACAATGTTAACTTGGTGGGGTCAAATAATATCTGCATTCCATGGGTAAACTATGGAGAGATGAATTTGATACACTTTGATTCCAGTATTTCCTCCGAGAAGTACCTGTATTTCCTGTGAAATATCTGAATTTTTCAACACATCCATGAATTACAAATATGTATATCCTGTAGAATTCTTTGGAATAATCCAGGAATACTTGTATCTCTTGTTTAGTATCTGTATTGCCTCTGGAATAACTATATTCCTGTGAAATTCTGATGTTTCTTGTGAAATGCTAGAGAATTCCCGTATTTCTGTGGCATACCTGCATTCTTCATGAAACACCTTAACTATCAAGACTGTCTGTATTTCTTAGAGAATGGTAGTGAATTATATTTTCTACAAAATACCTGTAGAATACTTGTATTTCCTCCTGTGTATTCCAGGTATACATTTCCTGTGAAATACTCGGGAAATACCTATACCTATTGCTCATGAAATTCCTGTGCTGCCTGTAAAATATTTGTATTTCTCTGGAAAACCTGTATCCTTTGGATTACCTGTATTCCCTAGAATATATAAAATAAAATAAACGCATTTCCTGTTGAATATCTCTGCTGAAATAGATATGTTCCTTCAGAATATCCCAGAAATACGTGTATTCATGTGAAATACGAAATACCTGTCTTTTTACTTTCCAGTTTCTGTGGAGTGTCTCGAAAATACTTGTGTTTTTTTTTGAATACCTGCCCTTTTCATGAAATACTTATACTACCTGTGGAATATCTCGAGAATGCTTGTACTTTTTTTTAAATACCTGTTCTTCCTATGGATGATTATCTGTACTTCTTAGAAAATGCATAAGTGCATTACTTGTATACTTATTTTCTATGGAATACCTCTGAAATAATTTATTTCTGTAAAATACCTGCATTTCCTAAGGACTGCTCGTATTTTCTGTAGAATACATTGCGCATATCTGTAATTCAAATTAATTTTGTACATATATGTGCATAAATTTATAAAATGTATCTATAAAGTAAAACACAATACAGTCAGCGCGAAAAGTTGTAAGTTTCAAATCAGTATTTTTTTGATTTTGTGTTTGATCATATATATCATTGTATATATATAATCAAACACAAAATCTCATCGTTCCACAGTTAATCGTTTCGGATTTATCCAAGAGATTCTAAGAATCTGTCAAGTAAAATGCGCTTTCAGCCAAGTCGGTTGCTATGGGAACAGTAGGCCATTATTCTTATACTACAACATTCCTAAATAATGATTTCCAAAATTCCACGACTACCAACAGATCTGAATTTATGCGCAAAATTAAAAATAAATTCCTACTAAAGTGCACTTCCGGTTTAGTCTGTTGTTATGAAAATAGTGGGCAATAATTTGGATGCTACAGCAGACTGAAATACCAAATTTCAATATTGTACACCTGATCGTTGCGAATTTATGCGAAAAACTCCAAAAGATCGGCTCGGTGGATCTCAATAAAAATAGGATATGAGCATCTAGACGGTATAATCGTCCTAAATACTGAATTCTAACAATCTACGTTCAATCGTTTTGGATTTATGCGAAAAATTCAAAAAATGTTTCGAATAAAGTGCTCTTCTGGCTTAGTCGATAGCAATCATAATGCAAGATGTACAACGAGATATTATAAAAGTGCCTAATACAAAATTTGAATATTCTACGACTGATTGTTTAGAATTTATGCAGAAAATTCAAAAAGTCTGCTCAGCCGATTTTTACATGAATAAAAGATGGCCATTTAGATGCTACAGCAATTTCAAATGCTAAATTTCAGTATCCTATGGCTGATCATTCTGAATTTATGCGAAAAATTTAAAAAAAGTTTCAAGTAAAGTGCATTTTTGGCCTGGCCGATTCTTACAAAAATAGCAGATAACCATTCTGATACAACATCAAGTTCAAATACTGAATTTCAACATCCTACGCTTGATCATTCTGGATTTATTAGAAAAATTCGAAAAAAGTTCCAAGTAAAGTGCACTTTCGGTACAGACGATTGGAATCATAATGCGAGGTGCACAACTAGACCCTATACCAGTCTTAAATATAAATTTCAACATTATACGTTCAATCAGTTTTGAGATTTGCGAGTTACGCACGCACGCACGCACGAACAATCGAACATACATACCGACATCGAGCCAAAAATAGTCGAAATGGATTCAGGGATGCTCAAAACGGATATTTCCATCAACATCCCGATATGGGAATTTTGTCGGTTTCACAATACTTCCTTGTACTCTGTACAAATATCTAAAAATCTATATTTTGCAATTGAAATGAACCTTAGGATAAGTTTGAGACATTTTGATCCATATTATTAAACAATGTCCATACAGGATGCTCTTCGGAGTCATGAAATTATTGAGGATTTCATGAGAGTTTCCGAACTCCATGACCTAATTTGGTTTCGTGATCTACACTATTACACATTATTTTATAATGTTCAGTAGTATCTTCTCCATTAGACTAAATAATCTTAAATTAAACTTTATCAAGAACAACTAAAGATTGATTGAGGATTGAGGCACAACTGATTTTTAAATAAAATGACCTTCAATAATTGAACTCATTATAAATGAACGTTCAATCAATATAGAATTTGACTTTAAGGATAAATTTATTCTTCTCATAACACGGATTTCTATAAATTTCACTGTTCGTGAAGTTACAAGTTTCCAAGGAAACATTCAGGATTCTACGTTGAAATTTTGCAGGAAGGTTTTATCATTCTTCAATATTGGCGAAGAACTTTATTTCTGAGCAAAATATATCAGAAAGTTTGCATATGCAAACATGAAGTCTGGATCGATATTTTATTCTATATGATTGAATTTAATCAAATGTTATGCACACCTGGAAATTAAAATTATAATTTCTGATTGAATAAGGTATAACTCGAAATATAATAAGAAGATGATCAAATCTGTATATATTGATTGATTTATCATTTTTTTTAGCAGATCTAGAATTGCTGAGAAAAATTGTATTTTGAGGAAGATATCGTTTTTGTCAGTGGTCCTATTAGTCACTGCAAATTACAATCGTCCCACATTCACCCACTCACTAACGCCAGCGCCAACCAGCGTTGCTTTTGACACCCACCTATCCCTCAAACTAATGCACTTCCCATGTTGGAACAAGGAGAGCCAAACTAGTGTTATACTTAACACACAACACAATAACGTCTTGTAATGCATGCACAGATCTATTATTCAGCGAATGAGACAATATACATGAAGGAAGTCATACGAAGAATTGTGAAATTTCAAAAACTTTAACCTGTATTCCACTGTAAATATTTTCATGATTATTTTTACCATCCAAATTTCGACCAATAGAATTGCACCATTCGACGTCACGTGGTACAACCAACACGGTTTTCAAGTGGAAATTTTTTGGAAATTTTGTCTGTTGGTTATATATACAAAACAAAGAATATTCAGCCGCGTTGATTCAGCATCTGTCAATCTGATAGACAGATTGAATGTGAAAATGAGCAGATTCAGAGTCGAGTCTCTGGAATATATTGATGAATTTGGATGGGAAAAATAATCTTCCGAATACCATTCGTGATTAAATTTAACCTGGCAAAATTTTTAGATTGTTACGAGAGCTTGCTACCAATTTATTTCGTGATATTGATCAAAAATCACTCGCTTGACAGCTCGTGATTTTTCTGTCAATATCACTCAATAAATTGCTAAGCAACAAGCTCTCGTGACAATCTAAAAATTTTTCCGGTAAAATTTAACCACTTATGATATTATATATGATTATTTTTACCATCCAAATTTCGACCAATAGAATTGCACCATTCGACGTCACGTGGTACAACCAACACGGTTTTCAAGTGGAAATTTTTTGGAAATTTTGTCTGCTGGTTATATATACAAAACAAAGAATATTCAGCCGCGTTGATTCAGCATCTGTCAAACTGACAGACAGATTGAATGTGAAAATGAGCAGATTCAGAGTCTAGTCTCTGGAATATATTGATGAATTTGGATGGGAAAAATAATCTTCCGAATACCATTCGTGATTAAATTTAACCTGGCAACATTTTTAGATTGTTACGAGAGCTTGCTACCAATTTATTATCACTCACGTTTATTGTGCTTGTGAATACCACTCGTGCTGCACACTCGTGGTATTTAAACGCAAGCACAATAAACATTCGTGATAGCACCACAAAAATAATCGATAATACTTCAACTACTTATGGTATAATAAATGATAATTTATTGTAATTTTTATCTAAGCTGGCATCTGCGAATATTGTTGCGGCAAAAAGTATTTGATTGATCTATTGTATGCTTTTTAATGTTCTGATTGGTTAAGAGTATTCGAGAATATTGGACAAGAAAAAGAAAATCAAATAGTGACGTGAAAGGTGACAACCAGTGATTTTCACATTGTGCGGCGAACTGTAAAGTTAAAAGTATACTGCAACCAGTGTAAAGTCTTTAATTCACAATAAAATGTCGGACGAAAAATTTATGTTGATGAAATTTAAGGTTAAAGCTTGCGAGAGCGGCCTATATATGTAGATGGATGGATATGATTGTTGGTTTATTGTGTGGGAGCCAGCTTCCGATAATGAATGTGGATGAAGCGAAAAAAGTGTGTTTACAAAAAAAAATTTAGTGAAGAATAATGGCTGATTGAGTTTTAAATGGGGATTGTGTGGTGTCTTTCACAGAAAACTTATTTTTTCTATGCCGTTAACCTCAAATCAAATCAAAACCGAAGTCGCAATTATTTAGAATAACAGCTCGATTTTCTTGATACTGATTTGAAAGCTACAGCATTTTTAAATAATATTTTATATTACGAATATGTATTCCTCAGGAAATGATATAAGAAAGATGAAACGAAGTAGAGTGCGAAATACATGCATAAGAGAACATTAAGAAATGAACGAGCCGTGAAAGAATTAGGGAAAAAGCATGCGGAATTGTATGGACACCTGATATGTATGGTTCCACGAAAATACGCTAAAAAGATATTTGAAATAAGAGCTGTGAAAATAAAACGAGAAAGGCGACCCAAATACAGTAAGAAGATAACATTAAAGCGATAGCTCCAAAAAGAGGGAGAACCATTGAAGTAAACAACTCGCAAGAAACAGAAACAACTGCGGGCAATGGATCAAGAACAAGATATAAATGGGAACAGAGAAGGATGAGGAATAAAAAGGAACATAATCCATCTCCGAAATCTAGTAGAAACTAGTGAATAGCTTCTGTTTTAAAAAATATGGAATAGACCTATTCCAAAATCGTTCGTAAAATCAAAAGAGCGCCTCATAATTATATAATAGAGCATTTTGATAAGTTTATATAAAGTTAATCATAACGAATAATCATGCAATAATAAATTTTTTATTTAAAAGAAAAAAAAATGGAAGAATCATCTAAATAATGGAAGCGCATTTTTGACAGCTCATGAATGCTTGTTACTTCAGAGATTTCGCAAATTACCATCTCTCACAGTTACTGAGCTTGAAATCAAGCAGTTTGGGCAAATTTACGGAACAGCAGCTTCCATTTAGTACTACATAGTTTCAAGTTAACCATTTGATAGGTACATAATTTATGCATGTACAAACTCAAAAATACCTTTTAATCTTCATTGTTTAGTTATTGACTGACGGGAGGTCAAGTGCTGTACCTTAAAATGATAATTTGATCTTTATCAAAGCTATATAAAAAAAAATACATCAAAAGTAAACAAATTTTCATCCAATCATAATAATTCATTCTAATAAGCTTCAAATTCGCGTCAAACAAGTCATTGAATGAATCCCGGACAGATTTGACAACTATATATAATAATAGTGATACCCGCGGCGAAAGTTGTAACTAAATTTTTATCTACTTTAATAAATTTCAGTTGCCATATCCCTAATGTCATATATATCTATGGGCATTGTTTCACTTGAAACAAATAATTGAATAATTTAATCTTCCACAATCACTGAGCTTGAATTAAAGCAATTTGTGCAAACCTACGAAACAGCAGCTTTCATTTGGTACTAGTTTCAAGTCTGTATATAGTATAGTTGCTGAGAACTCAGCGTCACGCCAGCCAGACAGCCAAAGTGAATATAATAGCGCTTTTTTCCGAAAAATGCGCTAAAAACCATTGGCGAAACATTTTAGAATTCAATTACATTAGTTATAAGAGACTTAAAATCGGTCCAAAATTGTGACCTGTAGCTTGGCCATGGATAAATAGGAGTCGCAAGTCGTTTTTCAAAGTCTGTTCAAACTATTGTACCGGCCGTTTCGCCTACATATAAATTAAAAAAAAAGGTTACTGCAGCATCCGAGCAAACTGCAGACTGTGTACTGTCGTTATCCTTTACTATTTATTTTAGGATGAATCGATCAAATAGACTTTCTCCTAAAACTATAGTAATTGACCGCAGCCTTCAGACAAACTGCTTTGTTCGAAATAGCCCTGTGCTGCTGATATTATCTGTTGTTTTTTTAGGGTGACTTGAGCCAATTGACTTTCTGTTTTTTGGAGGCATTATTCATGCATCGATTCATTTTTAACTGCAGTGAAAAATGTGGAAAACACGACAATCCGTAGAAAATAAAAGAATCGTTGAGAAGGGAACACACGAAAAAAGTTCATGTGTTCGGTGCCACTTACGAATATATTGCAGACGACAAATTTGGATCAAATCTGTGACGATAGTTCAGTTGGTTTTTGCGCTTGTGAATTTTCAATCACAAAAAAGGATTGTTTGTACAAAATTGTTCATCAAAATTCAACGAATCGTTATGAAAATCAGTATGACTCTATTCTGTTAGCTAACCAATCAATATAAAAAGAAATCACTGAAACCTTTGTGCCTTTATACGAACAGACCAAAGATAGGAATCGCAAGTCATTTTTCAAAGGCAAATTTAGGTCATATTTTATATTTGATGAAATTTGGAATGGTAACAGATAGTTTTTCATCAAGACAAGATTTCTTGTATTGATGATCATTTCTTGTTTTGCCCATTTCTTGACGACACATTTCTTGTCTTGTGGCAAGAATTCTTGATACTTCTTGATCTTGACTCTCTCTATCGCTTTATCCAATCCGAACACTCAGTTTAGCGCTAATGTCTACTCTTTATCCTCCCTGTCAGTTATGTTATGAATCGATTCTAGCAACGTTTTCCAAGATTGCCAACAATAGAAATAAATGAAAAGTCTGTCATTTTCATGTTTTAATCAGTATTTGCAATTATTATTTGTTACATGATATGGCAATGTTGCTAAGAGATAGCAACTTTCTTAGAGTATTGGGGAATCTACCTATACATTTCTTTTGTACATGAACATGAACGATTCAACCACCGGAAACTTATGCTTTCGATATGTATCAAATATTTGTTTCAATCTTAGTCATAGATACTTTTTACTTCCCTGACTTATATATAATAGGGAAAGTATTAGAATTGTGATTTTTTGATAGTTCAAGACTCTGATGAATTTTCACATTTTTGACCCTACTGAACCCAAAAAACATGAGTTGGAATGAAATCGGTCAGACCGACCGTCTGTCTAAAAGTATAATAATTAGAGAACTCGAACGAATTTCTAACTAAAATTTCATGATATTTGAGTTTTTTAATGAAAAAGCTAGGTTTAAATTTATAAATGAGCTTCTCCAACCAGAAAATCTAGAGAAAAACTCGCCATTTTCAAAAATACTCATGTTGTAAGGACCAACATATAGCCGATATCTGTCACCATAACAATGACAGCTGTCACTTCTAAAATGGCGTTGTCACTTTGATAATGTCGCTGTAACTTTGACAATGACGCTGTCACTTTAACAATGATGCTGTCACTTTGAACTGTCAAGGACAAGGACAAATGTCACTTTAAAAGTTGGTATGACATTCCTAAATTCATTAAACAGTGATGAAACTGGCCATGAAATTTTTTACCGGGAAAAAACAGTTATGGCCACAGCAGATTTTAATATCTCAATAATAGATTGATGAAAATGCAGATTTGAAAAATTAATTATCAAGATATCAAGATTTCTTGACAAGAAGTCTTGATTTTTGATAGTACTTTCTTGTCTTGTCTTGGGGCATAAAAATACTTCTTGTCTTGGTCTTGTCTTGATTTCAAGACAAGATCAAGATTATTTCTTGATTCTTGTGAAACACTAGTAACAGATCTTCTATTTCCGAAAATCTGTATCAAAGATTGATTGCTCATGGAATTACTGAAATTCTACTTACTTCTATCGTTGAAACTCGAGACTGATATAATCATCGTAGATCAAATTTTGTTTTTTTTATCAAATCAAAATATCGTTTGAGGCCTGTAAGTAAAATACACATAAATTTGTCGCATTTATTTATTTTTGCCTGCAGTTGCATTCCCAACTCGATTCTTGGCAAAATGTTGAAAGAACCGTTCTAAATGCATTATTCTTTTCTCGGAAGAAAAGGAAAAGTATATAAAGTCATAAAAAAGAAATAAAATTCACTTCTCAGGTGTTAAATCTAGTGACACTAATAGTGTAAATAAAAGACATTACCGCTGCAATATTTCTTGCGTTTGTTCAGTTCCCACGAAATTAAAAAGGAAAAATAAACATTACACGCCCTTTTCTCAGCGCTGTGTGTGGCACATGCACAAATTTTGAACAGTGCAAAAATGGTGGTTAGATTATCAGCCTTTAACGTGACTTCAATATTTTTAGGCGATCATGACAAAAAAGATCTTTTTATGGCTTCTTTTGCGGCCGTGAAGTTTCACTTTTTGGGACTGATCTGTCAAATTTTACTTTTTGGGACTGAACTGTCAAATATTACTTTTTGGGACTGATCTGTCAAAAAATATTTCATAAACACTTTATATTTACCTATATGGGCAGCTTGATGAAGTCTTTAAGAAACAGTTTTCGCTTAAATCGTACATATATTCTTCCGTCAACCTCTGTAGTTCTTGCAATTCAAAAAATAAATACGCATTTTTTGTTAAATGTCAACTTGATAGAAGACAATAAAATAAAACAATTTCAACGGCAACTAAGATTTGCAATTGCAATGTTTTAGAAATAAATAGATAAAATGATGTGATTTTGAATTATTTCGTAATGATCGCCTAAAAAATGTTGTGTGCACCTCGGCCTACAGTTCTTTTTTGGTCTCACCTGAATTGCAGCCTCAGCTACGCTTCGGCCGCAAACAACAGATTCGACCAAAAAAGATAACCTTTACGGCCTTGATACACAAATAACTATTATGCACTTTTAATCAAAAATTGGCCAGGTGCAGATCGAGCATCGTGCAATTAGGGTATTAATATACAGGGTGTAACAGAAATAAGTTTATTAATTTTATCCTGTAATGCAATTTGTCAAGCATAACAATTTTTCTCAATAATTTTTTTCCGTAAATCCTCTGGATATAGAGTAAAAATTCATCAAAGTTTTCTCAAAAATTTCATAGTACGCCTATGGTTCAAACTGAATGTTTCTCATTTGTTGGAAGAATGACAGCTGTCGATTGAAAGGAGTATTTTGCAACTTTGAGTCATCGCAGTCTTGTCAATCATTCTTTTGAAACTAAAAGAATATTAATATTTTGGCAATACATTGATATTCGCTCACCTCGATGATTCTATTTTTTCATGTTGGAAGAAAGACCAAATTTGTTTCTGTAATCAACAATTTGGTGTTTCAGTCGTATTTATATGTCATTTTTAAAAAATTTGATTTTTATTTAGGGATTTCACGTATATTTTCGGACAGTACATTTCTTAAATATAAGATTGTCTGCACAAGTTCATTGCACTTGAATCAGCTGATTTGAATTGTCTGAAACTGGGTCAGGAGTGTCAGACTGTGCTGCCATCTACGAGCAGCTCAAAAAGTAGTTACTGTTCCCAACTTACTTCATCAGAAACTTCAAGAGAAAATCATGAAACGATTTATTTAAAGAAAATGGTGAAATATCAAATGGACTGCAATTCTTAATTAATTAATTCACTGAATAATTCAATAGAAATATTGCTACATGGAATTTTGAAGATTCTATTCTTGAAGAACAGAAAATATAACCTATAAATGTATCAAACAGAATTTGGTAATTGATTTTAAATATTTTCTGAAATATATGATACAATATTTTATTTATTCAGCAGATCAATTCACGGGGCATACTTTATTGAAACGTCCTGATTGTGAAGTTTGTAATAATATGAGAAAAACTAATTCACAGGTGCTTCATTTATAAATTAATGTATTTCATTCATTTCATCTGCTGTTTTATGTTCCAGATAAACGTTAAGTTCTATTTATGGTATTCTCATCATAATGTATAAGTGCATAATATTTTTACATTAACATAAGCCCAATAATTCAATTTTTAGTGAAAAATGACAATTCGAAGATCGTTCCAAATAAATTCGCTAAGCTAATCCTAAACTGCCTGTAAAATCGTAGACAGAAATAATAATTTATAATCGGTTTTATTCCACTATTTATTTGAAGGAATTGATAATTGACATATGTCAAAATCAATTATTGTTCTATTGCAACTGCTACTGGATCCGATAACTATGCACCTGAACGACTCGTTAAATTATAGGGGATAAAAAATGCTGAAGAAAGATGAGAATTCGGGAAAAAGTTACTAAGAAAAATTGTTAGGCTTGACGAGAACTATCACTGGTTAAAATTAATGTACTTATTTCTGTTACACCCATTTAGTGAGACATGCCACTTGACATGATTGCCAGCTATTTTTTCATATTGAGAAATAGAATGTCCAAAACGTTTAACATCATTTGTGCTCATATTACTATCACTTTAAAAATTGTAGTATGATACTAAAAAATAAATGTTAGGTATTCTCACGATATTTAACTGCTCTAAATCCGAATGAGAATTTCTGCGAATAAAACAAGCAAATGTTACACCTCCCATGTGAATATAAATAAAAGTTCAGTTTTGAACATCCCTCAATACACAGCTTCTTTCATTTCCTCGAACAATAACACGTCTGTCGCTTAAAAGAGATTTTCCTACACCTCCTCTACTCTTCGTTTCCCGCAATCACCAGTTCGCACATTGTGGGAATTGCATTCGAGACAGAGGCGTCGAACATGAATGAATTTTTGTTCTTTTGCATAAGACGAATTACAGCTATTACGTGGAACAGGAACGTTTGGAATTATATAAAGACATGACAAAAATGCATCGATTTCCCTTTTCCTGTTGCTTTATTAACTGCAGTTTTTTTAATTATTTTCTCATTTTGAGATTATTTCAAACCATGTATTTCATATTTTGTTATTCGAAAAGTACGTGCAGAAATGAAAAACATCTATTTTTCAGAATAAACCATTTTTATCAAGCCTTTCAGCTTGCTCACTTCGTCAACGCTGATTCAGTTTGTTAATTCTTTCTGAATGATAGGATTAGACCAATTCCACCAAATAGAAACTTGTTTCCGTCACTCATTTTTTGGACTGTTCCAGACTGTTCTTATGGTCTAGCTGTGAAATTATGTATCCATCTTTAGTCTTCAGTTACAAAACGATTCCTGAAGTCTTATGGGACCTGCTGAAATAGCTGTAAAGTTGGAACACATCAGCAATCGAGGAATCGATCCTGCAGAGAGCTTTGTCATGTTCAAATGTTGGTACAAAATATTATATACTCGCACATTCAAGATGCTCACAGTATTAGCAATCTCACCTATCTCCATTCTTCTATCATCAGATCATGGATTTTATCGATGATTTCTGGATAAGTTGCCTCAACAGGGTGCCCAGAACGTTCAACATGCTTATATGATCACTACTAAAACTTTTAAACCATTATAAACCGTTCTAATGGAAAATGTAGATCCACTATAAACTTCATTAAGCTTCTCTTCAGTCTTCTGAGATGATCTATCTTTCTTTAAACCACCCTCGAATATCTGTATCGACAATATGATAAATGATAATTTTCTACAGAATTTTATTCTGAAACTAATTTCGTTTAACATTTAACCTCTGAATAATAAAAGAAAACTTGATATGTATAAAATATTTGCCCCCGAGAAGAATCTGTACCCGTACGTTTATCTCATCACTTTTCTCTTTCACTGTCCCAAGTCCCATCGACACTTTTGGATTACACGAAAACCTTTCCGTTTCGCATTGGGATCTGCCAGTTTTTTTTTGCTTTTCTAGGAAACTACTCTTGTGTATTTTATTGAAAGGAAGTTAAATATAATCCATTTTACTGAAGGTAGAACACTTTTTGAGTGCTTAAAAAACGAAATGAGATAAGATTGGTTCAGTCTGAAGACTTAATTGGGAAAATCACGAACTGGAAAAATAAAAAATTGAATTGGATGTCCTTAGAAAATGATACAGAGACATTTTTTCTAGAGGAAATTTGATTTTCTTGTGCTGTTTCAAAGAATTTTGTGTAAAAATGTTTCCAACATAATTAAATCTCGCTTCTATTGAAGTTTCATTTAAAAGTTTTGAAATTAAAGCTTTCTCTTGTTTGTTTATGGAATAATAAATTGAACTCAATTAAATTCAAATTTGTGATAAATATACCCAACTTTATCGATTTATTAATGCATATTCTAGTAACTATTCAAAATATAATGACAAAGTTACATTTGAGTTACAGATTTGTTCAATTTACTTTTTTTTTTTGGTATGATGGAGAAATATTTTATTATGTTCATAGATTAGTCTAATTGAGGACCCATTAAGCGTGAAATGCTTTGGCAAACTTGGCAGTCCATGACTATTCATCATCAACAGTTTTCTATGTAATTGACGAAATACAGAATTCTTCAGTTTTGGGGGCATGGCATAATTTCTAGAGCTAATAGCCAACGGATAATTTAATTGAGAAAAAGTCATGTCGTTTGTTTCTGATGACCAAACAAGCCAAAATACAAATTTGCATGTCTCCCTCTCACGAGCCTCTCCGCGAAAATATCATGAGATTCTCGGAAATCGTTCATACTTTTGGAATGAAAAGAGCAGGAATCAAAATAATCTACACTTTTTGTCAGAAATACTACTCTGTAAAGTTAACATTTAGAAAGTTACGTATATGGCGTATACCACTTCTGAAACGCGCATATATTTCCTTTAGAATACCTTAGGTATTCTAGTATTTCCTGCGAAATACTTGTATTTTCTCTAGAATACTTGTAATTCACCAGTTCACCTGTATTTTCTGTAAATACCTTGGAAATATTCGTATTTATTGTGGAATATCTGAACTTCCTCTGTAATACCTGAACTTTCTATGCTATATCTGGACTTCTCTGTAAATATCCGTAGATTATATTCATGCATCCTCTTTGGAATATTTATATTTATCCAGGATTACTTGTGCTTCTCTACTTTACCTGTATTTCCTGTTATCTCTGTTTTTTGTGATATATTTGTACTTGCTATAAAATATCCGAGCTTCCTGTGGAATATCTGTATCCGTGGATTACATGTATGTATTTCTTCCGGAATGCTCCAGGTATACCGTTATTTCCTATTAAATACATAAATATTTCTTTAGAAATATTTGTTTTTCTTCCGTTTACCAAAATTCTTTGTGAATACCTCGAGATTAGCTTCAACTCTTTTGCAATACCTGAACTGCCGAAACAATACCCAGACTTCTGATAAATATCTACACTTTCTTGGAAATATCCATAGATAATATAATAATTAATTTTCTTTGAAATACCCTAAATATACATGTATTTCTTGTGAGCATCTACTTGTATTTCTCTGATTGATCCGTTCTACCTGCGGAATATTTGAACTTATGAATTACTTGAACTGCCATTGAAATACTCGTGATTTACTTAAACTGCCATTGGAATACTTTCTTGGGAATACTTGAGGACTACATGTATGTATTTCCTGCGGTATATCTTCGAACTGCCAGTATTTTCTCTCAAATATTTCAGGAATACTTGTTTTTCCCGTGGAATACCTCTACTTTCTTTTCCACTAGAATACTTGTGAGGCTCAAAACTGTGTTCACTTCCTCGACCAGAACGTGAAAAAAGGTTATTTAATAAAATATAAGACAAATTAAAATGTGGAACACTTGAATTTCGTACGGAATACCTCAACTGCCAATGGAATTCTGTACTTTCTATTGAATAACTGTATTTTCTTGGAAATACCTGTGGACTACATGTATGTATTTCCTGCGGAACATCTTTGAGCTTCCTGTATTTTATCTGAAATATCCCAAGAATATTTGTTCTTCCTGTGGAATACCTGTATTTTCTTTCCCTTACCGAGAATACCTCAACCGTATGAATCTAGAAAATAAAGCCCCCGGGAAATAAGTCCCCGAAAAAAAAGCCCCGGAAAAAAAGCTCCCTGCGATAAAAATCGAAGAAATCTTATATAACGAATATTAAAAATTAGGTATATAGGGCTGTTTTCATTATGTTAGATAATAAAACCAAGTGTTATAAACAACAATTCTATATAACGTGTAATATATAATGTAATACAGAAATAAATACAGTGTCTTCAGTTTTAGTTATCTATTAGCGACAACAATAATATAGTGGGGTAAAATATTTACATACATTTAATTTTTGCGCATGTTTAAGAGACAATCTTAAGAATATTGTTTATTCTGTAAATAATTCCTGAAACTGTCGCAAATGGGGAAAAAGGTTTCAAGTAAAAAGTTGAATACTATTAGTATCCAGACAATGCCATACATGAATATTTTCATGGTAAGGCATATTTTTCAAATACGACAAAAAGTCATAATTATTCAAATAGAACTAATCCATAAAAATAACAGCATATTTTTTTCTGATTTTAATGATATAAAATTTATATTTTTTGTGTTGGTGCAACATGAGAAATTTTACAATTTCTGTATTTTGTTGAATTATATTTAATGCCTCAATTTATGCTAATACCTAGCCTTTATATTTTTAAATATTATAAAACAATTGGAAATAATAAATGTATGTGAATGTCTTACTCCACTATATTATTATTGACGCTAATAGATGAATAAAACAGAAGACACTGTATTTATGTCTGTATTACATTATACATTACGCGTTATTTATTTGGAATTGTTGTTTATAACTCTAGGTTTTATTATATATATATATATATATATATATATATATAATAAAACCTAGAGTTATAAACAACAATATATATATATATATATATATATATATATATATATATATATATATATATATATATATATATATATATATATATATATATATATATATATATATATATATATATATATATAGTTGAAGAGTACTCGCGACTGTTGCGAATAGTTAAGGAAACAAAAATAACGCAGGTTAAACAGTCAAAAAATTTTTGTGAGTGGGCTCAAGTAAAAAACGCTCTTTTAGATTAGTCAAGCTTTCGGTCTTCAATTAAAACCATCCTCAGGACTCTAGAATTCATAATAAAACAGTTGTTATCAATCACAATTTTTTGATAACAATTTTAAAAAACATTTTTTACTTACATCCAGTGAGATTCCAAAAATAAATAAATTTTCATCACAGATCAACATATTTGTACAAGAATTGGAAATACATGTTAAAAATTTGAACAACAATTGTTTTTCAAAAAGTAAAATTTAGTCACATGTTGGACCACCAAACGGAACCATGACAGCCAGCCATTTTGCAACCAACAAGATTCAACAAAGTCAACCAACGAAGTTAGGTCCGAAAAAATAAATTTAAATTAGACAAAAATAGTCCCTAGACAAGTTACTTGTCAAGTGGCGGCAGAATTTGAACAAGTTTCAAAAAACCAAGTTAATTAAAAAATTAATTAAAGTAGAAAGAACAAATTATTCAAAAAGAAAAAATTAAAAAAATTATTTTAAGATAATCTAACACAGCCCTGATATTTAAATTTAGTAAAATGTACAACAATGTTATGTTACTTGAGAAGAGTTAATTTTTATATGCTTGTTTTTAATTAAATGTAGTAGAAAAATGTAAATATTGCTCAAGCCATCAACATCAGTCCGTTTATTCATAGTGTTATCAGTATTGAAAATATGAATCATTTCCAAGACATTCCTTTTGACCCAATTTACTTCTTTGTCTAAAATTACAGTCTCGTCATAAGATGCATTGGCTGGTACCACAAGCCGTGTTTTTGGCTATACTAGCAGTGTTATTTTAAGAAGAGTTTATGGCAATATAATTATTTCAAGCTATTTTAATGGAAAATATTTGAATAAATTTTGTGAATATATGTGTTTTCTGTAAGTTGTATCTTAAGATTCTTTTCTAAAGTATTTGGGAAAATTTTAATTGCGTTAAAACACATCTTGACACAACGCTCTTAGTAGCGCCAAAAACAGAGCTCGTGGTACCAGCCATTGTGTTTGCTTTTGGTAAGGTGTTCTGCTAAAGCTGTAGAATTCGGTTTATGCTTAGCATCACTTTTATGTGCTATAATTCTGTCTTTTAACGGTCTCGAGGTCTGACCCACGTATTTTAGTTCACAATCTTTACACGGAATGCTGTAAATTACATTAGATTGTTTTAGAATAGGAACTGGGTCCTTTAATTTGGTGAACAAAGATTTGATCGTAGTACAACTTTTTTGGCAAATTATGATAGAATCATTGGCAAGTACATTTTTTAATTTTGGCGTAAGTTCTGAAATGTATGGAAGTGAAACGTATTTTTTGTTCGGAACAGTGTCTTCGGCATTTGCGATCACCTCCTGTTGGACCACCTCTTGTCTCTGTGCGATATTGAATAACAGACTATTCAACAATTTTATCGGGTACCCATTCTCTAGTAATATGTCACGAAGTTTAATAAGATTTACTTGGTGGAAAGAAGGATGTGATATTTTAATTATTCGATTTTTTAACGCTAAAATTACGTTGATTTTCATCGACTTTGGTTGGTCAGATTTGAAATGAATATATCTTCCTGACGCCATTGGTTTTCTGTACCAATCCGTTTTCGTAGTACCATCATCACTTCTTATGACCAGTGTGTCTAGGAATGGGATACTCTTGTTGTTCTCTTTTTCAATCGTGAATTGTAATTGTTCATTGAAATTGTTGAACGTCGCCACTTGACTAGTAACTTGTCTAGGGACTATTTTTGTCTAATTTAGTTTTAAATTTATTTTTTCGAACCTAACTTCGTTGGTTGACTTTGTTGAATCTTGTTGGTTGCAAAATGGCTGGCTGTCATGGTTCCGTTTGGTGGTCCAACATGTGACTAAATTTTACTTTTTGAAAAATAATTGTTGTTCAAATTTTTAACATGTATTTCCAATTCTTGTACAAATATGTTGATCTGTGATGAAAATTTATTTATTTTTGGAATCTCACTGGATGTAAGTAAAAAATGTTTTTTAAAATTGTTATCAAAAAATTGTGATTGATAACAACTGTTTTGTTATGAATTCTAGAGTCCTGAGGATGGTTTTAATTAAAGACCGAAAGCTTGACTAATCTAAAAGAACGCTTTTTACTTGAGCCCACTCACAAAAAATTTTTGACTGTTTAACCTGCGTTATTTTTGTTTCCTTATATATATACATATATATATATATATATATATATATATATATATATATATATATATATATATATATATATATATATATATATATATATATATATATATATATATATATATATATATATATATATATCTAATTCATAATATTCGTTATATAAAGTTTCCTCGGTTTTTATCACAGGGTGCTTTTTTCCGAGTTTTTTTCCCTGAGGGCTTTTTTTTCGGGGGTATTTTTCCGGGATTTTATTTCCCGGGGTTTTTTTTCCTATTTCCCAACCATATAGTCCTTAAAACTTTAGTCACTCTCTCGACCAGAACGTGAAAAGCTTTATTAAATACAAAATTAGACAAATCAAAATGTGTACTATAAAAATTTAAAGAATCATCCTGGTGATCAAAGCGCATTTTTGGCAGTTCATGAATTTTTGTTAGTTAAGAGATTTTTTGTCGTGCTTGTGGATTATTTCATCAATACTTCCATAAATAACTCCTCATTCGCTTAGTTCATCTTAGTTTTTATCACAAATTTAAAACACAAAATTTTAACTTCAAGACAAAGAGACTGCAATTGTTTATTTTGCGAGAGAAATTGAACTATGTTGCAAATTCATTTGAGAATGTTAGAGGTCTTATTATGAATTTGTTATGAACTTTGGTCGACTTCCATTTATAACAATCACATATAAATTCAAAAAGTTTGATTGCCTCGGCAATGATTTCATCCCTTCGTTGTTTACATTCCTCATATTGAAATTCATTTCGTAAATTACTATTTTCCTCAATGACTGAGCTCAAAATCAGACAGTTTGGGCGAACTTACGAAATAGCAGCTTTCATTTAGTACCAGTTTCAAGTCTGTAAGTGCTGTAGTTGCTGGAAACTCAGCGTCATGTCAGCCAGATAGCCAAAGTTTTATAATAGCGTATTTTGACTTACTTGTACCAAGTACAAGGAAGTTTTGTGAAACTAACAAAATTCACCTGTCGAGATTTTAATGGAAATATCCGTTTTGGGCATCCCTGAATCCATTTTGACTATTTCCGGTTTGATGTCGGTACGTATGTTCGTACGTGCGTTCGTTCGTGCGTAACTCGCAAATCTTAGAACTGGTTGAACGTATAATGTTGAAATTTTATATTTAAGACTGGTATAGGATCTAGTTGTGCACTTAACATTATGGTTCAAATCGTCTGTACCGGAAGTGCATTTTACTTGAAACTTTTTTTGAATTTTTCTGATAAATCCAGAATGATCAACCGTAGAATGTTGAAATTCAGTATTTGAACTTGATGTATCAGAATGGTTATCTGCTATTTTGGTATGAATCGGCCAATCCAGAAGTGTACTTTACTTGAAACTTTTTTTAAATTTTTTTACATAAATCTAGATTGATCAGCCATAGCATATTGAAATTTAGTGTTTGAACTTGTTGTAGCATCAAAATAGTTATCTTCTATTTTTGTATCAATCGGTTAAGCCGGAAGTGCAGTTTATAAGTATAACAGACATTCAGAATTTGCCGTATAAAGCAATCAGTTTAATTGAAATGATAAGGTAGCAATGATAATCTGTTGTCAATTTTTTTGATTTTGTTTGACATTGTACTTGTCAAAGTATTATTAAAATTAGATTAATTATAATCTGAAGCAACAGAAAACATTATTGAATAAATTTGTGTGTATATCAAATGATGTACAAGTCAAGTAAGTCACGTGATGTTCTCGTCAGTTTTTTTTTTTATAAAAATGCGCTAAAAATCATTCTGTTTGATTAGGATTTTTACAGTCTTTTACAAGATTTATTAACAATTTAGAGTCTCGTTACGAAAATTTACATTCAACTGCATTTAATTATCGATCTTCTCATAAAACGGAGTTGTGTTATTCTTTTCCCCGCTCTGACCACAAAAATTAATGAAATTATAATTTAAAGGAATTTAAACAATTTCTTAAAATAATGCCGTGAAAATCGTGACAACAGAGCAAGCAGCTTAGCTTAACTAACATAAGCACTGTAGATCTCTGTAGATAGTATAGTTCGAGCTATAGTTCGGTCATATCCATGTCATAGATTTTAGATTTTTTGATCATTCTATGTAATTTTGTATTATCCAGTACTAAATTTGTATAATTTTGTAGATCCAGTACATAAAATGATAATGGTAGGGATAAAAGCGATGTTATTCACCTTATATGAAACTCAACAATACACATCTTCTTACTCATTTATCGTAATTTCTTGCAGTGTTGTGAAAAATATAAGCCCTCATTTTCACTTCTTTAAGAAGCGCTTCTTCCCGAAATTCGACGCACTGTCTTTCTCCATTTTATTGTTTCCACTTTAGCCTTATTTTTATTTATTCCAATTTTTAACCAAGCAGCATTTTATTTAGAAGTGGGAACACGGACCATAGATTCTTTGAGTTATTCAAGAAACGTTCTTTTCTGTTATAGATGATAAAATTCTTCTATGATCTTTTGTCTCATTAAACGCTGTATATTAGAAATCTACTTCCAAATCAATTTTCTCAAGAACAAGACGGTCAAAATTTTAGAAAATTTTGTATTTGATCTCTATAAACTTCTAACTGAATCTTACTATTTTCACTAACTACCCAACTTCCCTTATACTTTTATAATGAAGGCAGAACTAAGCAGATTATTTGTGAATCGTGTACATACCCATTAGGGATTTTTTTTCAAGTTTTTCTCTCTCCGTACATAATTCTTGTACAAATTTTTCAGTTGGATAACGTTTGGCATAAAAAAAAGAAATATGATTTCTCATACTTTCAGTACCATCTATTTTTTCGAGCATTAACTTTACAGAGCTGTAATTAATACAAAACAAAAAAAATTGAATATTTTGTCTTTTATTTATCTCCTTAATTTACTCTCTCAGAGGTACAGTATTCACGAAGAACGATTTAAAAATATTTTCAAGATGACAGAAAACACCTGAGAGAAAGAGACACTCAAATTCGGATTTTAAATCGGTCGCTCACTCTTACTGCGGACCATTTATCATACTAAATTCCGAAAGTTGAGCGAATGAAGGATGAATAAAGATTATACCTTATTCGGTTTATTGTTATCAATGTTCAAGTAAAATTTGATAGAACTCAATTAGAGCAGATGATTCAACGAAGATTTCAAAAACCGGACGTAAAAGGTCAAGATAAGAGCATAATGCTTGAAGGTCAATAATAACTTCACCATTATTCCACAATATAATCGCTTGCAAGTGTTGGTGGTTATTTTAAAATTTCTATTTTATAATTTTTGGGAAACAGCTTGTAAAATATATTCATAAGAAAAACTTATTATTCGATAACGTAATTATGATATTATTATTCATGAGCTTTCAGTTTTCATTCAATGTCACAAAGAAGAAATGAACAAATTTATATAAATGTGTTGACATTGTTTTTGTAGAGAGTCTCATTCACAAGATTTCTAAAAGTGTAACTTTAAAGTAACAATGAGAATTGTGCTCGTCTTCAGAAAAATAGAGAAAAGTGTAGAAGAAACTGATTCCCTCCCCTCAGTTTAAAATCATAAAGAGAAATATGACTACATCTTGAAAGAGATTTTACGTCTTTTAGTCTTATAGTTGTAATGCTGCTATGAGCACGTCGTGCAAAATTCTCAGAAGGTCAAGGAGATCGTATCCGCTGCACCTAAACCTTAATCATTGACGTAGAATACAGGGCTTAGTAATTACACAATAATAAAATTTCGAAATAGAATTTTTTTATCATACTATATCAAAATATCCTGTATTTATTTCCCTATTTATGCATGAGACATTAAACCTTGATTCAATTTATGTACTGATTCTAGAAAAAAATTGTAATTAGCAACAAAAAATTGCGTCCTATGAATATTAATTTTGCCGCTAGTTGATAGCTATTCTTAATAACTTTATTCAGATCTACTACAAGGTTTAATAAATAATTTATTTTATTCACTTCGATGCGGTATATACTTTCGGAGACATTTTGCTGGTTTATCGTTGTGATTCTGCAGTGCAGTGCTTATGAAAATGAATGCATACAGTGATAATGAGTTATTAGTGGAGATACTGTTTGTTCATGGCGAGGTGAAGCAACGTTCATTATTCTCATAACGTCTGTATGCAGAACATTTACCCTAACGGCGGCATTTCATTCATGTATCCTGGGAGAACGGGACGGTTGGCAATCCTACATATGGATATCAATATTGGTATGAAAAATATTAATTTCCTTAGTTTGCAGTTATGCAAAGCAAAATTCTTGTTTTATTCTATCTTTTCAAATGCGATATATTTCTTATGAAATATCACATTTTGCTTCTACCTTGTCAGGGTACATTTAATTGACAATGTTGCCTATTTTAGGAAGTGAATCTTGGAAAAATATATCAATAAATCAACTGAATATATAACTTTTTCTCGTAAAAAGTTGATACAATTTTAATTATATGATTATTATCAATAAAATATAAGTATCATGTGTTTTTAAAGAAGTCATTGCTTTATAATGCAGCCATTAAAATTTAATATGGTCTTATAAATCAACTGATAGCTTAGAATGTGAACACATATGAATACTTAATACGTCCATGTCTTCCTCTAAAGTGTTTTCATGCTACTTTCGCTACTTTAAATAAACAAGCGTCAGCTTACTCATTTGCATTAGCATTCATTTAAATAATTTGTATCACTGGAAAACTTATATACTATTTCAAAGAACTGTATTATTGAAGTAAGACTATTTACGCACTTTCTAAGAAAATGAGCTTACCCATATATCACTTTACAGTTTCTCGGTATTGTAGAGTGAAACATATTGTGAAACTATGTTCCCTGTCTTTTTGTAAGTCATTGTTACGAATTTTGTTATGGTTGGACCTGAGGTCAACACAACGTTAAATAGATCAATGTGCAAAGCTCTCAAACAATAAATTCACTCATTGAAAACATTAACATGCAGAATATCCACTGATAATCCAAAATTATATACTGGCTCTCTGAATTAACAATTGCCCACGCTTCCAGCGACCTACTTTATATACGTTCGTGTGCGGATCCAAAATAATATGGGAAATTTTGAAGGCGGCTACAAGCTTTGAAGGCATCTGTAGACTTCTGCGTGAACACTTCTATAGATTCAGCGTAGAAAATTCGTTGCATTATATATAATTTCTTATGATTTTGTCTACCTATCCCTAAAGTGACGAGATTTTCTTACTTATTTAATCATGACAAGCACGTATTCGACGGGACGGACAGCTTCGTGTGACTGGACGTTTCGGGAAATTACGTGTCCATCTTCAGCTCTACTATTGATAGAAAACTACATTTATTATGTGGATGTGGTATACCATCAAGATTAGGGCTGATGCTGGGCACGTGGTTGTCCGAAACGTCTTCATGCAGTTCGTAAAATAAATATATTTTCACTGGATCTCTCAAGGTCTAATTGCTGCCGTTCAATACTGAAGTGAATTCTTCAATTCAATGTAGAAATATGAAGTGAAACTTGAAAAATAAATTTCATGTGTTATGATGTGTAGGAAGTTCGGAAGTGATGGTCATGTGATAGCTCGTACGAGGGAGCGTACCCATAGAATGAAATTGTATTGTTCCATTTTTAAATATTTGTGCCACAATAGGAACGCAGTCATTTATTTCTTAGATCAATGCAGATCTGTCAACAAAGATCTGAATTGATTAACTGATCTGATTTGTTAGAAATAAAAATACAAGACTGCATAATTCTACCCCTACTTGACCTTGCGTCATTATTCCTTTTTTGATCAATCAACTGATTCGATCATGATCGATTATTCGATCAGAAGAAAGGATTAATGATCGATTACGAATATTCAAGATCACACTCTCATAGAAATATAGACCCTCAGATCTGATTGAGTGACTTCAGTCGGAGGATCATTGAAATCTGGTAATTAAAGGTGCGAAATGTTTATTACTCTTGAATAATATTTTAACAATAACTTGGTGTGACCAACCCTATTTAGCCGAAAGTTCAGGTCGCTCCGAAAGAACAGACATAATCTCAGTATTTCGATCTGTACAGTATACATCAGGCTTCAAAATCTGCCGAGTGTGGGGATTCGTCAAGCATTTTATATATTATCACCGACTCAGTAAAAATTGTTTCCAGAAGCCCTAATAAATATTGTACCTAGGTGCTCCAACGTTTCTCAGTCTGGCACATCATTTTCTCCCCGATGCAATAAATATAGTTGACTGTTCAATGAAACAAATCCTCAAAGAAGCACGTAAGTGAAATGCTGGAAATATATCCTTTTGGAAAGCTCTGATAAGTACTTCTGGCTAAAAAGAGATAGCCGGGAAGAAGTACATCAAGGAAAATGTTAACTGATATAAATTTCATGATGATATTTTTGGGAGTATGGAGAAATACTTTGTGCCGTTATTTAGCTTAATTGAGTAGGTACACTCAGACCTATTGCGCTATATCGCCAAGAACCGTTTGACATGGTGTATTAAATGCTGCATTTTGCTTTGCATTTTGATTCTCAATTTTAATATAAAGGGAAATTGAACGGTGTTATACATGAAATCAGATTGCAATGCACAAAATTTTGTGTATGAGAAGGTTCATATTTGTTCACATCAAAAGGGAAAAACAAAATGCAAATCAAAATACAGCATTTAATGCACTGGGTATATATATATATATATATTTTTTTTTTTTTTTTGTGCAACTTTTTTCATATCGATGTGGTTGTGGTGGTTATATTCGGAACTTGATTCCCACACTAATAGGTTTTGAAATCTCTGAAAAACTTGAAAGATAATTAGATGAGGATGAACTAAAAGGAAACTGCCTACTTTAAATATATTTGAACAAGAGTTTTCATAGCATGCCAGACACAATGTTGAAATGAATAAATCATGTTAGAGAAACTATTTCAAATAAGTAAATGATTTGTATTGTACGCGAACCCTGATTGAATATCAAACTTCTGACATACTATTATATATCCTTAGTGGTATACACAATTAATCTACAAGGTCATTATAAATGATTGACCAAACCACCTCGTTCTTATTTCTTCTTTGCCACATCGTTATGATAGTGATTACGATTGACGGGCTATTCCAACTTAGCAATTTGAATAAATGACAGTTTAAAAGAACAAAAACTACGGCTGTTGAAATACCAACCAATCTACCGAGTGCACTACAAGTGTCTGCCATACCCGTAGCAGGTAAAAGGCGTAATTGTTATTACTCTTTTATTTCTGAGAACAAGATATGACTAGAATATGTATCACAAAGTACGAAGAATAAGATTGATTTCTGAATAAATTTCTTGGAAAAAATGTGCTACAAAACAAATTTCGTGTGCCCCATGAAAATAATATTATGCTCTGGCCCTGATGTTGACCGCTGCTCGAGTCGTGAAAGTTCGCGTGGGATATCAGCCGCGCTCATGCTAAGTTGTACGAGCTTAGTGAAATGAACAAAAGATCGTGTAATAATCCTGACCCCGTCGTCTTCGTCAAAGACTGAGATACGCCAGTACTTGCACCAGGCCCGGTTCAAATCAAAAATTTGAAGAGGTCAATTTTCTAGATACCATAATCATGAATTACACTTAAAACAACTAGAATAGTATCGTAGTCTTGTCTAGGTCAAACTAGTCAAAAAATATTTTTTCTACAGTCACTATAGAATGATACCCATTCCACATGCTGTAGAGCGTGCGGAATAGGGGTCATTCCGCACGCTCAGGGGTTCCTAAGAAAACCGCGACGAAAAAACTGTTTTATTGCTGTCATAATTTTATATCTTTTTGATTTTCTTATCATTTCTCTTCAAAATGGAGTCAATATGAATAATTTATCAACGTTTGATGAATTGGAATAAGATTAATGAAACAAAATCTTTTTCAGAAAACGGCATATTTTGGTTATAGATATTTACGCCTTTGACTGTAGAAAAAATAACATCCGTCACTCGTGCGGATCGATCATTCCGCACTTGTATCGGAATATACTATTTTTTGTTTAGAACAATGTTTATGTTTCATACGTTAGATAGAATCTATAGAACGTTACAGTTATAAGTTTTTGCGAAAATAATCCTAGGTATTGAATTACATGTACATATTTCAGTTGCAGAACGTGTCTGAATATCATGAGAATTCAACCTTTCCAAGGATGTACATCTTCCTACCGACGTAGAATGAGAAAAAATATAATGACCAATTAATAAGACGGCCAACCGTACATGAGTATTTCTTCAGAGTATTTTTAAGATCGAATACATTTAAAATATCCCTAAATATAATGAAAAGGTAAAAGTCAAATTTTCTGTCTGACTCCCTATATTTCGCCTTCTCCCAATACCATATAACAAAGCAGAGCTCGTTATTTGTTTTCGAATTACTGTTGTCAAATAAATTTACATTAAATTCCCCTCTCTGAAACAAAACAACGCAACGCAGTTATTCTACCCTAAGATTAGTTCACCCCTCCTTATAGCAAAACACGTAATTCAAAGCAGTCAACTCCTACCTGTGGATGATAGATCTTGTTAACTAGCATTTCTGGCATGTAGATTTTACACGCAGATATGCAAAATCATAGTGTTTTTAATAATTGAACATTTTTATTTGCACTTGCGGAGTAATTTGGTGCAGTCAAAAGCCGACCACCCCAAGTGAGACTATTTTATTAGCCTGTTGCAACTGAAAGGCCATTCAAAACTGGCTCAATGCTTTTCTGTATGAATATATAATATTAGAATCACTAATTCTTTTTCTTTCATTTTCCTCCTCAAAATAGAACAAATCATTAAATTTCAAACTATTCTTATTCATACTAAATATAAATAATTATTTTTGAACATAAATCAATTTTTCACATATTCTATTTATAGGTTGTATGATAATATAAACTAAAATAAAATAGAATATGATTTTCATGCAAATATTTCTGTACGGCATACAGTTGAAGTCTATTATCTAACAAAGCGCATGCGCGCACTCCGCATCAACACATTTAAATATGTAGTCTACAAGAGTAAAAGTACATGTGCATGCGCTGATAAGAGATCATTTCCCATGATGATATGATTCATCATGCCGAAATCTCAGTTATGGTCCAGCCCCGCTCCTAGAATTTTAAAATCCGGCTCAAATCGGCCCGGATAATTAAAAGTCTGATACTACACAACCTGAATTGAATCGGCCAAGAAAATATGAAGACCTGTTTCAACTCGGCCCATAGTATTTTGAGACCCAGGCCTATGTACCTATATATGTCTTCTTATTTGAGCAAACAACTTAACTGTCGTAACAAATGCGTCTACATATTCAACTTTTCAAAAGAGACGTTTGTAGACTTTCATTTTCAGTCCAGACCTTTAAGCTCACCGCATGATAATTTCAGTCCGCACGAGCCCGTGACCAAATCAAAGCTCGTTCACTCGAGCCCAAGAGAATACTTAAGCAAACAGAACTGTGCAGTGCTCTAATATACTCGTAAATTTACAAAGACAAAATTCGCAAACCTTGAAATTAGATCGTAGATAATAAATATGTAGTCGAATAGTTTAATATTTTATATTTGCACAAACTATTAATTTCATTATATATTTCATTTCCAGTGTGCCAAGAGGGTATCTTTTTCATTCCATCAGGGCTTTACTGAAAATACGTGTTATGTATCTGAATATTTCATTTTTACAAATTATTTACGCATTTGAACTTGGCACTTTACGAGCGACTGTCAACTTCACCAGACCAGTCATGAATATCTTTTCATATAGGATATCTGCGCCAACGCTTGAAACTAGGTAAAAATAAAAATGACCAACTGCACCAATGGGTTGAATTCCAGTAAACGCAGAACAAGGCCCGTAAGAGACGGTTACGATCTTGGCATCAAATTACCTGGTTCTCTAATTCTCTACTCGATCTGGACACTTTGCTACGGATTGGGACTTTTGAATTTTTCAGGATAATACATATTTTCTACTTACATCCTTTTACCTACCTCTTACAATATATACTGTACCTTTTCCTATTTCCAAGGTGGCAGTAGGAAATTAAAAAAGGTAATGTTTCTCCACTATTTGGTAGCAAAAACTTAATGTACTGCTGATTGACACTAAATTTAAGTATTGGAATATCCTACCTTGAAAATGAAGATCCAGGCTATCTATTAATAAGGGCACCAGAAATATTCTACCTGAAAAATAGGAAATGGGCGCCACTCCCAGGAAATGATCAAAGGAAAAAAAGGTACTATTCTAAAAGACGATAGCGACAGCAAAAAAAAAAAAAAATAAAGCATAGACGTCGAAATCAATTATAAACGAAATTATTATTAATTTGAAGCAAATAAATCCAAAAATTATAATTAAAAAAATTTTGTCACTTACGAAAATGGTTAAAGCTATAATACAAAAAAAAAATCTCACTGCAACAGCCAAAAGGGAACTGGAGAGCACGTCACAGAAGTTCAAAATTACGTTACAAAAACTAGCTAAATATCCTCTTCAGGCGGAACTCAAAACTAGTATCGGCAGAGAAGATAGATGACGGATTGTTAGCCACAAAAACAACGTCAGACAAGAACGTTCCCTGAAGTAAGTAAAGTTGATCTTGCGTCTTATAGGACTTTGATAAATACCCAACGGTCCTTGAAGGTGTTAAGGTTGGCCGTGCGTCTGGTAGTCAACTTCGGGAGATATTAATGTTCTTCTTAATTTCGTAGACGTGTTGACGTTTTTCTTAATTTGAAGTTGGCCAAAAACTAGTCTCAAGTGGCCACGGGTTCCTAAGATCCCTAGCAGTTTACACTGAAAACAAACAACCCAACCAGTATCCAATTCAACTGAAACATGAGGTTCCTATAAAAAACTGGAGAGCTCTCTTCAAACGTGGATAAACGATTTAAATTGACAAACGAATAAACTATAAATTGAGTAAAAGTTAAATTAAATAATCAGTAAGTTAATTATTTGTCTGATTTTAAATAGTGCACTAAAAATTTACAAAGTAAAAAAAACTACGCTGAGCATTAAAGAGAAGAAAAACAAAGAAAATACAAAGTCTAGTAGCACAAGAATAAGGATTTATTAGCGATGAGTCGATAAATTTACGAACGTGGTTCGTTACTAAAAAATTGGATCAATCTTCACAAACTTGTAGGATTTTCCAGCTTAAAAACGGGAGCTAAAGCCCACAATAAAATATTTCAAGCTTTGGAAACCAAAAACTATACAAACAACGTAAAAAACTAAGCTACGAGTTGTTGAATGACGAATCCGCAACGCGTTGGATCCAAAATATAGTTAAATTATGTATTATCAACCACTTTCACTAATCATTCATACATCAAACATACTTAGGTGAGGAAAGGAAAAGGGATGAACGAAGATAGCCACAAATCTCGTAGGTTTTATTACTTCGAGTGTACATATAAAATTTAGAAAAAAAATAAATTCAGAGCAAAAATATTAATTTAGTACAAAATTTTAAAGTTTGTGAAAATGTTTTGAGCTCAAAAAACTAATGAAGAATTGAAGATGAAAGAGATAAATTTGGAAAACAAAAGATTAACCACGTGGGTCACCTTCAAACGAAATCACTAGCAAAAATAATACTAAATTTGGAATAACGTAAACAAAAATAATAAACAAAATACTTACAAAATCATAACACTGATTTTAATGAAATAAAATAATCACAAAATTTAGAACAACTAGAAAAATCACAAGACTGCTCAAAAAAACAACCCGTCTGCAACAACGGCTCAGGCACGAAAGAGAGAGAACCAGAGGCGCATGCTCCCCAAATTAGCGCTCTTCAATCAAGTGTTATTAGCACGTACTATTTTACAAAATTAGTGCAAATTTGTCATACAGATGGCGACATAGGTATGCAATAAGATAAAAATTATACAAAAATGAAGTGAGACGAAATTTTTGTAACAATACAAGCGCGAGAATAGCGAGCTAGACTACAATCGTTACACACGAACACTTGTTTATAGACTGGATTTCAGCTCAACATGAAAGAGTTTAAGGTCATACAAGTGTGACCTCATTTGTCATTATATTTTTCCATTATGCCTATGTCTAGTAGAAGCTTTTCTCAAAATTTCATGCATTTTGAAGCTGGCGCTCCTCATCGACAACATTGCCGATAAGAATTATGAATGTGTCTTGCAAAATATTCAATAATTCCTTTCCGTAGATAAGTAGCATATAATTTTAATTGAAGTTGTATTCACCAACTGTTGCAAAATGATCGTTGTTTCATTCAATTTATGCATTTGTGCTGACTTCATGTCCTCCATCTTAATCCTAATCAACAAACTAATCAAAATTTTATTGACGCTTTTTCTAAAAATCTTATTATGTATTTAGTCTCATATCAATATGTTATTTAGAGTAATCTATTTTCATTTATTATTGAAATTCAATACAGCCTTTCCTAGTACCCTTCGAATGAACTTCAGAAGTACCTGAATGGCGTCAAGCGCAGGAGAATTCGTTCGGTGCAAATGCCCATATTTTATGTAGGATTAAATTTATTTATTTCACAGTAATCAATTCGGCTTCTTCATTATTATGCCCATATAAAACGTTAACGATTATCACTCACTTGAAATCTGAATAAATCATACTGTTAGTAATGAAATCAGGATGTAGGTGATTAGAATCATTTAATTTAAATCATGATCAAGACCACAATAGAAAATGAAGTAAACGACATATCATCATAAAATTAAAAACAGGAAACATACATAAACTGTGTGAGTTTTTCAAACATGCTTCGATCTGAAATCCCTGAAACACTTGAAGCATTTTTCATGTCAATTTAAAATTAAATCAGTATTAGAGGCAATTATGCATGATTCAAATAATTACTAAAAGTATTGAAAATACTATCTCAATAGTACTTAAAATGTCAAAACTAAAGAAAAAATGAAAAAAATCATGACTTTTTCCATTAAAATTTTTTTTTTTTTATAAAATCACGATTTTTTCACACCCTGAATGAAATTTGCCTATTCTAAGAAATCTTAAGAAATCTAACATTCTGCTTTTGTATGCCTTCAATGTCATCCTTAGTTTATTTTCTTAAGGCGTTCTCTCCCTTACCACTTTATCATCGAACGCAGTAATAATTTTCGTCAGTAATTCATCAATATCTCTCAAAATTTACAGTAAAGAGCTCTAAATATTTGAATATTCATATTGACGTATAATCCTGTTCAACGACAAATTTAGATAAAAATCTTCAGAACAGTTTTTATTTTATTCTCCAAAGTGTACCTTCAATTCAAATCTCTCAACAAAATGCCAAATTCAAAGTTTATTATAACCTGAATTGGGCAAACGATATTTTTCTGCCAACAGTTGTATGCAGGCTGCTTCAAATAACAATTGAGCAAATTATTGTGAACTGATCGAGAAACTATATACTACATCAATACATTTGGCCGAATAATATTTAAAGATGGATTTCGAACTACCATTGTCTTTATTATTTATTTGAAGTAACAAAAATAACAATCACACAACGCGACGTTTCGAGTAGTATATATCTCCAATCATTATCATCTGTTGTCTATCAACACTTGATTCTTCTTACGGTAAGCTATTTTTGTAGATATCAATGTCGATAAATGAACAGAAGAGAAAAAAAGCCTGAATAAAAATAAATATCATTATAATATAAAGTTGGTAAGTAAATTAATTACGCTTACCTACTTACTGTATATCATGATATAATCATCCCAAAATGTCCCTTATTCCGTCTCTTATACATTTGCGCAAACTTTAAAATATCGTACATTGACGTCATTGGAGCAAAGTTGTACAAAACACCCACGATAGTTATTCCGCATCGGCTGTATTATAGTAGATGAAGTTTACCGGTGCTTGGTGCAATTAATATGGCTGGTATAATGGTGAAAAGTTGAGCTGGGAATGAATTCAATGCAAAAACCAGGAAACCATTATTTTAATTGAATGCACGGATATAAGCCAGTTTTTGTTTTTGTTCGAATAGATAGCAGAGCTGAATTTATTTTATTGATTAGAGGAACTTAGTTTTGTATGATGAATTATAATTATTGTGATAAGCCGATTAGAATAAACTTTTTCCGTTTTATTTAACTTATAAAATATAGTACTCATTCAATAATTTTCTTTGAAAATTATTTTTTAAATCACTATTATCTCTATTTAAGTCTGCAAAAGCATGAGCATGAAAGGTATAAGATATAAATTTAAATTCACAACTTGCGGGAAACAGTGAACAAGCAAGAGTCTAATCATGTTAAATTTCTCAGGCAGTGTTGAGCAGCTTTAATAGAGTTCTTACGATACAACTTCAGCTCTTGTACTTGTTCCCATGGTTTACTAAACTCATACATACTGGTTTGAAGACAACTCCAGCCCTTGTTGTGCAAGACAAGTTCAGACTTGGCGTATAAAGATATATGTTAGCGTATCAACATTTCTTTTCTTGTACATCCATCCGTCTTCTTGGCGCGAAAACAACACATGTCATATGTGACCCGTTTGATAAGCAAAAGAAATCAACTGAAACTTGTGCGCTGCTGCTGACATTGAACTCAAATTGACGGAGAAAAAGGAATATGTTGGAGAGATATGTTGAAGATTTCATTGAATTAAATAGAGTTGATTCGCGGTTTATTGCAAATGAGTTGAAAATTTATTTTTTAT